>CM056503.1:21342382-21988441 GCA_029783415.1 Anisodus acutangulus
ATTTTTCAGTTTTCATACTATCTTGCTTTACCATTATAATTTGAGCTTGATACAATTGTAATATTCTTCAACCTATTATATTGCTAACAGTTATAGTCATATATAGAGTGATGTTCAACATAGAAAATGTCAATCATCGTTATTGTCATGTTGAAATTGAAAAAGAATTTCCATTCACTTTAGAAAAATAAAGACAACTATTGGAAATAAAATCAAGTACTAGTAACGACATGAGTCAGGGGTATGTTATCACTGAACTACACAAAAAATAACTAATTTATAAACGGGTGGATGGATGGGTCGGGTGGTAGATCGGGTGGTGGGCTGGATGTATGTCCACCCGAATCCGACCCGATCCGTCACCCGATTAAAATTCGTATTTTGCCAATTTTTCGTCCATATAATCGGGTCGGGTGGAACGCATATCCATCGGGTTAGGGTGAAATTGCTAGCCCTAGATAAATCAAGAGAATTTCAATATTATTTTCTATTTTAATTGTAACCAAACAAGTCCGATATAATGTGTGTGTCGGACACACATATACATGCATTTGGCTCTAGATAATTGACGTAACTGACCCTAAACTAACTTGGTAGGTAAAATTAGGCCATAGAGCAACAACAACATCAATAACATAGTCAGTGTAGTTCTACAACTGGGGTATGATAAGGGTAGAGTGTATGCAGACCTTATCTCTATATTGGGAGATAGAGGTGTTTTCGAAAAAACTCCGGCTCAAGAGAAAGCATAACAAAAAAAGGTCAGACAAGAATTAATAAAAGTAAAGAAGCCATAAAAATGATAAATAAGCATTATGAAGAAAAGTAACAGTAACTACAACAAACTAATATGATAATTGAATTACAAGAGATAACAGATAGTGACATAAACTAAAAAGATACTACTACACCTATTAGTCTGGAAGGATACTCAAGACAACACACTACTACCTGCTAACCTTCTACTCTAATCTGCATTCTCCACAACCTCCTATCTAAGGTCATGTTCTCGATAAACTGCAACTGCGTCATCCTGTCTAATCATTTCTCCCCAATACTTTTTTGGTCTGCCTCTACCTCTCTTGAAATTATCTATAGCCAACCTCTCACACCTCCGCACTGGGGCCTCCATACATCTCCTTTGTATATGCTTGAATTATCTCAATCTTGTTTCTCGTATCTTGTTCTCCACCAAGGTCACTCCCACTTTATCTCGGATGACTTCATTTCTAATCCTATCTTTCCTAGTATGCCAACACATCCATTGCAATATCCTTATTTCCGCAGCAACCATCTTCGGCATGTGAAATTTCTTAACTGGCCAACACTTCACCTTATAGCAACCAAAAAATTCTTTAATGTGCATTGCATACTTTCTCCTGTCCCCTCGCCATTTTTTCCCATAACAAACGAAAGAAAGTTTAGCTGTAGTTTATACTAAATGTACGATCATGGCAATTTTTTTTTTTAAAATGACTTTTTTGCTTAAATTTACTTAAGTATTCAGATATAAATACACCATGAACGATTTTAAAATTGTTGACAGTCTTATGACTTTTTAGGATTCTTTAATCAATTATTTCAAATTATAATTATCCATTTGAGCGAAAAATAATCAATGCAAACGTGTCAACTATTAAGTAACATTCGAGATTCTTCCCTTTCTTCAAACTTTGTTGAGTTTCATTTAGCTCTTAATACAATATATGGCCCAAACCTAGGCCGTATAAGAGCAACAGCTCGTGGAACAAACACGAGGTGTCCACTATGATATGGCATCTACAACGTAACTTGGTGACTTGATAATTTGACCAATCACTCTTAAATCAAGTCAGAGTTAGTGAAAGACCGATATACACGATCTTAATACTATGTATATCATGATCCAATTTTATCTCTATAAATTATAGAATATTGTACAAGTGTAATTATGGTATTAGTCTTGTATTAGAAAAAAAACCTATTAGAATTGTATTAGGAAAAGGTAGATTTAATTTCCTTAATTAATTTTGTATATCATGTATATACATCCTTTCATTAATGAAAATAATAAGGGGATTATTCTCTTTCATGGTATCAGAAGTCTAGGGCAAAATTTCCTTCTCCACATTCAACTTCCACAACCCTCCTCGGTATTCTAACCCTCGGCCGACAGCCGATTCTTTTTTCATCTCCCAAATTTTCTTCCAAATCCCTAATTCTCCTCTTGTTCTTTCGTCATGTCTACCACAAAAAAAAATGTTTCATCCTGCCCTTATAGTCTTCAACATCAAGAACAACATCCCTATCGTTCTTGAGATGGAAAACGTCCAATACGCGACGTGGGCAGAATTATTTAAAGTTCATGCACGCTCTCATCGAGTACTTCATTACATCATCCCCTAAAAAACAGGCAAGGAGAAGGTGCCTGCCACCGATGATGAATTAGAGTTGTGGGCAACACTTGATGCGACGGTACTCCGGTGGATTTATTTCACTATCTCTACAAATCTCTTGCAGACTATTATTGAACCCGACGCTTCGGCAATGGACACTTGGGATATGTTGCGCGATATATTTCAAGATAACAAAAATTTTCGTGCCGTGACCCTTGAGCAGGAATTCTCCCACATCAATATAGAGGATTTTCCGAATGTCTCGGCCTATTGTAAAAGGCTCAAAGAGTTAGCGGATCAACTCAAGAACGTTGATGCGCCCGTCACGAATGATCATCTTGTTCTTCAAATGGTTGCAGGCCTATCCGAGACATATAATGGCGTTGGGATGCTTCTTCGTCAAAGTAATCATCTCCCGCCGTTCTACTAAGCATGTTCCATGCTCACCTTAGAATAAGTCGGCTTGGCTAAAAAGGCGGCTTCCGAAGCCAATTCCATAATGATGATGGCCACATCCGATGACCCTCACTCATTCTCGGACAATTCTAGCCAAAACCATAATAATGGTGGCGGCAGCGGCTGCGGCGGTGGCGGTGGTTAGCCGGTTGGGCCGCAGCCTTGGGCTAGTGTACAATGGCCTTGGGGCTGGGCCAATGGGCAGTGAGCCAATATCCCTTTTCCGACAGCCTACCCAGCGAATTAGGCCAGCCAACAGAGGCCCAATTCACAGCAGTTCCAGTCCAGGCAGCAGGCTAGCCTACTTGGGCCTCATCCTCAGCAGGCTTTCGCGGTTGCGGGCCCAGCAGTTGTTCCGATAACCAAGGATATCGAGGTCACGATGCATATACTTGGATTAAATCCCCTAGACGACAATTGGTACATGGACACCGGTTCCATTTCTCATATGACGTCCACGCCAGGTAATCTCTCGTCTTATTTCAATTTGAGCAAAAATCGTGACATAATTATTGATAATGGTCATTCAATTCCAATTCGTGGTTATAGTCACACAAATTTATCTCCCCTGCATCCACCTCTAGTCTTGAAAAATATCCTTCATGCCCCTAAATTAATTAAAATTTTGGTGTCTGTCCGAAAATTCACTACTGATAATTGAGTTTCTGTTAACTTTGACCCTTTTGGATTTTCTGAGAAGGATTTCACGACGGGGATATCTCTAATGATATGTAATAGTCGTAGAGAGATTTATTGAATCACAACCACCACCATTTCCACGAGTCAAGCCACCCCCATCAACGTTTGCCGCTCTAGCACCTTCCTTGTGACATGTACGTGTGGGTCATCCGGGGGCGTCTGTTATTTCTTCTCTTAAAAATAACAATTTTATTGAGTGTAATAGTTCGCGTAGTACTAATATTTGTCCTTCTTGTCCACTTGAGAAACATGTTAAGTTACCATTTGTAGTCTTTTGATATTATTCATAGTGATTTATGAACATCTCCCGTTTTGAGCTCTTTGGGCCATCGTTATTATGTGTTATTTTTGGATGATTATTCTAATTTTTTGTGGACCTTTCCTTTGTCTAAAAAGTCTCAAGTTGTTTCCACTTTCTTAAAGTTTAGAACATTCATCCGTACACAGATTTTAAAACCTTGAAGGTTAGAGTAATTCTTTTAACTAGGTTGTTATGTTTTGAAAAGTTTTATTATATTGAATGATTATTTGAAAGTGTCTATATAAAATGTAATTAAGACTCCTATATCTTCATGTCATATGGGAGTAGCTTTCACAGATGGTCACATAACTATTTGTAACAGCTCAGCCCACTAGTGATATTGTTCACTTTGGGTCTAGACCCGCACGATATTAAAATACGTTACTATGGTGTAAGACCTGCTTACTTATGTATATACCCAACATCTCTCATGTGTTTTATCGATGTGGACACTTTTCCTAAGATGGGGTGTCATATACACCCAGTGACCTCGCTGAGGTTTTCCTCCTCGCATGGGATTTGCTTAGACTCAACACTAAGTTTTGCCCCGCCTAATCGGGATTTGTCTAAATTCAGTTGAACTCTGACCCACACCGACAAGGCTGACACAACAGTGACTCTAATACCATCTGTAACAGCCCATCTCGATAGTGATATTATCCGCTTTAGGCCTAGGCCCACATTGCTTTAAATGAGTCTCTAGGGTGTAAAACTTTCTTACTTATATACTAATCATCTCTCCTATGTTTTGTTGCTGTGGGACAATTCTCCTAAACTAGGGTGTCACATTATCACTTTTTTCACCAAAGTCACTTAACTATGTTTTCTACACAAAAGTCACTTAACTATCACTTTTATTCACCAAAGTCACTTAACTATATTTTCTAATACAAAACTTATAAAACTTTGAGCTTACTAACACAAAAGTCACATCTAACGGAAAATCTAACTTTCGAGGTAATTCTTTTTTATTCTTTTTAATCTTATAAATACAAACTCAATAAAAAAGAACTGGCCTGATCCAAAATTCATATGGAGAAATTAATTTTTTTTTTAAAAATAACCAGTCCTTCCACCGAATATATGATCCAAAAATGTGTGGAACTATAATATTCATTCTAGGATTAACTTTTTCCATTTTGATAATTTCTTTTCTTCTTCAGAATTTTAATGCAATTCAGATTTTTTTTATATGATCGATTTTCACGAGCAAAAATAAAACGTTGTGTCTTGTGATGGTAGGTGTTGGATGGTGAAATTTCAATGATTGTGATATGCAGACAAAATGCATCGAAGGAGGACATGACCGTAGATAAGCTTGTTCTTGATTATTTAATTATATGCTCAACGACTAAAATATTTGGAGAGGTGTTCTTGAAAAAACTTACCTTTGTAAATATTATATTGCTTGATGTAAATATTAGTTAACTTTAGTTAATTTACTCAAAATTGGCCTTTTCCAATATATATTAATTTTTTTTTATATTTTATTGAATAGTAAGACATTGAAATTTATGGAGTAATAGTTATTATTATTTGTATCGGAAGCAATAATATTGTGATAATTTTTTAAAGTTTATTCACCCTTTTAGTAATTTAATAACTGCATATGCATTTTGGGCTAGGTCGATGTTTTTAATTAAATTTGTACTTTTTAGATTAAAAATAAAATAAAGAAAAAATATTAACCCTCAGCATTTTTAGGTAGGTGTGATTTTTGTGTTAGTAGACTCAAAATTTTGTGACTTTTGTATTATATAACATAGTTAAGTGACTTTGATGAAAAAAGTGATAGTTATATGACTTTTGTGTTAGAAAACATAGTTAAGTGATTTTGGTGAAAAAAGTATTCCCTCCGTCCCAATTTAAGTGTCTTATTTTTCTTTTTGATTTGTCTAAAAAAGAGTGTATCTTTCTATATTTAGTAAGTTTTTCAATTCCGATGTAAGTTTAAGACCACAAGATTTAAAAGACCCACACATCTTTAATTTAAGACCATAAAATTCAAAAGACTATCTTTATTTTTTAAACTCCGTATTAAGATAAATTAAGACACTTAAATTGGGATGGAGGGCGTAATAGTTATATAACTTTTATGTTAGAAATATAGTTAAGTGACTCTGATCAAATAAAATAATAATTATGTGACTATCAGTGAAATTTACCATTCACATGTGATACAAAACTTCCTATATTTTTCCTTAGCTGAGTTGAGGCCCAATTGCATGTCCAAGACATCTTAGAACTCGTAGTTTTGGTGTAAACACTTTGTTCACTTATAAGTTATAACTTTTAGTCAATATGATTGAAAAGTTGTACTTCATTAGCACCAGAAGTGGCATTTTTTTCCACGTGGGATTATTCTACTGGCCCTCATTTCTCTCTTTATAAAATTAACTTCTCCAGCTTGGCATCTTTGACTGCTATCCTAGCGTACTGAAACTCCAACGGCAAATGTTGCACCTGCTCCACCTTCTTAAGTTATAAAGGCTTCATAGATATAGTTGGATGTTATGATCTTCTTTTTTGCATGAATACTTATATAACGTGTAAGAATAACATTATTCTCTATCTTATCCAAATTATGAAAGTTTAAAAAGCAATTTCTGAATGTTTATGATTTACTTCTTTTGAAAGATTGAATAAAGTTGCACTACTAAAAAATCTCTATTTTCTCATTGAATTTTTCACTGAAAAATATTCAGTAACTATTTCTTGCTAATCGGTGGGAAAAAAACTAAATAGTAGTGTTTTCACGCGAAAAAATTAAAAAATTTCTCAGCATTTCAATGGAAACATATTTTCCACCATGCGTTTTCCCATTGATCAGCTGGTTCAGTGAGAATGAGATGAAAAAATCATATTTTATAACACAAATTTTACACTAAATATTTGTGGAAAAAACCTCTATTAGTGTTGCACATTATATAAAACATGTCAAGGATAGAATAAATAAGTTGATTAGCTTGGACAAGTTAAGACACCAAATACCTGCGAGACTCGTTCAGAAAACGGGCCGTGACTATATGGATCATGTGTTTTATTGTATTTAGGTATTAATTAGCTAAAAAATAACATTAATTCCTTTGACATTGCCCAATAATCAAAATGCTTGCCCTAGCTTTCAAAATGATCAAGAAGAAGAACTAGCAGAGCATTATCTATATATTGGAGGCCTTGATCTAAGTCTCTAAGCAATTAGGTGAAGAAGGTATTTCAATATATATCTTTAAATCTTTTTTGGTAGCTAAGTAAGATATGTTATGTTGGCTAAAATAATTGCTACTTAGAAAAGTTTAGCTATCTTCCAACTCAACCGGCAGCATGGTACAAGCCCTGTCACCTCCATGTGTAGTTTTTCTTGCAACTTCTTTAATAAACCAAATTGCTCCGTGAAATACAGCTAAACATAACATGAAGGGAAAATTTAAAATACTAATACTTAAATCTAAACCAAGCTTAACCAAATTGTTAATTAGTGTTTTTAGAGATTCTATACTTCCTAGCTCCCTTTTGAAAAGTTTAACCTACTTCATTTTTTTAACGCACCACATTGACTAATTTTTGATATCACATTGGGCATTTGTTTATTTGTTATAACGTTTGTTTATGTTAAACAAAGAAATATACCCGTGATATACACCCAATATACAAGAGTGTATATCACGGGCAAATGATCTTGACAGTGGGCTTCAGCCCATCTCGCGATGGCTTGACCCATCTCGAGGCGATGGCTTGACCCATCACGAGTGTACGATGTAGTATATTTGGAAAGTATATTTGTGTGTAAATGTTACCTTAATTAGTATTGTACACTTACCATAATTGTATAGTTAGAATTATGGTAGAATAAGGTTTTAGGAGTAGAATAGGAATATGATTCTCCTATTTTGTAACTTGTATATATACCTTTCAATTAATGAAAATAATGAAGTGGGTTATTTCTTTCATGGTATCAAGAGACTAGGTCTAACAAAAAATTTCTCTCCTAAATTTTGTACCCCTCTTGGCCGAACCCCCCCCCCTCGAGTTTCTCTTTCAAAATTCAGCTTCCGCTCTAAAAAATCTCTCTTACTACTCCCAAATTTCCCCTCCTTCTTTGTTAATTCATTATGTCTAAGAACAATTTTCATCCTGCCCTCATGGTTTCTAACGTCAAGAACAATATCCCTATTGTTCTTGAGATGAAAAACGTCCAATATGCGACGTGGGCAGAATTGTTTAAAATTCACGCTATCTCCCATCAAGTTATCCATCACATAATTCCTCCCGCTACACCTATTCCCCCGGAGGATCCTCAATTATGGATTACTCTTGATGCTACCGTTCTCCAGTGGATCTATTCCACTATTTCGGTTGACCTCTTACAGACGATTATTGAGCCGGATACCACGACTATGGCTACCTAGAATAGATTGCGTGACATATTTCAAGATAACCAACATTCACGTGTTGTCACACTCGAGCATGAATTCTCTCTAGTTCGCATGTAAGAATTTCCAAACGTATCTGCATATTGCAAAAAACTCAAGGAGTTGGCGGACCAACTCCGTAACGTTGGCTCACCTGTAACAAATAATCGTCTGGTTCTATAACTGGTTGTCGGTCTTTCTGAGGCCTATAATGGCGTTGAGACTCTCCTTCGTCAAAGCAACCCACTTCCCGCTTTTTATCAAGCCCGCTCCATGCTTACGTTGGAAGAAGCCGGTTTGGCTAAAAAGGCGGCTACCGGGGCAAACCCCGTCGTCCTAATGACATCCTCCACGAATTCTTCAGGTTTTGTTGATAATTCGGGCCAAAACCATACTCATGATGGCGGCAAAAATAATCTTAAGAATAATAACAAAAACCGCGGTGGCAAACGCGACGGTTCCGGTGGTCAGCAGTCCGGCAGTGGGCCCCGTCCAGTCAACAGTGGGCCTCCTCTCTATTGGACCCAGCAGTGGGGCCCATGGCAGTGGGGTTTGGGGCAATGGGCCGTGGGCCAGCAACCCATATTTTCCGGCAGAAGGGGCAAAGGACCAAATGAGAAATTATTGAATCACATAAATCACCTTTTTATAATGTTGAAGTTTTCATTAAAATCAGGATTGTAGAAGTACGACTTGTAAATTTGTGTAATTTTTTCTTTTTTAATTTCCACTATTACATTGGGGACAGAAAAGGAAAGGGTAAGAGGTCAACAGGAACCGAACTCACACTTATTGTGTAGAAGACTACCACTGATACCTCTAAATTATAAGTACCAAGAATTGGTGGTTATACTTAGGTATTTTTGCCCCTTGTCATGCACAATTTATGTGATTGACCACCACAATTTATGCTCAATAGTATTTTTGCCCCTTGTCATGCACAGAAAAGGAAAGGGTAAGAGGCCAACAGGAACCGAACTCACCTTGGCCCAAATTATTGAATCACATAAATCTAGGAGTGGCCAGTGGGCCGGGCTCGGGTCTGGCGGGGTCGGGGTCGGGGCGGGACGGGAGAAGGGGCGGGGTCGGGGCGGGACGGGAGAAGGGGCGGGGTCGGGTCTGGCGGGCTCTGGCGGGGTCGGGTCTGGCGGGACTAGAGCAAGTCCCGTCCCGATCCCGATCCCGTCGGTATCGGGTCGGGGCGGGCTCGGGGCGGGATACGGCGGGTTTTCATTTTTTTTAAATAACATATGTATAAAAAAAACTCAATAAACAAAACAAGATAGTGTAATAAAAACATCTCAAGGCTGTTTTTGTGCCTCTTATATTATTTAATAGACATATGATTTTTTTGTAATACAAATACAATTGTCTAAAATCTAAATTGCAACTTTGTGGTGTTGTCCAAAAGTTGCAAATTACGTAATAAAATTACAATTAAAAAAATTACATTCTCAAAAAAACCTGTTCTAATTGCTTGATGATTTCATGTGGTTCTTCGGTTGGAATTGGTATTTGTTGGTCAAATTGATCCACGTCGCTTCCACTACCTTCGGTTAAGATTTCGTTGTAGTTTTCATCATCTTCTTCCTTGATCTCCGGTTGACCGCACCGTCTCGCCTGCGCTCGGATCCGATCTCTCAAGAATACCGCAATTTCCAAGTCGTCTCCGGCTAATGAGTGTCTGTGGTCTCCTATTTGATATCCGTCACAGAAAAAGCGCTTCCAGACGCAGTTGACGACGCTTGAATGTTCAAAACATCTCGAGCCATCAATGAAAGTGTCGGAAAGGTCTTCTCATTCCCCCTCCAGTATTTCAGCAAGTCTTCATGTCCATCTTCATTGATAACTTCTTGATACGGTACAGAACCCTGCAAAACAAAAATATCCAACTCGCTAATTTGGTTAGTAGTAGAGGTACGACCGCACATTCTATTTCTGAGGCTTTCAATACTAGCTGCAGAAACATCATGTCTTTTGTAAGGTTGTGTTGAAGATGAAGAAGATGGTATGGAAGCTGGTAAGTTACTAGCATTTTCTTGTTGATAAAATCTATATATATTTTTGCATTGGTGTTCTACGCTAGACAATACTTCTTCTTTAGTTTGTTCAATAGGTGGTGGGTGATTTAGATTTTTGAGACTTGGAGGTGGTAGTACTTCTATACAATCGTAAATAGTTTCAATTAGTGATTTAGTACCGTCTATTTTAATAGTAGGATTTAATACAGAACCAATAATATAAATAGAGGGAATAGGAATAAAATATTTTTTTATTTTGAGAAACATTTTTTTAATAGCTGCCTTATAAGCTGGGTTTTCCATATATTCACTAAGTAATAAAAATATTAGAGTTATATAAAATAACATAGTTGAAATAGTAGGATAATATATACCGGAAAATTCTTTTGTTGCTTGAAAAAATTTCTCTAAAAATACAATAAGTTCGGAAATTTTTCCCAATCACTATCTAAAATCATATCAGCTGGCTTTTTATTATGAGAGTTAAAAAATAAAGTTATAGGTAATTTATAGTCATAAGCAACAAGTAGTTGCTCGTATAAAGAATTCCACCTAGTGGATACTTCTTGTGGAATTTTTCTAAAGGGTAGTCCACAATCATGACAAATTTTTATATTCTTTTCTACGTTGTACTTTATTACTTTTAAAAATAAAGTTTATAGCAAATTGTATTTTACTAAGAATGTCTTCAAAAAGTGATAGATCATCCTTTACAATTAAGTTATATATATGGCACACACATTTTATATGAAAATGGTCTGAAAAAGATGGAGTTAAACTATTTTTTAAAATTGTAATTGCGTAATTGTTATTAGAAGCGTTATCTAATGTAATAGTCATAATTTTATCGGTAATTCCGTAATAATCGCACACTTGATAAATATTTTCTGCAATAAAAGTACCAGTGTGCCTATCATCTATATATCTATACGCTAAAATATGTTTTTGCATAGACCATTTATAATCTATCCAATGACAAGTTACAGTTAAATAATCATGGTCGTTAGTACTACGACCTATATCAGACGTGATAGATACTTTGCCATTAAAATGATATAATGAAAAATGTAAATATTGTTGATATTCATGCGCGAATTTAAATACATCTCTCTTAACAGTTGATCTAGGAAAATCGTTAAAAGCAGGATTATATATATCTCTAATGTAATGAATAAAACCGGGAGATGAAGGAAATGAAAAAGGCAAACCCTCCACAACAACTAATTTTGATATTGCTTCCCTATCTCTATGTTTATTGTATTTAGAGCCTACAATTCCCCCCGTCATAGGGTTAATTTGACTCTGTACTTGGTCCGGGAAAGTATCAGTATGTGAACCTTGTCCCGATGGAGCGGGCGTTTGCGCACCCGGTTTTGAAGCATGGTATTGGGCATACCTAGATGGATGAGCACTTACTACGTGTCTAATTAAACCCCCCGTCCCACCGTGACCTTTTTCAGTTTTAAATTTTAAAACATTTTTACAAATTTTACATATGGCTACTTGATTCTCTACGTCCCTATCAAAAAATGTTCATGCATCTGATTTTAATGATCGTTTTGCTGGACCTCGTCTCATACTAGGGGGAATAGGAGGTATTTCAGTTGAAGGTGCACTAGTGGGTGTGTTGTCATCAACATTAGTGGGTATATCATCTAGATCATCGTCTAAATTAAAGTCTTCTTAAGTTCCAGAAAATAGCTCCTGGTCTAAATCTAATGGTATTGTAGGAAAATGTTGAGTATCAACAAAATCATCCTGTGTAGGAATAAGATGACTAGAAGAAGTACCCTTGCCCTGGTTGCCCCTACTAGAAGAAGCACCCTTACCCTTAAACATACCTTTTAATCCTTCCATTTTAATTATGATAATAAATAAATAAATAATTAAAGACAATAAAATTAAGTGATCTAAATAAAATAAATAGACAATAATAATTTAATGAAGGAACGAATGTACCAAACGCCAACGTAACGTCGACGTGTAATCGAGAGGTTGAAAATTGAAACTTTGCTCGATGGAAGATCCTCAAGCTAGTTGCCAACTTCACTACCAATTCCCAAATGAATAAATAAAATTGAATATTTAGCAAACAATGTAGACTTGTAGAGAGATATATTGAGAAATTAGAGAGATTGTAAGAAGATTTGTGAGAAAGATGAAGAGAAAATGAGTTATTTATAGTTGGAAAATTGAGTTAAAGTGTAAATATAATAACTTATGGGTTAAAAATAAATATAAAGGGGTAGGGTGTTGGGGAGGGCCTAAAATGGCCGTTGTAACGTCCATAATCTAAAATGGTCGTTGGTGCAACACCATTTTTGCAAAGGGGAAAAGAGGCGGGCCTGGTCGGGCCTGCTCGGGCTCGGGGCGGGGTCGGGTCTCGCGGGCCTGGGGCGGGCTCGGGTCTCGCGGGACGAGACATCGTCCCGTCCCGAGTTCGAGTCCCGCCCCCATTTTTTTTTTTTTTGGCGGGGTCGGGGCACGACCGGGGCGGGCTCGGGAAGGGGTCGGGCTGTCCCGGCCCACTGGCCAGCCCTACATAAATCACATAAATCACCTTGCCCCAGGGCACAGATGAGTTGGTAAGTGACAAGGTGATTGTGGTACAACCACTCCGACGTCGCGGGTTCGAATCCGTGTGGTGACAGTCTTTGCTGAAATATTGTAAGGGCTGTTGCTGGGTTCGTGTCCCGTTGGTCCTCTCCCTTGCAGGGCTGCCACTCGTGCATATCCCTCGATTTACATCCCACCTGGCCAAGGGGCCTCTGATACAGGTAGGGGGTTTCACCTTCGGGACTTTCCCCTTATAAAATAAATAAATAATGCAATGGGGTCATTTAATATATCACTTTTCCATTTCTCATTTTCCGAAGTCTATTGAGCGTGCAAATTGATCACCACAAAAAAAAAATAGAAACAAAATAATACAACAATAACAACATACCTAGTATATGTATGTGAATGATAGAGTGTACTATCTTACCTTTATTTAGGAGCTAGAGAAGCTATTGACAAAAAAGTCAGGTTTAAAGAAACAAAAATAATCCTCATTTTTATATATACCCATACCAAAGAGAAATTAAACATATTTAAGACAAGAACATAAAAGAAAAGAAAAGACACCTTCCTTTTGCTATCTTCATCAAGAATCTCAATGGCTACTCCTACCACTACAACTCCAAGATATGGTCAAAGAGACACTCTTTCAACCCCAATTTTTACTCTCTCTTCTTCACCTTCTCACTCTTCCAACTCTTCCTTTGGATCACTTTCTTTCCATGATCATCAAGATTCTCCTTTTAGCCCTTTTCAATTCTCTACTAAGGGAGTTCCATTTTCTTGGGAACACATTCCTGGAATTCCAAAGCAACAAATTTCAAGGAAAAATAGCTCCTCATTAAGCCAACTTCTTCCATTGCCACCACCTGCTGGAAATCCTCCAAATTCAGCCAAGAAAATACAAAGAAATCGCGAGGAATTTTCTCCAAGAAAGAGTAGTACTGCTAGTGAAAGTTTTAGGAAGGATCCATTTTTTGCAGCATTTGTGGAGTGTTCCAAGGATCATCAAGAAAATCATGAGAACTTTAGCAACATATGGAGGAGTACTACCACTTCTTCAAAGGTAATGACGCCATCAACAAGAAGTTTAAGTGACAAATTTGGAGTCATAAGCATGTATGCATCTTGTAAAAGAACTTATACTGTTTCAGAATCCATTGTTTATCTTCCAAGATCAAGAAATTATAATCTCCTTAGTACTCGTCGAACAAGCTGATAAAAAAGGTGAATTTGAGCTCTTCGTACATCAGAATTAGTCTCTTTATCCTCCACAGATTTCACTTATGAAATTATATTGAGTATGTTATTATTATTATTGTTAGTTGTTGTAATTAGGGTCATTGGCCATCAGCCAAACGGTCATGACTCAAGATGTACCTCCATAACAATTTGGTATTCGAAATATTATTGTAATTTTCTTTAACTTGTTTGAGATCGTAACATATTGAATTATTGATGTTATTGTACATCTTATTTTAGCTTTTTTATGATTATATCTATTAGGAGTCTTATGGAATACGCGAGGACAAACTAGACGAATATGTCCGAGAATTATGTAGTAGATCTTTTTTGTGTTTTTTTAATATTATTTTACTTGTGGTTTGCTAAGAGCAAGTATCCTTTCTGTATTATATGTGATGATTTCATGGCATCTTGAGTAAACGTTACACAAACCCCATGTGAGACTTTTTTAAGTATTGAGAAAATAATTTTGGACCACAATACCACTTATAAGTGTACGACACACACACAAAACACTCATTTAATTGCCACATAATTTAACAGTATTTGGTCAAGTAGGTTTTGGGTTCCCAAGAAAAAAAAAAGGATTGGAAATACAAATGCTTTGTGGTCAAAGTGAATATATATTAAATAAATGTAGTTAAAGATGGTACTTGAGACAACTTTACCTAACATTTGCTGCCCTTGTTGGATCAAAGGATCACCTTTCACCCAAACAATGTTCTTTTATGCTTGGCCATTTATTTTGTCACTTTCATGTTTTCTTTTGTTGTTAATTATTTTAGTTTAGAATATTATTCTCTATTTAAATTATCTGTCGTGATTTTTTTTTATACGTTCTTTAAAAATATTAATTAAAACAGTTTTGTTTTAAAAATATTTTATCCTTTATTGGTATTTGAACAATCATAACATCGTGACCCCACAATTAAGGTATTTATAGTCTTCAAAAATAATAATTATTAAGGATAAAGAGGAAAAACAATTCATTGTTTGTTGAAATTCTAAAACGATAAATAATTTAAGATAATTATTTTTAAAAATTATGACAGATAATTTGAGACGAAGGAAGTATTTCTTTTTCTAAAGTTAACAACTAATTAAGTATAGCCAAACTAAGTATAATACACATTTATCAATTTGATTTAATTTTTAAGAAATTTAATGATATTTTTCTTAATCTTTGTTTCTGCAACCAGAAATAAAAATCATCATTTCCCAACTTATAATTCTTTATCATCATCTTATAGTGGTGGCTATTATTTTCTTAGATTTTAAATTCACTTTACAACTCGAATTAGTTAACATCTATCATTGATCACTTTAAAAGTCCTTATTGACTGACACCTCGCTCAAGGGTCCTCAAACAATGCTTGACTAAGAAGAACCACCTCTTGCTTTGATTCGCATGACTAGAATGCCTCCAACAAATCATGTGATTATATTATATTTATAAATGATGTTTACAAGTTATGATTATGAAACTCATAGGTTGTTAAGCCATTTATATTCATGTTCATATTTTGGAGTTGCACAGATTATTGAGAAAGTTTAATGCCTGAAACTACGTATGCCAGCGTAGGATAATGATCGATCCGTCCAATTAGGATGATTCCTTCATAGTACCCATTGCGGGTTTATTGAATCCATTCATGTCATGTTCATATCTCGTACCCCGGCAGAGTACGAAATGGCTTAGCTGATCGGACAGAGATCATACACCACATTTTCACATGGTGATTTCATGTCGGTTATACTAAAGCTCTCCCATTTAAAATAATTTATCATGTTTTATTGCATTCATGTCATAAATTATACATATTCATGCTCAGGTTATAGTTTCAGCTTCAGTTTCTTTTACTTCATGTGCCTTGCCTATTCATTTAGTTGCTTAACATACGAGTACAATTCAAATATACTTACGTCCCTTTTGTCCGGAGCCTGCATCTCATGATGCATGTACAAAGTTTCAGGATGACAGATATGTTTGCTAGGATTCTTACATATTAGCTATTGGTGAGCCCCGTTTCATTTGGGATGCTATCTTCTATTTATTTTATGTCATGTCATGCAATAAAGGTATGTTGGGGGCCTTATCCCGGTAAAACAATTTCAGTAGTCAGACTCGTGTTCATAGGTTTTACAGACTAGTCTAGCATGTCATGTCAGATATTCAAACTCATTATATTTTTGAATTAATTCTGCTATTATATTTTTAGAAATATATTTCGGTATTCAGATTTCTATGTTTAAATGATTATTTCATGATATTAGATGTCCATGTTGATCCAGCAAGTCATGTGGTTTGCTCGTCACATGTAGTCAGACACTGAGTGCCGTGTTACGCCCAGGTCATAGTTTGGGGCATGACAAAGCTTGATATCAGGGCCTAGATTCAAGTGCATTAGGGAGTCTATAAAACTGTGTTCAGTGGGGTCACTTTTATGTGTGTGTGCATGCCACACATGAAAATAGTTGACCACCAAGATATTTACGATTGTCTCACTTCTTTCATACTCTAGATCATGCAGTTAGAGCTATGTCTTCAGGAAATTTTTCTAACTCGTGCGTATTACATATTTTAGAAAATGCTTGCAAAAAGAAAGTCATTTACAAGCAAGAGGGTTGCTGCTAATACTGCACAAGAACTGAACTCTCAAGCTCAGGGAATTTGCATTGGGCTCAGTACTCCCGACTTCACCCCCATCAGCTCCTAAATGGCTTACAGGAGTTCGTGCTACAGTTAATCCGTCCCCTAGTACCACAGACCTGGATATTAGGGGATCTATTCAGCTGCTCATCTAAATAGTTGTCATTCGGGCTCATTCGCATGGAATTCTAGGATCATGGAATTCATTCGCATGAAACCGACAGTGTTCACAAGGTCCAGTAAGACTGAGGACCCCCAAAATTTTATTGATGGAATTCAGAAAGTTCTTCGTGCTATGCATGCCACCGAGACAGAGACGACAAAGTTTTCATCCTATCAGTTGCAGAATGTCGCAAATATCTAGTATGAGATTTAAGAATAGTCTCGATGAGAGGATACACAACCTGCAGTTTGAGATGATTTTATGAATTCATTCATTGAGCACTTTCTATCACTGAAAGTCAGAGAAGCGGAGGCCTTAGAGTTAGGGATGGCAGGTGGGTATAATTTTACAGATTCTGCACCGCACCCGCCCAGTTGGGGTGGGTATGGGTATAACTTTGGTGGGTAGTAGGCGGGTATGGGTATTGAAAATGTACCCGCCACGGGTGGTGGGTAGGTGGTGGATTTTCAGGTATATCCGCCTCCCCCGCCCCTCATCCAACCGCCCGCCTACCCGCCCCATAAGCCCAATAATTAATAGTTGTAACTTGTAGCAGTCCGTAAGCCCATAATACTCACTGCCAATAATACTCACTTAAACCATTATACGCCCGTAAGCCCAATTTCAATAATACTCGCTTACACCGTTACACGC
Source organism: Anisodus acutangulus (assembly GCA_029783415.1). NCBI lineage: Eukaryota > Viridiplantae > Streptophyta > Magnoliopsida > Solanales > Solanaceae > Anisodus > Anisodus acutangulus. Next base: position 21,359,918 of record CM056503.1, read on the forward strand.
TCATAAGTCCAGTTAAAAGTTAAAACCGTACTCACTTACACTCCATATTCAACAGCCTTCACCAGTTCACCCTTCTATTGGGTCTTCACGCCTCCCGGCTCCCTCTCTCATTCACAAGCAGTGTTCGGTCTTCACGACGCATCTCTCTTCCCTCTCTTGTTCTCCGTCCACAGTTTTTCCCCAATAGGGAGATTGACTTTCGAATTGATTTACTTCCCAGCATTAAGCTGATATCTAGTCCGCCATACAGAATGGCTGCAAAGTTAAAGAAATTAAAAACCAGTTAAAAGATCTTCTTGATAAGGAATTTATTAGACCAAACGCCTTAGAGCGCACTGGTCTTGTTCGTTCGAAAGAAATATTGATCTTCGCATATGTGCATTAATTATCGTCAGTGGAACAAGGTTATCATTAAGAACAAGTATCCTCTTTATAGAATATATGACTTATTTGACCAACTTTAGGGTGCCCAGTGCTATTCCAAGATTGACCTCAGATCAGGGTACCATCAGCTTAAGGTTAAGGAATTTGATATTCTGAAAACCTCATTCAAAACTCCTTATGGTCATTTTGAATTTTGTGTTATGTCATTCGGATTGATGAATGCACCATCAACTTTCATGGACCTTATGAACTGGGTTTTCAAGCCTTAGCTTGACCTTTTCGTTATTATATTCATCGATGATATCCTAGTTTATTCCCATAGTGAGGTTGACCATGTAGAGCATATCAGAATAGTGTTGCAGATGTTTCAGGATCGCAAGCTTTATGCGAAATTTTCCAAGTGTGAATTTTGGCTGAAGTTAGTGGTGTTTCTAGGTCATGTTATTTCTGGATAAGGCATGGAAGTAGATTTTTAGAAAATTGAGGCAATGTAGAATTGGCCCAGACCCACTTCAGTCTCTGAGATAAGACATTTCTTGGGTTTGGCAGGTTAGTACAAGCGTTTTGTGAAGAATTTTTCCTCTATATCAACTCAGTTGACTAAGTTTACTCAGAATAAAGTCAAGTTTCAGTGATCAAATGTATGTGAGCGCAGTTTCGAAGAGTTGAAAATGAGACTGACTTTTGCCCTAGTGTTGATATTGCTAGAGGGAACCGAAGGGCTCATAGTGTATTTTTCAGTATATTTTCAAGCAACAAAAGTAGAATTTTAGGCAGAGAAGATGGCTCAAACTACTCAAGGATTATGATGTGGATGTTCTCTATCATCTGGGAAAAGTGAATGTGGTAGCCGATGCTCTTATTCGATGATACATGTGGAGCTTAGCTCATGTTAAATAAGGAAAGATATATATGGCAAAGGAATTCCATCGACTAGCTAGTTTAGGAGTTCGACTTTTGGACACTGAAGATGGTGGTGTTGTTGTCCAGAACAGGTCCGAGTCCTCCTTAATAGTCGAAGTGATGGAGAAACGGTTTTATGATCCCTATTTGTAGCAGCTAAAAGAGGAGATTCGCAAACATAAGCGGACAATTCCAGGTATTCCATTCACCAAGTTTCCACGAAGATGTATCATGAGCTTAAGGAGATTTATTGGTGGAACGAAATTAAAAAAGAATGTAGTAAATTTCGTGGCTAAATGTCCAAACTGTCAGTAAGTGAAAGCCGAGCATCAGAGGCCAGGTGACTTGGCCCAGAATATCGATATTCCTGTTTGAAAATGGGAAATGATAAATATGGACTTCATAATATGTCTATCTTGTTAATCACGAAGATATGATTCGATTTGGGTGATCATCGACTGACTTATTAAGTTCGCACACTTTTTGCCAGTAAAGACCACAAATTCATCAGAAGATTATGCCAAGCTTTATATTCAAGAAATTGTCAGGTTTTATGGGATTCCAGTGTCCATTATTTCAGATCGTGGTGCCTAGTTCATAACAAGCTATTAGAGATCCTTCGAGAAAGGGTTGGGTACCATGATAAATCTCAGCATAACTTTTCATCCTCAAACAGATGACCAGGCAGAACGTACTATTCAGACCCTTGAGGATATATTGAGGGCATGTGTTCTTGATTTCAAAGGTAAGTAGGATGATCACTTCTATCTCATTGAATTTAATTATAATAACAATTATAATGCTAGTATCAAGATGGCACCGTTCAAAGCTTTGTATAGGCTAAGTTGTAGATCGCCAATTGGTTAGTTCCAAATTGGTGAATCATAATTGTTGGGCCAGACATGGTCCATAAAGAGATGGAAAAGGTCAAGTTGATTCAAGAGCATTTGAAAATAGCTCAGAGTCACCAATAAGTCATATTCAGACATGAGGAATAGAGGCTTAGAGTTTCAGGTTGATGACGGAATATTTCTGAAAGTTTCACCTATGAAGGGTGTCATGAGGTTTGGAAAGAAAGGAAAACTCAGTCCCAGATATATTAGACCGCATATGATATTGTGAAGGAAATCAATAAATCTTCACACTTGTCAATTCTATAGTCATTTTCACTATCCGATCATTGCCCCCAATAACCTATGATGTAGTCAACCATATCGACCAATTCATGTTTTTTTACTATCCACATCACAAACAGAGTTGCCTCATTCCATGATAACCTCATAAATTTATCCCACTTTTGACAGTATAACCTTTGAAAGATGCCATGCTAATATCACCCATCATCCTTTCACATCAAAACAACTTAAGCGTATATCAAAAAATCAACAAGCTCTCAGCCTAAAATTATCCCTTTCATCGCCAACTTAAAAATATCAAGCGGACCTATAAACCTACCCTTTACCGAAAGATCACAACTGCCTATTCCCGTAGTGGTTCAATCACAATATAAAATGCATCCCACTTGTCCTAAAGCCAATAGGCATTTCCTTACCACTTATCCTTACTCCACTACCACAATGTCATCCTGTCAAAACTTCGCTTACCCTTTCATACTCACATGCGTTACCACACTTAACACACCCTGTGCTCTTATCTGATGAATACTAACATTGTGACCGTCGTGTCACCAAACTTGAACTATTCAAATTCTCTTTAGTACACCTCAACTCCGGAAGTAGAAATAAAACTCTTCACATAAATCTATAACATGTCCTGCCACCTCGGATCACGTCATTAAGAATCACCTTTCATATCTTTGTCTTTTCTCTACTTCTCTTCCCAGTCTTAACATGGTCGTTATCCTCTCATAATAATCAATTGATCGTCCTACGTTTAAACATATATTTACGATACCAACATATGTACCCTTTCATTATTGAATCATTGACTTGTTGTTGATAATCCGCATTGTAAGACTAACGTAATAAATTGGGATGATGTTGAAGCATTCCCACATCAATCACACCTTAAGTAAATCATCATTGATATCTCAAACCTCCTCGAGTGCAGCCTTTAAAGTCGCAACGCTTATTACTTAGTCATTTCGCTAACCATACCAATTCAAATCATCAATTCTCTTTCCCTCGCCTACTATACCATAAATGTTCTTCCTCCACTTCGAGAATTAATCGTTGAAGACATGGCAATCATATAGTCTTTCTTACCATCACTCTCATTTCCTAGGAATATCACTGAATTAAAGAGTCTGTTTTGCAAACCTAATCGAATTGAGTCTGCAAGTCATAGCTGGAGTATGAACTTGGTCATGCGTCCTTATCACGATGACGCATCTCGTACCATATCATGCAATGTCACATCCCGTTGCTTATGTGCAAATCCGAGAATGTGTCCTCACCATTAGTAAGAGATTGAAATGGAGAACTTTAGACCTTGAAACAAATCAAATACGCACGATAAGAAATGAAAAAATGGAAGTTTCCTAAATTTTCTATATCCTCTCGAAGATAGGTACGGAGCTCTTCGTACCGATTCACAAGACTAGTATATATTGCTCCTATACTCATAAGACCGGTGAATCTAGTGCTCTAATACAAAAATTTTCACGAAACAAAATCTCAAATGGTTGTGAGGGCACCTATCCTAACCCATAGGCGAACCCAAGTAAAGGTTGAAGTCTTTTAACATAAATAAAAAATGGAATTTAAAGGAAACAACTCATAAATCATTAACAAGCCTCATAACTAATAATACGAGGAAATCTAAGTCATACATCTCCCAAGACCTAGAAGTTATAAGTACAAGATCTACTAAATCTGAAATACAAGACTGAATACTACAAGTACTGTATGGAAGATAAAGACAGAAAACTAAGATAAAAATGGAGTCCAGCACCGTGGAACAGTTAGTAGCTCACCCTGACAAATCCAAATGATATGTCCCAAAAGACCGACAATGACTCGCCCACTATTAGAGCTCGAACAGAACCTACATACAAAAATAGTGCATCAAGTGTTCTTCTGATAATCGACTCCGCACTTTGTTAGTGATCAGTTATACAGTTTATATTATTTAAGCAATCAAGAATAGAAGTTTACATCCAAATCAGGTCATAAAGGTTAAATCATTCTAAACACAACCTTAAAGCTCAATCCTTCATAAATTTAGTCATCAAGCTTAAGTCTTTCTCAAACACAAGCATAAAACTTAAGTCTTATCGCTAAATCATATGAATGTATCATGAAATCAACATAGTCAAATAAAAAAGGTATGAATGTAATAATATGCAACACAATGGTCCATATACACACACTCATGCAGTAGGTTTCACATGACCCATGAGGGACTCATAAGATTCATATACCCACCTGGAATTCCACATCTCCAAGATCAACATCGGGCCCAACTCATAGGCTGTTATATCATCATATATCCACCCACAATTCCAGATCTCCCAGATCAGCATTGGGTACCTGCCCAATATGCTATCATATCATCATCACTCCAACCATGTACCATATCCAATATAACATCTATGGATCAATATATATGTCTCATCAACCGTATACCTACAATATTATGAAATGTATGAAATGGTTACACGTATACCATGCAAATATATAATACCAGTTCAATATCAAGAATAGTTCCTCTTTTATGATTCAGACGAGATGTGGAGTAATGAATGCATAATGAATCAATATTTACAAGTATAAGTCACACATGGCTATCATGAGCCCACATAATTAACAACCATACTAAACTAGTAAATTTATCACTATTTTCAATGCTCGAAAGCTCACATTCAATATCTGTCACAAGAATTATATCATTTTTTCATTAATTACCCATATAATTACACTGATATCCGTACAAGTGCTCGTCACCTCACGAGTACGGGATCCCCAATTCTCCATTACACCCCTTATTTACTTAAGCCAACACTTACATTTCATAAAGAGTCTAGTAAGTCTCAACTTGTCTTAGATTTGAAGTCCTAAGGCTCACGAACGGTCTTGTCCTTCCTCGGCGTCTACAAAGATCCAAACTCGATCCGAGCAAGAATTATGCCTCATGGAAGCTCTACTTCATTCAAAATCATCAACTAAGTTCAATCTAGTAAAAATAGTACTCTACGAGCTTAGACGAGTCCAATGATACTCATATTGCTATACTTTAATACGGAACTCAAAAAATTGATATGGAATTTTGTTGCAAAATCAATTTACCCATAACCTATGGAGTCTAAATTCATAAAATGATTCAAAATCGAATTCAATTCAAGTTTCAATTTGAAGAAATTCATAATTTTAACTTAGGGTTTTAAAATTCCAAAAAGTGACCCATTCTCCAACGACCAAATAAGAATTTTTCTTTAAAAATAGTTTGTCCTCGACTCAAAGAACTTAAATCCAGAAAACTCAGTAAAAAAGTTTCTAACTTGACCTTTAATTTCTTATTTACCCAAAAATCCAACATAGGGTAAAAAAATCCCAAATTTTCAACACCCAACCATGAAATAAACTCCAAATAGTGTAAGAAATCTATGGAGTACCATGAAATAAGGTTCAGATTCTTACCCCCAAGAAAATACTAGATGAATGCCTTGAAATCACCTCAATCCGAGCTCCCAAACTTGTGAGAAAAAGTTCCGGAACAAGTAACAAAAATACGCAGTAGCTTTCCGGTCCCGAATAAGATTCTAGATGATTATGGAACTCGTCCTTGACAAGCCTAACATAATCCTTGCGAGATTCCACCCAAGATAGCATTTTGAATCATCCAATTGGTCTTAAAATTAGAGAGATATGATGTTTTCAGGTTTTAAAGAAAATATGAATTGTAAGGACGAATGTAGAGACATAACCGGTATTTACAGAATTGTTGCACCAGAAAATTCAGCAATTGCAAAATCTTAATTTTAGCACCGAAACTCATCCGAAACCTTCTGGACACAAACCATATATGCATTTCAATCATAAAACAAGCTACGAACCTGCTCGTGCACTCAAAAGACCAAAAAGAGGTCGTCTTGACCCGATGTTAACCAAAGCCAAATCCAAATCTTTACCTTAACTAGTTTCTCAACCAAAGACCCAAATCTCGCCCGAACCCATCGGGAGTCGAACCAATGACTCGAGTAAGTCGTAAATCACATTCCAGACCTAATGGAATCGACAAAACTTCAAAAAAGATGCAATTACGCCGATGTTAATTTTGGTCAAACTTCCTCACTTCCTTAACTCAAGAACTTTCAAATTTACTAAAACTTATTCAAAACTCACCCGATTGCCTCAGGAACTGCACGACTCATCTCCGCAAGTCATAAATACCAAGATGAAACTATGAAAAGGGTATTTTTAGTAAAAAGAGTCCAAAAGCTCAAAACGACCTAGCAAGTCGTTACAATAATACTTATTCGTTGTAGCAGTTAAAACATCACAGAACCATTCATATTGTTATAGAGAAGTTTTACTCTATTGATATGGGAATTATTAAGAGTTAGGTTGTGATGATTTTTTTAGAACTGTTGAGTCTAAGATATCATTGAGATGATTGATGTGCGCGCATGGTTATGGATCCCTCCCACATGAATCATAAATTTGGTACATTTCTTGCGGTGTGCACACTCGTTTGGTTGAGATTGGTCATTTTATATGGGCACCTAGTGGATTGTCGTGGTTGATAAAGTTATTGCATTTCATGACTTATAACTGTTGGAAATTTACTAATGTGGAATTAAGTATATCCTATTATTTATGACTCAAACAATTGGGGCCTCGTATGTCGGAAACGTTGTTTCCACACACATGCACACGTAGTGCCAAGTATCGCAAATTTCATTAGTGAAAGAGATATTGGTACGTATGTAATACGTTTGAGACATAGAATGATGGACGTTTATTGGACAAATGACAAAGTATTCCACGTTGGTAAACAAAGGAAGAAGTGTACGAAGTGTAAGATGAAATGAGTCGGAAGTCGCAGCGGAGCCACGACGCTAATTGGGTCTTCAGTTAATGGAGCTGCGACACTAATTCACAGAGCCACGACGCTTCGGAGGCAGAATGCTGTGATGGGAAGTTGGAAAGTTCTGACCTTTGGGCTGGTTTTGGAGCATTGAATCTCCATTACTTGGTACATGAATTCAGCTATTATTTGGCTGAATGTAACCCTCAATTAAGTGCCATTACATGGCTATTAAAGGCCATTAGTTGGCTAGTTGATGGGTGTTCTCCTTACACTATAATTGAGGCCTTTGGCTCAATTATTGAACACTACTCAACACTTAAAAATATTTACAGAATTTCTGATTTCATCTTCTTCCTCTCTAACAAGTCTACTATACTCAAAGTTCTTCAAGAGTAACACTTGAGTTTTCTTTGCTCAATTGTTAAGTTGTTGTTGTATCTTGAGAGACTATTGCCTGACAACATAAAAGGAGATATACGGGGCAATTTTGTCTTAAAGACAGAGTGTCATCACTCGACTCAGCAAATCACACAAAGAGTTTATTTCATTATTGATTTCCAGTTTTGTTGTAATCTCTAGTTTATCCTTTCTAGCAATTATAATATTTACTTACTTCTCGTTCCCTGCAATTTTTGTATCCCACCATTTTAACAATTTTAAGACAAGATTTGTTGTGTGTACCTAGAAATATGACTGGAAGAGAACAACTCGCTTCTGATTCTGCTGCCGCAGCTACCCAAGGCAACCCCTCTGCCTTTCCCACTGCTCAAGACACTCCCAATGCCTTTCCGGTTGCTCAAGGCTCATCCAACGCCTTTTCTGCTGCTCAAGGGAATGCTCCAGTTCCTCCACCTGCTGTATTCCATCATGAACGCCCAGAAAAGTTCATGGGCTCCAATTTCAAGAGATGGCAACAGAAAATATTATTCTATCTGACTGTTATAGGAATGACTCATTTTCTAATAGAAGATCCTCCACAAGCTGGAGATGAAATGGACCTTTCGCCTACTGAAATGGCTGAAGGGGGCAAATGTATCAATGTCATTAATGGCATGAAGATGGTTCTTGATGCATGGAGTCATAGTGATTTCATGTGTAAGAACTATATCTTGAACTGCTTGTCAGACCCTCTCTACACTGTGTATTGCACTGTTGGCACCACCAAAGAGTTATGGGAGAAGATGCAAAAGAAGTACAACGCATAAGATGCATGTACTAAGAAATTCATCGTTGGGAAATTTCTGAAATTTCAAATGGTGGATAGTAAAACAGTGATGTCCCAAGTCCAGGAATTCCAAATGATTCTACATCACATGGATTTGGAAGGTATGAAACCAAATGAGCAATTTTTGGTTGCATCATTGATTGAAAAGTTACCTCCTTCATGGAATGAGTTTATGAGTTACTTAAAATCCAAGACAAAGGAGATGACATTTGAATAACTTATTATCAAACTCCAAATTCAGGAAGATAATAAGAAGGTCTTACCTAGGGGTAAACAACTTGCTGAGGCAAAGGTAAATCTGGCTGAGGCCAAAGGGAACCCAAGTAAGAAGTGCAAGTTCCAGAAAGACGGCAAGACCTAAGCGGCAGAGAAGTTCAAAGAAAACTGTCGCCACTATGGGAAACCTGGTCACATTATCAAGGACTCCCGCAAGCTCAAGACCGAGCAACAAGAGAAGGCCAAGGCTAAGGGCAAGACACAGGTTAACGTCGTCAAAGACAGGCTTCTGGATGACATGATTAAGGAGTTCTCAGCGGTGGTGCTTGAAGCAAACCTTGTTGAGAATCCTATGCAATGGTGGATGGACACAGGTGCTACAAGACACATCTGTTCCAATAGAGATACATTCTTCACTTATAAACTAGTTACTAACAAGAAGTTGTTCATGGGTAATAACGCTTCCTCTGACGTGCTGGGGGTAGGAAAGGTAGTCCTGAAGATGACTTCTGGAAATCAGCTCACTCTGAAGAAGGTGATGCATGTTCTTGAGATTAGGAGAAATTTAATTTCAGGTTATTTATTGGTTAATACTGGTTTTAGGCTAGTGTTTGAGTCCAATAAATTTGTAATCACCAATAATGGAACGTTTGTGGGAATGGGCTTCGTCTGTGAAGGCCTCTTCAAAGTTAACGCCATGCATATACTATGTGCAAGAAATAATATTGAAGCTTCTTCATACTTGCTTAAGTCCTCTAATTTATGGCATCATAGATTAAGATATGTTAACTACAAGTCTATCCAAAGGTTGGTTAAGTTGGAGTTATTGCCGTCTATCGACGTAAACCCTCAGCATAAGTGTGAGGTGTGCTAGAGGCAAAACTCACAAAGCTTTCTTTTCGATCCGTCAAAAGGAATATCGCTCCTCTAGAACTTATTCACACAAATATATGTGATTTGAAGTTTGCACAAACTACGGGAGGGAACAAGTACTTTGTGACATTCATTGATGATAGCACAAGGTATTGTTACCTTTACTTGTTGAGAAGTAAAGATGAATCCTTTGAAGCATTCCGGTGTTACAAAGCAGAAGTTGAGAACCAACTAAGCATGCAGATTAAATCCATTCATAGCGATAGAGGGGGAGAATACGTAGTGATATTTGAGGAATATTGTGCTCAATCAGGAATTGTTCATCAAACGACGACTCCATACTCACCTCAGTCGAAAGGTGTGGTGGAACGTAAGAACCGCACATTGAAGGAAATGATGAATATCTTGCTCATCAATTCTGATCTTCCCCAAAACATGTGGGGAGAAGCCGTCCTTACCGCTAATACGATTCTTAATAGAGTCCCACATAAGGGTAAGGACAAAACTCCATATGAATCATGGAAGGGAAAGAAACCCACCTATAAATATTTAAAGCTATGGGTTATTTGGCAAAGGTCGAAGTACCCAAGCCAAAGCAGGTCAAGATTGGGCCTAAGACTGTAGATTGCATTTTCATCGGATATGCAAATAACAGTAGTGCTTATCGCTTCTTAGTGCATAAGTCAAATATTCCAGATATCCATGGCGGTACAATCATAGAATCAAGGAATGCTCAATTATTTGAAGATACCTTTCCTAGGAAGGAAAAAGACATAACCTCTCGTAAACGAAGTTATGAACAAAGCTCTCAGGAACCGGGAGTCATTGACTGCCCGGATCTAGATGGTTCAGATCTAGTAGACTTCGAAGTGGCTGAATATCCGGAATCTAGTGTTCCAGATTCATAGAACTTGGAGACTCCAGAGATGGAACCAAGGGGAAGTAAAAGGGCCAGGAAAGATAAATCCTTCGGTCCTGACTTTGTAGCCTATATGGTTTATGATGAACCAAGGACAATTGCTGAAGCATTGTCAACCCCAGAGGCACCACTCTGGAAAGAAGCTATTGAGAGTGAAATAGACTACATTCTGCATAACTATACTTGAGAGTTGGTTGATCTTTCTCCGGGAAATAAACCGTTGGGTTGTAAGTGGATACTCAAATGGAAGTATAAAGCAGATGAGTTTATAGATAAGTATAAGGCCAGGTTGGTAGTCAAGGGCTATCGACAGAAGGAAGTCCTTGACTACTTTGACACGTACTCCCCAGTGTCTAGGATGATATTCATATGAGTATTCATTGCCATCGTAGCGTTGCGTGACCTTGAGATACATCAAATGGATGTCAAGACAGCCTTCCTAAATGGTGATTTGGAAGAAGAAATTTATATGGAACAACCCGAGGGATATGTGGTTCCAGGACAAAAGAAGAAAGTCTATCGGCTTGTTAAATCTCTGTATGGGCTGAAACAAGCCTCGAGGAAATGACACGAAAAATTTGATAGTACTCTACTATAGAAGGGTTTCGCCATTAATGAGTGTGACAAATGTGTCTATGTGAAAGGTAACTCTGACTCGTTCGTCATGATATGGCTGAACGTAGATGACATGTTGATCACAGGGAGCAGTCTGTAACATTTCGTATTTTTGGGTAACGGTTGAACACATTAACGTAGGCAAGTAGACCCAGACCCGTGAAAGTTTATGTTGTACTTGCGTATTCTAATAAGAAAATTAGTTTATAAAAGGGACGTGACCCCGAACTAATTTTGGGTTTAACAAGTGCGACGATGGGGATTAGTAATAATAATGATGTATCCCCGAAGAGATTATAGACTGTTATTTCATTACAGGAATTAGGACATTAGGTATAAGAGGATTTTAAAAGTCACCAGGATTTAAGTAGTATGAGGTCGGGAATTTAAATGTGGGTATAATTAATTAACTATATGATTAATTATAAATGGGGGCATTATAGTGGGATATTACGTGTAGCCTTATAAGGCAGCGATGCAATGACTCGGTTAGAGAAAGAGGGATCGCTGGCAGCTTCAAGGCCTTCAACCGATCCCTTTTCTCTCAATCAACTCAGGCCACCAGTTCTTCAAACTCCCCCAAAATCCTTAACACTCTTGAAGGAATTCTTTCATGAAGAATTAATAGTCACACTGCTAGCAGGAAGAGGAAGTCCCAGTTGGGGGTTCTCAGAATTCTCGGTCGGAATAAGGGATTTTTCTGTAAGTTTCACATAACCAAAAATGGTAGAAATTCGTGGTGTTTTAGACCTTAGTCCTAGAGAAATCAAAACCTTGAGGCAAGGTTGAAGGCTCAGAAACCCAGCCGAGACTTTGAGTCTCGGCAAAGCCCGAACAAAACGACTCCAGTGCTTCTGGTTTTGTCGGTCGAAATCCGGTACGGGCTAAAGGTTTTCCGATGGCTTTCGTTGCGACTTCTAATAGAGGTAATCTTTCTTGTTCCTAAAGTTTATACAATTCTGAACTTGATTCTTGCCACTAGTTCTAGGACGATTATCAAAAATGCTAAGTTTGGGTTAATGGGGTATTATCGGGACTGTTTGTATGAAATTGGAGGTTGCATGTGAAGTTGTTGTACTGTTTTGAAGATTGTAATAGTAAAAATAAGGATTAAGAGGGTTGGGTGTCTCGCTACATACATAGGTTTCAATATAGGAGGAATATAGCTTCTGCGCATTCAAGGTATTCGTTAGAATGTCCCTAAAAATCTGTTTCTGATATATCGATTCGATTATGATTTAAATCACCCGTATGATATAGATAATCATTCATAGAGCTTACAAGGAACCCGCGGAACTTAGATAATTTCGACATCAAGGTATGCAAGGCTCTTTCATTCTTTTGGCATAACTCTATGTGCGAAATGTAACCATCATGTTGCTACATAAATTACTCTACTCTTAAGTAGTTGAAAATGATCATGTTATTGACTCTTGTGTTAAAAGCCTGTTTTAAAATGTTTCTAAGTTCTTATTGAGGCATACGAAAAAGAGATTGATATTCACAGTAGTAGCCAAAGATTCAAGGATATTGGGCCAGTATGTATTATTGGCATTCATGCATTCTCATTTGCATTGCATTCATATATTACCCTGGACCACTTGTGCTATGAATATTATTATATGGTAAATATTTTATATATATATATATATATATATATATATATATGTGTGTGTGTGTGGGGGGGGGGGAATTGGGAAAAGGGAAATGCGTTATATACGCATACCACCTGCAGCTGGTACATACTATAACAAAAGAGCCCTAAGAGGCCAATCTGATGTGATGATGTGATGCCTATATGTCTTGTTGGGACGGGTTGCACGATCCGCAATACTAACATATATTGGGACAGGTTGCACGATCTGCATCACTAACATATATATTATATATATATACCGCATGTGCATCATGCATATATTCATTTACCAATATCTGGGATGATGCCCACAGAGGCTGTTATGGTAAAAAGATACCCGTAGAGGCTGATATATATGTATATTGTATTGTGCATAACATTTAGGCATGTGTGACAGGGCCCTCAGAGGCATTTATTGATGTCTAGTTATTTTTGTTTCAGACTATGACATGTATCTGCTGTGTTAATTCTTATGTCTGACATACTCAGTACATCAGTCGTACTGACATCCCTTTTGTCGAGGGACGCTGCGTTTTATACCCGCAGGTTCATATTAAGAGAGTAACGGTTCACACTAGGAGGTTGCTGGTTCAGCTGGTGTCCAGAGCACTCTATTTGTTTCGGAGTTGCGATTTGGTCGTGGTATGTTCTTCTCTATAAAGGCTTGTAGATAGGTGTTCTATGGTTAGTTGTCATGTATGGCCTTGTCGGCCCTGATATATAAATGTGTAAATTGGGGATTTTGGGTTGGAACTTTATTTAATCTATCACGGCTCTGTCCGTGTTTAAATATGTTTTAAGGGCGGAGTGTATCTTTGGCACCCGGTGGGTAGGGTCCATGTGCCCGTCGCGGCCCTCTGGTTTGGGTCGTGACAAACTTTATATCAGAGCATGTCTGTCCTAGGAAGTCTACAAGCCGTGTCTAGTAGAGTCTTAGTTATGGGTGTGTTGCGCGCCATACTTATAAACAAGAGGCTACAGGACATTTAGAATTGTTTCCATTCTTTCATAATCTAGATCATTCGAAAGAGCTGAGTCGTGAGGGTGTTGGTTACTAATCACAAATTTTCTCATTTGAACTACAGTAACGTCCATAATGAGAAACACCTCGGATAATAAGAATGCAGGTACACAGATACCACCCACTGGCACGGGTCGGAGGGTTAGGGAAATTAAAAGGAGAGAGGTGAGTTATACTATGGACTCAGATCCATCATAAATCATGGAGTCTCTATAGGAGAATCCATTTGAAGATCCCTATGAGTCACCCGCTCGAACACCCTCGGTTCTTCCAGTAGAAAGTGGGGTGGAGGGAGTTCCAACTTCACCAAGGACTTTAGTATCAGTGTCAGGCCCCACTGACCATGGGATGTGTGGAAAAGTTCAGGGACGAGTACAACCGGATTTTCCTCACGTATCACGCTACGATCGGGGATGATTGTCGCTTGATAACCCCGACCCCTCCAAAATCCCAAGCAGTCCTCAATCATGGGGGTCTGTTAATCAGGGCTCGTCGCCCCATGTTATTTGATACACATTGGAGGGAGTAAGAAGACCGGCCAGGATAAGGCGAGTGGGTAGTAAGGATGAGAGGGTTCCACTCCGAAGTGTGTCGGATCGAGGCTCATACATAGGGCCAAGATAAGATAGTGCAAATACACCAACAAGATCATAAGGCTGTCCTAGTACCTATCTCGATAAATCCAAAAGATCTTCAATTAGTTGTTTTTAAATAAATGATGTATTGCGTGTAATCGATAAATGGTTATATGTTTGGATTAATCAAATGAATATGTGGATTTTGTATGTTGATTGATAAGGTTGTTGTATAGTTGGTGTAATTTTAGTTAAATCATGAAATGGCTTTTAAACTGTTTGTATGCATAAGTTAAGCAATAATAACCTTGTTTGGATTGATCTTGGAGTAATTAATGTTGTTAGAGACAATTCCGACTTGATATGGATCTAACATAAGGCTAGGAGTAATCTATAACTTATTGGTTATAGTGAAAAGGCTTGTGTAGCTCCTATTATCTTTTTCCACATAATTACCACAATAACATTTGCTTAGTATAAGCCTAGAGAATATGTTGACCTCCTAATTTTGGTCTTTTCATGTGGTATTTAAGAAATTGAAGTAATATAGCCTACATGTGGTTTTTCAATGATATGATTAGCCTCAAATTTGAATACATGACGTGTTGCCCTTGCTATTAATACTTTATTACTTCTATGGGTCTATGAATGCATACTGTGGTATAAACTGCCTGGAATTTTTTTTTGAAACCAGAGTACTTATTTTCGTTTATTGTTAGACTTAATAAGCTTAACACTAATATAAGAGGGTTGTTACGTGTTCAAAAGGAAGTTTAGCTCATGATTTGTTCTCTTAAGAAATGTATCTGTTAATCCATGAGACTTATACTTAGTTGAGTATTCAGTTAATCTGCTTGCCTGAATATTATGCCTATCTCTGCTAGTTAAAGCTGGTATGGATCTAGCTTAATTCCTTTAGGATTGTGCTAGCTTGATGATTTGAATCCTAGTAATTGTCTTGTTGACATTTGAGCCCAAATTGATGTAGCATGAAGCCCATCTAAATATTACATAAGTCATGTGCGTTGTGTATGTGAAAGCCATTCATGTCTATCTTATAACCTCTGTTGAAAATTTATACTAAGTGATCATATATGTGCCCTACTAGTAGCTCTGCCATGTATATATATACTTTGTTTCATGTATAGATCATGTGTGTTTATCTCCTGGTCACATATAACCATGCCCTGACTTTGTTCTAAGGATTTAAAAAAAATAAAAAATTAAAGTCTGGCCTTGTTAACTGTTGGTGTTGTGACCCTAATTAAAAAAGATGTTGGTGCTGCCATACTGTTTTTTGAGTTGTAATAACTTTGTCAACCACCTGGGCCTAAGTATAAGTGAATATGAGGTCTGTAACTTGATAAATTAAGCCAATATGAGATGCTATACAGTGCAAATTGATCCAATTATTCTGGCTATTGTACTGTTGCATGTTCAGAATCTTAAAATGTATAACTGGTTTATTCCGGATTTTAAATCATGGGATACCAAGGCTTTGTGTTTGTGAGTATTCCCTATGCATGTTTCTTCATTTATCTAGTTGTTTACTGCTTAGATATGTGTTCATGATTGGTGTTGACCATTCCAGTAACCTTACAAATTTGAGAATGTCATTCCAAGCTTAAAAAGAAATTTCACTTGCTAAGGTTGTATGTCCAGTTCATCTTGATATATGGATCAAATGTTCCTTTTCTCCATGATAAAAATAAGAGAATAAAACCGACTATTTGCTCAACTACTAGTTTACACTAGTTTTGTCCCTTATCTTGCACAAATTGGTCATTTCTTTACTGTTAAAACAATATGGTGGTTAGCATAATCTACTTATTTAGCCAAGTGTATTGTTTGCCTATTGCTTCAACTTTCTTAGTCTTGCCTTTATAAGTCTACTCATATGGTCATACATATACTCAAATTTTGATGAACTTAGTTAAATAGCTTAGTTAAGAATAGACCTTGAACTTGAGTTTATATGCATTTTATGGAGGTTGTCTGTTCAACCTATATCTGGTTTATCAACCATGCTCCTGTACCCTGTTTGAAGTTCATTCTTTGCAGAGTACTTAGTGTCAATTATTTTAAACTACAACTTGAATTTTTTTACATACTTGAGTTATTACACCAAAGCCAGTAGTTAATTTAGCCTTGGTGTGACCTGTTTATAATTCCACTTAGTCTAGGTCCTATGTGGAACTTGAATGATTCCTTTCTGAATTGAACTGTGTCTGAAACTGATACACTGCCTATTTGAGCCTTGTGTGCTACCTCATCTTGTACCAATACATAAGTGTTGTGATTGTGTTCCAGTGGTCATACCCCTATGAGACTTATCTATGCTTGAAAACTTGCTAAATAGGAAGGTAATTTTTGGACATCCAAATGTTCACTTGGAGATTAGGATCTGAGACAAAATATTGGAGGCTTGAAACTATTTCCATTAGTTGCTACATTTTTTTATTGGCACTGTTACATTGAGCTGGTGGCTGCATATATTGGGGATCATCTGATGCATTTAGCTACCATGGTTGCTATTGTTCTGGCTGTTGTTTGAGGTCACTTGTTGATGTTGTTCTGGCTGTTGTTTGAGGTCACTTGTTGCTGTTGTTCTGGCTGTTGTTTGAGGTCACTTGTTGTTGTTGTTTGAGGTCACTTATTGCTGTTGTTTGGCTGATGTTGGCTGCTATTTTTGCTGTTACTTGCCACTGTTATCACTGCTGCACTTTGGTAAGAATTGTGCCATATTTAGATACATGCTGCTGCCTGTATTTGGAGGCAGTTGTTGCTGTAAATCTTGGGCAGGGGTAGAGTGAAAATAAGCAGCTGTGGTTGCTGCACTCTAGCCCAAACCAGTGCAAAAAAAAATGATCAACTGAACTAGTTTAAACACTAGCAGGATCTGAATTGGCCATGGAATGATAAAACAGTTAAGGCATGGTTAACTGCACTGATGTGTGAACTGTTTTAAATAACTATGTTGCGTATGGGACTCTAAAATTAGATATTAAGACCCTCTACCTTCTTTGCCTACTCTTTAAATTAAAGAATGTACAAGATATACTACAAACATATGTTATAATCCATCACCCTATTAACTTTCTATATAAGCAATTAGCTAGATAAAGACTGCTTCACACAAGGTCACTAGAATTAGAAGATATCACTATGTGTTTATTTTAGTTTGTATACGAAACTTGAGTCTATTCTTTAGAAGTAGTCATAGATTGATATGTCCCTTCTCACATTTTAAATGATAATCTGAATTAATCCATGAGTGTCGTATCCCCTATTTTTGATGAATTGGAATGACAAATTTGATACTTCCTCTCTAGTTTTACTGAACTTGGTCAAATGTGTGTTCATTTTTACTAGGACAAGAGTTAGATATGTCATACCTACATTCGAGGACGAAAGTATCTAAGGGGGAGAGACTGTAACATCCCGTATTTTTGGGTAACGGTTGAACACATTAACGTAGGAAAGTAGACCTGGACCCGGAAAGTTTATGTTGTACTTGCGTATTCTAATAAGAAAATTAGTTTATAAAGGGGACGTGACCCCGAAATAATTTTGGGTTTAACAAGTGCGACGACGAGGATTAGTAATAATAATGGTGTATCCCCGAAGAGATTATAGACTGTTATTTCATTACAGGAATTAGGACATTAGGTATAAGAGGATTTTATAAGTCGCCGAGATTTAAGTAGTATGAGGTCGGGAATTTAATTGTGGGTATAATTAATTAATTGTGGGATTAATTAATTATAAGTGAGGGCATTATTGTGGGATATTATGTGTAGCCTTATAAGGCAGCGATGCAATGACTCGGTTAGAGAAAGAAGGATCGCTGGCAGCTTCAAGGCCTTCAACCGATCTCTTCTCTCTCAATAAACTCAGGTCACCAGTTCTTCAAACTCCCCCAAAATCCTTAACACTCCTGAAGGAATTCTTCCATGAAGAATTAATGGTCACATTGCTAGCAGGAAGAGGAAGTCCCAGTTGGGGGTTCTCGGAATTAGGGATTTTTTTGTAAGTTTCACATAACCAAAAAGGGTAGAAATTCATGGTGTTTCAGACCTTAGTCCCAGTGAAATCGAAACCTTGAGGCAAGGTTGAAGGCTCAGAAACCCACCCGAGACTTTGAGTCTCGGCAAAGCTCGGACAAAACAACTCCTGTGCTTCTGGTTTTGTCTGTCGGAATCCGGTACGGGCTAAAGGTTTTCCGATGGCTTTCGTTGCTACTTCTAACAGAGGTAATCTATATTGTTCCTAAAGTTTAAACTATTCTGAACTTGATTCCTTCCACTAGTTCTAGGACGATTATCGAAAATGTTAAGTTTGGGTTAATGGGTTATTATCGAGACTGTTTGTATGAAATTGGAGGTTGCATGTGAAGTTGTTGTACTATTTTAAAGATTGTAATAGTAAAAGAAGGATTAAGAGGGTTGGGTGTCTCGGTACATACATAGGTTTCAATATAGGAGGAATATAGCTTCTGCGCATTCAAGGTATTCGTTAGAATGCCCCTAAGAATCTGTTTCTGATATATCGATTCGATTATGATTTAAATCACCCGTATGATGTAGATAATCATTCATAGAGCTTATAAGGAACTCGTGGAACTTAGATAATTTCGACATCAAGGTATGCAAGGCTCTTTCATTCTTTTGGCATAACTCTATGTGCGAAATGTAACCATCATGTTGCTACATAAATTACTCTACTCTTAAGTAGTTGAAAATGATCATGTTATTGACTCTTATGTTAAAAGCATGTTTTAAAATGTTTCTAAGTTCTTATTGAGGCATACGAAAAAGAGATTGATATTCACAGTAGTAGCCAAAGATTCAAGGATATTGGGCCAGTATGTATTATTGGCATTCATGCATTCTCATTTGCATTGCATTCATATATTACCCTAGACCACTTGTGCTATGCATATTATTATATGGTAAATATTATATATATATATATATATATATATATATATATATATATATATATATATATATATATGTGTGTGTGTGTGTGTGTGTGGGGGGGGGTGGGAATTGGGAAAAGGGAAATGCGTTATATACGCATACCACCTGCAGCTGGTACATACTATAACAAAAGAGCCCTAAGAGGCCAATCTGATGTGATGATGTGATGCCTATATGTCTTGTTGGGACGGGTTGCACGATCCACAAAACTAACATATATTGGGACGGGTTGTACAATCAGCAACACTAACATATATATGATATATATATATCGCATGTGCATTATGCATACATTCGTTTACCAATATCTGGGATGATGCCCACAGAGGCTGTTATGGTAAGAAAGATGCCCGAAGAGATATATATATATGTATACTGCATTGTGCATAACATTTAGGCATGTGTGACAGGGCCCTCAGATGCATTTACTGATGTCTATGACATGTCTATGCTGTGTTAATTCTTATGTCTGACATACTCAGTACATCAGTCATACAGACATCCCTTTTGTTGGGGGACGCTGTGTTTTATGCCCACATGTTCATATTAAGAGAGTGACGATTCACACTAGTAGGTTGCTAGTTCAGCTGGTGTCCAGAGCACTCTATTTGTTTTGGAGTTGCGATTTGGTCGTGGTATGTTCTTCTCTGTAAAGGCTTGTAGATAGGTGTCCTGTGGTTAGTTATCGTGTATGGCCTTGTCGGCCATGGTATATAAATGTGTAAATTAGGATTTTTGGGTTAGAACTTTATTTAATCTATCATGACTCTGTCCGTGTTTAACTATGTTTTAAGGGTGTAGTGTATCTGTGGCGCCCGACGGGTAGGGTCCGGGTGCCCGTCGCGGTCCTCTGGGTTGGGTCGTGACACAGTCCTAGCTTGATCCTAGAGACTAAGAACATGTTGAAACAATGCTTCGACATGAAGGATATGGGTATCGCAGATGTCATCTTAGGGATAAAAATCTCTAAGCCGTCTGACGGACTGGTCTTATCTCAGTCTCAATACATCGAGGATGTTTTGAGAAAGTTTGAGATGTTTCACAATTCGCCTATGAAGTCACCAATTGATAGAAATCAAAAGCTTGATAAAAATCGCGGTGCACTCGTGTGCCATGAGCTATATGCACAGGTGATTGGGAGTTTGATGTACATAACAAACTACACCCGACCTGATATTGCTTATGCAGTCAACAAGTTGTCTACGTTTACCCGTAATCCAAGTAATGATCATTGGAAGGCGTTGAATCGAGTACTACGATACCTGAAATACATGCTAACTTACGGGTGGCATTATTCGAGATATCCAGCTGTACTAGAGGGGTACAGTGATGCAAACTAAATATCTGATATAGAGAACACCAAGTCCACCAGTGGGTATGTATTTACAATTGGTGGTGGGGATGTGTCTTGGAAATCCTCTAAGCAAACTTGTGTCGCCCGATCCACAATGGAATCGGAGTTTATCGCTTTAGACAAAGCAGGAGAAAAAGCTGAGTGGCTTCACGATTTCTTAGAGGATGTTCCTTATTGGGACAAACCCGTACCTTCTGTAATGATCTATTGCGACAATCAGTCGGCTCTAGGAAGGGCACGAAGTTCTATGTACAATGGTAAGTCTCGTCATATTCGACCGAGACATAAGACCGTTAGGCAGTTGATCACCACATGTATAATATCCATTGATTACATAAAATCAAAGGATAACATAGCAGACCCACTGACAAAGGGGATTACCCAAAGATCAGATGTTCTGCATGTCTAGGGGAATGGGCTTAAAACCCAAGGTATAAAGGACCAATACAGTGGTAATCCAACCTTACTGACTGGAGATCCCAGGAATTAGGTTCAATGGGAAAACTAAGTTGTAAAGGTTTAGTTGAGCGCTTCGGTGGAAGCATGAGCACTTTGGATATTAATTTCAATAAAGAAACACCAAATCCAAAGCCGTTCCCACGATAGACTATAAGTGCTATCTGCAGTGTGGGTAAATGTTAAGTTTCCAAAACCTTTAAATGATCCTCACTGGTTGAGGTTAGGTTTGGGGAAACTTGTAATGGTTCCTAACACATGTAAAGTTGAGTATAGCAGGATACCTTGTAGGAGACCACCTGTTTAAGTGCGAGGATAGGCCGCTTCAAATGAACGCACTTAAGAATCCAAGAAGTGTCCACGGCCACAACGGATAAAACATTACGAAGAATAAAGTAAGGGAAGTTGTTGTGTTGGTACCGTTGACTTGGCTTACACTAAACACTGACGGTTCAAGACATCACATTCACCGCGCAGTAAGTAAGTCCAGTGGTATTCAACTATGGAAGGTTCAAAGCGGAAGCTACCTATCTAGATGCAATATCGGTCCGTTGAAAAATTGCCGGCAAGGCACCATGTGAGTGCGCCAAAATCTCTTTCAAGAGGGGATTGTTGGAAATTTACTAATATGGAATTAAGTATATCCCATTGTTTATGACTCAAACAATTAGGGCCCCGTACGTCAGAAATGTTGTTTCCACATACGTGCACACGTAGTGGCAAGTATCACAAATTTCATTAGTGAGAGAGATATTCGTACGTATGTAATACGTTTGAGACATAAAATGTGGACGGTTATTGGCCAAATGACAAAGTATTCCACGTTGGTAAACGAAGGAAGAAATATACTAAGTGTAAGATGAAATGAGTCGAAAGTCGCCGCGGCGCAGCCCCGTCGGAGCCGAGGCGCCGGAGCGCCTCCCAGGGAGCATCGCGGCGCTAATTGGGTCTTCAGTTACTAGAGCCGCGACGCTAATTCACAGAGTCTCGCGCGCTTCGGAGGTAGAATGCTACGACGGAAAGTTGGAAAGTTCTGACATTTGGGCTGGTTTTGGAGCATTGAATCTCCATTACTTGGCACATGAATTCAATTATTATTTGGCTGAATGTAACCCCTCAATTAAGTGTCATTACATGGTTATTGAAGGTCATTAGTTGGCTAGTTGAGGGGTCTTCTCCTTACACTATAAATTGAGGCCTTTTGCTCAATTGTTGAACACTACTCAACACTTAGAAATATTTACAGAATTACGTAGAAATATTTACAGAACTTCTGATTTCATCTTGTTTCTCTCTAGCAAGTCTACTACACTCAAAGTTCTTCAAGAGTAACACTTGAGTTTTCTTTGCTCAATTGTTAAGTTGTTGTTGTATATTGGGAGACGATTGTCAGACAACGTAAAAGGAGATATACGGGGCAATCTTGTCTTAAAGACAGAGTGTCATCACTCGACTCAGCAAATCACACAAGGAGTTTGTTTCATTCTTGATTTCCAGTTTTGTTGTAATCTCTAGTTTATCCTTTCTAGCAATTGTAATATTTACTTACTTCCCGTTCCCTGCATTTGTTGTATCCCACAATTTTAACAATAACTACTTTATGATTATTGTTTGTTTGAGACGTTTACGCATATCTTTTACTTTCTGCATTTCAATTTATTTGTCTTGATTTGATTCTAACATGAAATTGAATCTTATAGTCTTAAATTAAATGTGTGATGTATCAAAATGTCGTTTGAATCTTGTATTCTTATATATGCCATGTAAGATGTTGGGTGTAACAAGTTATTAAATATAGAAAGTGGTGTTCTTTTTCAAACAGATTAAAAAGAAAAGTAATAAAAACAAATTGAAACTCGAAATATAATTATCATACAGTCTAGGAACAAACAGCTCCAACTCCACGAGAACTTTACATTTCTCTGTCACTACTATGGGGGCTTTTGATATCATAATAAAAACCCTTTAGCTTATTAACTATTAATTTTTTTTATTCTTCTTTTAACTCTTTTAGCTTTCATATGATGAAAGGCTTAGTGCTGTTCTTGTTTTGTCAATCTACTGAAGATGGGAGTACTAGAAAAGAAGCTTATGCTATGATTTATAGATAGGTCCACTATGGACTTGTTGCCCCAGCAGTTAACATATCCGCATCATTTAATTGAAAGCCATATTTCAATTATTTATTTAGCAAATGAAAAAAGAAAAAAAAGTGTTCCGTGGCCTCACCCTCATCCTTCATTCTACCACATTTATTGATAGTGAGAAGGTCGATACTAGGGATGGCAGGTGGGTATAATTTTGCGGATTTCGCACCGCACCCGCTTCAGTTGGGGTGGGTATGGGTATAACTTTGACGGGTAGTAGGCGGGTATGGATATTGAAAATGTATCCGTCATGGGTAGGCGGGTAGATGATGGATTTGCAGTCATACCCGCCTACCCTCCCGCCTACCCTCCCGCCTTATACCCGCCCCAAGCCCAAAATATTAGCAGCCCATAAGTCACAACAAGTCTCTCATTCTCCAACAAAACTCAAAATCCTACGCCTCTTCAGTCCTTCACGCCTCCCTCTCTCTCGTTCCCCGTCACACCGTCTCTCCTCACTCTCTCATTCTCGACGTCTCTGCCTTTTTCTTTAAATGAGATGTTGATCGAGAAATATTGGGAAATATTGATGTCTTTGCTTTGTGCTTTGGGGTTGTCTTGGTGAGGTCAATTTTTGTGCATTTGTTAAGTTTTACATATTGGGTTTGTGGAGTTCAATTGAAAAAGTTGAAAAACTTTAGCTTATATAGCTGAAATAATATATGGGTTTTGTCTACATTTGTAATAAATAATTATTTAGGTGGATAATTTTTGGGTTTTCTTGGAAATTTTGTTTTCTTGATTCTTTGTTGTGCAAGGGGGAAGAGGTGAAAAAAATGGAAAATTCCGATGGTGAAAAAATCTGGAATTCTCCTCCCTCTCTCCCAAAGAAAATGAGATCATGACAGTATTGATTCTTGACACTAAATTTTGGGATAATTTTTAGAATTTGAATTTTTTGGATCATGTTGATCACTAATTGATTACAAAATATGGCAGACGGGTACATGCAGGTATTGGAGGGTGACGGATATCCACTTGGGTGGTGGAGCGGGTGTGAATTTAGGAATATACCCGCCTAGGCAGGTATGGATGTTGAAAATTGTACCCGCCATGGGTGGTGGGTATAAAATTTTCTGGCGGGTACGGGTGCGGGTGCGGGGGAGGGGGTACCCGCACCCGCTCCGCCCAATTGCCATCCCTAGTCGATACCAGGGGCAAAGCTAAAGAAAAGCTATGGGTTGGGCAAAATTAATAGTTTTGATAAAAAACAATATTTAATTTAAAATTTTACTTATGGGCATAGATAATTTATTTAAAATTCAGTTTTTTTTTAGAATTTAAAATTTTGGCTCCGCCTCTGATCGATACAAATTAGATATAAAATGAGTTTGTAATATATAACAGATGTGGTATTAGAAGGAGTAATTTTAAATTTAATGTCATCTATAGTCCATAAATACACAATTGGGTCAACTGCATACGCATCCAAAGGTGTGGCCAATGAAGTGAGTTGCGCACCATGAGGTCTAAGTCTCTCATATTCAAATTAAGACAAAACATTAGGTGATTTCTTTTCATTTGTTTAAGTTTTGGTGGACAGAGTTACTTAACACTTATTGCTGATGAGAGATGTTAGTGGACAAAGGTTACTTGATACTTATTGTTGGTGAGAGGTGACAAATATCCCGTATTAATCGAGGTACGCGCAAGTTTGATGAAACATCACGGTTGTCAAAAAACAATTGGGTGAAACACATATGATCATGGAGTACAATCTGAAACAATAATGTAGAGAATCCCATAGTAATGCCAGAATTTAAATTGTAAATTAGTGTCCATCATATTTTTTGTTTTCTTAGTTCTAAAGAAGAGATGACAATATATGAATAAGTATCCCACATGTTCTATTAAAAAAAGGAAGAAGAAAATAATAACAAAATATAATGTTGGGTGGGAGCTAGTTGAAAAGATTCTTCATGCTTTATAATCATGTTACACTTAAAGAGTTAATGGTCAAAAATATATTTGAACTATTATTTTTCGCAAATTTTTCATTCTAATTATTAGTAATTCTTTTTCATTTATTTAAATTATTATCATTTATATATTAAAACACACCTCAAAACTAATTAGGTCAACTATCAATTATTATTATTTTTACTATCAGCCAGGTGTTTGGAAAAATAGGAGAAATACATATAGAGAGGGAAAGAGTTGATGGACATTCCATGCAAGGAACAATTTCCATAATGTTGGAGTATACTATTTAATTTGTCAATTGAAACAAAAATTAATGATATATTACACTATTCTTAAATAATCAGTCCATGACACTATTGTCCAAAACAAAAACCACTGTGTGGCTCGAAAGTGATGCATACGCCTGCCAGGTGTAGTCCACGTAATATAATTTTTCCAGTAATTTTGCATTTCTTTCTTCAATTTTTCATGATTTTCCCTCTACCCGCTTCCCCAAACAGCCAATGCCACCAACTGAAAAATCTCTACATGAAAAATCCTTTTCCCAACCGACCAAATTCTCTAGGTGAATGAAAAAGTACTCCCTCCGCCCACTTTTCCTTGTTTACTATATTAAAAATATATATTTATTTTTATTTATTTAGTTTAGCAAATTAAGATATAATTAATCACCTAATTTTTACAACAACATACTCAGTGTAATCCCACAAGTGGGGTATGTGGAGGGTAAGATGTACGCATACCTTATCTCTATCCTTGCAGGATAGAGAGACTGCTTCCGATAGACCATCGGCTCAAGAGGAACGTAGTCGATGCAGGAAAAACAAGATAGCAAAAAAAAAATCATGAGACAAAACAAATGACGCAACATAACAATACCCACATAAATATAATAATCTACGCGATACCAAATTAGTACAACTAAGGAAAGGAGACGAGGAGATGGGAAGGCTAGCCGCCCACCTCTCGCACACACAACGCGATAAACTCAAATAACTACTAACCTTCTATCTTAATCCTCGACCTCCATGTCTTCCTATCTAAGGTCATGTCCTTAGTCAGCTGGAGCTGAGCCATATTCTGTCTAATCACCTCCCCCAACTCTTTTTCGTCCTATATCTACCTCTCCTACCTCATGTGACCGCCAATCTCTCACACATCCTAACTGGCGCATCCTCACCCCTCATCTTCACATGCCTGAACCATCTCAATCTCTCTTTCATCATCTTGTTCTCCACGAAAGCCACTCCTACCTTGTCCTATATATCTTCATTCCTAATCACATCTCTCATAGTATGACCACAAATTCATCTCAACATCTGCATCTCCGCTACCTTCTTCTTCTGAACGTGAACACTATTGACTGTCCATCACTCTGCCCCATACAACAATGCTGATCTAACCACCACTCTGTAAAACTTACCTTTCAGCCTATGCGCCACCTTCTTATCGCAAAGTACACCAGAGGCGAGCCTTAATTTCATCTACCCTATTCCAATACGGTGGGCAACATCATTGTCAATCTCCCCGTTTTCTTGGATAATAGACCCAAGATATTTGAAACTCTCTCTTTTGTGTATAATTTATGCCTCACTCTTCACTTCCACATCTGTCTCTTGCGTCACATCACTGAACTTGCACTTCATGTAATCCATCTTAGTCTTGCTCAACCTGAAACCCTCAGACTCTAAGGCCGTTCTCCAAACTTCTAGCGTATCATTAACGCCATTGTTACACCCTGTACTTTCAGGTTATGGTTTGAACTGCTCAACATACGTAAGTAGACCGAGCCTCAAAGAATTTTAGTCATATTCAAGTATTCTAATAAAGAGCTCAATGTCTAAAAGGGAAGTCATGTCATAATTCAAGACTTTAAAATATGACGACGAGGATTGAAAATAATATTTTATGTGTGTCAAAAAGGCTAAAGACTAGTGCTATATCACACGATCATGATAACGAGTATTGAAGTGTGTTAAAAGTGAGACGATAGATTGATAGTTGAATGTAACTAACGATACACTTGCCTTCAGGGCTATTCATATGCACTTGCCTTCGGGGCTATTCATATACACTTGCCTTCGGGGCTATTTATTTGTGTTTAGGTGCCTTGTACGAGGATAAGTAACAAATATTATGTTATGTAGTTAGCATATGCCAGAGGCAGGTAAGTATAGCCAATTTTCCCTTATTAGCTCTTCATTGTATAATTAGATTGTTTATATTTTAGTGCAGTTTAGTTTCAGTTGCTTTACATACTCGGTACATTATCTTGTACTGATGTCCCTTTGCCTGGGGACGTTTTCATCCCCGTAGGTTCAGACAGGTTGCAGGAAAGATAACACCAGTATCCATCGAGTATCAACTTTTGTGGTAATCTCCATATCATTCAAAGTTGGCAGGTCTAGTTTTGTGTATTCACATATCATGGGTAGGTCGAGGCCCTGTCTCGGTCATGATACAATTATGACTCGTTAGAGGCTTGTAGATGTATCTTGTATAGTCAGTAGTATATGTATGGTGGCCTAGTTGACCCTTATATATATAGTCTGCCTTGGATTTTGCTATGTGCAGGGACTGGAGTGGGGCTTGTCGTCGTCCAATCATATATATATATATATATATATATATGTGTGTGTGTGTGTGTGTGGAGGGAGGGTGGGGGGGACGGTCCCCTTTCAGTCGAGTTGATCTTTATTTACAGATATTCTAGTACATGACCTTGCCGGCTTAAGCTGATGTTACGATTTCAGTCTGGCTTGATGGCCTAGTTTTTCTTTCCAGGTACGAATTACGAGTTTAGCTTGGTACGCTCTTACCTAGCAAGGTACCAGGTGTCAGTTACTCCTCACCTAGGTTGGGGTGTAATATCCATAATGCATCTCGTCAATCAAAACTATATCGTATGTAAATAACATACACCACGACACCTCTTCCTAAATATGTTGTGTCAATTCATCCATCACTAAGGCATATAAACGGGCTAAGGGTTGATCCCTGGCCATCATGACCGAAAAATATTCTGAATCACCTCCCACTGTCCTAACCAGGGTCTTGGCACCCTTATACATGTCCTTGATTACCCTGATGTAGACCACATGCACACCTTTAGACTCCAAAGGACCTCCCGAGAGACTTTATCATATTCTTTCTCCAAATCAATAAACACCATGTGTAAGTCTCTCTACTTTTCTCAATATTGTTCCACCAATATCCTGATAATATGAATAGCTTCTGTAGTCTATCGGCCCGTATGAATCCGAACTGGTTTTCGGATATCGACACATCCCTTCTCATCCTCAACTCAATCACCCTCTCCCAGACTTTCATAGTGTGGCTTAGCAACTTAATATCCTTGTAGTTATTACAACTCTGATTATCTCACTTGTTCTCGTACAATGGGACCATTGTACTCTACCTCCACTCCTCTAGCATCCTAGTCGTCTGAAATATGACATTAAACAACCTAGTAAGTCACTACATACTTGATGCAGGATTCAATTTGTAGTGATGGGTATATCAAGTGTTGAAAATCTTACGGAAAATACTCAATCACGAACACTTGTAAGGAATTATTTATAGCTTGAGGTGTATCCTTAAGGATATTTCACCCGTTATAGGTGTATCCTCAGGATTCAAAAAGCTCTTCTAGTATAAAACTAGGAGCCATAATTTAGCAAAGATCTCACAAAGATAGATAACCCAACAAACTACAATATGATAGGAAGATTAAGTATTTATCTATCTCATCAAAGAAAAAGTTATGTTGATTTATAGATGAGAAATATAAACATCTCATATGGATTCATCCTCCAACGGTCAAAGAAATTGATGACCATAAATGGAAAATATGAAGACGATAAAAGGTAATTATATTTGGTCAAAATATTGGACGAATGAATTTGAAATAATGGTCAATAAATGACCTAGAGATGAAAATAAATGTCAGCATTTAAGGTTATAGAATCAATTGTCTTTCAAATTAATCTAATTTTATACATAATATTCTTTTTGAGATATTATATTATTTTTTAATAATGCCCCACATATCTCAAAAATAATATTATGGAATAGAATGAAATAAGAAGTTTTGCTAGATTTTCACATATGAGTATAATGCGTCGAATCTGGTGTCTCGTAGATTATGAACCAGACCGAGATAAAACAAGATTAAACATATAGAACAATTGGTGATGGTTAGAAATTCTATGAACCAAGAATTCTTTTGTAAGCCTAGTGTCTTATTTTATCACATGGATCTTACACTTATTACCCTCCGATCAGTATACTATGTCTAACTCATGTTCATACTGTCACCACCTACCTGAGTCATCAAATAATCAATTAAAACAAGTTGACACTAGTACACACATCATATCACAATCCTTCTCTAAGGTCTCACGATTAGCCTAATCATAATAATACTTGATTTTTATTCTCTCTAACTCATGGGCTTGATTACTAATTTACATAAGTAAGGGAATGACACATATTTATTCTTTTAACGTCCTCATATTACTCTAAGTGGAGGTCTACATTGTTTATCCTTGATTAAGAAGGGGATCTACGCATGTGTAACATACAATTATTTAACTACAACACCTCGATTATTCTTCACTAGCCTCTTTATCAAATAACGTTATCCATCATCAAATAATACAAACATGCACAATTTTATATGATCAATGAGACAATGACTTCAGTAAAATTCACTAACCACAATATAGTTCCATAGCGAGTACTCGGGCTCATAAAGGTGTAACCACTCAACTCATTACATAGAGAACAAGACAATCTTAGAAATCAATCTAGTCCAATATAATCAATCCCATCATCCAGTTCCATTTAAATTAGGAACTCATCCAAGTTCCAATACAAATATGTATCACGTTACCAAACAACAAGTATTCACAGTATGTATGAATGATGTGAATGCAATGCATATGTCAGGTACTTTTCATCTCCAGTATACATGCGTTCAAGTTTTTATTATGAAACACACACCCATGGAGGACCCGCGAAGTCCATATACTCCTCCAGAATTTTTCATCGAAGCTCAGCTCTTGGCTGAATAATAATTATTGCAGGCGTGCAACTCCGTTCCTCGTGTATATTCATCATCTGGAATTTCCTATCGGATCCCGGCTATATGGTTGTAATAATATCAGCAATCAATATTGCCAAAATCTCATAAGTATTTTCACTTTTCCGGTCTCTTAGACCATAACATTTACATACCACTCTCATATCAATATAATCAGAACCATAAGTGTATGAATGCAAATGACAACATAAGGTAAGAAATCATGATGTAATGAGATGCAACCAAGTATACAGTTGATTATCACATGTTCCCAAAATTTAATAACATATGATCCAAGTACAATCATGATATCATAGCAAAGCATATGTGATGAATAAGCACAATAATAGCAATTATGGCAACAATCCCACATAATTGCGACATGCCCAATCAATTCAAATCCATCATCACAGTTCAACACCGGTACTCATTCAAGCATTCATCACACCTGTTTGAATGGGACCCCCAATCACTCCCAATACCCCTCAACATTTATAACTAATTACGTACTTTTATCGGAGTCTTGTCAAAGTGAATTGTATCCTACCTCTGTACAGAGCTTGAGCCTCGAACAATCAAATCTCTGTGATAGCCGTGCCCTTCCGCTGCGCCTGTGAGGTAAGACTACATATAATAGACCCTTGTGGTTCGGCCCTTCTTCGGACCCCGCGCATAGCAGGAGCTTAGTGCACCAGACTGTATTTTTTTATATACTATTTATTAATATAAAACTTACACCACATACAAGGACATAATCCTTAACAAAGCAAGATTTCCAAAACCAACCCAGGCCCACGTCGTCAATACTCAAACTTTAATACTAAAAAACCAAGAACATATACTAGGAACTCATATCCTTAAGTTAATTAGAAAATTATAATCATTTGGACCTTCAATTGAACATTATGCAAAAAACCCTCAATTTGAAAACCCTAGAATTTTCCACCAAATTAAATGGGTTTCTATACTCAAATTAAATTCTACAACATGATTATCTACCAATTTCCATCACTAATTCATAATATTAAAACAATCTAATCCATAAAGCATCCCTAAATCAATAATTTAACTCCCTTAATCTCAAATGGAAGTCGTAATTCATTTTCCCATTTCACATGCATACTTAATCACCATTAAAGGACTTAGAATCCTGAAATTAAATCACAAATGATGGAAATCTTACCTAAATGAAGAGTTCACTCTTAAATCTTCAGAATTTCCCCTATTGAAGGCTCTAGGTTCGAGAATGACTACTTTGGGAAATGAGACTTGACCTAGGAATTTAATATACCACATGATCCAACGATTTTGGCCCAGCAGATGGTGGGGTCTCGCTCTCGCGCAAATCCTCCTCACTGAGGCAGTGTCACTTGACACCTCACCTCAACGCAAAAGTGACCCCGAATCCCCAGAGGCGCACCCGCCCTTGCTGAAATCCCATCCACCAAGGCGAAAACTCAACAATTACCCAAACTCCGCTTCTGTAAGCCAACCTCCCACTGAGGTGGACACGTAGGAGCGAACAACAGTGCCGCCGAGGAGGACACCAGACACCAGATCATAGGAAACCAACTCAATCTTCCATCAAACAGCTAATACACTCTCGAGACCCCCCTGACAAAAATCATATGTGCTCCCCCAAGGTAAATAGCACTACAAAGTCGCTCGCGTCCTCAGATTTCTCATATAACCGAGTAAGGATATACTTTTCTAGAGAATTTCTCAAAATAACTAAATATCCAAATTTCATAAATAAAGCCATAAAATGCATCTAATTTTCTCGAGAAGCGAACCAACGACTCGACTAAGTCATAAATGACCCTCCGGAACTACCGGAAGCAACGAAACTCGGAAACGAATCCATATACTCAAAAGTCAACTGTGAGTCAAACTAATCAACTCTAAGATTCTAAATTTGGGTTTTTCATCTAAAACTCACATAAATGGACCCGGGGATTTGTGTCACTCATCATCGCGCATCACAAACCCCACATAAAGTCTACGGGAAGGATAATTTAATCAAATAAGGATCTTTAGCTACAAATGACATGACAAATCATTACATCAGATATCAATTAAACAAATGTTCATCATCGAAATATACATGGAGTATTGCTTGTTTATTTAGTCAAATAAGGGTCTTTAGCTTGAGTCATCATTGACATAACCTCAAGAAGTCTCAACATGCAATAAATATACATGGAGTACTGCTTGTTTATTGTACCCATCAAGACTACCTTTAACTGTGCTCAAACCCAACTTTTCATTCCTTCATACCCGAAATTTCTTTCACAATTGATCCTCGAATGTATGCGCTGACCCCACTCAAATTTTATGATATTGTCATAACCATTACATTTATACATGTTCAATTGAATCCACCAATAACACTTCAAACACTACCATCCCTTAGTTGTAGTCACAACTATTGCCCAACATGTACTTATTGTACATATTCCATTCTCGTTAGTTTATTCCCCGAAGTTGAAATCACTTAGTAAAAACCCATTGCCCACTTCTTCTCGAATCCCTGAATCATCACACTAATAAACATATCTACTTATTACCTTATCGTGCTAAATCCGTTGAAAATCAATTGATCACTCAAAGACTTCACATAACCATTTGTACCTCCTCAATACATACCAAGTACCCGTGTAAGCAATTAGAACTGTCTGAATCATTGTCATTCGAGAATGTCATCAATCCTACTTGTAAACTTTAATGAGAACCGGTAACATTGTCATACCTCCATTTCGAATCGAAATCTATAAAAACCCTTATTGGTGGTTTACTAGAACTCCATAAGTCTTCCTGGAAATATAAACATGGGCCACCCGACCCTAATTGAACAATGCTAGCCCAAAAATAGGTGCTCAAATTTCTAAATCATCGATAGTCATCCGACTGATTCCAAACATAACTGATAGGTTTTCCTTAACATGAAGTGACCTCTCAAATCCCTTTTCTCATAAATAAACAAACATGTACCGTCACCCACGACTCAAAAAGCTAGATTCTATCTATGTCATTCACTTAGTACCGAAGAACTGATACCTAATGACTATAATCTTCATGTTTCTCAACTTACACTTGATACACAATTCTGATAGAAACTCATGAACTCTAAACACATCAAATCCTCATCTATTTTGAAGAAGCACCTTACTCATTGCAAATCAGATCAATCATGCATTTATCGAAATTCTTAATTCTCCATCGTTCATTACAATCACACTCAGCACTGACGAGCGATCACTACTCAAACTTGTTCCAGAGTGTACTAAAGTCTCATATGTCTCACAATAACTAAACCGATCATGTAATTAGTACACTACGCACTCAATCAGAGAGTTTTACTCACCTCACTCGAACCTTAAAACTAGAAGCTCCTCCCAAATCTGGCACATTCTATGTACCATTCTTTTATAAATTTTCTCGGCTAGAAAAGTATCGACTCACTCTGGTTACTTTGACCAACAATCATTTAGTACCTAAGCGATAACCCAAACCATCACTGAACTGGTCCATAATTCAAAAGTTGATCCTTAATTACCGAATATACATTCCTGATAACATTCTCATATAGTTTAATCATAGCACCCTTGCCAAAAAAATCTTTAACCCAATGATCCTTCTTCTATATTGGTTCATACATTTACCGATCTGATCCTCAATACCAAAAGCTTTTCACAACTACAATTAGATTAAATTATTGTCAATCTGTTACCGTAATATCCCTATTGACCACTACTTTATTCGAGAGTCTCATACGATGCTTGTCTGTGAAGAACCAACCCTTACCTTATTGTGTCGAACCATAACACATATCCAACTAACCATGCAATTTTCCCAGCCCTTTAGTCAACTCCCAAGTCATTGTACCAGTAATTGAACTTCTGAAATTTTGACCTTTATATACCATGCCCACGAATCTTATCCAAGAACTAGATGCAACACCCGGTATTTCCTTAAATCAAACTTCACACTTGCCTAGCGCTAGAGTCATTCCTATTAGTCGATCACTGGCTTCCATTAGCCTATGATGTAGTTCAATGTACCAACTCATATACAATCACTTAGACTTAATCTATACTAAACCGCTGCGAAATAACTCATATATCAACACTATATTGGTTTCCACAATCCCACTTTATCATTGACTTCGAATCTCCAAGTGACCCTGCGAACACACTCCTTATTTAGATAAATGCAACAATTTATTTCCATAAGCTTCACTCGCCACAAGTAACCTTGCCACATAGCCTAGAACATATAGTCATTTTCTAAAAGAACTCATAATCATTAGATCTTATCCTGCTACCTCAATTCTATCAAGTCGAAGACAAACTAAATCTTTCATAACTTACACGATGTCCACCCTCGTACCTCTTGCAACTTATTCTAACAAGTACGTCAGATACCAATTTTTCCTTTCATACAACGAAGATTGATCCATCCAATTACTTTGTTTGCGCCTATGTATTCTGATTTCCATTCCCCCAAGATCTCACCAAACTGAGGGGTCTCCCAATGGATCCCCAATCAACTGCACCTTCAAATCATAGCTGAAGACTGAATTTGTCACACTTCCGTATCATGGTAGGACATATCATACCCTACCGCGCGATGTCATATCGAACCATTCACGCACAAATTTAAGAGGATGTTACTACCATCGATAATGGAATAGGAAGAAGAAGTTTCGTATACCAATTTTACTATCCCATAGCCTCTCAAAGATAAGTACATACATTTCCACATCGATCCACGAGACTTTAATAAACATTGCTCTTTATTTAGGATTGTTTAACCTAAAGCTCTGATACCAACTTTGTCACGACCCCTTTTAGGAATCGTGGTAGCACCTACACTTTCCACCGGTAGGCGAATCACTCTCAAATCATTTAACATGATATAAGAATGAAAATCGGAATTATAACAATACTTAAATAAGTTGTCTAACATAATATAGAAATGCAGAACATAAGTTTGAGAATCATGATACAACCCCAAAGACCTGGTCAATAATACAAGACCGCTAATACGAATACAAGTCTGAATAGAAAGGAAACATAGGCCAAATGCCTAAACAACATAATCTAAATGTATGTATATGTCTCTCGGATAAATAAAAGACAGGAAAGAGATAAGAGCTTCTAAGGGTATGCCGGAAGGTAGCATTCTCACCATGAATACTGATAATCAACAAGCTCGGACTCAAAATTCGAGGTCCCGAACTAATAGAAAGAGTTGTATCTGCATCTAAAAGGAATGCAGCAAGTGTAGTATGAGTACACAGCGTACCCCCGTAGGCATCATAGGCCGACAACGACAGAAGATAAAAGAGATAAATATCGAGTTTACACCAAGTAAATCCCATACTAGATAGTTTTATAATCTAGATAAGTCACGTAGTTCATGTGCAAGTCTACTAAGATCAACAATCCACTTATTTCACAAAGACCTCATATTCATAAAAGTTATCCAATTACAAAGGTCGAATAGCAGTGTTAAAGTACTTAGAGATCAGTTCTAAATCCTCATTTATCCAGAAATCAATCAAGTCATCAACTTACCAACCTACCACTTTTAAGTCATATTATCCACATAGTAGTTCACTGAATCAACAATTCACTTTATTCACGTAAGAGTTCAACCATAGTAAGGTACAATTCAATTCACATTACACACAAGGACCTTACATTTATTACCCTCCGATCAGTATACTATGTCTAACTCATGTTCATACTGTCACCACCTACCTGAGTCATCAAATAATCAATTAAAACAAGTTGACACTAGTACACACATCATATCACAATCCTTCTCAAAGGTCTCACGATTAGCCTAATCATAATAATACTAGATTTTTATTCTCTCTAACTCATGGGCTTGATTACTAATTTACATAAGTAAGGGAATGACACATATTTATTCTTTTAACGTCCTCATATTACTCTAAGTGGAGGTCTACATTGTTTATCCTTGATTAAGAAGGGGATCTACGCATGTGTAACATACAATTATTTAACTACAACACCTCGATCATTCTTCACTAGTCTCTTTATCAAATAACGTTATCCATCATCAAATAATACAAACATGCACAATTTTATATGATCAATGAGACAATGACGTCAGTAAAATTCACTAACCACAATATAGTTCCATAGCGAGTACTCGGGCTCATAAAGGTGTAACCACTCAACTCATTACATAGAGAACAAGACAATCTTAGAAATCAATCTAGTCCAATATAATCAATCTCATCATTCAGTTCCATTTAAATTAGGAACTCATCCAAGTTCCAATACAAATATGTATCACGTTACCAAACAACAAGTATTCACAGTATGTATGAATGATGTGAATGCAATGCATATGTCAGGTACTTTTCATCTCCAGTATACATACGTTCAAGTTTTTACTATGAAATGCACACCCATGGAGGACCCGCGAAGTCCATATACTCCTCTAGAATTTTCCATCGAAGCTCAGCTCTTGGCTGAATAATAATTATTGCAGGCGTGCAACTCCGTTCCCCGTGTATAATCATCATCCGAAATTTCCTATCGGATTCCAGCTCTATGGTTGTAGTAATATCAGCAATCAATATTGCCAAAATCTCATAAGTATTTTCACTTTTCCGGTCTCTTGGACCATAACATTTACATACCACTCTCATATCAATATAATCAGAACCATAAGTGTATGAATGCAGATGACAACATAAGGTAAGAAATCATGATGTAATGAGATGCAACCAAGTATAAAGTTGATTATCACATGCTTCTAAGAATTCAATACCATACGATGCAAGTACAATCATGATATCATATCAAAGCATGTGTGATGAATAAAGATGACAGTGGATCTTGGACCCGATCCAGATCCGGTGGATCCAGATCAGTTTTATAGGATATGGATCTTCAAAATTTGAACCCGACGGATCCGGATCGGACCTGTATCCATTTCTGATGGATCAGATCTGGATCTGGATCTGGATCTTGTATTTGAGATCCGTATCCGGTCCAGATCCTACATGTGCATTTGTTTTTTATTAAATATATCCATAACATAAAATGTAATTTTATAAGTATTTTCTTAAATTTTTTCATAATTTCTAAGGACATCCTTGCAATTCCCATGACTTCGGAAAGTGCCTTTAGGAAATCTTAAATATTTGGACTTAGAAGAGGAAATAGAAAATCTTAAATATTTGGACTTTCTGGCTTTGAAGGTTCAATCAGCCTATATGGTATTTTATAGCTTTGAAGGTTCAATGCAAGGTTATAATTTATCTATCACTAGTCATATTTCTGTGTTTGATTTCAGAACAATAACTAATTAGCAGAAATCACTCGAGAGTTTGTAATTACACTTTAATTGTGCACGTTTAAAAGGAAAATCAACCAACAACGGAAAGATTATAAGTGATAAAATGCATAGAATGTTATCTGAGCGGTGCATATCCTCGGTCAGGCTACACTGAGAGTTATTGGATTTTCATGATTCGCCTGTTTGGGTGAATTACTTCTCCTATTTTACGTACATCACCAACCCTAACTACGGTTATAGAAAGTGTAAGATGCTGAAATTCTTAAAAGCCATACTTTAGAAAATTACCATATATTTACAGAAGCTCATAATTTTCTTGATAAATTACACAAGCTCATATTTTTTTGATTAGTTATAGACGCTCACAAATCAGAGCTACATTGTTACGATATGTCATTCTTGTTCCATAATAATCATAACAGAAAAAAGACCTACCTCAAAAGATGCTTTAAATTACAACTAATTCGAGATTGAATTAAAATGGGCACCCCGGTGCACTAAGATCCCGCTATGTGCGGGGTTCGGAAAAGGACCGGACCACAAGGTTCTATTTTACGCAGCCTTACCTTGCACTTCTGTCAATCATTAATCACTTTGACAAACACAAATGGCAAACAACTACATATATCAACAATAGTGTTCTGAAATAATTAGAACAAGAATATTATTCTTCTTGATTTTTTTACATGTGGATCCAGATCCGATCCGTGGACCCGTAGATCCGATGGATCCGGATTTGGATTTGATTTTTATGGACCCGATGGATCTGAATCCGGATCTGGATCCATGTATGAAAAATGGATCTGGATCTGGATCTGAATCTAGTAGGATCCGGTCCAGATCCGATCCGTTGCCATCCCTAGTGATGAATAAGCACAATAATAACAATTATGGCGAAAATCCCACATAATGGCGACAAGCGCAATCAATCCAAACCCATCATCACAGTTCAATACCGGTACCCATTCAAATGTTCATCACACCTGTTTGAATGGGACTCCCAATCACTCCCAACACCCCTCAATATTTATAACCAATTACGTACTTTTATCGGAGTCTTGTCAAAGTGAATTGTTCCCTACCTCTGCACCGAGATGGAGCCTCGAACAGTCAAATCTCTGTGATAGCCTTGCCCTTCCGTTGCGTCTTTTATAATCGAAGTCTAATCATGCATATACTATTTATTAATATAAAACTTACACCACATACAAGGACATAATCCTTAACAAAGCAAGATTTCCAAAACCAACCCAGGCCCACGTCGTCAATACTCAAACTTTAATACTAAAAAACCAAGAACATATACTAGGAACTCATATCCTTAAGTTAATTAGAAAATTATAATCATTTGGATCTTCAATTGAACAATATGCAAAAAACCCTCAATTTGAAAACCCTAGAATTTTCCACCAAATTAAATGGGTTTCTATACTCAAATTAAATTCTACAACATGATTATCTACCAATTTCCATCACTAATTCATAATATTAAAACAATCTAATCCATAAAGCATCCCTAAATCAATAATTTAACTCCCTTAATCTCAAATGGAAGTCGTAATTCATTTCCCATTTCACATGCATACTTAATCACCATTAAAGGACTTAGAATCCTGAAATTGAATCACAAAGGATGGAAATCTTACCTAAATGAAGAGTTCACTCTTAAATCTTCAGAATTTTCCCCTCTTGCGGCTCTAGGTTCGAGAATGACTATTTTGGGAAATGAGACTTGACCTAGGAATTTAATATACCACCTGATCCAACGATTCTAGCCAAGTGGATGGCGCAGTCTCACTCCCGTGAAAATCCTCCTCGCTGAGGCAGTGTCACTTAACACCTCACCTCAGCGCAGAAGCGACCCCGAATCCGCAGAGGCGCACCCGCCCCTGCTGAAGTCCCATCCGCCAAGGCGAAAACTCAACAATTACCCAAACTCCGCTTCTGTGAGCCAACCTCCCACTGAGGTGGACACGTATGAGCGAACAACAGTGCCGCCGAGGAGGACACCAGACACCAGATCATAGGAAACCAACTCAATTTTCCACCAAACAGCTAATACACTCCCGAGACCCCCCTGACAAAAATCATATGTGCTCCCCCAAGGTAAATAGCACTACAAACTCGCTCGCGTCCTCAGATTTCTCATATAACCGAGTTAGGATATACTTTTCTAAAGAATTGCCCAAAACAATTAAATATCCAAATTTCATAAATAAAGCCATAAAATGCATCCGATTTTCTCGAGAAGCGAACCAACGACTCGACGAAGTCATAAATGATCCTCCGGAACTACCGGAAGCAACGAATCCACATACTCAAAAGTCAACTGTGAGTCGAACTAATCAACTCTAAGATTCTAAATTTGGGGTTTTCATCCGAAACTCACATAAATGGACCTCGGAATCTGTGTCACTCATCCTCGCGCATCACAAACCCCACATAGAGTCTACAGGAAGGATAATTTGATCAAATAAGGTCTTTAGCTAAAAACAACTCGACATGTCGTTACATCAATACAATCATAAATTGGCACTTAGAAAATAATAATTAATTTAAATCAACAAAAATCAATTTTTAAGTGGACTCCGCGATTTTCATAAACATGAGGACAGTCATTTCCTTAGTTCAAATGAACATTTTTGCACTATTTATTATATCACTGATGATCGTAAGGCAAACTAGAATTTTTAATGGTGTTCAAATTTCCATGCTAATTACTCGTATGCTGCAATTCATGTTATTTGTTCGTAATGTAATACGTACCAAAAACAATGCATGATAAGAAAAAATACCTAACACTTGAATGATTCCCATTAAACTAAATACGTTAATGGACAATAACATATGTCAATAAGTTTGAGCATATGCCTTTACCTTCTTTTAAAAGAATGAGTGAATAACCTCTATACCTTTGAATGGAATTAGAATAGTGACTTGGACATCGTCAAATTGATTCTCCATAAATTTAGAGTATAAATATATTTAAGATTGTTGAAAATCTTACGGAAAATACTCAATTATAAACACTTGTAAAAAAAAATTTATAGCTTGAGGCGTGTTAGAGACATTGTCCTTAAGAATATTTCATCTGATATAGATGTATCCCCCAGGATTCAATAAGCTCTTCTAGTATAAAATTAAGAGTAAAAATCTAACAAAGATCTCACGTTGATAGATAACCCAACAAACTACAATATGATAGAAAATTAAGTATTGATCTATCTCACCAAAGAAGGAGAATTTATTTTGATTTATAGATGAGAAATATAAACATCTCATATGGATTCATCCTCCAACGGTCACAGAAATTGATGACCATAAATGAGGAATAATGAAGACAATAAAAGGTAATTATATTTTGTCAAAATATTGGAGGAGTGAATTAGAAATAATGGTCAATAAATGACATATTCAAGAGATGAAAATAAATATCAGCTATTAAAGTAATAGAATCAATTGATTTCAAATTAATCTAATTGTATACAGAATATTCTTTTTGAGATATTACATTAATTTTCAACATCTAAAACATGATATTCCTTTCATCACTACTCAGCTGCCACTGTTTTGGTGGGCTTAACAGTGACAAGTAATAGAAAGCAAAATATGTCCTATGTCTAATTAAGTCTTAGCACAAATGGGATAAGTAAACCAACTTTCAATGCTGTACATTTCTTGTAATTAAGACAAAGGCTGATCAACAATTAGAATCTTTTGGAGAAAAATCAATTACTCCCTTGGCCCCAATTTATATGATGGTTGGTCAATTTTGAGAGTCAAATAACTTTTCTTTTTACTCACTTTCAAATATTAAAGGAAAACAAAAATACTCAAAGAAATAATATATGCACA
The DNA here is from genome assembly GCA_029783415.1 of Anisodus acutangulus. Classification (NCBI taxonomy): domain Eukaryota; kingdom Viridiplantae; phylum Streptophyta; class Magnoliopsida; order Solanales; family Solanaceae; genus Anisodus; species Anisodus acutangulus. The sequence goes on from CM056503.1 coordinate 21,401,417, forward strand.
AGTGAAAGATCTGACAATGTCTATATACATGGCGATGTCTATATACATGGCGGATCCAGATTTTTCACTCAGGGTGTTAAAAAAAATCTAAACATAAAAAATTAATGTTGTTCTTGAGAATCGAACCTAAGAGATGTTGGAGACAATTTTGAACACCTTGGACCACTTGAGCTAACGTTTTGCATTAGTTTAGGGTGTTCAAAAATTAATATATGTACATAAACACAAAAAATATATCCTAAATATACAGTATAATTTTTTGTCAATGGTGTTCGGGTGAACATCCTCACCAACACCTAAATCCGCCTCTGGCTATATAGAAGAAATTTATCAAATCGAAAGAAGAGGTAGGAGACTTTACTCAATAACTCAAAACTCTTGTATCTCGCTACAATCTAAGCTACCTCTAAACCTAAGAAAATAAGTAAGGGACATCCCTATTTATAATACTACATACCCAAAATAGACTAGGACTAGAAAACCTATTCCTATACGACTTTGATAAATAAATCCTAACTAGACTTTGATTAAATAAACTATCAAATATCAATTCTAATCAACTTTAAATTATTAGTCTTGGTTTAGTTCCAACATAGCCTCCCTTAAATCATGATCTTCAAACTTGAGCGTGCCATGGACAATATCATTTCTTGTAGAAGTCAACCACCGTAGGCTCTCGAACAATTTTCTGAAATATGTAGCATCGATAAAATTATGGGTGTCATCTTTATTCAACTTCAATTTCTCCTCAACGGGATTGAAAGTCAATTTAACTTTCTCCATGTTAAACATCTTCAAAATATCATCATCATATTCTTTCTTCTTCGGGTATCCTTGAATAACTAATCTTGCCTTAAAATCGTATGCATCTCTAATTGGTTTGTACTTGACCTTGCGTGCCCATTCGACTTCAATTCACCTTTTTATATGTGGTAGAGTAGTATCATCAACTAACAATTTTTTATGCTCTCCAAAATATACAATCTCGACTAATGACTTGATTGCGTCTTCAATATCCATAACCATGCATGTCAATTGTGGATCTGAACCCTTGATTACTTCTACTTCAATTTTGGGTAGATCATCAAAAACTTTCTCTTGTTGAAAACTTTTGCTTCTCTCATCACTAGATTCATCTTCAATACCTTCAAATAATTTTTCTAGTGTAATAATAGCGGGTACCTCTATTCTTTTTTCAATAGCCCCATCTTGTATAGATCAATTATGTATATTACATGTCTTATTACTTAAAACACTAGTAGCCTCTATCAAAAGAGCAGCAGTTTCAACCAAATCATCTTGTTTAACTATCTCAGGAATTATTGATATTATTGGAGTCTTCTTTGCAATCAAAGACATCTATACCACAACAAAAATTATCTCTACCTTATGAATTCTGGCTTTCTTCATTTATTCTGCCAGATTCGATGACTTCTTTTTCTTTTGGTTGATCATCCTTTGTTTTCAATGTCTCCTCCACTATCTCGTATGTTTGTTGATTCAAGGACCTCTCATATGTCACCAATTCATCTTCTAAATCATCAACTCTCAAAGTATTAAGATCTTGAGTAGACTCAAGAATTATCTTCTTGGTGTGAAAATATAATCTTAGAGATTGCAATATCTTTTCAACAACTTTAACTTCTTCCAATACTTCTCCAATGGCCTTCATATCATCAACAATTTATGTAATTCTTGTAAAAAACAAATTGACATATTCTGTTGGTTTCATCTGGACCAACTCATACTGCCTCTACAGCTCTTGAAGTTTCTCTCTCTTCACGTCTACAACACGTCGATATGATTTCATCAAAATTGTCCAAACCTCATTTGTTGATTCTGCATGCATATATTTGTTATATATATGCAATTGAACTTTTCTATTGAGGTAGTAGAATGTCTTATAATTCAATTGTCTATTTTTCTCCAATTGTGTAGCTGTTTCACCAATCAATGTTATGCTTTCTGAAATTTTCACGAATCATGTATCAATATTGACCATAGTCCAACAACATTGAAGAAATTATTCATCTGTTGATACCAACTTTCAAAATTATGTTTGCCATCGAATACAAAAACCGGGACAATTAGATAAATATGGAATATCCATATGCTTTTATATATGTCAGATCTAACACGAGGCTTTGATCGGATCTCACACAGACTCTCGAACAATTTCCTAGAATATGTAGCATCGATAAAATTGCGGGTGTCAGCTTCAGTTTCTCCTCAAGAGGATTGAAAGTCAATTTAACTTTCTCAATCATGCATTGGGCTTGATACAATGTCAAATTAGGCATTGAGCCTAACTCACACCTCAAAAGATAGCTCAAAGGAAGCAGGATTGCATAAGCCTTATAAAGAGCCTAGGGTTCTCGTCCGTCACCAATATGGTATATTCTTTTCACTCGCTTGATGTTCAGATCTGAACATTTTTTTATCCTGAATCCACTATTCGATCTGGAGTGTGCACTTTTATGGACTGGGGGCATTTTCACTCCCCCCCCCCCCATCGCTCCGGGACCGGTCAATTGGACCGGGGAGCATTTTGCCCCCCCCCCCTCCTTTTTTGGGGGTCCACATCGAATCGGATCTGGGCCTGACTCTGATACCAATTTGAAGGAAATAAAAATACTCAAAGGAATAATATATACACAAATGAAAGATCCGACAATGGCTATATAGAATAAATTTGTCAAACTCGAAAGAAGAGGTTCGACCTTACTCAAAACTCTTGTATCTCGCTACAATATAAGGTATCCCTCAACCTAAGAAAATAAGTAGGAGACACTCCTATTTATACTACTACAAAATCAAAATAGACTGGGACTAGAAACCTATTCCTATATGACTTTGGTAAATAAATTCTAACTAGACTTGGATTAAATAAACTATCAAATATCAAATTTTAATCAATTTTAAATTATTAATTTTGATTTAATTTCAATATAGATTCTTCGAATAAAATTTACATGTTTGAAAATTACATAATAAGATACTATAAATTTGCATAATTAATAATTTAAAATATATGACAATAATTGAAGAAAATCATAGTAAAAGAAAGAGTTATCTCATCAACCCTCCTATAGATTGAGACGGAAGAAAGTAGATTTTATTGCCATTTCAAGGAAATGAGACAACGATGATGCATGCATACAACTTATAACTATTATATACCGACAAAAGAAAATTAGTACTCCTAGTAATCTTTGACGATCAACATTTCAAACCATATATCCACACACCGACACAATTTATAGGTTACTTTCACCGTTTTAAAATATTTTCCTGCTTTTATTTGATACGGAGTTTGTTCAAAATATCTTTTAATCTTGTAATCTTGTAATCTTGTAATCTTAAACGTTTTATGTGAAAAAGTTGAAATTAAAGAGTTCTGAAAAATGAAAAATACACTTTTTTAAAATGGACTAAAAAAAGTAAGCAATATTTTGAAACACGTGGAATAGTAGCTTGTATAGATGGTAGTAGTAGAAGCAGTATTTAGTATCCCAAATTCATCATTACTCAGCTGCCACTTCTTTTTTAGTATTGTAGGCTTAACAGTGGCAAGTAAGGGTGTCAAAGGGGCGGGTTGAGTTAAAATTGGCCCAAGCAAAATGGATTGATTTAATGAATGAGTTCGATTAAAATTGGCTCAAAGATTATTTGGGCTGAAATGAGTTAAAAATGGACTGGGTCATGACCCTACCAATTTGACTCAATTTTTTTAAAGGTCCACCTTCCATGAAAAATATTTTCCCAAAAAACATTTTCCATGAGAAATATTTTCAAAGAATTTTTTTTCCGTTTTCGATGAAAGCATATTTCATGGAAAATATTTTTTGTGAAATTATTTTTAGGAAATATTTTTCGTGACTATTCCAGTGTTTTCCGTTTTATCGGCTGACGAAATTGGATGACAAATTGATTCCTTAACTAAGCGATTTGGGCCGGAAGCGGAACTCTAACGTCCAGCAATGGGTTCCCCAACTATTCCAGAAAGCGCTAGGATGGTGATTGAGTAAACTAAGTGGTAAGAAACATAAATACAGCTAGAGTTTAATAAAGGCGATAAAGATATAATGAAAATATGTAAAAATCAGATTTTTGATTGATTGTGTTGTGTTCTTCTGTACAAATGATTCCTATTTTTATATTACAAGAAAAATAAATGTGACCCCCTATGTTAGCCACCAAACTACCCACTAAATCCACTAGCCAACTATGAGGAGGTGGTGCCGATTTTTTCGTCTGGACCTCTAACACGATTGACGTCACTCCCTTCTGGCTGTTGCTAGTTGCTACCTTTTCTAGAAGGTCCTATGACTTGGTCTTCGAGGTGTCCAAGTACGTGTGGGTCTCAGCTGTTACTTGAAATTATGACTCGGCCAGACTACTGTAATAGCCGATGATGTTTTTCTAGTTGAGGGTAAAGCCTAACGGATTCGGCTATGATTTTGCTCAGTTACCGACTTAGAATCCTTTTCCACCTTCGGCTGTCACTTGTTTAGGCTAAACACGTTTGAGTGTTAATAATTGCCCCTTACATTAACTCGAGTGCGGCTGTCGAGTTGATGTATTCCAAAATGGTCGTCGTTTCGTGCGGCAGCCGTAGGTGTCATTGCAATCACTTTTGCCCTAAATGCATGCAATGATGGTCTTTAAAAAGTTTTTTTTTCCTTCCACAGAAATGTCTCGGCTTCCACAATTAATTTATGAAAGATTTTTAGCTGCGCTTTCTTCAGAAAACCCTATTTCTTCATCAGAAAAAGAAAAACCATGTCTTCATCTTCTTTTCTATCTCTAGGATCGAATAGCATCGGTTTGGCTGCTGATGACCTAATCCCTACTTTTGCCTTCATAGATGAGCAACTAGTTCTCGCCCCTTTTGGTACATCTGAACAAGGTGATCTAATTCTTTCTCAGCATCTAAGCCCGGTGAACTACGACCTTCCGATTATCTGTGACTGGTTCACCAACGACCGTTGTCCGGCTAGTCTACGTATCTGGAAGACCAAGATTACCAACTATTCTGTTTGGTTGAACCGAGTGAAGTCTGCCAAATAAGAGGAATGGAGGCGCACGGGTCTCTACAACGCCATTGTACTGTGGGAGTTTGACTCCTCCTACAACATCGGTCTTATATATGCCTTTCTTAGTTACTGGTCGACCGCTGCCAATGTCTTTGTTTTCCCTTGGGAATGATAACCCCCACACTACTTGATTTGACGGTGATACTTGGCCTTCCAATTCCGGAAGCCGAGGCGCCTGTCCTAAGTGATATAGATATTGCCGATTTAGGCATCAAAGACTTCTTCAGGCTATGGCCAGTTTATAACCAACAACCGCCGAATATTGCCTCTTCTAGTCAATGCCGAGCATCATGCTTTTTTTATTTAGCCGATACTTTTTCTGTACGGGCTCTTGTGCAGTTGTGAAAGAGCATGAAATTTATGCGGCGTTAGCCATTTCGGGGAGGGATGTTAGCTAGGCATCTCTCTTCTTGACTTATCTTTACATGGATCTGCGTGATGCCCAGGCGAGGTTAAGGGATTCTAGAAACCTGGATACCTTAGCCGGTCCCCTGTGGTTCCTTCAGTTGTGGATCACCCACTATTTTCCTGAGTTTATCCCCGATAAATTTGATGACCGTCGTTTTCCGTTAAACCGGCCAGTATTAGCCGATACTCTTAGGAGAACACCTTTTGTGCCCCAGGATGTTTTTGTCGTATTCTCCACCCTGCATGGTCTGTCTAGAGACCATTATACAGATTGGCAACCGGTCCTACAGAGATGGACCACCCTTGATTGGATCCCTCAAGTAGCCGATGAGGACCTTACTTTCTCCTAGCGGAGGACTATGGTTCTCATATGGGGGCGGATTCTCACGGCCAGGGACTTATTGGGTGGTTTGAAATCCACTTCTAGGAATAATAAATTGACCGCAGAACCATATCGGCCAAACTTTGTAGCTAGGCAATTCAGTCTTACTCAGCACATGTTGCGGCCCCACCGCAGTGTTGTCAGTTCAACCCAACGTTGCATTCTTGATGCAGAACAAGCAAAGAAGTTAGCCGATCATAATCTTGATAGGATCACCCTGTTTGACTGGCAGCCATTTCACCTGAGAGCGAATACTACCATCGCTTTTGATGATTGGTGGGATATGGCTAAGGAGAAGTTTTTTTAATCTCCTTTAGATGTCTATTGTGATCGACTGATTCTGTCGAGAAAAAATAAGGCACCCAGAAACCTCTAAATCGTGGCCAAAAGAAGCCACTCTCAAAGTTGCTTCCTCTAAATCGGCTAGGCCTGTTGCCTCAAGGTCTTCCGTGCGGTTGCGGCATACGAAGAGAAAATGTAAATTGTATTCTACATATGTGTTGGCCATATTGTTCTTGTGAATTTTCAGCTAACATCTCTTATGTATCTTTCAACAACCCCATCTTCTCCAGTGTTTATTGATCTGGAGACCATTTTTCACACCGAGTCCCCATCACCCAAAAAACCAGTGCCCAAGCAACCCCGATAAAGTGGAGGGGTTGTCATTCGAAATTATAGTGAGGAAGGCCCCCACAGACCCGGAGTTTCTGTTCCTGCTGAGGAAGAGGAGGAAATCGAGGTATACTACTCGGCTGGCTAAAACACCTTCGCATCGGCTACTAATATTTATGTTTTCTGTTTGCCCTCCAGGGACCACAACTGATAAGGCACAGACGGCTGCATAAAGCGTCTGATGCTCCCCTTCATATTGGCGGATCGTCTTCCCTGGTTCATGCTCCTATGCATTCGCATGACCCATCATCGGCTACCCTCAAAGCCACAGTTTCTCCTGCCGAGGCTTCCTGTGCTGGGGCAGCCGTAGAGGTTTACCCTTTTCTCTTATCCTTGGTATTTTACTGCCTCCGGGATCTTGCCTCTATACTGAACCTGTCATTTATGTATAGGAGTCCGATGGAGATAATCCTTCAACTGAAGCCCACCCAACTGACGACTCAGAGGTACCTGCCAAAATCATCTCGGAAGATGTGCTTCTGCACCACTTTGGCTCAGTCGACATTGCATCTTCACCAGCTTCGCTTGTTGGCATCCATCGAGAGCGAGTTAAGGAGTCTCTCGCCAGGGGAATTCCAACCAACAAAGAAGAGTTTCATGCTCTGAGGGCCTCTTTGCTCTGATTGTCAAAATAAACAACGAATTCTCCGGTTTTGGAAACCACTTACAATGACATGGCTTTGGCTCTGAATGGTTTATTTGCTTTACATAGAATGGACAAAGATAGCCATGATGAGGTTGTCGCTGCTCTGCAACACTTGGGGTCCCTTCAGCAAGAGAAGAACTGCATTTAGACTTCTTTCAATGAAGTGAATGCAGAAAGGTAACAAAATATAAGCTGAAGAAATGACTTGCTGGAGCAGCTGTCCAAACTGCGAGTTCAGTTGGAGCGGATCCAGGCGGGGATAGGGGCTATTACTCCGTCCATAGTCACCTTAGACTCAGCTATTAGTGCCTACGACTCCTCTCCTCTTCTTTATTTCAGCAGAGCCTTCAATTGGATAACAAAATTCGGGAACTCGGTAACCAACAGGTGGTTTGAGAATTGGATCAGAAAGCGGGTAGTGAACGGCTAGCTAAACTGGAGAATGAATGGACTGCGTCGAAAAGCCATCTAGTTCAAGCAATGCCGACAATCACTACTCTCTTTCCAACTGATCCTGTTGCTGAGTTGTCAGTCGATACCCTTATGGACTTGCAATTCCAAAGCCATCACTACTTCTGTTATTCAAGAGGTATCGGCCGAGGATGAAAGATAAACTGTGGCTATCCAGGGTGACCAAACAGTGGTAGATTCGGCTATTCTTGAGACCCATGTGACTGATGATATAGCGCAACCCCTAGCTGGTGACATGTCAACCAACTTGTCTTTCCAGTTTTATCGATCCCAAATCGAAGGGTCTATTTTTTATGATCAAGCAGTCGTGGATTCGGCTAAGCCTGATAATGTAGAGCAACACCCGACTAGTGAAAAGCGAACCAACTTGGCTTCTTAGTTTTATTGACTCCAAATCGAAGGGTATGTTTTTGTGACTAGGCAGTCGGTCTGTGGCTGTTATTTACTCTTACATTCCCCAAATCGAAGGAAAGTATTTTTTTCACCTTTTTATGTAATTGTGACAAGGCCGCCGGCCTGTGGATATCGCACATTCATGTATTCTCCAAATCGCAGGGAATTAGTTTCTTTTGTGTGGCTAGGTAGCCGGTCTGTCACTGTTGCTTACTCATGCATACCCCAAATTGAAGGGTAATACTTTTTAGGTACTTGCCATTTACGTTTCTGTCAAGCTATTCATCATATATGTCTATTAGTCGATACGCATTGTCAGCAATCTGTTGGCTTACTACAACGGGTCCTTCCTAATTTGGCGACCATTTGCCGAATTTATGATCTTTCATTCCAAGCGGCAATACGGTTTTTCAAACCAAGTCTCTCCTTCGGCGAACCTCTTGGGTTTAACATATTTGTTGTATGCTTTAGTCATTTTTCCATTTACCAGCTTTAATTCTTTCTAGGGACATCAGTCGATTTTCATCTAGCTGATCTAACTCCATTAGCATGGCATGCTGATATTCTTTCAAGCTTAAAGAATTCTGTTTGGCCACCCATAATGACTTAACATTAATTTCCAGAGGTAACACTGCATCTTGTCCATAGGTTAGCCTATAGGGGTGTTGTCCCTGTAGCGGTAGACTTAGAGTTTCTGATTGCCCAAATAGTTTCATCCAAAGTAAGATGTCACATTGCCGGTCTATCCTCCACGTTCATATTAATTATATCCACAATAAGCTTATTAGCTGCCTTGGCTTATCCGTTTGCCTGTGCGTAATAAGGAGAAGATGTGATCATCTTGATCCCAAACTTCTCAGCAAAGGCTGCCACCTTAGAACTAGTGAACACCTTTCCTTGATCGGTTGTAATCATCTCAGGAATACCATATATATATATGATCTGGTGTTGGATAAACTGAATGACATCTGTCTGATGAACCCTCTTCATCGGATGTGCCTCTACCCATTTAGTGAAATAATCGGTAGCCACAGTAATAAAGTTGTGTCATTTAGCTGATTGTGGGTGAATCTTGCCGATGAGGCCTATAGACCATCCTCTGAAAGGCCAGGGCTTCACGATCAGGTGTAATACCTCGGCTGGTACCCATTGGATTGGTCCATGTCTCTGACACTTTTCATAACCTTTTACATATTGAAAGCAATCGACCGTGATGGTAGGCTAATAATAGCCTTGATGATAAATCAACCACTTCATCATTGGGCTGGCTCTGTGTGATCTGCATATTCCTTCATGAACTTCTCCCATGACTCTTAAGGCCTCTGCCTTATCAATGTACTTGAGTAGCACCCCATTTACACTCCTTTTGTAAAAATCACTATCAATGAGCACATACTTCAAGGCCATCTTCTTAACCTTAAGGTCCTTGCACGTGCAATGATCTTTTAAGTAGCTGATTAATACCTGCTTCCACGAGTCGATCTGGTTCATGGCTAACACTTCGGCTAGCAGCTCATCATACTCTAGAGTGAGTAGAGACTTCCTAAATCCATAAGCTTCTTGTGCTAAGTTGTTAGCCTCAACATTCATGCCTCTGGGAACATAACTTAATGTAGACGATGCAAACCTACTAAGTAACCTACTACTCATTTCGTAACGGGCCAATAAATTTGGATATTTGCAATAATATTCCCCAGCCAGCTGCTTGATAACCAATTGAGAGTCTCTGTGAATCTTGATGCACTTTGCTTTCATAGAAACTAGGAGTTTGAGTCCTATGATGAAAGCATTGTATTCGGATTGATTATTCATCAAGTCAGAATCTAACTGATAAGAGAACCTCCATGTTTTATCTCTAGGATCGATTATCGTTATTTCGGATCCGACTCCCTTCTAGGTTCTTGACCCATCAAAAGTTAGCGTACAATGGATGACGTCCATACATGCAGTAAAGGGGGCGAATGGGTCCTCCACATCTACACAAGGGTGGTCTGCCAAGAAATCGGCTACTGTCTGACATTTGACAGCCTTGAGTGGCCTATACTAGAGAGAAAATGTAGTGAGCTTGATTGCCCATTTCATTAGTCGTCCTTGCAAAACAGGTCTATTTAATAAGTATCGGACAATGTCAATCTTGCACAAAATGTGAACCACATGTGGCATTAGATAATGTTCAAGTTTTGTACAAGCATAGAATAAGGACAAACAAAGCTTCTCTACAGGAGTATATCTAGTTTCAGCTTCGTTGAGCATTTGGCTAAGATAGTAAACTATCCTTTCAGTTCCATCATCAGCATCATGTGCTAACATGCAGCCGATAGACATAACTGCAGTCGAGATGTATAATTTCAACTGTTTTCCTAGCATGGGAGGTACCAGCACGGGAGGAGTTGTTAGGGCCTTTTTAATTTGGTCGAATGCCTCTTGCTGTTCTTGGCTCCATACTAACTCTTTTGACCCTTTAAGCCTAAGCAAAGGTGAGAAGCCTTCATTTTGCCAGCTGAATTAGATATAAACCGCCTTAGGAAATTGATCTTCTCTAGCGGGCTTTGTAACTTCTTCTTTGTTCTAGGTGGTGCCGACTCCATTACTGCCCGGGCTTTGTTCTAATCTATCTCAATACCTTTCTTATGTACCAAGAAGCCAAGGAAGTTTCCAGCCGATACTCTGAACATGCATTTGGCTGGATTCATTTTAAGATTATGAATCTTCATTCTTTTTAGTGCTTGTTCCAGATCGGCTAAATGATCTTTGAATTCCTTAGACCTCACCACCACATCATCAATGTAGACCTCCACAGTCTTGCCGATCAAATCATGGAATATGGTGTTCATTGCCTTTTGATAAGTAGCACCGGCATTTTTCAGACCGAATGGCATAACTATACACTCGTAAATGCTCAAGGCTCCTGGACACCTAAAGACGATCTTGTGAATATCATCATCGGCTACTGCTATCTGATTATAGCCGGAGTATCCATCCATGAATGTCAGCACCCCGTTAGTGGCCGCCAAATCGACTAGCATATCGGTTATAGGCATGACGTATTCATCTTTAGGAGCGGCTAGATTTAGGTTCATGTAATCAATACATACCCGAACCTTGCCATTCTTCTTCTTGACTGGCATAATGTTTGCCAACCATTCTACATACCTAGTCATTCTGATGAACCCGTCTTTCAGTAGTCTTTCAATCTCGGCTTTCATTTGAGGTATCAACTGAGGGTGATATCTTTGGGGTGGATGTTTATGACGCGTGAAACCATCTTTAATTGGCAACATGTGCTCTACCAAAGTTCATGCCAGCCCAGGCATCTCATGATAATCCCACGCGAAGCAGTCCTTATACTGCAATAGAAGAACCGTTATGCTTTGTTTATCCGCCTCCTTCAGCAAACCACTAATATGTGTTAGCTGAGGGACTTCTTCAGTACCCAAGTTGATATCTTCCAAGGGATCCTAAGACTCAAAACTAGGCAAAACCCTTCTTATGGGTGATTCAAGTTCCATTGGCAACTCAATATGATCGGTAGCCAGTGTTGGTTCTCTGTTGTAGTCCTCTACATGTGATGCCTCAGCTATCCTTTCTTCAGAAGTTAAAGCAGTCAGCCGATACCACAGACCACATATGATTTAGGTCTCCTCAATCATTTAACTTATCCAAAGTAAGTCGTGGTTTAGCTAATTGTTTTATTTCAAAACCTCGTGAAGTAAGACTGCATTATTCTCAAGATCCTTCTCCATACTGCTCCGCAACATCTATGGGAGCCACATAGGGTGAATATAAGACAACCTTCAAGTTTTTCACCTCGGCTTGAAATGGGTTATCGTCGGCTGTGCTGATTTCTATCTTGTCTCCTTCCCAGAAAATGAGCTTGTCATGCATGGTGGAAGGAAGGCATCGGCTGGTGTTAATCCAGTCTCTTCCCAACAGGATGGCGTAGGACAGCTTGCCATCTATCACAAAGAAGGCAGATCTGACGGTCTTAGGACCTATGGTGATTTCTGCTACTAAGATCCCCAAAGCTTCAGAGGCTTCTCCCATAAAGCTAGCCATTTTCATGTTAGTTGGGATAAGATCCTCCCTGGTTTTATTGAGGCTTTTCAAAGTAAGCAGCAGCATCACATTCAGCACAGCCCCATTGTCGACGAACACTCGGCTAAAAGTTTTACCGTTAATGTAAGCCTTAATATAGAGGGGTTTGAGGTGTTTAACCATCTCCTCTATAGGTGCACCAAATACAGTGCTCAAAGCATCCCAAGTCGTGGTATCAGCTAATATCGCCCATTCAGTGTCTTCCACACACACATCGCCTTTTAGGCTGTCCAGCTTAGGGCAGTCGGCCCAGAACTCGCATGGAATCAGGCTGACCATTTCAATGGCTGCCCAAATCTCATCGACTGAATCTTGCTTAAATAAATCAAGGATGGAGTCTCCTACCTCGTCCAATTCGACTGACGAGAAGATAATATCTTCCATATCATGGAGACATATAGGAACTGGCTGAGGGTCTAATGCCTAGATCCTTTGTGTGACCTGTGGAACTGTCTCGGCTAGGGATTCCTTCAGAATATTAGTCTCTCATCGAGGTTCCTCTATCGGGTTGTCATCAGGCTCTATATTCAATTCTGGTTGGTCTAGAACTTTTCCTTCATACAACACTATCTCTGAAGAGGTTAAGTCGAATGACCGCTCGATAGCCTCAGCTACGGCAGACTCAGGAATTTCATGCTTATCGACTGCCTCAGTGTTGGAGATCATGTGCAACGTTAGCTTCATTTTGCACATAGTTTTGGCACGATGCATCTTTCTTTACTGAGTCCTGGATATGACACCTGGCGGTGCCTCTTTCTTTCCAGAAGCCTGATTGACGAACCACTTTCCTTCCTCTATATTGGCGGTAGGCTTAATCATCCTCCGAGATCTCAGCTGACCTTAATCCCTCACTATAATACGTAAGGAAGAAACGCCTTCCTTCACATTGAACTCAACCGCCCTCTATTTAGCCATGGGTAGTGGTTTCTCGCCTATCTGGGGCACGCTTGGCTTCTCATCGACTGGCGGCCATGCTTCCCCCCCAAGCCTGCTCCTGAGGTCTGCTGGAACCCTTTTGAACACCGGGTACTATTTGTGGGATTCCCGAGTCATGTGCTCTGGTTTATAAGGGCGGCAACGAAAATTGCTTCTAGCTGGCTGGCTGCCCATGTCCTCATAGATGTCACGTGAGCTGTCTAGCTGATCAAACATAGAGGTCCTGGTGACCCCCTCCTTACCAGTGGGCTTCTTTGGGACCCATATGGTTTTCATCGGTTGTTTCCCCTTGACGTCCTTTGATTGATCTGGCTTGGCAAAGGATATCATAGATATCGGTACTGCGGGGAAGAAGTTGTTATCAATAGACATTTCAACTATGCTTTTATCGGCTAGCTTGAACCTGCCCTCCTTGATGCCCTTTTGAATCGTCTTCCTGAAGACCACACAATTAGAAGTAGTGTGGCTATATGATCTGTACCACATACAGTACTTTTTATCCTTGAGTTCTTCGGCAGATGAAATTCTATAGCCATCAAGCAGCCGAATCTGTTTATCTTTAAGTAGATGATCAAAGATCTGATCTGCCTTTGTAATGTCAAATGAGTAACCGACGATGTCATCAGCCGAACTCGTCTCCTTGCCCTTCGTAGCTTTCAGGGTTGGGCAAGAGTAAACCTTACCCGTGACGATCTCGGCTACCATTGCGTCTGTCGTGTAATCGACTAACTCTGAGTCAGACTCATCTACCTCGGTTTCGGTTAGCTCTTCTTTTCTCCTTCTCCTGGATATACTGCTCTATTTGGCTAGCCTTCTCGGCTAACTGGCTTAAGTCAAAGAAGGATTGTCCCACTAATTTCTCCTTTAGCTGAGGATGCATGTTGTTGATTATCATGTGGGCGCATTCAGGCAAGTGTACAGTGCATTTCCCAATCTTCCTTCTGAACCTCTCGATATACTCGGTAGCCAACTAGTCGACATGTTGCTTGAGATTCATCAAATCAGTTACAGTGACTTGAGGTTGGGGCCAATAAAATCAATCATGGAAACAACGCTCCATGTCGGCCCAACTCTGAACGGAGTCGGGGGACAAGGATGAGTATCAGGTAAATGTTGTTCCGATTAGAGAAACAGAGAATAACTGCATCTTGTGATACTTATTCTGGCCAACTTCGCCACATTGGGCGGTAAATTTGTCGATGTGCTCAATGGTAGATTTGTCATCATCGCTCAAGAAGGTGGCGAAATCAGGCATTTTGAAGCCTCTTGGCAGTGGTGCTACCCGATCTATCCAATCGGGGTAGGGTTTCCTGTAAACAGGCTAGTCCAAGGGTTTCAGTTGGATGCCAAAGTAGCTCATCATAGTATTCGTAATGGTTTCAGGGTTCATCATTTATGAAGTCCCCTGTCGATTCTCAGTTGGACCCGGCTGGTAGGCGTTCTGAACTGGAGGCCTCCATTCTGCACCTTGTTGAACAAAGTGTTAAAAGTTGTAGGTATTTTATTGGCCATTACCAACATGTGGGGTATATCCCCATTGCTGCTGCTGGGCATAGCCATCAAAGCCTGCAACCTGAGCTCTTGGAACAGCCGACGGAGCCTGATGATAAGGTGGAAGAGTGTTCCATGTCTGCTCTCCCCGGACATCAGTCGTTCTTAGAAAGTTTGCGCTTTCTGGATGGTATGGATTGGGTACCGGTTGTGACTGTTGGAATGGTGTCCCACTGTAGATAGCGTCACCAGATAGCCTAGCAGGGTCATAGCCAGGGGATATCGGTTGCCAAATCGGTTGGCCATCATTGGTCGCCTGTACCGTAGGGCTGTTTGCATAAGCGTACGGTATAATGGGCGGCAAACCAAAGTGTCCAGATGCCTGAACTGGTCTCTGAGCCATGTTGATCTGTCCATACTGCAGATTCGCTTGGTCGAGTGGCACATTTTTTTCCCCAGCGTTTGGTGGCAACCATACAGTAGACTGGTTACCTAGTGACTGAGCTTGTGCTCCTAGGTGTGCTATCGGCTGTACCTGAGTAGGTATTGACTAATACACATTCGTCTGAGGAACAACACCTGGAGTCACAGTAGCATGCTGCACAGCGCCACTCGTCAGAGAGATGGCAGAACTAACCGAACCTTCTCCTGGATGCAGTCGATTGGCTTCCAATTCTCTCGCCTGCTGAACCTCATTATGCACCATTGGCTTGACAATGTCAGCCAATTGTTTGGAAACCTGGTACATAATGTTGTGGATGCCTAAGTTAATCTGTTGTCTAATGAAAGACGTGGTCATAACAGTTGGACCTTCAGGTTGACTAAGTTCACCCACAGCTTGGGTTGATGGAGGAAGTGGAGGGGTATCAACCGATGTAGGCATACCCGAAGAAGATGGTGGCTCGTTGTTCCTTCTGGGAGGATTCTGTTTAGGATGTGGACTAGACTCTTGGTTCATTTTCTTACCAGACCTTAGGCGCATACGCCAAGTGTGATCCTGACCTGGAGAATCAAACTTCGCTATGAGATCACCTACGGTCCCACTGGGCGTGCCAAATTTGTTTCCCTCCGAAGTGTTTGTCGTTTTAGCGGCTGACGAAATCGGATGACAAATTGATTCCTTAACTAAGCAATTTGGGCTGGAAGTGGAACTCTAACTTCTAGCAATGGGTTCCCTAACTACTCCAGAAAGCGTTAGGATGGTGATTGAGTAAACTAAGTGGTAAGAAACATAAATACGGCTAGAGTGCAATAAAGGCGATAAAATCAAGTTTTTGATTGATTGTGTTGTGTTCTTCTGTACAAATGATTCCTATATTTATAGTACAAGAAAAATAAACGTGACCCCCTATGTTAGCCACTGAACTACCCACTAAATCCACTAGCCAACTATGAGGAGGTGGTGCCGATTTTTTCGCTTGTACCTCTAGCACGATTGACGACACTCCCTTCTGGCTGTTGCTGGTTGCTACCGTTTCTAGAAGGTCCTTTGACTTGGTCTTCGAGGCGTTCGAGTATGTGTGGGTCTCAGCCGTTCCTCGAAATTATGACTCGGTCAGACTACTGTAATAGCTGATGATACTTTTCTAGCCTAGGGTAAGAACTAACAGATTCGGCTATGATTTCGCTCAGTTACCGACTTAGAATCTTTTTCCACCTTCGGCTGTCACTTGATTCGGCTAAACACTTTTGAGTGTTAACACAAGCCATAAATTCAAATTAAAATAAATTTTAAATATGGGCTAGAAAAAATGAATCATGTTTGATTGGCTAAAGTCACCCAATAATAAATCATCTTGAACCCATCCCATAAAATTTTAGACGGATTAGACGGGCCATCAAGTTTTGGATCATATTTGACACCTCTAATGACAAGTAATAGAAAGATCAAGATATGTCATATGTTTAATTAAGTCTCATGGCAAAGGGGGCATGTAAATCCCAACTTCTAATGTTGTAAGACAAAGGATGATGAGCAATTAAAATCTTTTGGAGAAAATGAAGGTTTTACTGCCATGTCAAGCTCGTGTAACTGTTCATCTCCTTAATTTAATTGTACACCGACAAAAGAAATCAGTGACAATAAATATTCCACACCGTATATATCACTATAAACAAATTACTCCCTCTTTCTAAAAAAAAATGATTTCCTTTCCTTTTTAGTCAATCTAAAAAGAATGATATATTTTTTATTTGATAATAATTTAACTTTAAATTTTACATTTTACGTCAAACGAGATGATCTATAATCACATAAATATTTTTGGCTTATTTTAGACCATAAAATTCAAAAGTCTTCATTTATTTCTTAAGGTGTGTGACAGTGCCAAATAAAAGTACATCACATAAATTGGAAAGGAGGGAGTATAACACAATTTTTTCACTTACCGGCGATCGAAAAAGCGTATGTTTATAATAGTGTATACATTTAACACACATTTTTATGTTAGTAGCTTATATGCTAATAGTAGTTAGAGATGACAGTGGATCCTGGACCCGATCCGGATTCGGTGGATCCAGATCCCTTTTATAAGACATGGATCTTCAAAATTTGGACCCGACGGATCCGGATCGGACCCGGATCCATTTCTGATGGATCTGGATCTTGTGTTTGAGATCTGTATCCGGTTCAGATCCGACCCGTGGATCCGTTCTTTATTAAATATATGCATAACCTAGAATGTAATTTTATAAGTATTTTCTTTAAAAAATTCATAATTTCTGTATTTTACATTCAGGTTTGGAGTAATGAATATTGGAAATTTTAAGAAGAATTGGCTGAACAACAATTTTATTACTCCACTAATCACCCTCAGCTTCCATTCTCACACCTCTTAGTTCCTTTGAATAAATAAATTAACAGACCTCTTAATTTATTCTATAGATATAAATTAGTGATGTAATATATTTACTTTTCATGTTTGCTTCAATATGACTTTAATGCCTTTCTACTCCAAAATGGTTAAATGAAACAACTTCTTTAAATATCATGCATTCTTTAACATACTCAAATTATCTCTTGTTTACTTATTTAATTTTATATCTATCATACTGAAAAATGCATTTTGTTACAAGTATATGTACATGTTTATCAGATTTAATTAGGTCTTTATCATTTTATGAGGTTTTCTGATTTTTTTTTTTGCTGTTATAGAATCAAGGACACATTCATTTGTCTATAGCAATATAGGGAGGCCAAAGATGTCATCATCCAATTCTCCATGTGCAACGTGCAAATTATTGTGTCGAAAGTGCACTCAAGATTGTGGATCCAGATCCGATCTGTGGATCCGGTAAATTCGATGAATCCGGAATTGGATCTAATTTTTATAGACCCGATGAATCTGAATCCAGGTATGAAAAACAAATCTAGATCTGCATCTAGTAGGATCCGGTCCAGATCCGATCCATTGTCATCCCTACTAGTAGTAGTAGACGACTAGCAGCTAAAATATCTACATCTCATATTGTATGACTATATATTTCGGTTTAAGATAATTGATTTGATTAATCTTAGTTTAAAATTATAATGTAATTTATTACTAATTTTTTTAGCACGAAATTTTGATAGATTCGTACATCCGAACCATTCATTATTAAATATAAATATATGAGATAACCCAAAAACAAAAAACGTTTAACGTAATAGCTTGGGGAGGAGTTTATTGCTGACGAAGGGGACGAAGTAAATGTGGGAATAGTACGATAGACATGAAAGTCAGACAAGAGAGTTAATGTTTGTAGTTGTTGTAACAATGACATGCAATTGAACATGTGAAAGACATTGTTTGCCGCAAATTGGGCTTAAATCACGGGGTGATTTGGTAGCTTGTTTGGAAGTGAGTCAGGTAAGTACTAAATTTTGCATAACTAATATCACGTTAGTTAATTGGTTAGAAGATAAGTTATTTATATATAAATTAATACGTTTCTTTTTGCAATTTAGAAACCCGTTAGCTAATACATGTATATGTTATGAGTAATATAATATTCACCGAATATTCTTATATTAATTATATATCTCTTATTTTAGGTAGAATTATATTCCGTTTGTACTTAGGTTGATTACTTACCTAGTTTGTTGCAAGGTAAATATTTCTGTAAATACTATATATTGTACATCATCAATCAATGAAATCAAGAAACATATTCTTTTATAGTATCAGTAGTCTAAACCTAAACCCTACTACAAGCCGCCGATAACCACCCTTTCGGCCGCCACCCCCACAGACGGAACCCAAGTTTTTTCGACCATTCTCTCCCTCTTCCTCCTAAATTTCCTCTTACATGGCTGACAAAACCAATTTTCATCATGCACTTGCAGTCAACAACATTAAAAATTTCATCATTGTGCCTCTTGAGATGGAAAAGGGTCAATACTCCTCATGGGCGAAAATGTTCAAAATCCATTGTCGTGTCTACGAAGTTATCGACCACATTATCCCTCTAAAATCAAAGTCCACAGACCCACCCTCAACTTCGATTTCTGATGATGCACTTTGTTCTCGCTTGGATGCAGCTGTCCTCCAGTAGATATACGTCACGATCTCTAATGATCTTTTACACACAATCATTGAGACCGATGTCACTGCCCGCCAAATGTGGGAACGTTTGAAAAATATTTTTCACGACAACAAAACTCAACGTGTGTTATACCTTGAAAATCAGTTTAAGGACGTCCATCAGGACGATTTCCCCAGCGTGTCTCCATATTCTCAATAACTCAAGATGGTTGCCGACCAACTTTTCAATGTTGGCGCACCAGTCACAAATCAACGATTGGTCATGAAACTTATTGCATTCTTGAATGAATCATATGACGGTGATGCTACCATCCTTCATCAATGCACGTTGTTACCACCCTTTTATGAGGCCCGTTCGAAGCTAATTCTTGAGGAAACCCAAAAAATCAAGCGCAGCACCACTTAGGCCAGCATTGCAGACGCTGCACTCACCACTACTATTGGGCCCTCCACCGACGGCAGGGCCTCCAATTCTGACAGCCATCACCGTCGACCAGAGGACTCGCAGCAGGCCGCATCGACCCGCAAAAACCGCCGAGGGCGGCAGTCCGGCAAGGGCAGCGGCAAACGGAATTCCGACAGCAACGGCGGCGGCAAAGGGCAGTCCCCGCTGACAATAAACAGCCAGAAGTAACCGCGGCAGTGGCAGCAGCCTCCGCCGTGGGCTACCTATCTACTGTAGGCCGCGCGTGCCCCAGCTTCATGGGTCTCTCCTTCTTCATCGTATCTGACATCCTCGTGGACTCCACCTTCGACCCGACAAGCCCAACCTTGCATACTTTGCACACGTCCACAACAGTCCTACACAACACAACACAACACAGCACAACCCCCTCTCAACTTATGCATCGACTGACATTGAGGTAGTTATGAACACAATATCACTCAACACTCCAGATGAAAATTGGTATATGGACACAGGCTCCACATCTCACATGACGGCATCACAAGGTACTCTCTCGTCTTATTCCAAATTGAGTAATTTAAATCAGAATATTATTATTGGTAGTGGACAAGGCATTCCTATTCGTGGTTTTGGTCATTCATCCTTATCCCCACCACATCCACCACTAATTTTAAGAAATGTCTTCCATGCTCCTAAACTCATTAAGAATATAATCTATGTGCGACATTTCACAATTAATAATAATGTTTCCCTTAAATTTGATCCTTTTAGTTTTTCTGTGAAGGATTTTACGACAGGGAGACAAATAATGTGACAGCACATGAGATCTCTATCCTATTTCAAACGCCGTCAACAACTCTACCTCAGTTCCATTAACCTTTGCTGCTCTTTCTTCTTCCTTATGGCATTCTAGATTAGGACATCCGAGAGATTCTAGGTTACTCCCCTAAGGAACAATAATTTTATTCAATGCAACCGTATTTCTAAGACTTCTATATGTGAATCCTGTATTTTTGGAAAATATGTTAAATTACCATTTTATGCATCCACAAATTGTACTGTAATGCCTTTCGATATAATACATAGTGAATTGTGGACTTCCCCTATTTTACGTACGGCCGGCCATCGATATTATATGTTGTTTTTGGACGATTATTCCAACTTTCTATGGACTTTTTCAATTGGTAATAAATCTCAGGTCTACCCCATTTTTTCCTCATTTAGTGATTTCGTAAAAATACAATTTGAAAAGAGCATTAAATGATCTCAATGTGACAATGGCAGGGAATTCGATAATAACCAATTCAAACAGTTTTACTTCAAATACGGTCTTACCTTTCATTTTTCATGCCCTCACACCTCCCCCCAAAATGGTAAAGCCGAACGGAAAATCCGAACCATAAATAACATAATTCGTGCCCTACTTGCCCACACCTCAATTCCCCCTCAATTCTGGCATTACGCACTCAACATAGTCACCTATCTCCTAAACATAATCCCAAACAAATCTCTAGCTCTACGGTCTCCCACTCAAGTTTTGTTTTGTATGAACCCCTCCTACCAACACTTGCGTATTTTTGGATGTATATGTTATCCTCTCCATACGATCACTCACAAACTCCAACCGCGGTCTTCTCCGTGTGTGTTTTTGGGTTACCCCACCAATCATCGTGGTTACTCTTGCTATGACCTATCAAGCCGTAAAATAATTATTTCACACCATGTCCTATTTGATAAGTCTCAATTCTCTTTGGCCTCACTAAACTCGCCACCTCGGCATTCCTACGACTTCCAAAATGATGGCATGAACTCCCTTCTAATTCATCATTTACATAATCCGACGTCCTAGTCCCCGGCACCCGAACCCACGACCGTGAGTTTGGGACACACTGCCCACCCGGTTCTGCCGACGGTGGCTCGAAACTGCCCGTCTCACGGTGATTTCGCAGCCACCTCTCGACAAACCGAGCCTCGGCCACCCGATCCCGCTACCACTTCCCTTCCTCCTCTTTCTGGCAGTCCCACAGCACCGCCTCATCCTCGCAACCCGCATCCCGAGGCACACTATCTGATAATTGAAACTTGTGCCATGTACGGAATCTCCAAACCTAAACGGCTGTTTAACCTATCCATTTTAGTTGTCTCTTCCGTGTCCCTCGTAATCCAAAGGATGCCTTGTCCGGCCTAAATTTAAAAGCCACAATGATTGACAAATATAATGCTCTTATTGATAATAAAACGTGAGACCTAGTACCCCATCCACATGATGATAACATTATTCACTTTATGTGAATTTTTAGACATAAAAAGAAATCTGATGGTTCTTTTGAGAGATACAAGGCTCGTCTTATAGGTGATGACAGGTTTCAACGGGTGGGAGTAGACTATGATGAAACGTTCAGCCTGGTCGTAAAGCCTGCAACCATCCGGACCGTCCTCAGCTTTGCCCTATCCAAGTCTTAGCACATTCATCAACTTGATGTCAAGAACGCTTTCTTACATGGGGATCTTCATAAAACGGTATATATGCATCAGTCTATGGGTTTCAGAGATCCTATTCATCCGGATTATGTGTGTCTGTTGTGGAAATTGCTCTATGGATTGAAATAGTCTCCTCGAGCATAGTACCAGCGGTTCGCCGATTATGTCTCCTCTATCGATTTTTCACACAGCAATCCGATTATTTCATGTTCATCTACAACAAGGGTCCATACATGGCTTATCTCTTATTATATGTTGATGACATCATCACCACATCATCTGATGCCCTCCGCCGGTCCATTATGTCTCTCATTTCCTATGAGTTTGCTATGAAGGATCTTGGCCCCCTGAGTCATTTCTGGGGCATCTCTGTCACTCACCATTCCGGCGGTCTATTTCTGTGTCAGAAGAAATACGCTGAATAGATCATTGACCGTGCATGCATGACATCTTGCAAACCATCCCACACGCCAGTGGACACCAATTCCAAGCTCATCGCTAATTCTGATCCTCTGTATTCATACACGACTCACTATCGTAGCTTGGTTGGGGCCCTACAGTACCTCATATTTACGAGACCAGACATATCTTATGTCGTGCAACAAATCTGTTTGCACATGCACAATCAGACGGAAGCACACATGCATGCCCTCAAACTTATTTTACGATACGTCAACGGCACACTTCACTTTGGCTTACATCTATACAGGTCCTTGCTCACTGGTCTCGCTGCTTATTCTGATGATGACTGGGGTGGATGTCCTGACACCCGACGCTCCACTTTCGGTTACTGCATTTTCCTCGGATATAACCTATTGTCTTGGTCTTCCAAAAGGCAACCTACAATATCCTTATCCAGTGCCTAAGCAGGGTACATATGTGTAGCCAACATATGTGTAGCCAACGTCGTATCTGAGTCTTGTTGGATCCGTAACCTTCTACTTCAGCTTCACTCCTCGATTCAAAAGGCAACACTAATTAATAATACGAGTAGTAGATATGCAAGTCTCAGTCTTTGATCTCGACTTGACTTGTTTAGGATATTTGCACCTGACTAATAGGGGTGGATCTAGGCCAGGGAGGATGCGGTAAAAAATTAAATTATATATATATGTATTTTTATATTTTATATGCACATATATAGATATTGAATACATTAAACACAAGAGTAGAGGTTTGATTAAGTGATTTATGGGATTCAAAGTAAATTTATCTTAAAATTCCAAGTTCAAATGAGACAAGTTCTTTTTTATGATTGCTATAGTAGGTGTTCTTTCTTCCATAACGTCTAAATATGTACGTATTTGTTTACTTTTAATGAATAGTAAATCAAGAGGAAAAATCTCTCACCAGTTATATTTTTTTCTCTTTTCAGTGATCACAACAAATAAAGAATTGGTAGAAGGGTTATGCTGGTGCACAAGAATTGGACTCTTAAGATAAAGCTGGGCAGTTTGCAAGATGATTGTGAGGCTAGCTCGATGCAACTCATGACTTTTAAAAAATTTATAGGGATAATTGCACTTTTAGTCTATCCATAAATTAAATTGGAGGGGAATTCGATTTATAATACAAGTGGAAGGAAAAAACTAATTCACATATAAAAGGATATATTAAGCTTGACTCTTCACTTGAACACCAATAAAATCATGAATGTGTTGAAAATTTACTAAATGTAGAAATAAGTATATCCCATTAATTTATGACTCGAACTATTGGGCCCGCACGTCGGAAACGTCGTTTCCACACACGTGCACACGTAGTGCCAAGTATCGCTAATTTCATTAGTGAAAGAGATATTGGTACGTATGTAATACGTTTGAGACATAGAATTATGGACGGTTATTGGCCAAATGACAGAGTATTCCACGTTGGTAAATGAAGGAAGAAGTGTACAAAGTGTAAAATGAAATGAGTTGAAAATCGTTGCGGAGCCGTGAAGGGCCGCAGCGCCACACCGTCGGAGCCGCGGCGCTTCAGAGGCAGATTGCTGCGACGGGAAGTTGGAAAAATCTGACGTTTGGGCTGGTTTTGGAGCATTGATCCTCCATTACTTGCCACATGAATTCAGCCATTATTTGGTTGAATGTAACCCCTCATTCACGTGCAATTACATGTCTATTGAAGGTCATTAGTTGGCTAGTTGAGGGGTCTTCTACTTACACTATAAATTGAGGCCTTTGACTCAATTGAGATACAACACTTAGAAAATATTCTATAGATTTTCAGAGTTCATATTTTTCCTCTCTAGCAAAGTCACAATACTCAAAGTTCTTCGAGAGTAACACTTGAGTCTCCTTTGCTCACTTGTTAAAGTTGTTGTTGTATCTTGGGAGACTATTGCTCAACACCGTAGAAGAAGATATACAGGGCAATCTTGTCTTAAAGATAGAGTGTCATCACTCGACTCAGCAAATCTATTAAACAATGGCCCAACATGGAAATGCCCAACACGAAAATGGGACATTGGCCCAACACGGAAAGCCCAGCATGCAGCAGCTCTCGGACTGAAATCATGGGATTGGTGGATTGGTATCTTGTACCAATCTTGTATATATAGTATATATATTTGATGTATATTGTAGTGTATTTATTACCTAAATTAGGATTATACACTTATCATAATTGTATAGTTAGAATTATGGTAGAATAAGATTTTAGGATTAGAATAGGAATAGGATTCTCCTATTTTATATCTTGTATAAATACATATTCAATTAATGAAAATAATCAAGGGGATTATTTCTTTCATGGTATCAAAAGTCTAGGTCACACAAAAAAATTCTTCTCTCAAATATTTTTGTCCTCCCTCGGCCGAGACCCCCCCCCCCCCTCTCGGGTTTTACCAAATTTTGTCTTCCGCTCTCAAAATCTCTCTTACTAATCCCTCTTTCACCTCTTGTTCTTTCGGTATGTCTACATCAAAGAACTCGTTTCATCCTGCCCTAGTGGTTTCGAACATCAAGAATCATATCCCGTTAATTCTTGAAATAGAAAAAGTCCAATACGCGACTTGGGCTGAGTTGTTCAAAATTCACGTTCGTTCGCATCAAGTCATCCATCACATCATCCCCGCAGCTCTTGATGATACAGAGGTGCCTAAATGCGAGGATGATCCTAAATTATGGACAACGCTTGATGCCACTATCCTTCAGTGGATATATTCTACTATCTCCACCAACCTATTGCAGATGATTATCGAGCCAGACGCTACGGCAATGGCCGCATGGGATAGACTGCGTGACATATTCCAGGATAATCAAAATTCCAGAGTTGTTACCCTTGAACAGGATTTTTCCCACGTCAACATGGAAAATTTCCCGAACGTTTCAGCATATTGCAAAAGGCTGAAGGAATTGGCGGACCAACTCCGCAACGTTGGTGCGCCTGTTAGTGAAGATCGTCTTATTTTACAGATGATCCCTGGCCTATCTGAGGCCTATAGTGGCGTTGGGACTCTCCTTCGTCAAAGTAATCCTCTTCCAAGGTTCTATCAAGCACGATTCATGCTTACATTGGAAGAAGCCGGTTTGGCAAAAAAGGAGGCTATTAATGCTAGTCCCGTGGTCATGATGACTTCCTCCCCAAGTCCTCAAAGTTATGGCACGAATTCGCACCAAAACCAATCCCACGGTGGCAACAAGAATGGCCAAAAAAATAAAAATCGCGGGGGCAAACACGGCGGTTCAGGCGGCAGTCACGGTGGCCAAAGCAGTGGCAGTAAGCCCCCTCTAGTTTCCAGTGGACCACCAAACCCCTGGTCTCAGCCTTGGGCCTCTGGGCCGTGGGCTTGACCGATGGCGATGGCCATCTGACCCGGCTCCGGCATTTTGCACCCACTGACCAGTGGGCTTTCCAGCAGCCCAGACGGCCCAATGCCCATCGCCCAAGAACGATAGCGATTCAGCAGCCTTCACCACGGTAGCGACCCACCTCGAATACTTGGGCCCCGACCTCCGCAAGCTCACCATGCAGCAGGCCCCACTCATACCGATATCGAGGCCGCAATGCACACACTAGGGTTGACACAACCGGACCCAAATTGGTATATGGATACAGGTGCCACCACCCACATGACATCCGATTCAGGTACTCTCTTATCTTATTCTAATTTGAGCAACCCTTGCGGTATAATTGTCGGTAATGGAAACTCTATTCCAATTCAGGGTTATGGTCATAAAACGTTGTCTCCCCCTAATCCACCCCTTATCTTGAAAAATACTTTACATGCTCCCAAATTGATTAAAAACTTAGTGTATGTCCGAAAGTTCACCACTGACAATTCCGTTTCTGTTGAATTTGATCCTTTTGGTTTCTCTGTGAAGGATTTCAAGACGGGGAGTCCTCTCATGAGGTGTGATAGTAGGGGAGATCTTTATCCTATCACGCCCGGTTTCAGTCCATCGAGTCAAGCTTTGCCATCAGCATTTGCAGTCATTTCTCCTTCCTTGTGGCATGCTCTTCTTGGTCATCCGGGATCCTCTATTTTATCAGTTTTAGATAAAAATAGTTTTATTTCTTGTAAGGGTACGAGTCGTACTCCACTTTGTCAATCTTGTTCATTAGGAAAAATTGTTAAGTTGCCGTTTGTAGACTCCAATTCTCATACTTCAATGCCATTTGATATTATTCATAGCGACCTATGGACGTTTCCTGTTCTTAGTTCGTTGGGTCATCGATATTATGTTCTCTTTTTAGATGATTATTCTAAATTTTTGTGGACGTTTCCAATTGTGAATGAATCACAAGTGTTTTTCGTCTTCATAAAATTTAGAGCGTTCATTCGTACCCAATTCGAAAGAGAAATAAAAAATATTCAATGTGATAATGGGAAAGAGTATGACAATAGGGAGTTTCAAGAGTTCTGTGCTAATAATGGGATCAATTTTCAATTTTCGTGTCCTCATACATCTTCACAAAATGGGAAGGCCGAACGCAAAATTCGTTCCATAAATAACATTGTCAGAACTCTCTTAATTCATGCTTCCATACCTCCATACTTTTGGCATCATGCTCTACAAATGACCACATATCTCCTTAACATAATTTCGTCCAAAGGTCTGACATATTCTTCTCCCCTCCACATCTTATATAATAAGAACCCGTCTTATTCTCATCTTCGGGTTTTTGGGTGCTTGTGTTATCCGTTGTTCCCATCCACCACAATTAACAAACTTCAGGTTCGGTCTACTCCGTGTGTATTTTTGGGTTATCCGTCTAATCATCGTGGGTACAATGTCCCATTTCCGCGTTGGGCATTTCCATGTTGGGCCATTGTTTAACAAAATCACACAAACAGTTTGTTAAGATTTTGTTTTCTAATTTTATTGTAATAGTTTGTTTATCCTTTCTACTATTGTAATAGTTACTTACTTCATGTTTCCTACAACAATTGTATCCCAACAGAATGAACCTATATGGTATAACAAGAATAAACACAACACAAAAAGACAAGATGAAGAGAAAAACTAATTCACATATAAAAGGATATATTAAGCTTGACTCTTCACTTGAACACCAATAAAATCATGAATGAACCTATATGGTATAACAAGAATAAACACAACACAAAAAGACAAGATGAAGAGAAAAATCTTGAAGACGAACTTAGGCTCTCAAAAAATTATGGTGTCAAATCAAAATCTAAAGAAAGGTAGGTGTTTCGAGAGGTACAAGTAGGTCAAATAAATTAATTTTAGTTCCTTTCAATATAGGAAAAAAGATCAAAAATATCTTTTAACTATTCGAAATTAAATAACATTTGCCATCCATTTAAAGCTTGGTATAACCATACTAGCGTCGTTAGAAATATGTATCAAATGTGCCTTTATTTCTAACGGAATTAGCTTAGAAGATTAATTAGGCTTAATTAGCCGACTAATTGACTAGATCTACCCTTGGTGGGCATTTAATTATGAACCTTCATGCATATATTGTAAATACAAATTTGATTAGTGGTTTTCTCCATTTTTCTGATCCAAAGTTCCAAACCCTACTATAAAAAATAGAAATCAGCGATGACGAAATTATGTAGCTAAATAATTAGCCCTTCAGAGTGAGTGAGATTCGCATGAGTTCATATACTCCTTAAAACCACTAAATTTATAAGGAAAAATAATTTATATAACTAACACCACTAATTATTCGATATCTTTTGAGAGGGACTTCACGAAGCATGGGAGATCAGACAGAACCGTTCAAATAAATGAGTTCAAGTCTTAGTTGTTGACACGGCGACCCATTTGTGTTAACTCCTCATGCTTGGTTATTTCAAATAGTCAAGTGATTGTGATTTATTTTTTTGGTAACTAACCGAATTTCATTAATTATCAAGTTGAACATTACAAATCCACATCTTAGCAAACACGTCTAGATAACCAGAATAATAAGGGCACTCGACTATCAAGTGACCTCTAGACTCATCAGCACTGTGACATAAGGAGCATTTTTTATCCCATTTTGCTAACCTGACAGTAGTTGCTAACCTGTTCTGCAACACTAACCACATAGTAAATCTTGCCTTAGGTCTAGCAGCATAGTGAAACATCAAGCATTTCTATATCAGTCTTGGTTGATTGCCAATGAAGCTCAGATAAATTTGTTTGATACTACTCTTCAGTGCATCATTTATCTGAGCGTGGCACATGAATTCTCTAGCCTCAAGTCAAGAATCTTCCTCACCATCCAACAGGCTTGCTCATGAATGATGATATTCTGCAACTAAGCATTCTTTATATAATTAAGTATGGATCCATTTGATCGAAAAGCTTATCCTTTTTCTGTTCTATTTCCCAGCAGTTTCTTGTCATTGCAGCTTTATTTCACAAGGATAAATTTATCAAATTCAGCCCCCTATTGACTTAGGTGAATACACTCTACTCCAAGCAACAAGAGCCCTTTTGGATATGTTATTGGTTCCTGTCCATAAGTATGTTCTACAATAGGCTTCAATGATTTCAATAACTTGGACAGTTATCATAAAGAGTTGGGACCAATATGCTTGCATACCAAAAATGACAGATTGGAGTAATTGGGCTCTTCCTGCATATGACAGCTTCTTAGCTGTCCATGAAGAGATTCTTTTGATGATCTTCTGTATCAATGGTTGCCACGGGAGAATACTCTACTTCTTTGTAGTCAAGGGAATGCCAAGATATTTAAAGGGCATTTCTTCCAAAGAAAATTTCAAAGTGTCCAAAATACTCTGTTGTACATTAGGGGCAATTCCACCAAAGAAAACAAAACTCTTGCTAGAATTTGCTTGCAATCCAGAGGCTTGAGAGAAATTAAAAGAAAAACTTGATGCATACATTGGATGGAACTTAAGTCACCCCTAGCAAAGAGTAGGAGATCATCTGCAAAGCTCAAGTGAGTAATCCCTAGTTTAGCACACCTAGGGTGATGTTTATAAGCAGGTTGATGCTTTAGCCCATTTAAACTCCTACTCAAATACTCCATTGCTATAGTAAAGAGGAAAGGAGATATTAGATCTCTCTGCCTCAATCCCTTAGCAGCATTAAAAGGTTAAAAAAATTTCACCATTGATGAGTATTGAATAACTCACAGTGGTAACACACTCCATGATCCAGCATATGAATTTGGTTGGGAAATTCACTCCTTCCAGTACTTGTTCAATGTAAGCCCACTTCACTGAATCATAGGCTTTTTGAAGGTCAATGATGGAATAATTACAATTAATTGAATATTTAATGTAATTATTTAGTAATTATTGTAATTAATATTAGAATCGTCTGTATATGATAGGTAGATTAGATAGCATAATTTTAGCCTAATCATATCATAATCTTAGCCTAATCCTAGCCTAAGATGAGGTTGTATTTGTGGTAAAATAACCACACTTTTGGAAGATGACAATTGAGGAAAATATTCTTACATGGTATCAAGAGATTAGGAAAAAAGATCCTATCCTAAAAATTATACATTCCACCGTCGGCCCCCTCCCCTCCTCCCACCAACCGGCCGGCCAACCAAAGTATTTTTTTTCCATTCTTCTTTTCTTTTTCCGGTCAACAATGTCTGACTCTAAATCCACATTTCATCCCGCTCTTGCCGTTTTCAACATCAAAACTCATATTTCCATCACTCTTGAGATGGAAAATGTTCATTACGCAACTTGGGCAGAGCTCTTTAAAATTTGTTGTCGCTCCCCTCGGGTTATTCATCACATAATCCCACCGGAAAAAGGCAAGGAAAATGTGTTAAAAATCGATGATGAAAAAGAACTATGGCTCACACTTGATGCGATGGTTCTTTCGTGGATTTATGCAATCATTTCTAGTGATTTGTTGCACACAATAATGGAACCCGATTCCACGACAATGGAGGCTTGGAATATCTTACGGGATATCTTCCAAGATAACAAGAATTCCCGAGCCGTCACTTTGGAGCAAGAATTCTCCACCACTAACATGGAGAACTTTCCAAATGCATCCGCTTATTGTCAACGCCTCAAAGTTTTATCGGATCAACTCAAGAACGTTGGTTCATCGATTACAAACAATCGGTTGGTTTTACAATTGGTTGTCGGCTTTACGGGACACGTATAGTGGCGTGGGAACGTTCATCCGACAAAGCAATCCTCTATCTTTTTTTACCAAGTCCGCTCAATGCTTATTCTTGAAGAGGCAGGTTTCGCCAAAAAGGCCGCAACTATCTCAAATTCCGCCATGGTTTCCGCCTCAACCAATGAAGCGGCTATACATTTTTAATCTATACCACAAAATCGGGGACAAAAAGGATGAAATGGTGGTAAAAATTGGGGTGGTAATCGCGGTAATGGCAAAGGTGGAGGCCACTGGAATTCCGGCGGCGGCGGTAATGGCGGCTATCAGACAAATTTTGGCCAGCAGTGGCAGCCCCGAGCGCAGTGGGGCGGCGAACCACCACAATGGGCATGACAGTGGCTTGGGCTGTGCCACCCTACCTATTTCCTTCGGGGAATTGGGGCAGACCAAGTCCAAGGCAAACTGGCCAGCCCATTGCCAGTCAGCAACCTATTTTTGGGCCCAGGAACAGTGGCAGTTCAACTTCATTTGGGTCACTGCCGAACCAGTGGCAGGAGGCCCATTTGGCAGTGGCTAGCCCAACTGATATTGAGTCCGTCATACACATTCTTGGACTTAATCCGCCCAACGCAAATTGGTACATGGACACCGGAGCAACGCCTCATATGACGTCCTCCCAAGGTAATCTCTCGTCCTATTTTAATTTGAACAAAAATAATAGTATAATTATTGGAAATGGTTATTCTATTTCAATTCGTGGTTATAGTTCTACCAAATTGTCTCCACCAAACCCACCGTTAACTTTAAAGAATGTTCTTCATGCTCCATAATTAATTAAAAACATAGTTTTGGTTAGAAAGTTTACTACTAATAATTGGGTGTGTTGATTTTGACCCTTTTGGATTTTCCGTGAAGGATTTTCATACGGGGATGCTTCTAATGAGATGTGATAGTCAATGGGAGCTCTATCCAATCACCACACCTAATCAACGAGCCAAGTTACCATCCACTATTGCAGCTTTCGCACCTTCATTATGGCATGAACGTTTGGGTCATCCGGGAGCACCCGTTTTAGCCTCCCTTAAATAAAATAATTTTATTTCATGTACTCAAACACATAATTCAAATATGTGTCATTCATATCCACTTGGAAAACATGTTCAATTGCCATTTGTTTTGTCTAATTCATACACACTTCTGCCTTTTGATATTATCTATTGTGATATTTGGACATCACCGTTTTGAGCTCTTCGGGCCATAGATATTATTTGCTCTTGCTAGATGATTCTCTAATTTTTGTGGACGTTTCCCTTATCTAAAAAATCACAAGTTTTCTCCATATTTCTCACTTTTAGAGCATTCATCTGAAATTAATTTGAACGGGATATTAAAAATATCCAATGTGATAATGGTAGGGAGTTTGATAATGGGCATTTTGGGATTTTTGCAATGCGAATGGTTTAACCTTTTTCCATCCACCACAATCACCAAACTTTAACCCCGGTCTACTCCTTGCATTTTTTTGGGAAATCATTCTAATCATCGAGGTTACAAATGTTATGACCTATCCTCCAATAAGATAATTGTGAGTCATCACGTAATTTTTTATGAAACAAATTTTTCATTTACCAAAACGCATGAGTCCGGACCTCCTACCTATGATTTTCTAGATGATGACATACCCCCGTATTTGTCCCAACATTTTTTGTATCAACCCAAACCCACTGTTTTGGCCAGCCCAGAATATTTGGGTGAATTAGGCCCAGAAACAGTGGCCCAGCCGCAGTACACCACTACCCAACGGTCTGGGCCTCCTTCCCTGAGCCCAATTTTGGTCGAAGGTACTGGACCGATGTCTGACAAATTTACCGCTGGCAAAGGCTTGGGTCACGACCCAAAGACTGGCAAGATAGGTCACGCCCCGGCCATCGCCAACCGTCAGCAAGATCTGCCCCTCCCGCTGGCCCACCAATTCCACCCGCCAAAGCAGCCTACCACCCATAGTCAACACCGTATTGTCAAACCCAACACCAAATATAGCCTCCACATCCGGAAAATCACTATTGCCTCGTAATCCTATGTCTGCTCTTAATGACCCGAATTGAAAAATGGCTATGGATGATGAATTTAATGCTATTATTAAAAATAGGATGTGGGAGTTGGTCCCCCATCCCCCTCATGCTAATGTAATTCAATCTATGTAGATTTTCAGTCACAAAGAAAAATCTGATGGTACTTTTAAGCGGCATAAAGCCCGTCTTGTAGGTGATTGGAAAACACGACAGTTTGGTGTGGATTGCGGTGAGACGTTCAGTCCGGTGGTTAAACCGGCAACTATAAGAGCGGTCCTTAGTTTGGATCTTTTGAAGGCATGGCCACTTCATCAGCTAGATGTCAAAAATGTCTTCCTCCATAGAGAATTAAATGAAACAGTATACATGTACCAGCCTTTGGGATACAGGTACTCCGCTTATCCAAATCATATATGCTTGTTAAAGAAATCATTAAATGGGATACAGGTACTCCGCTTTTCTAACAGTCTGATCATTCTCTGTTCATCTACCGTCAGGGTAATAATATTGCTTACCTTCTGTTATATGTGGATGATATTATATTGGCTGCCTCATCCGATGCTCTTCGCAAGTCCATCATGTCACTGCTTGGATCTTAATTTGCTATGAAAGATCTAGGGCCACTAAACTACATTTTAGGGATAGTTGTGACACGTCATGCATGTGGTTTATTTTTATCCCAAAAGAAGTACGCAGCAGAGATTGTTGAACGTGATGGCATGTCATACTGTAAGCCGTCAACAACTCTGATTGATACTAAACCCAAGTTGAGTGCCTCCTCCATCAAGCCATTTGCCGACCCAACATTTTATCGCAGCCTGGCAGGGGCCCTGCAATATCTTACATTCACAAGGCTAGATATTTCTTATGCGGTGCAACAGGTGTGTCTATTCATGCATAATCCGATGGACGATCATATGCATGCTCTCAAACGCACTATGCGTTATATTCAGGGTACTCTAGAGTATGGCTTGCATTTATATCCATCGTCGACATCCACTCTTGTCTCCTACACATATGCCAATTGGGGAAGATGTCCGGACAACAGACGATCCACGTCTGGTTAAGGTATATTCCTTGGTGATAACTTGGTATCTTGGTCCTTCAAACGGCAAGCAACGTTGTCCAGATCTCGTGCCGAAGCAGAATACCGAGGTGTTGCCAATGTAGTGTCTGAAGCTTGTTGGCTTCGGAACCTTCTTCTAGAACTCCACTGTCCGGTTCCAAAGGCAACTTTGGTGTACTGTGATAATGTTAGTGCTATTTACCTCTCATGGAATCCGGTCAACCATCAACGCATAAAACATATTGAGCTAGATATTCACTTTGTTCTTGAAAAAGTCGTTCGCGGACAAGTGCGTGTCTTACATGTCCCGTCACGCTATCAGATTGCAGATATTTTTACTAAAGGTCTTCCGCTAATATTATTTGAAGATTTTCGGGACAGTCTCAGCATACGCCGACCTCCCGCTTCGACTGCGGGGGAGTGATGAAATAATTATAATTAATAAAATATTTATTATAATTATTTAGTAATTATTGTAATTGATATTAGAATCATGTGTATATAATAGATAGATTAGATAGCATAATCTTAGCCTAATCCTAATCTAAGATGAGGTCGTATTTATGGTATAATAACCACACTTTTGAAAGATAAAAATTGAGGGAAAATATTATTACCGTCAATCTTCATCATACATCTTGGAGAAATATTCTTCCTAGTGTATGATTTGATTAACTCATGTGCTAATATGACATTGTTCTATTTTCCTGTCAGGGATAGAAACCTGCTTGGGCTTCACATATTACTGAGGCTATAACTTTCTGAATTCTGGCAGTCAATACCTTTGCAATTACCTTGTATAGTACTGTGCAACATATAAAAGGATATATTAAGCTTGACTCTTCACTTGAACACCAATAAAATCATGAATGAACCTATATGATATAACAAGAATAAACACAACACAAAAAGACAGGATTAAGAGAAAAATCTTGAAGACGAACTTAGGCTCTCAAAAAATTATGGTGTCAAATCAAAATCTAAAGAAAGGTAGATGTTTCGAGAGGTACAAGTAGGTCAAACAAATTGTTTTTAGTTCCTTTCAATATAGGAAAAAAGATCAAAAATATCTTTTAACTTCGAAATTAATAACATTTGTCATCCGTTTAAAGCTTGGTATAACCATACTACCGTCGTTAGAAATATGGATTGAATATGCCTTTATTTCTAAGAAATTGGCTTAGAAGATTAACTAGGCTTAATTAGCCGATTAATTGACTAGATTTTCCCTTGGTGGGAATTTAATTATGAACCTTCATGCATATATATATTGCAGGGTAAGGCTGCGTACGATAGACCTTTGTAGTCCAACTCTTTTCCGGATCCTACGCATAGTGAGAGCTTAGTGCACCGGGCTACCCTTTTGTGCATATATTGTAAAGACAAATTTGATCAAAGTGGTTTTCTCCATTTTTCTGATCCAAACACTAAAAAAAAATATAGGAATTAGCGATGACTAAATTATGTAGCTAAATAATTAGCCCTTCAGAGTGAGTGAGATTCGCATGAGTTCATAGACTCCTTAAAACCACTAAATTTATAAGGAAATATAATTTATTTACCTAACACCACTCATTCGATATCCTTTGAGAGGGACTTCAGGAAGCATGGGAGATCAGGCTGAACCGTTCAAATAAATGAGTTCAAGTCTTAGTTGTTGACACGGCGACCCATTTGTGTTAACTCCTCATGCTTGGTTATTTCAATTAGCCAAGTGATTGTGATTTTATCATAACTATATGCAAAAATTAAGGTTTATTACTTCCTCAAGTTAGTAGACTATAAGAATCTTTTTGATTTTTTTTCGTGGTTAATCAGAATTAAGACTATTTTATGATATGGGTATCTTAAGTTAAACTTTATAAAGTCATTACCTAGCTACTTCATCTATGATTATTCTATTTCAGAACAAAGTTAAGAATATTTTCTTTCGTAGTTTCCTTTATGAATATACACACTTGGACCAAATATTCATTTACATTATGCGTGAAGGTCCATAATTTTCCTCCAATAGCAAATCTGGTCAACTAATTGATTAATTAGGCGTAATTATGACAGCTGGCCTCATTTGTAGTAAGGCATATTTGACCTATATTTCTAACTGCAGGTGCATGATTATGTCAAACTTTAAACGGAGGGCAATTTTATTTAATTTTGAATAATTAAAGGGTATTTTTCACTACCATTTTTCCTAAAATCCAATAAGGCTACAAAATGAGTCAAAAGTTTGTCTCTTGACCAAATGAACCTACGCCATACGCCCCGGTTTTTTTTTTTTTTAACATAACATTATACTAATTAACTAAAAGGGACAAAGACATAAATGGTCATTCGGGTAAAACTATTGACAATGATGACCCAAGAAATTTAAAAGATATTTTTTAGCCTTTTCAAAATAATTTCATTTTTAGCTATTGTTCAACTAATTTCAGCATATGTATAGAAACTGTATCATTGTTGTATAGAATATGTATCACTATTGTATATGTACAGAAAATGTATCATACGTATAGAAATTGTATTATTATTTTATAATATCTATCCCTAGAGTATGTGCATAGAAAATGAATCATTATTGTATAATAAATGTATAATCAACATATACTCACTAATTATACACATATTATACAATTATTATAGACATATTATATACATTTAGGCATATTTTTTGAAGGAACACATTCCAATCTCCGGTGACTTTGCTTTCTGTGCCGCCACCATAACCACCGTTAACGGCAGAGACTCACCTAAATTTTCTGTTACGAACTTACAATTTGGTTTATAGATACATAGGAGATAATCCTGATCTGCCGCAAGCCGAGTATTAACGTGTACAATATTAAATATTTAGTCATATTTAGACTTGTGTAATTATGGTAGATATAAGATCCATGTTGTATAAGGATTCCACATTGTACACCATATATATTTTTTGTATTAATGAGAGCCATAACCTAAATCCTAAATTTTTCTCTACCCATAGCCGCCCCCCTCTTCTCGATTTTACCAAAACAGTCAGATGTCTCTCGGTTTTCGGCGGCCATATAATTTCTCTTTTCCTTTGCTGTCTTCCCAATCCGAAAGCAACATTCTTGTTGTCTATTTCTTCCAGTGGCACTTCGTGTCAATTTTTTTCTTTTCTTTTCTCAGTGTTCTTGCGTCAGTCACCCGAGAAGCAAAGTGTTTTGTCCTTGTTTTTTTTTTCTTTGCCTTCTTGTCAGCCTCTCTCATTTACCCGAGATCACAACTTCACAGTGATTTGTCTTCTTTTTAGTAAAACTGTCAGAAGCCGTCTTGTCTTCTTTTCTCCTTTACCTGAGAACACAGCTTTGCCTTTCAATTCTCGACAAAAAAATTGTTGTCGGTTTCCGTTCTTCCTAAGTCTAAAGAAACAATTTTATTTTCTGTTTATTCCTTCACCCAGAGCAACAATCTGGTTTTTTAGCGACTGTTGTTTATTAACAGCCCCACCCAACATTCAGGGACATGCAGTCAGCAAACCCATATTGGGCCAAATTTCAAGCATCATATCAGTCCGCCCCAGGCCAGTCAATGGACCACATCAATCCGGCCCTATTTCCTAGAGCCTACCAGTCCGCTCCAGGCCTCTTCCAATCCAATTTGGGCGCGACTTTTGTAACATTGACTCATCGGCAGCCCGATAGTGCGTGGTATATGGATACGGGCGCCACGTCTCACCTCACCAACAATTCTGTTAATCTTTCTCAACTGCGAAGTTTAAATACTCCACAATCTATTATGATTGGAAGCGGTCATCGCATTCCAATTTAAGGGTTTGGCCACACACTAACCCCACCATCGCATCCCCAATTCTCCCTGAATAACGTCTTATATGCTCATAACATTATCAAAAATCTAATGTCCGTTAGGAAATTTACCACCGATAATTCTGTATCAATTAATTTTGACCCATTTTGATTTTTCGTAACGGACCTCTGTACCGGAAAACTCCTTACGAGATGCAATAGTGAGGGTGATCTCTATCTTTTCCTATCCACGTCCACTACAAGTATCAACCCTCTCACATCTCTAGCTGCCCATGTCACACCTTCCACCGCTTTAGCAACAATTTCTCCATCAACCTGGCACAATAGACTTGGACACCCAAGAGCCCTTGCTTTTAATTTTCTTAGAAACAACCATTTAATTCTTTGTCATGATGGAAAATTTGCCCAACATTGTCCTTCTTGTCCTTTAGGCAAACATGTTCGCCTTCCGTTTCAGTCTTCTTCAAGTGTAACGTATTCTCCCTTTGACATTGTTCATGCTGATTTATGGACATCTCCCATCACTAGCTCACTGGGTAATAAATTTTATCTCGTCTTATTAGATGACTTTTCTCACTTTGTCTGGGTCCATCCACTTAAATTCAAGTCTAAAGTGTTTGCCAAGTTTCTTGCATTTCGTGCCTACGTCAAAACACAATTTGAAAAATACATCAAATCGCTTCAATGTGATAACGGTCGTGAGTTCAATAATTCCGCATTTCACAATTTTTGTTCTACTAATGGCATGGTTTTCCGATTCTCGTGTCCTCACACATCCTCCCAAAATGGCAAGGCCGAACGAATCATTCACACTTTCAATAACATGGTTCGTATGATCCTATTTCATGCCTCTATCTCCCCTCCCTTTTGGGTCTATGCTGTGAATATGGCCGAATATATTCTAAATATTTTGCCCACTCAGACTCTCCAAAATAGAACACACATCAAAATTATATTTTGTAGGATCCCAACCTATGAGTAGGGGTGAGCGGATCCGGGTATCCTAACATTTTTGAACTACCCGGACCCTACCCCGTAAAAATCGGTTCCTAAATTTACTACCAGGAACCTACCCGTAGCAATCATTAACCGGAACCTACCCGGACCCTACCCGGACCCTGCAGTTCCGGGTAGGTTACCGGATACCCTGTAAATAAAAAAACACGTATTAAGCAACAATTTTTTAGCCTATGAGAATCAAAAGGAGTTCTAAAATAATTTCATTCAATAGTTTTTTAGCCTGCAATTGGAGTTTTTAGTACCCTTATAAGAAGTTTTAGAAAACCTATTCATTGTAGAAAAGTTAATTCTGTAACCAAAACCTAAAATTGCAAGTCAAATTTGACACTCAATTAATTGAACGTGTTGATTTCAAAATAAATTTGGAAATATCTGAATTAAACTTATTTTCGTGTTCATAAGCTCTTAGATACAAAAGAAAAGCTTTATTATACTAGTAAATCCCTAAATTTCATCTTCACAACTACAAAAATATACACAAATTTTAAAAATAGATTTACATTTCAAATCAAAAAGTAATACAGATTGAAGATGAGTATCGCCTGAAATAGAACAGAAGCATAGGATATTAAAAAGAAATAGAAGAGTTAGATATGAACCCAGATGCATTTCATGAACGACGTGAACACAACCAAGGGAGAGAAAGAGGCAAATGTGAAGCTTCAACGATGACAACGATGAAAGTACCTGAGAGAAAGCTTCAACGACGACAACGCTGAAGCTCGGTGGTGTAGCTAAAACGCCATTATTATTGAGAGAGTTTTGGGTGTTTCTCTTAGGGCACAAAGAGCATTCTAGAATAAATTGGTGAAAAGGCTGAAATATTTGCGTCTTGGGGTGGGGAAAATCAATGTGCAGGCGTGCAGCAAACAATTTTGGAGAAAGTTAAAAGTGGTCCAAATGTTTCTCAAAAAAAGTAAAAATATTTAATATTTTATAGATTCCGGGTATCGATTCCGGGTACTGTCTTTATTTGCCGGAATTAGAACCGGACCCGACATTGATCGGTTCTTAATTTTACTACTAGGACCCTACTCGTTATTATCATATATCTACCTGAAACCTACCCGTTAATGTCGGTTTCGGTCGGGTATCTGGGTACCATGTACCCATGCTCACCCCTACCTATGAGCACTTACGAATTTTTGGTTGTCTGTGCTACCTGAATCTTGCCTCCATGGCTCCGCATAAACTTGCACCCCGCACCACCCCTTGTGTGTTCTTAGGTTTTCTGCCCAATGATGGGGGATATATGTGCTACGATTTATCTTCCCACAAAATCATCGTCTCCCGTCACGTCACGTTTGACGAAACAATCTTCACATTCGCAAAAATTCCAAAATTTGGATTACACATTTTTGGACGAGTCCGACACATCACCGCTTCTCCACCTAGATCTCAATCGTGTTGTCACTGTTCCGGCGCCGCCATATGTCACTACCACTACCGGCAGTACCTCCGACAGGTCACAACCACCGTTGATTGTCTCTCCCACTGATGATAATTGGTCGGTTGCCTCACTGCCACCTACCGCTGTTGCCACTGACAATATCTCTACGCCCGTGTCACCGCCTCTATCTCAGTCACCAACATCGTTAATTTCCACCACCACCGGTAATCGATGCACCATCTCTGTTCTGTCACCGGTAAACATCCATATCACTAACCGGAACCCTCAACTACCACCTACTGAGTCGCCACCTCCAGAAAACACCATCGTCGTCTACCCAGTCATCCACCCCTCCACTGAAACCCTACCAGTCATCGAAAACATAAACCCAACAACTCTTAATACCTGGATTGCCAATGCAAAAACAACCCACCACTAGTACCATCCTAACCCACCCCCGACACACTACCCAACATTGTCGACACCACGTGACCCGTCGTTGAACCCACCCGACACACCTCACCCACTGCCTCCTCCCATCGACCGCACCTGTCAACCCTCCGCCACAAACTACCACACCAGTGACCTGACACCACCAACCCAACAAATTTTCCATCCACCTACTGCACCCACACACCCGATGGAAACCCGTGCCCAACACGAGATTTTCAAGCCCAAAGTCCAGTTTAACCTATTAACACAAACCATTTCCCTAATACCCAAAAACCCAAAATTAGCCAAACTAGATCCTAATTGGAATGCGGCCATGCATGAGGAATTTAGTGCTTTAACGAAGCAGCACACATGAGATTTGGTTCCTAGACCAGAGGGGGTGAATGTGATTCATTGCATGTGGTTTTTTTGTCACAAATACAGAGATAGTGGTGAGCTAGAGCGATATAAGACAAGACTTGTGGCTAATGGCACAAATAAGCAGGAGGGTATAGATTGTGGTGAGACTTTCAGTCCGGTTGTTAAACCGGCCACTATTCGCACAGTTCTGAGTATTGCTATGGGTAAGCATTGGTCGATCCATCAGCTTGATGTGAAAAATACATTTCTACACGGGAATTTGAAAGAAACTGTTTATATGCACCAGCCGCCTGGTTTTGTCCATCCGGCAGCCCCTCAGTATGTCTGACATCTTCGTAAGTCACTCTATGGTTTGAAACAGGCCCCCCAAACGTGGTATGATCGCTTTGCACAGTACATTATATGAATTGGGTTCGTATGCAGCAAGTGTGATAACTCTCTATTTATTTTTCATC
Organism: Anisodus acutangulus; assembly: GCA_029783415.1. Lineage (NCBI taxonomy): Eukaryota > Viridiplantae > Streptophyta > Magnoliopsida > Solanales > Solanaceae > Anisodus > Anisodus acutangulus. The sequence continues at coordinate 21,442,546 of CM056503.1, forward strand.
GAGGTAGTAGCATTGCTTATTTATTATTATGTGTGGATGACATTGTGCTTACTGCCTCTTCTGATTTTCTGAAAAATGAGATCATTGCTTTACTTAAACCCGAATTTGCTATGACTGACTTGGGGACGTTGAGCTATTTTTTTGGGATATCAGTGACTCGTTCTGCAGATACTATGTTCTTGTGTCAGCGCAAGTATGCAGAGGAGATAGTGTACATGGCTAAAATGGTGAACTGCAAGATCATGCCACTCCGGTTGACTCTAAATCAAAGCTTAGTATTATTGATGATAATCATGTATCTGATCTCATACTTTACAGGAGTCTTGCAGGTGCACTACAGTATCTTACATTCACCAGGCCTGACATTGCTTATGTCGTTCAGCAGGTGTGCCTATTCATGCATACCCCCAGGAAGCCTCATTTTACTGCCCTTAAGCATATCATTCGATACATTAAGGGCACACTTGATTATGGATTGCACTTATACTCTTCAGCACCGACTCGATTGTTATCATATACGAATGCTGACTGGGCAGGCTGTTTGGACACGTGACGCTCCACCTCCGGCTACAGTGTGTTCTTATGGGATAACCTCATTTCATGGTTGTCGCGCCCTATTTTGACCTCGCTCGGGTCAAAGCGGAGCGCGGACGTGTTCAGGGTGATTCATGGGTAAAAAGGGTTGAGGAGTCGCCACCTAATTATTTTTACGGTGAATTAGGACACCTAAATATTAAACTAAATGCTGCCATGTAACTCCAATTTTAAGGTCTGCGAAACTAGTGAGATTCTAGGTAAGGGTTCTTTATTATCCTAAAGGGAAGGGGTTAGGCATCCTTTAAGATCCGCTAACTTGCGGTTATCCGGTAAAACTCAGGTTAATTATTGGTAGAAATAATGCATGTTTTACAAGTATAATAGATTAAAAGACGTTTGCAAATAATTAGAAAAAGGATGCATTTTAAAAGATAGATAAATGTAGAGATTTTCAAAATATGCATTTATATGATATCTAAAGAGAAATACATGTAGAGTTGAAAAATATGTTTTTGACAATTGATAGTAAAACAATTTATTTATAATGCCAAATGGTAAAATTTTGGGAATCAATGAATTGTAAATTGACGAAAGATAGACTTATTCGGTATGATTTAATAAAGCAAAATAAAAGATGACAAAAGTTGTTTTGAAAAACTTGAATTCGCGTGATTTGAGCCTAAAATAAATAAACTAGCGAAGGATTTCTAAGTTTGCGAGCCTACAAATAAATAAGCTAGCGACGGGTTTCAAATCTTAAACTAACCTATGAATAAATCCTAAGTTTGCCTATTCTAAGCATTTCAATAATTACATAAGTGCGATAAATAATATTACAATACAAAGCGAGATAAAAGCTGAATTAAAGAAAGAAATAACAATAAATAAACTCCGAGGAATATTTGTCGTTATTTACTTTAATCCCTGCAAGCTGTCAAGAACAAACGATTAGAAACATTTAAATACAAATAACTTCATATCCGTATTCAAAACAGTGAATGTTTTGATCGCGGAGGGCTCAGACTTAAATTTTGAAAAGAACATTCCAATCACGTCGTGGCTGCAAACATATGACTAATGTAGTTTATTTTTGATTGCCTCGCCTACTAAACGTGTCGGTCTCTCGGGTGAAATAGAAAAGATCACTATAATCACGTCGTGGCTGCGAATATATAACTTGTTGGTTATTTTAGTCACCTCGCCTACTAAACATGTTGATCTCGGATAAAAAGGTTTAAGTCTTCATCATTGTCCAGAAGTTATATTTCCGTCTTTGCAACTGTGGAGGCCTCAAAATCGACGGATATTTTTCATCGGCCAGTGTAGTATCGTGTTCAAATCAGTAAAATTTTAAATCGAATGAAACAACAGCGATGCTTGATGGCGTAAAAAGCGAGAGCGGTAGAAATATCGACAGAGGCAGAGGAAAAAAACAGCTCGAAAATGACGCGGTGTCTAGTTTAAAACAAGAAACAAGAGAACAAATATTTGAATCTTTGAAACAAAGGAACTGAAATAGAAAGCAATGTTTGAAAAATGCGGTGTTCAGTTTAAAAGCGATAAAAAATGATAAAACAAGAAACAAGAATCAAAGCGGGAGCAAATCAAATAAAAACAAAGGTCTTAACAACAGCGGTATTTATTCGAAACAAGAAAAAAGCGATAAAATATCCATCGCAAGAAATTTAAAACAAGAAACTTAATAACAATAATATATCCGTTGTATGCGGATGTCTAAAAGCGATTAAACTAAAAACAGCGAAGCGAAAGCGAAAGAAAAGCTCGGCCTCAATTCAATTTAAATCGGCCTTAATGCGATATTAATAAAACAAGAAAGCGATTGCCAAAGAAAGCGAGCGGTGAGCAATTTAAAATACCCGACCCGAGTTCTCAAATTCGAAATATCCAAATCGGGTCGACCGACCGAATCGGTGACCGACCGAATCGGTGATTCATACCCAAATCGATTTCAGCACAGTTTTGGATAACCAACAACAAGAATATGAAATGCAAGAATTCGAAAATGTTCAAATCGGTCGACCCGACCGTCGATGACTTGACCGGATCGATGATCAAACTCGAATCGATTTCAACACCAAATTCAGATAACCAATAACAAGAATATGTAATGCAAGAATTGAAAATATTACCCGAATCGTCGACCGAATCGGGTCGTTGACCGACCGAATCTGTGATCCAAACCCGAATCAAATTTTAACACCAAATTCAGATAACCAATAACAAGAATATGTAATGCAAGAGTTCTGGAAAAGTTACCCAACCGGGTCGACCCGACCCGGATCAGGGTTTCAACCCGGGATCAAAGAAACTCAACAATTTCACATAAGCAATGATAACAAACAGCAACAATGTAAGAAAATTGGGAAAATCTAAGCGGGTCGACCCAGGCGGTCGATGTTGACCGAATCGTGTGTTCAACCCGAAGTCAAATAATTTCATCAATTTCAGATAACCAATGATAACAAACAGCAACAATGCAAGAATTTTGGAAATTTAAATCGGGTCGACCCGACCCGGGTCAGTAACCCGACCCGAGAATCAGTGATCCAAATCAAATCTTAACACCAAATTCAGATAACCAACATACATAAATATGAAATGCAAGAATTCTGAAAATGTTACCCAACCGGGTCGACCCGACCCGAAATCAGTGAAGAAAAATCAGAGAATCAAAGGGGATGACAAACCTTTTCGGACTTGATTCTTGAATAACAAAGAAGCCAAAATGCTTTAAACTCAAGAACACAACAAAATATTTATGTATATTCCGAAAATCCTTCCAAAATCTATTTTTTTCTTCTCCGAAAATCTCCTTTTTCGTCCCCCCTAAAATGAAGAACAACATGGGATATTTATAGGTGTATTTGCACCCCTCAACGTTCAAGGATGAGTTTGAATTTCAAAAATAAAGGGGCCCAAAAGCAAATGATTTGAAGGAGTATGGGTTGCGGATTATGGGGGATTAGTAGTATGGGTTGAAGGGTTTGGTGGTGTCAGCGCAACAGAGGGGGGTTGGTGGCGGCAGGGGTGAGGTGGCCACGGCGTGGGGTCGCCGGTATGGGGGTGTGGTCATGGCGGGTGATTGAGAGAAGGGTAGGGTTCGTTTGATTTTTTGGTTTTCTATTTTTGGGTTTTGGGGGTTTGGGATTTGAATAAAATAGGAAGGGGAAGGGAATTGGGCTCGGGTATGGGTAGAGAGTGGGCTGGTCAGGAATTGTTTGGGTTGGGGATGAATTAGTTTTTTTGGGCTGGTTGGGCTTTTATTTTGTGGGTTATGTTTTGGTTTTGGGGGTTGGTTTTAAGAAAAGGGTGATGGGCGGTCCGGTTGGGCTTGGGAAATAAAGGGGAAGGGAATAGGGGGTATTGGGCTTGGGGGAATTTAACTTGGGGATTGGGCTTGGACGAAAAATGGGTTTTAGTTTGGGTTGGGTAGGAATTGTTTTGGGTTAGGAAATAAAAAAAGGGTTATGGAAAAATATAAAAGAGGGGTTTAATATTAAAATATATTATATATATATATATATGTATATTTTTTTTTTTGTTTTGTAAGAGATGTGAATTATTTAAAATAATATAACGACGTGATAATAATATAATATTTGCAAAATGTTTAATGCTTAATAAAAGGGAAATGCGATGCAATTTTGCGAGAAATAAAATATCATAGAATTTTTGGATAAAACTTATGATTGTGATAAAAAATGCAAATGACAGTAAAAAATGCGAATAATAATAATAATAAGAGAATAATATGCATATATATATATATTTTAAAATTGTTTTAAAAGTGTCAAAAATGTTAAAAATTACGAATAAAATCATAAAAGGTGGGACAAAATTGGGTGTCAACAGATGCCCCTCTTTGGACGGAGACGATGAAAGAGTTTTCGGCCAAAGAAGTTGACTGAGTAGCCAATTTTGTCCCGATCATCGGGACTGCATAGAATTCCGGGGGGGGAAGTGAAGTTGCAAAAAGATGGTGCACATTCAAAAAACGATGCCACAGTGTCGACTCAGGATGACACCGTCGCAGTAGAAACTATTGGAAAAAGCGGATCGGCGTTCAGTAGGTCAGCGACCAATTTGCCTCGGTTCGCCGTAAGAGATAGTCCCGCTACTGTGATGAAGTTCCTGCAAATTAAAAACTCCCGCAAACTAAAGCTTAAGATATAATTAGTGTATAATCACGAGAAAAATTGTAGAGAAAATAACTTAAAATTCCCTTGTTATAAGGTGGGCGCTGGCGAAATTAAAATTTCCTTGTTATAAGGTGGGCGCTGATCAAATTAAAATACCCTCATTATAAGGTGGGAGCCTGAAATGACGTCGTTGGATCGGCGTGTTGTGTTGAAGACGTCGTTGTAATGTTGTTGACGTCGTTGTAAAAAGCGATTGTTGTCTTTGCATGTAACGTCGAGGACGTTGTTGTAATCTTGTTTCTTTGTAAAGATAATTGTTGTCTTTGAAGACGTCGTTGTAATCTTTGTTGACGTCATTGTAATCTTGTAAAAATAAATGTTGTGCGTAAGACGCCGCTGCGTAGGCGTGTTGTTGATGACGCCGTTGTATGGGCGCTGCGTTCGATGACATCATTGTAATGTTGTTGATGTCGTTGTAATGCTTTGTAAAGATAGTTGATTTGCGTAAGACGCCGTTGCATAGGCGTGTTGTTCATGACACCGTTGTATGGGCGCGTTCTTGGCGACATCATTGTAATGTTGTTGATGTCGTTGTTGTAAGAATGTAACGCAGGGTCGTCGTTGTATCGGCGTGTTGTGTTGAAGACGCGTCATTGTGATGACGTTGTTGCAAGAATGTAATGTTGTTTGTTGTAAGAGATAGGCGTTCTTGAAGACGCGTCGTTGAAATGTTGTTGACGTCGTTGTAATGTTGTAAAAAAGGCGGCGTCTTTGCCGTAACGTCGTGGACGTTGTTGTAATGTAGTTTTGCTGTAGAAGGTAGATGTTGAGCTGAAGGCGTCATTGTAATGTTGTTGACGTCATTGTAATGCTGTAAAAATAGATGTCGTGTTGCCGTAACGTCGTGGACGTTGTTGTAATGCTGTTGAAAATAGTTGATGTCCTGCAGTAACGTCAATGACGTTGTTGTAATGCTGTAAAAGATAGCTGCTGCGTTGAAGACGTCATTGTAATGTTGTTGACGCCGTTGAGATGCGGTAAAAGATAGTTGCTGCATTGCCGTAAAAGATAGTTGTTGTTTTGAAGACGTCATTGTAATGCTGTTGACGTCGTTGAGATGCTATAAAAGATAGTTGTTGTGTTGCCGTAAAAGATAGCTGCTGCGTTGAAGACGTCATTGTAATGCTGTTGACGTCGTTGAGATGCGGTAAAAGATAGTTGTTGCATTGCGGTAAAGATAGTTCTTTGCATTGCCGTAAAGATAGTCTGGCCCAAGACGCCATTGTAGTCTTTGTTGGCGTCGAGATCTTGTAGAAAATGATTGTGTGCTGCCATAACGTCGATGACGTTATTGTAATGTTATCCTGTTGTAAGAGATGTAAGTGACGTCCTTGCCGTCAGTTTGCTATAATAGGGTTCCACGTTGTGCTGAATCTTCTGCCGATCCAAACTCATGTGAATTGAAATGTCATCCTGGCACGAGCGAAAATGTGATGCGACGTCTTTGCCGTCGGGTTTGCCTTGTTGTCGTTCTTTGTGATCCGAAATAACATCTTTGTGCAGACATAATAGTCGGGACCCTGTAGGTCAAGATGATGTCTTCGTATAAATGCAGAACAAGAACGTAATCCTTGTAGTGAGTTGTAGTGCCGAAATTCTTTGGGGAATTGATCATAACTGATGTGGCTTCCCTGCTTTTTCAACCTGAAGAACCTGTACTCAAAGAAAATTTGTGAGTTTGGGGAGGGGCGGTTGATTCGCGTTGACTTGGTAGCTTTGGCTCTTGATGGCTGCATGTCCTGCTGATTCGGACCTCTAATTCCTGTCTGGTTCCCAGTCTTGGCTAACCGTTAAATGAAAACATTTGCTGAAAATAAGTTGTTTATAAGAAAGTATGCTTATCATTAAGAAGTTCTTGTCGAACTCTAATGAAAATATTTGTTGAAAATGATTTGCTTATACGAAAGTAGGCATATATGTAAAATATCTTGTCAAACTCTAATGAAAATATTTGGTGAAAATAAACTGTGTATAAGAAAGTATGCATATTAGTAATAAAAATCTTGTCAAACTTTAATGAAAATATTTGGTGAAAATAAATTGCATATAAGAAAGTATGCATATATGTAAATGTCTGTCGAGCAGCGACATGCGGTGAAACAAAACAAACGTCTTATCCAAAATCCTCTTAGGCTGAAGACTTAGTTTGCCGATGCTTTTCCATGTTTATCGGCGTCCTCCGACAGTGATCCCTTAAAAATGCCCCAGTTTCCGATATGTGAGAATGATGATGTTTGGGACCTTGTTTGCTTGTTTCATTATATGTCACATACCGCCGACAAATTAGTTTGCATGATGAAAAAGAAAAGAGAATTATTGAACAAAACATATTTTATAATAGCAAAAGCAATGCAGATTTGTCATTTTAAGCTTTCAAAAGGTAGAGGCAAAATACATTAAACTGCATAAAATGTGATTCAGGCCTCAATTTAAATCGCATTTTTTCATTAAGTACTAATACAATTTGGATAGGCATGATTGGGAAATAACAGATGGGGTGCTCCGCCAGTTTTAGTCAACACGAATCAACTTTTGGGGAAATAAATAAGGCAAAATGAATCTCCTGAAAAATGAAGAAAACCAAATTAGTATAAGGTGAGTAATTATTGATTCAAATAATATACACATAGTGGAAAGCAGTAGAAAATAACAAACTGATTGTAAGACAATTAAATGCGCATCCTAATATGCATGGGGCCTCCCTTATGCCGGAGGTGGGCCTAAACGCCAGATATGCGGGATTACGACAGATTTGATCCAAGCTGTTAAACTGCAATGCTTTGTCGGAAATGAGACAAAATGAATGTACATTTTCCAATTTCAGCATGTCATGATTAGTCTTGGTTTAGTCTATCCTTATCACGCTACACATAATATGATGATTGGTCGTTGGGTTGTGAGACCCGTAGACATCTTTGGCGGATTTCTTAATTGTGGAGTCGATACCAAGGATCGACCCACCTAAGGTGTATGTATGCATGACTTAAAATAAATGGTGGTATAGCTCTATCTTAAATTTTCTAAGATTTGGTTGACTAGACACAAGGTTCCCGAGCGGACTACTCGAGTGAGAAGGCTACGCGGCCACCGGATGGTCCGGTCACTCCGCGCATACGCCAACTCTCCTAAAATTTGGTAGATTGAAAGAAATTTGCGGGTGCGTAAAACACACCTCGCGTGTAGTGTGTGATAGTGTCAATTTTCCAGAGTGGAAGAAATATGAGCGAAATGCCAATTTAAGATAAGCAGTAAAAATAAGGAAATTAAAGCAGTTATGCATGCAAAAAAAAAAAAATTCACAAAGGAAATAAATCAAAGCATACATCAAACAAAGAGTGAAAGTAAAGCACAAATAATAATTAACCTGAATTTTGCTACGGTTAAGAACCTGAAAAGATCCCCAGTGGAGTCGCCATGCTGTCGCGCCCTATTTTGACCTCGCTCGGGTCAAAGCGGAGCGCGGACGTGTTCAGGGTGATTCATGGGTAAAAAGGGTTGAGGAGTCGCCACCTAATTATTTTTACGGTGAATTAGGACACCTAAATATTAAACTAAATGCTGCCATGTAACTCCAATTTTAAGGTCTGCGAAACTAGTGAGATTCTAGGTAAGGGTTCTTTATTATCCTAAAGGGAAGGGGTTAGGCATCCTTTAAGATCCGCTAACTTGCGGTTATCCGGTAAAACTCAGGTTAATTATTAGTAGAAATAATGCATGTTTTACAAGTATAATAGATTAAAAGACGTTTGCAAATAATTAGAAAAAGGATGCATTTTAAAAGATAGATAAATGTAGAGATTTTCAAAATATGTATTTATATGATATCTAAAGAGAAATACATGTAGAGTTGAAAAATATGTTTTTGACAATTGATAGTAAAACAATTTATTTATAATGCCAAATGGTAAAATTTTGGGAATCAATGAATTGTAAATTGACGAAAGATAGACTTATTCGGTATGATTTAATAAAGCAAAATAAAAGATGACAAAAGTTGTTTTGAAAATCATGAATTCGCGTGACGAGCCTAAAATAAATAAACTAGCGAAGGATTTCTAAGTTTGCGAGCCTACAAATAAATAAGCTAGCGACGGGTTTCAAATCTTAAACTAACCTATGAATAAATCCTAAGTTTGCCTATTCTAAGCATTTCAATAATTACATAAGTGCGATAAATAATATTACAATACAAAGCGAGATAAAAGCTGAATTAAAGAAAGAAATAACAATAAATAAACTCCGAGGAATATTTGTCGTTATTTACTTTAATCCCTGCAAGCTGTCAAGAACAAACGGTTAGAAACATTTAAATACAAATAACTTCATATCCGTATTCAAAACAGTGAATGTTTTGATCGCGGAGGGCTCAGACTTAAATTTTGAAAAGAACATTCCAATCACGTCGTGGCTGCAAACATATGACTAATGTAGTTTATTTTTGATTGTCTCGCCTACTAAACGTGTCGGTCTCTCGGGTGAAATAGAAAAGATCACTATAATCACGTCGTGGCTGCGAATATATATCACGTCGTGGCTGCGAATATATAACTTGTTGGTTATTTTAGTCACCTCGCCTACTAAACATGTTGATCTCGGATAAAAAGGTTTAAGTCTTCATCATTGCCCAGAAGTTATATTTCCGTCTTTGCAACTGTGGAGGCCTCAAAATCGACGGATATTTTTCATCGGCCAGTGTAGTATCGTGTTCAAATCAGTAAAATTTTAAATCGGAATGTAAACAAAGAAGCAGATAGTGAGCGTAAAAACAAAGAGCGGTAGCAATATCGAAAAACGAGGCAGAGGAAAAAAAAAGCTCCAAAATGACGCGGTGTCTAGTTTAAAACAAGAAAAGCAGAGAGAACAAATATTTGAATCTTTGAAACAGTGAACTGAAATAGAAAGCAATGTTTGAAAAATGCGGTGTTGATTTAAAAGCGGTAAAAATGATAAAACAAGAAAGCGATGTCGAAGCGGAGCAAAGCGAAACAGAAAAAGCAGCGCCAACAACAGCGGTATTTATTCGAAACAAGAAAAACAGTAAAATATCCGTCGCAAGAAATTTAAAAGCGATAAACTTAATAACAATAATATATCCGCTTATGCGGATGTCTAAAAACTAAACTAAAAAAAAGCGAGAAGCGAAAGCGAAGAAAAGCTCGGCCTCGAATTCAATTTAAATCGGCCTTAATGCGATATTAATAAAATAGTAAAAGCGATTGCCAAAGAAAGCGAGCGGTGAGCAATTTAAAATACCCGACCCGAGTTACGAAATTGAAAATATCCAAATCGGTCGACCGACCCGAATCGATGACGGACCGAATCGATTGATTCATACCCAAATCAGATTTGATGCAGGTTTGAGATAACCAACAACAAGAATATGAAATGCAAGAATTACGAAAATGTTCAAATCGGTCGACCGACCCGATCGATGATCCAAACTCGAATCGATTTCAACACCAAATTCGGATAACCAATAACAAGAATATGTAATGCAAGAATTACGAAAATATTACGAACAAGGTCGACCGAATCGGTCGATGGACGACCGAATCTGTGATCCAAACCCGAATCAAATTTTAACACCAAATTCGGATAACCAATAACAAGAATATGTAATGCAAGAGTTACGGAAATGTTACCCAATAAGGTCGGACCCGACCGGATCGATGTTTCCGGATCGGTGTTTCAACCCTAATCAAATAAATTCAACAATTTCAGATAACCAATGATAACAAAGCGGCAACAATGTAAGAAAATTGGGAAAATCTAAATCGAATTCGACCGTCGATGTTTGACCCGAATCGTGTGTTCAACCCGAAGTCAAATAATTTCATCAATTTGAGATAACCAATGATAACAAACAGCAACAATGCAAGAATTTTGGAAATTTAAATCGGGTCGACCCGACCCGGGTCAGTAACCCGACCCGAGAATCAGTGATCCAAATCAAATCTTAACACCAAATTCAGATAACCAACATACATAAATATGAAATGCAAGAATTCTGAAAATGGTACCCAACCGGTCGACCGGTCAGATCGACCATTCAAATCGAAATCGATGAAGAAAATGAGAGAATCCAAGGGGATGAACAACCTTTTCGGACTTGATTCTTGAATAACAAAGAAGCCAAAATGCTTTAAACTCAAGAACACAACAAAATATTTATGTATATTCCGAAAATCCTTCCAAAATCTATTTTTTTCTTCTCCGAAAATCTCCTTTTTCGTCCCCCCTAAAATGAAGAACAACATGGGGTATTTATAGGTGTATTTGCACCCCTCAACGTTCAAGGATGAGTTTGAATTTCAAAAATAAAGGGGCCCAAAAGCAAATGATTTGAAGGAGTATGGGTTGCGGATTATGGGGGATTAGTAGTATGGGTTGAAGGGTTTGGTGGTGTCAGTATATGAGAGGGGTTGGTGGCGGCAGGGTGAGGTGACCGGCGGCGTGGGGTCGCCGGTATGGGGGTGTGGGGTCATGGTGATTGAGAGAAGGGTAGGGTTCGTTTGATTTTTTTTTGGTTTTCTATTTTTTGGGTTTTGGGGGTTTGGGAGTTGAATAAAATAGGAAGGGGAAGGGAATTGGGCTCGGGTATGGGTAGAGGAGTGGGCTGGTCAGGGAATTGTTTGGGTTGGGGATGAATTAGTTTTTTTTGGGTGGTTGTGCTTTTATTTTGTGGGTTATGTTTTGCTTTTGGGGGTTGGTTTTAAGAAAAGGGTGATGGGCCGGTCCGGTTGGGCTTGGGGAAATAAAGGGGAAGGGAATAGGGGGTATTGGGCTTGGGGGAATTTAACTTGGGGATTGGGCTTGGACGAAAAATGGGTTTTAGTTTGGGTTGGGTAGGAATTGTTTTGGGTTAGGAAATAAAAAAATGGTTATGGAAAAATATAAAAGAGGGGTTTAATATTAAAATATATTATATATATATATATATATGTATATATTTTGTTTTGTTTTGTAAGAGATGTGAATTATTTAAAATAATATAACGACGTGATAATAATATAATATTTGCAAAATGTTTAATGCTTAATAAAAGGGAAATGCGATGCAATTTTGCGAGAAATAAAATATCATAGAATTTTTGGATAAAACTTATGATTGTGATAAAAAATGCAAATGTGACAAAAAATGCGAATAATAATAATAATAAGAGAATAATATGCATATATATATATATTTTAAAATTGTTTTAAAAGTGTCAAAAATGTTAAAAATTACGAATAAAATCATAAAAGGTGGGACAAAATTGGGTGTCAACAATGGTCTGCCAAGAGGCAAGTCACCTTATCCCATTCGAGTGCAGAAGCAGAGTATAGAGGCGTTGCGAATGTTGTTGCTGAGATCTGTTGGGTTTGAAACCTTCTTTTGGAGCTTCAGTGTCCCTTGTGTAAGGCGTCTGTGGTATATTGTGATTACATATCCGCCATATATTTATCTCATAATCTGGTTCAGCATCAACGAACCAAGCACATTGAGATGGATATACACTTTGTTCATGAGAAGGTTGCTCTCGGTCATGTTAAGATATTGCATGTGCATTCTTCGTATCAGTATGTAGCTATCTTCACGAAAGGCTTTCCTCGACAGCTGTTCTTCGATTTCAAATCCAGTCTTAGCCTCCCGCCTCTTCCCGCTCCGACTGAGGGGGTGACGTGTACAATATTAAATATTTAGCCATATTTAGACTTGTGTAATTATGGTAGATATAGGATCCCTATTGTATAAGGATTCCACATTGTACACCCTATATATATTTTGTATTAATGAGAAAGGCTCCCGAAGGAAGATTAATGCAATCTTACACCGAGAATCCTAGTAGCAACAGTAAGCTAAAGGGAAGAAACGAAGCACAACTGAGGTGACACAGGAAGTATGGACTATGTTTGGTAAAAGGTAGGGCTGTCCAACGGAGTGGGCCGGCCCAGGCCGGGGCGGGTCCCGGCGGGACGGGACTCGGAAGGACGGGAGGTCGGGTCGGGTCAGGATCGAGATTTTTTTTTGCCACTTAATTTTAAAAAATAATATATACAAACACTTCAATAATTGAACAAGATAGTGTAATAAAAACATCCCAAGGCTATTTTTGTGCCTCTTATATTATTTAATAGAAACATGACAAAGTAATACAATTTCAAAATTGTAACTTTGTGGTGTTGTTCAAAATTTGCAAATGACATAGTAAAATTGCAATTAAAAAAATTACATAATCAACCATACTCTTTCGAATTTCCTCACAATGTCTTGAGGATCTTCTGTTGGAATTGAAATTTGTTTGTCAAATTCTTCAATGTCACATTTGTTCCCTCAAACAAGATTTCATTGTGGTTATAGTCTTCTTTTTCGTTGATCTCCGGTTGGTCGCACCTTCTACACTCCGTACGAATCCAGTCTCTGAATAAAACTGCAATCTCCATTGTGTCTCCCGCCAATGAATGTCTGTGCTCTCCTATTTGAAATCTTCCCGCAAAAAAAGCGCTTTCAGACGTTGTTGATGACGCTTGAATGTTCAACACATCTCGGGCCATCGTTGTTAGCGTCGGAAATGTCTTCTCATTCTTCCTCCAGTATTTCAGCGAGTCTTATTGTCCTTCATCATTGACAATTAATTCGTACGGTACAACACCCTGCAAAACATAAATATCAAATTTGCTAACTTGTGAAAAAGTTGAACCACTACACATTTTATTTATAAGGTCTTGAATACTAGTAGCAGAAATCGCATGTTTTTATAAGGTTGCAGCGAAGTAGTAGAAGATGGTACAGAAGTCGGTTGATTATTTGCACTTTGTTGTTGGTAATACATATATACTTGTTTGCATTCGGTGTGTATGCTAGACGTAACTGTTTCTTTAGTTGGTTTGTGAGTTGGTTCTTCAGTTGGGTCTGTTAGAAGTACTTCTATACAATCATAAATCGTTTCTACAAGTGTTTTACAACCGTCTACTTTAATAGTTAGATTTAATACAGCACCAACAATATAAATAGTGGGGACGTGTAATCGAGGTTGAAAATTGAAATTTTGCTCGATCCTCAAGCTAGTTGCCAACTTCACTCCCAATTTTTTAACTTTGATATAATATTTAATAGTAGGAAGATTTGTATAATTGTAGAGAGATAAATTGAGAGATTATAGAGATGGTAGGAAGATTTGTGAGAAAAATGAAGAGGAAAATGAGTTATCTATAGTTGAAAAATAGGATTAAAGTGTAAATATATTAACTTATGGGTTAAAAATAAATATTAAGCAGGTATGGGGGTTTTGGGATGGGGGGCAAAAAATGGCCGTTATAGCCATTGCATAACGGCCAAAATCAAAATTTGGCCGTTGTTGAACGGTTATTTTTGCAAAGGGGGGACGGGGCGGGGCGGATCGGGTCGGGACGGGCGGGACGATCCCAGGCCCCGTCCCGAGTTCGAACCCCGACCCCGATAAAAAAAATTTAGTTTGGGGGATCGGGACAGGGCGGGCCGGGTCGGGATCGGACTGACCCGACCCATTGGACAGCCCCGGAAAAGGTATAAATTTATCCCGGGATAAATTTATACATTCTACCAAATAAAATATAAAATTAATCCCAATGTTAGTGTTGGAATATCTCACTTTATCTTTCGTACCAAACAACCCCTATACTAGCAACAACAGACCCGTAGCTTTCCTATTTCTAGCTATCTAATATAGACTATGTAAGTGACATAAGATTTATTGAAGAGTAGCTAGAGTCACATCTATAGGACATATTTAGTAGCGCTCAGAAAGCTTTCCTATATCAACCTAATGGCCAGCAATGTTTCATAAGTCAATCATATTTAATGTGTTAGATGAATTCATAGAGTTATTTAAATGCTTGCATAAATATGGCAGATGAACTTGTCCCCTCTATTTAATTTTAGTGTTGAAAACGAGCTTCAATATTCCTTTTCCCCAGATATAACTTCCACCGAAAGAGATATCTCCTTTTGGATGCACCACAAAATGGCCTAAGAATTAACTGCAAGTGTAACATTGTGTTTTCTGGTATTATAATATGTCCAAAATAGGGCTCCCTTTTGATTTATTTTTTTCAATGAAAACAAAAGTAAAATGGGGATGTGGATACAAATAGCAGAAAACTGGCCCGTTTGGCCATTTTTTGTTGTTATTTCTTTAAGAAACTAATTCAAAACGATGTTTGGTCATATCATTGGACTCATTTTTTAAAAAAAGAAATTGAAGATGAGTTTCAAGTTTGAAAAAATAAATTGGTTTTAAACAGTTTTTCAAGTGTTTTTTTTTTCACTCAGAAAACTTCTATATTTTTTAAGTTAAATGCATGTCCAAATAAAATTTTAACTTTAAAAAAAAAATTAATTTTCTTAATATCACATATTTTATGTCTAAACGCCGTAAACTAAAAGATAGAAGGATAAGTTCAATTAAGTTCATGATGAATAAACGAACATAATCTTAAGCATAATGGTTTGGAATCCTTGCTCAAATCACAATAAAAATATATAAGAGCTAATAAAGAGACCCGCAATTCCGTAGAAAGACATCACGATTCCTTGTGGAAAAAAAATGATTTGCTGAGGCGGAAAAAAGATATCAAATTTCTATCAAGATAACCAGAAGTTCCAATTAATAAGAAGCCTAATGAACCTAAAAAAAGGATAAAGGCTTAGCAGAAATTACTTATTTTCGAGATCCCATTATAAATTTTATCCATATATGTTCTGATCGCCAAGTCATACTTTACATATATATATATATATAACTTCCCCTAAAAGAAACCTCACAGGTTGTCAAGCCTAAGATCTAATCCTAAACTCTTTCAATATGTCAAAAGCTATCCTAATTACAACGAAATTACTTTATAATAAAATGAAATATTGGAAAAAATGTACGACTTTTTACACCCATTTACATTCAGTTGGTCAACAAATATATTTTTCAACTGCTAGCTAAAAGAGCTCTCACACAAACATAAAATACTAGAGGTGGCCAGTGGGTCGGGCTCAAGTGCAGCGGGGTCGAGTCGGCGGAGCAGGCGAAGGTCTGGCGGGGTGCAGCGGGGTCGGGTGCAGCGGGTGCAGCGGGGTCGGGTCTGGCGGGACTTGCTCCAGTCCCGTCCCGATCCCTATCCCGTATGAATCGGGGCGGGATCGGGGCGGGTTCCGGCGGTTTTTTTTTATATAAATAACATATGTATAAAAAAAAACTCAAAAAATAAGACAAGATAGTGTAATAAAATCATCCCAAGACTGTTTTTGTGCCTCTTATATTATTTAATAGACATGATTTTTTTTGTAATACAAATACAATTATCTAAAATCTAAATTGCAACTTTGTGGTATTCTCCAAAAGTTGCAAATTACATAATAAAATTGCAATTAAAAAAATTACATTCTCAAAAAAACCTGTTCTAATTGCTTGATGATTTCCTGTGGTTCTTCTGTTGGAATTGGTATTTGTTGGTCAAATTGTTCCACGTCGCTTCCACCACCTTCGGATAAGATTTCGTTGTTGTTTTCGTCTTCTTCTTCGTTGATCTCCGGTTGACCGCACCTTCTCCGCTCCGCTCGTATCCAATCTCTGAATAATACTGCAATTTCCAAGCTGTCTCCGGCTAATGAGTGTTTGTGGTCTCCTATTTGATATCTGTTGGCAGAAAAAGCGCTTTCAGACGCAGTTGATGACGCTTGAATGTTCAAAACATCTCGGGCCATCAATGAAAGTGTCGAAAAGGTCTTCTCATTCCCTCCAAGATTTGACAAGTCTTCATGTCCATCTTCATTGATAACTTCTTGGTACTGTACAGAACCCTGCAAAACAAAAATATCCAACTCGCTAATTTGGTTAGTAGTAGAGGTACGGCTGCACATTCTATTTCTGAGGCTTTCAATACTAGCCGCAGAAACAACATGTCTTTTGTGAGGTTGTGTTGAAGATGAAGAAGATGGTATGGAAGCTGGTAAGTTACTAACATTTTCTTGTTGATAAAATCTATATATTTTTTTGTATTGGTGTTCTACGCTAGACAACACTTCTTCTTTAGTTTGTTCAATAGGTTATGGGTGATTTAGATTTTTGGGACTTGGAGGTAGTAGTACTTCTATACAATCGTAAATAGTTTCAATTAGTGATTTAGTACCGTCTATTTTAATAGTCGGATTTAATACAGAACCAATAATATAAATAGTGGGAATAGGAATAAAAGATTTTTTTATTTTGACAAACATTTTTTTAATAGCTGTCATATAAGCTGGTTTTTCCATATATTCACTAAGTAATAAAATATATTAGAGTTATATAAAACAACATAGTTGAAATAGTAGGATAATATATACCGGAAAATTCTTTTGTTGCTTGAAAAAATTTCTCTAAAAATACAATAAGTTCAGAAATTTTTACCCAATCACTATCTACAATCATATCAACTGAATTTTGATTATGCAAGTTAAAAAATAAAGTTATAGGTTTTCTATAGTCATAAGCAACAAGTAGTTGCTCGTATAAAGAATTCCACCTAGTGAATACTTCTTGTGAAATTTTTCTATAAGATAGTCCACAATCGTGACAAGTTTTTTTATATTCTTTTCTACGTTGTACTTTATTACTTTTAAAAATAAAGTTTATAGCAAATTGTATTTTACTAAGAATGTCTTCAAAAAGTGATAGACCATCCTTTACAATTAAGTTATATATATGGCACGCACATTTTATATGAAAATGATCTGAAAAAAATGGAGTTAAACTATTTTTTAAAATTGTAATTGCGTAATTGTTAGAAGAAGTGTTATATAATGTAATAGTCATAATTTTATCGGTTATTCCGTAATAATCGCACATTTGATAAATATTATCTGCAATAAAAGTACCAGTGTGCCTATCATCTATATATCTATACGCTAAGATACGCTTTTGCATAGACCATTTATAATCTATCCAATGACAAGTTACAGTTAAATAATCATGGTCGTTAGTACTACGACCTATATCAGACGTGATAGATACTTTGCCATTAAAATGATATAATGAATAACGTAAATATTGTTGATATTCATGCGCAAATTTAAATACATCTCTCTTAACAGTTGATCTAGGAAAACCGTTAAAAGCATGATTATATATATCTCTAATGTAATGAATAAAATCGGGAGATGAAGGAAATGAAAAAGGCAAACCCTCCACATCAACTAATTTTGATATTGCCTCCCTATCTCTATGTTTATTGTATTTAGGGCCTACAATTCCCCCCGTCATAGGGTTAATTTGACCATGTACTTGATCCGGGACAGTATCAGTATGTGAACCTTGTCCCGATGGAGCGGGCGTTTGCGCACCCGGTTTTGAAGCCTGGTATTGGGCATACCTAGCTGGATGAGCACTTACTACGTGTCTAATTAAGCCCCCCGTCCCACCGTGACCTTTTCCAGTTTTAAATTTTAAAACATTTTCCCAAATTTTACATATAGCTACTTGATTCTCTACGTCCCTATCAAAAAATGTCCATGCATCTGATTTTAATGGTCGTTTTGCTGGACCTCGTCTCATACTAGGGGGAATAGGAGGATTTCAGTTGAAGGTGCACTAGTGGGTGTGTTGTCATCAACATTAGTGGGTGTATCATCTAGATCACCGTCTAAATTAAAGTCTTCTTGAGTTTCAGAAAATAGCTCATCGTCTAAATCTAATGGTATTGTAGGAAAATGTTGAGTATCAACAAAATCATCCTGTGTAGGAATAAGATGACTAGAAGAAGTACCCTTGCCCTGGTTGCCCCCACTAGAAGAAACACTCTTGCCCTTACCCTTAAACATACCTCTTAATCCTTCCATTTTAATTATGATAATTAAAGATAATAAAATTAAGTGCGCTAAATAAAATAAACAGACAATAATAATTTAATGAAAGAACGAATGTACCAAACGCCGACGTAACGTCGACGTGTAATCGAGAGGTTGAAAATTGAAACTTTGCTCGATGGAAGATCCTCAAGCTAGTTGCCAACTTCACTCCCAATTTTCAAATGAATAAATAAGATTGAATATTTAGCAAACAATGTAGACTTGTAGAGAGATATATTGAGAGATTAGAGAGATTGTAGGAAGATTTGTGAGAAAGATGAAGAGAAAAAATGAGTTATTTATAGTTGGAAAATTGGGTTAAAGTATAAATATAATAATTTATGGGTTAAAAATAAATATTAAGGGGTAGGGGTGTTGGGGGAGGGGGAGGCCTAAAATGGCCGTTGCCCAACGGCCAAAATCTAAAATGGTTGTTGGTGCAACGGCTATAATTGCAAAGGGGGAGCACTCGGGCGGGGTCGAGGTCGGGACAGGCTCGGGTCGGGCGGGCTCGGGTCTGGAGGGACGAGACATTGTGCCATCCCGAGTTCGAGTCCCGCTACCATTTTTTTTTACGCGGGACCGGGGCGGGCTCGGGACGGGGTCGGGCCGTCCCGGCCTACTGGCCAGCCCTATAAAATACCAATGCTCGATTCCTCCTCATGTCTTCTAATTTTCTCGCTTATCACTTAGACTTTTCACTCTCATGGCTTCCTCAACTTCTCCTCTCCATTTTCTTTCTCTTACACCACAGAACTTTCTTCTTCTTTCATGTGTCTTTTTATTGAACCTCCTATGTTAATACCTTCTAATTTTTTAAGTAATTGAAGAAAATTTTGAAGAACTGCCATTAAAGACTCATTTGAAGATTTAATTGAAATTATGAAAACTTTAAGCAGTTGATTTTGAGTGGATGTGGTTTGAATTCGTTGAAAATAGTTGGATGAGCTATATATAGTATTTGAGGAATAGTGGAAGTGATTGAAGTAGTTTGGAGTCAAATTTTGGAATTGATATGAGCTAAAAACATCACAGCGTGTGATTTGAACTATTGATTTACGTAATTGGAAATAACCAATTAGATTTACGGCGAAATCTAGAAATCGAGAGTACCTCTATATGATAGACCTCAACGGAAAACTGAAGAGTAACGGTAGCAAGTGCTACACTGTATATCAGTGTATATCACTGCAAATACATTGATATACACGGATATAAAGAGGGGATACACATACATAAATGGGGAATATACATAAATATACACCTCATTCCTCCCTACAAAATCCACCTAGTGTGTCGTTATCTCCCGCTGAAAAGCACCATAGTACCACCACCCAGCATCGATACCCAATTAAAATCTCTTTACTCACAACACAATTTGAATCTCAACAAAAAAAAAATGACGAAGAAGAATATGTTAGTAATTTACTAAATGTGGAATTAAGTATATCCCATTAATTTATGACTCGAACAATTGGGGTCCGCACGTCGGAAACATCGTTTCCACACACGTGCACACGTAGTGCCAAGTATCGCAAATTTCATTAGTGAAAGAGATATTGGTACGTATGTAATACGTTTGAGACATAGAATTATGGACGGTTATTGGTCAAATGACAAAGTATTCCACGTTGGTAAACGAAGGAAAAAGTGTACAAAGTGTAAGATGAAACGAGTCGGATTTCGCTGCGGAGCCGTGGAGCCGCGGCGCCTCCCAGGAAGCGACGCGGTGCTAATTGGTTGGCCAGTCACTGGAGCCACGACCCTAATTCACAGAGCTGCGGCGCTTCGGAGGCAGACTGCTGCGACGGAAAGTTGGAAAATCTGACATTTAGGTTGGTTTTAGAGCATTGATTCTCCATTACTTGGCACATGAATTCAACCATTATTTGGCTTAATGTAACCCTCAATCAAGTGTCATTACATGGTTATTAAAGGTCATTAGTTGTTTAGTTGAGGGGTTTTCTACTTACACTATAAATTGAGGCCTTTGGCTCAATTGAAAAAACACTCAACACTTAGAAAATACTCAAGATTTTCTGAATTCATCTTATTCATCTCTAGCAAAGTTACTATATTCAAAGTTCTTCAAAGAGTAACACTTGAGTTTCCTTTGCTCACTTGTTAAAGTTGCTATTGTATCTTGGGAGACTATTGCTCAACACCGTAAAATGAGATATACGGGGCAATCTTGTCTTAAGACAGTGTCATCACTCGACTCATCAAATCACACAAACAATTTGTTAAGTTCTTGATTTCTAATTTATTGTAATATTTAGTTTATCCTTTCTTACTATTATAATAGTTGCTTACTTCCCGTTCCCTGCAACAATTATATCCCAATAATTTTAAGACAAGATTTTGTTGTAAGTACCTAGAAAGATGACTGGAAGAGATCAAACTGCTTTTGATTCTGATGCTGCTACTCAAGGCAATCCCTCTGCCTTCCCCACTGCTCAAGGCACATCTAATGCATTTCCGGTTGCTCAAGGCTCATCCAACGCCTTTACTGCCGCTCAAGGGAACGTTGTCTTTCCTCCATCCGCTGGATTTCACCATGAACGCCCTGAAAAGTTCATGGGCTCAAACTTCAAGAGATGGCAACAGAAGATGATATTCTATCTGACTGTTATAGGAATGACACGTTTCCTAACATAAGATCCTCCACAAGCTGGGGGATGAAATGGACCATTCGCCTTCTGAAACGGCTGAAGGGGGCCTAGGTATCCATGTCATTAATGGCATGAAGATGGTTCTTGATGCATGGAGTCATAGTGATTTCATGTGTAAGAATTACATATTGAACTACTTGACAAACCCTCTCTACACGGCGTATTGCACCGTAGGCACTGCCAAAGAGTTGTGGGAAAAGCTGCAAAAGAAGTACAACGCACAAGATGCATGTACTAAAAAATTCATCGTTGGAAATTTTCTGAAACTTCAAATGGTGCATAGTAAAACAGTGATGTCCAAAGTCCAGGAATTCCAAATGATTCTACATCACCTGGATTTGGAAGGAATGAAACCAAATGAGCAGTTTTTTGTTGCATCACTGATTGAAAAGTTACCTCATTCATGGAATGAGTTTATGAGTTACTTAAAACTCAAGACAAAGGAGATGCTTTTTGAAGAACTTATTATCAAACTTCAAATTCAGGAAGATAATAAGAAAGCCTTGCCTAGGGGTAAACAATCCGCTGAGGCAAAGGCAAATCTGGCTGAGGCCAAAGGGAACCCAAGCAAGAAGCGCAAGTTTCAGAAAGACGGCAAGACCCAATCAGCGGAGAAGTTCAAAGGAAACTGTCACCACTGTGGGAAACCTGGTCACATGATCAAGGACTAATGCAAGCTCAAGACTGAGCAACAAGAGAAGGCCAAGGCTAAGGGCAAGGCACAGGTTAACGTCGTTAAAGACCAGTTTCTAGACGACATGATTGAGGAGTTCTCAGCGGTGGTGCTAGAAGAAAACCTTGTTGAGAATCCCATGCAATGGTGGATGGACACAGGTGCTACTAGACACATCTGTTCCAATATAGATGCCTTCTCCACTTATACACCGGTTACAAACAAGAAGCTGTTCATGGGAAACAACGCTTTCTCTGACGTGTTGGGGGTAGGAAAGGTAGTCTTGAAGATGACTTCTGGAAAGGAGCTCACTCTGAAGGAAGTGATGCATGTTCCTGAGATTAAAAGAAATTTAATTTCAGGTCATTTATTGGTTAATGCTAGTTTTAGGCTAGTGTTTGAGTCCAATAAATTTGTAGTCACTAAGAATGGAACGTTTGTGGGAAGAGGATTCGTCTGTGAAGGCCTCTTCAAAGTTAACGCCATGTTTGTATTACGTACAAGCAATAATATTGAAGTTTCTTCTTACTTGCTTGAGTCCTCTAATTTATGGCATCATAAATTAGGACATGTCAACTACAAGTCCATCCAAAGGTTGGTAAAGTTGGAGTTGTTGCCGTCTATCGGCGTAAACCCTCAACATAAGTGTGAGGTGTGCGTAGAGGCAAAACTCACAAAGCTTCCTTTTCGATCCGTCGAAAGGAATACCGCTCATCTATAACTTATTCACACAGATATATGTGATTTAAATTGTGCACAAACTAGAGGGGGAACAAGTACTTTGTGACATTCATTGATGATAGCACAAGGTATTATTACCTTTACTTGTTGAAAAGTAAGGATGAAGCCTTTGAAACGTTCCGACATTACAAAGCAGAAGTTGAGAACCAACTAAGCATGTGGATTAAATCCATTCGTATCGATAGAGGGGGAGAATATGTAGCGCCATTTGAGGAATATTGTGCCCAATCAGGCATTGTTCATCAAACGATGGCTCCATACTCACCTCAATCGAACGGTGTGGCGGAACGTAACAATCGCACATTGAAGGAAATGATGAATGTCTTGCTCATCAATTCTGGTCTTCCCCAAAACATGTGGGGAGAAATTGTCCTTACCGCTAATACGATTCTTAACAGAGTCCCACATAAAGGTAAGGACCAAACTCCATATGAATTATGGAAAGGAAAGAAATCCACCTATAAATATTTAAAGGTGTGGGGTTGTTTGGCAAAGGTTGAAGTACCCAAGCCAAAGCAGGTCAAGATTGGGCCTAAGACTGTAGATTGCATATTCATCGGATATGCAAATAACAGTAGTGATTATCGCTTCTTAGTGCATAAGTCAGATATTCCAGATATCCACGGGGGTACAATCATAGAATCAAGGAATGCACAATTCTTTGAAGATACCTTTCCGAGAAAGGAAAAAGACATAACCTCTCGCAAACGAAGTTATGAACAAAGCTCTCAGGAACCGGGAGTTGTTGACGGCCCGAATCTAAATAGTTCAGATCTAGTGGATCTTGAAGTCGCTGAATATCTGGAATCTAGCATTCCATATTCTCAGAACTTGGAGACTCCAGAGATGGAACTAAGGCGAAGTAAAAGGGCCAAGAAGGAGAAATCCTTCGGTCCTGACTTTGTAGCTTATATGGTTGATGATGAACTAAGGACAATTGCTGAAGCATTGTCAACTCCAGAGGTACCGCTCTGGAAAGAAGCTATTGAGAGTGAAATAGGTTTCATTATGCATAACCATACTTGAGAGTTGGTTGATCTTCCTCTGGGAAATAAACTGTTGGGTTGTAAGTGGGTACTCAAACGGAAGTATAAAGCAGATGGGTCTATAGATAAGTACAAGGTCAGGTTGGTAGTCAAGGGGTATCGGCAAAAGGAAGGCCTTGACTACTTTGACACGTACTCCCCGGTGTCTAGGATGACATCCATACGAGTATTCATTGCGATCACAATATTGCGTGATCTTGAGATACATCAAATGGATGTCAAGACAGCCTTTCTAAATGGTGATTTGGAAGAAGAAATCTATATGGAACAACCCGAGGGGTATATGGTTCCAGGGTAAGAGAAGAAAGTATGTCGGCTTATCAAATCTCTGTACGGGCTGAAACAAACCCCGAAGCAATGGCACAAACAAATTGATAGTACCTTGCTATCGAATGGTTTCGCCATTAATGAGTGTGATAAATGTGTCTACATGAAAGGTAACTCTGACTCCTTCGTTATGATATGCATGTATGTAGACGGCATGTTGATCACATGGAGCAGTCCTGGCATAATTCTAGAGACTAAGAACATGTTGAAACAATGCTTCGACATGAAGAATATGGGTATCACAGATGTCATCTTAGGGATAAAAATCTCTAAGACATATGACAAACTGGTCTTATCTCAGTCTCGCTACATCGAGGATGTTTTGAGAAAGTTCGAGATGTTTGACAGTTCGCCTATAAAGTCACCAATGGATAGAAATCAAAACTTTATAAAAATCATGGTGCACCCATATGCCAGGAGCAATATGCACATGTGATTGGTAGTTTGATGTACATAACAAACTACACCCGACCTGATATTGCTTATGCAGTCAACAAGTTGGCTAGGTTTACCCGTAATCCGAGTAATGATCACTGGAAGGCGTTGAATCGGGTACTTCAATACCTGAAATACATGCTAACTTACGGGTTGCATTATTCGAGATATCCAGCTGTACTAGAGGGTACAGTGATGCAAACTGGATATCGACATAGAGAACACCAACTCCACCAGTAGGTATGTATTTATAATTGATGGTAGGGCTGTGTCTTGGAAATCCTCTAAGCAAACTTGCATCGCCCGATCCACGATGGAATCAGAGTTTATCGCTTTAGACAAAGCAGGAGAAGAAGCTGAGTGGATTCACGACTTCTTAGAGGATGTTTCTTGTTGGAACAAACCCGTACCTTCTGTAATGATCCACTACGACAACTAGTCAGCTCTACGAATGGCACGTAATTCTATGTACAATGGCAAGTCTCGTCATATTTGATGGAGACATAAGATCGTTAGACAGCTAATCACCACGGGTATAATATCCGTTGATTATATAAAATCAAAGGATAACATAGCTGACCCACTGACAAATGGCTTACCCAAGGATCAGATGTTCTGCATGTCTAGGGGAATGGGCTTAAAACCCAAGGTATAAGGACTAATACAGTGGTAACCCAACCTTACTGACTGGAGATCCCAAGAATTAGGTTCAATGGGAAAACTAAGCTGTAAAGATTCATTTGATCGCTTCGGTAGAAACATGAGCACTTCGGATAGTGATTTATGTGAAGAAACACCAAATCCAAAGTCATTCCCACGATTGACAATAAGTGTTGTATGCAGTATGGGTGAATGTTAAGTTTCCAAAACCTTTAATGATCCTCACCGATTGAGGTTAGGTTTGGGGAAACTTTTAATGGTTCCTAACACTTGGAAAGTGGGGTATAGTAGGATACCTTGTAGGAGACCACATATTTAAGTGCGAGGACAGGCCACCTCAAATGAACGCACTTAAGAATCCAAGAAGTGTCCATGGCCACAACGGACAAAACATTATGAAGAACTGAGTAGAGGAAGTTGTTGTGTTGGTACCATTGACTTGACTTACACTAAACACTGGCGGTTCAAGACATCACGTTCACCGCGCAGTAAGTAAGTCCGATGGTATTCAACTATGGAAGGTTCAAAGCGCATGCTACCTATTCAGATGCAACATCGATCCGCTAAAAGATTGCTGGAAAAAGGCACCAAGTGTGTGCGCCAAAATCTCTTTCAAGAGGGGATTGTTGATAATTTACTAAATATGGAATTAAGTATATTCCATTAATTTATGACTCGAACAATTGGGGCCCGCACGTCGGAAACGTCGTTTTCACACACGTGCACGCGTAGTGCCAAGTATCACAAATTTCATTAGTGAAAGAGATATTGGTACGTATGTAATACGTTTGAGACATAGAATTATGGAAGGTTATTGGCCAAATGACAAAGTATTTCACGTTGGTAAATGAAGGAAGAAGTGTACGAAGTGTAAGATGAAATGAGTCGGATTTCGCCACGGAGCCTTGGAGGGCCGCGGTGCCACACCGTCGGAGCCGTGGAGGGCGGCAGCGCCACACCGTCGGAGTCGCGGTGCTAATTTACAGAGCCGCGCTTCGGAGGCAGATTGCTGTGACGGGAAGTTGGGAAATTTTGACTTTTGGGCTGGTTTTGGAGCATTGATTCTCCATTACTTGGCACATAAATTCAACCATTATTTGGCTTAATGTAACCCCTCAATCAAGTGCCATTACATGGCTATTGAATGTCATTAGTTGGCTAGTTGAGGGGTCTTCTACTTACACTATAAATTGAGGCTTTTGGCTCAATTGAAAAAACACTCAATACTTAGAAAATACTCCAGATTTTCTGAATTCATCTTCTTCCTCTTTAGCAAAGTCACTATACTCAAAGTTCTTCAAAGAGTAACACTTGAGTTTCCTTTGCTCACTTGTTAAAGTTGTTGTTGTATCTTTGGATACTATTGCTGAACACCGTAAAAGTAGATATACGGGGCAATCTTATCTTAAAGACAGTGTCATCACTCGACTCATCAAATCACACAAACAATTTGTTAAGTTCTTGATTTCCAGTTTATTCTAATATTTAGTTTATCCTTTCTTACTATTATAATAGTTGTTTACTTCCCGTTCCCTGCAACAATTGTATCCGAACAGAATATACTTTTTGAAGTTAATGGAATATCTTTCACATCTTTATATCTTTTAATTAAAGTATGCAATTTTCTTGGTGATTTTGTTATTTTTCATAGCTAGATATCCACAAACCAACACCTCTCATTTGTCCCTCCCAAGTTCCATGAAAAAAAGCTCAATAAAGACAGCTTTACTGATATTTGTCATTCACTAGGGGAAAAAAATAGAAAATCATCACTACCATAATTTCCTCCATCAACACGACCAAAGACAACACCTAGATCTATGTTCCATCTCCACCACCTATCACCAATCAACCACTTTCTCCATCCTCTCAACACCAAAATTGAATTAGTCTTATGCGTTGAAAAAGGATTTTATTTGAAGAATAGAGGTTGTCAGTTGAGTTTTAGTCGAGGTTCAATTTCTTGGTAAATTAAAACGACAGATTTTATCTTTCTTTTTCTTTCCTCTTTTTCATTTTTTGGATTGAAATTATGTTTTATATTACTATAGTGGAATAGTTGGTGATCATGGTGGCTATGCGGTGGTGGTGCATCAGAGGATGTGTGTGAATGAGTTTTGAGGTGGTGTATATTTATGTATAACCCTTGTATATCTATATATCATGCATTTATATTTGTGTATCTTCCCTGAATATCAGTATATCTCTTGTATATCAGTGTAAAACTATGTATATTCATGTGTTTGTGTGTGATATATAGTGATATACATGATATACACATGTTGTATAATGTGGCAGTGACGTTATCCCGAGTCGATATCAGCTCTGAATTTTGCTCCAAATGAGCCAACTCATCTCTAATATTTCTCAAATTTTGATATAGTCTCATCGATGTATTTCTAATGGTAACATCTCTAAAATGTTACCATTCCAAAAAGCTCTAGTTGCCTTGGGATTCAAAAGTTTAAATACAAGAACAACGTCATGCGCGCTAGCTCGACCTGGGGGTGCTTTGCAAAAACGCATACACAATGGGCATCTACTCTTGTACACACATACTTTTTCGCCTGCCATGACACCAAGACCCCTTTATCTTTGATAACGGAAAATGTAACCAGAGGATGAAACTGGTACTGAAAAGGACTCCGCGGGAAGCCAACACAAGGTCACTCATTCAGTTTTGGGCCAACAATGGTCACAAAACAACCATGTCTCCTACAACTTATTCAGGACCTCTTACTCATATGTAAACAACAACAAAAGGTTATTGTTAAGAATCTCACACGGATATGGAATGTGAACATATATTCCTTATATGGACTTGGACAATCCTCACCCTACAAGCTAGCTTTTAGGGTTGAGTTAGACCCAAGATCCATTCTTTACATGGTATCAGAGTCAGGCCCATTTCAATTCTTTGTTCACCAATGTTGGGCCCCCAAATTATATTATCCACACTCTGGTTAACAAGGTCTGGGCGTGCGGGGGAGTGTTAAGAATCCCGCATCGAATATGGAATGGAAACATGGACTCCTTATATGGACTTGGACAATCCTCGCCCTACAAGCTAGCTTTTGGGATTGAGTTAGGCCAAATATCCATTCTTTACAGTTACGACTTCCTTCGGAATAGCCACCGGAGAATTATCTTTTATATTACCAGATAACTTATTCACAATAATCACTCAACATCTATGTGCCAATGCTAGCATCCACCTCCGACCACCCAATTTAGACAATCTTCTTAACGAGGCTTTCACAATCAAATTTGATTACAATGCAATTTTCCTGTAAATAATAGACGTATCCTTTACTTGGATTTGGAGATTAAATACACTTCCAAAAATTAAAATTTCATTTGGTTATATTACACCATCATATATACACCGCATAGGATTAAATGTTACACCAAACTGTTACTTTTGTTAATCTATTTTAAAAACAATTAATTGTATCTTTTTGGAATGCCTACAAGCTGCTAATTTTTATGCCCTCACAGGCTACGATTTTTTAATACACAACTTACTAGCTCACCATCTCCGGGGATTTATTACTCTAATTGTTTAAAGAGTCTCCACTAGTTGAACCGCATTCAGTAGACTCCCTCATCGGCCAAATGAAAGTA
The DNA here is from genome assembly GCA_029783415.1 of Anisodus acutangulus. Taxonomy (NCBI): domain Eukaryota; kingdom Viridiplantae; phylum Streptophyta; class Magnoliopsida; order Solanales; family Solanaceae; genus Anisodus; species Anisodus acutangulus. Next base: position 21,471,314 of record CM056503.1, read on the forward strand.
AAAAAACTTGTAGCTCATAGTTTAATTTCACACTGAAAAATTATAGAAGATCCCTCTAAGATTGAGAATTCACCTGATAAGTTACTATCTACAAGTGCAATGTCCACCAGATTTTTGAGTTCACAAATGGTTGGTGGAATAATATTTCCACCAAGTTTTTGATGTCTAAGACTTTTGCCTCTGACAAAACCATCACTAGAACATGTAATTCATGGCAAATTGCTACAAGGAGAGGAATTAAGATTCCACATTTGAATATATCAGATGAATTTCCGCAATACTTCTTAAGTTCCAACAAAATAGTCGAAAGAAGAACAACATTAAGTAAAAGAAGAAAGAAGAACAACTATTAACAATAGACGATAAAGGCAATGTGATGAATGAGGAAGAAGTCGATAGCCGATTGATAGAAACAAAAATGGGGGAGACAAATACACAACTTCATACAAAATTAGTACATAAATACATCACCTAAAAAATATCCAAGACCAGATTACATGAACTGCTACTATACAACTGCTCTTTTCATTCCTCAAGGTTACCGAAACCAAATTTTAGCATGAACTGCTACTATTATGAAGGCCACAACCAACATAACCCCTAACTATTACTATAGATTATTTCCATATAGCCAAATATAACTCCTAAGACTATTACCATAGATAGCCAAAATCAACAGTGCAACAACGCAAACAATCTTTATTTTCCTTGTCCGTGTCTTCTCTTCTTCAAACATTTTGACTCTTTTCAAAAGACCCCACATCACCCTCTTCGCTTGAGCAGGCATTTCATCGTCGTACCATCTAAAATAATCGCATCCACCTTTTTTCTACAAAAATTACAAAAACAATTGAACTATAATTTAACCGATTTGGACAGAAACTATAGATGGCTTGCCTTTCCAGTTTTGCAATAGTAACATCGGCGTCTTATCTTAAGTTGTGTCCATGAGGTCTTAATTTCGGCAAAGAACGCACTTGCAGTTGGAGATGTGCTGGACGAAATCGACAAATTCGACATTTTTAGACACCAACTGATAAATAGAATCGATATACACGGTATATAAGGAAACCGAGACCGTGTATATCACGGGAATATGGACAGTATGTTGTTGTAGGAATAGGATTCTCTATATTATGGAAATTGTAAATTGTATATATATTCATTCATTAATGAAAATAATCAAGGGATTATTTATTTCATGGTATCAGAAGTCTAGGTTTCTCATACCTCCTTCTCCCACAGCTTCCGCTCCTCTTGGCCAATGTGACGTTCGAGCCACCACCTCGGATTCAGTGACCGTCTTTTCTCTTCTCTTCCAAATATTTTCCAAATCCCTTCCTCATATATTGTTCTTTCATCATGTCTAAGAACATGTATCATCCGGCCCTTACTGTTTCCAACATCAAGAACCACATCTCTATTGTTCTTGAGATGGAAAACGTCCAATACGCGACGTGGGCGGAGTTGTTCAAAATTCACGCCATCTCCCATCAAGTTCTCTATCACATAATTCCTCCCGCTACCCCTACTCCCGCGGAGGATCCTCAATTATGGATTATTCTTGATGCTACTGTCCTTCAGTGGATTTATTCCACTATTTCTACCTACCTTTTACAAATGATTATTGAGCCGGATACTACGGCTATGGCTACATGGAATAGATTGCGTGATATATTCCAAGATAACCAACATTCCCGCGTTGTCACCCTTGAGCAAAAATTTTCCCAAGTCTGCATGGAAGATTTCTCGAATGTTTTAGCTTATTGTAAACGACTCAAGGAATTGGCAGGACAACTCCGCAACGTTGGATCACCCTTTACCAATAATCGTCTTGTTCTGCAAATGGTTGCATGCCTATCTGAGGCCTATAATGGCGTGGGGACTCTCCTCCATCAAAGTAATCCACTTCCACTTATTTATCAAGCCCGTTCGATGCTCACGTTAGAAGAAGCCTATTTGGCTAAAAAGGTGGCTACCGGCGCTAGTCACATGGTCATGATGACGTCCTCTGCTAATTCTCAAGGTTTTGTTGATAATTCGGTCCAAAACCGTGCTCATGGTGGAGGCAAGAAAAATAATGGCAAAAATTGCGGTGGCAGTCATGGTGGTTCCGGCGGTGGTGGGGGTGGCCAGAACAGTGGTGGCGGTGCTCGGAAAGGTGGCAATGGGCCGCAACCCTACTGGTCCCAGCCATGGGCCCCCTGGAAGTAGGGCTAGGCTAGTGGGCAGTGGCCCAACAACCCTTATTTTTCTGGATCAGCGTACCCCGGGCAGTGGGCCGGCCAGCAGCCCTTCAGGCCTAATTTTCCATCTTCAGGGTTCAGAAACACTGTTGGGCTGGGGCAGCAAAGAGGCCTGCTTGGGCCTCGGCCTACGCAGGAATTCTCGGCAGTAGGCCCCACACCGACTCCAACGGATATTGAGGCCGCAATGCATATGCTTGGATTAAATCCTCCAGACCTAAATTGGTACATGGACACCGGCGCCACTTCTCACATGACGTCAGACCAATGTACTCTCTTGTCTTATTCCAGTTTGAGCAAAAATCATGGCATAATTATTGGTAATGGCCACTCAATACCAATTTGTGGTTACGGTCATACTACTTTGTCTCCTCCCCATCCACCTCTTGTCTTGAAAATGCCCTTCATGCCCCTAACTTAATTAAAAATTTGGTGTTTGTCCATAAATTCACCACTGATAATTGGGTTTCTGTAATTTTGATCCTTTTGGATTTTCTGTGAAGGATTTCAAGACGGGGATACCTCTTATGAGATGTAATAGTAGGGGAGATCTTTATCCTATCACACTTGCTGCCAGTCTCTCGAGTCAAGCCTTGCCATCTACTTTTGTTGCTATAGCTCCTTCCTTGTGGCATGCACGTTTGGGTCACCCTGGGTCATCCATTGTTTCTTCTTTACATAAAAACAATTTTATTTCTTGTAAGGATACGCGTAGTACTCCAATTTGTCATTCACGTCCTTTAGGAAAACATGTTAGATTATCATTTGTAGCCTCTACTTTTCGCACATTGATGCCTTTTGATATTATTCATAGCGATTTATGGACTTCTCACGTTCTCAGTTCTGTGGGCCATCGTTATTATGTTCTATTTTTGGATGATTATTCTAAATTTTTGTGGACCTTTCCGTTAGCGAAAAAATCTTAACTTTTTTCCACCTTCTTAAAATTTAGAGCATTCATTCGTACCCAATTCGAATAGGAAATAAAAATTATTCAATGTGATAATGGCAAAGAATATGATAATGGGTTATTTCGGAATTTTTGTAATGCTAATAGCATAGTTTTTTATTTTTCTTGTCATCATACGTCCTCACAAAATGGGAAAGCCGAATGAAAGATTCGTACCATTAATAATATTATCCGAACATTATTGGTCCATGCTTCTGTACCCCCCTTCCTTTTGGCATCATGATCTACAAATTGACTATTTATCTTCTTAACATACTTCCTACCAAAGGATTGGCATATTCCTCACCTCTTAAAGTCCTCTATAATAAGAATCCGTCATATTCACATCTTAGAGTCTTTGGATGTTTATGTTATACCATCTTTCCGTCAACTACAATTAACAAACTTCAAGCCCGTTCTACCCTTTGTGTGTTTTTGGGTTATCCATCTAATCATTATATTTTGATTTATCCTCTAATAAAATCATAATTAGTCGTCATGTTATTTTTTATGAAACCCAATTTTCGTTTGCTAAGGTAAGTAGTCCCGGGCCTCGTTCGTATAATTTTTTAGATGACGAGATCTCCTCGTATATTATCCACTATTTATCGAACATGTCCCGCACCCAAAATCCGCCAGCGGGCCCACTGCCCGCTGGACCTCCAGTCCCGTCGCATTCTCCCGTCACGGGTCTAGCAACTGGGCCGCCTATCCAGTCCAGTTCTACCCCAGCTAGTGTTTTCGATATCAGTCCCAATTTCGGTACTAAGCCAGTAGGCCCACTACATGCTGGCTCATCCGTCACTAACCCGAATGTTTTCCAAAATCCACCCAATTCTCCCCCGAGTCACAGACCGGTCACTCGTAGTCAACGGGATATTTTTAAACCAATGAGATATTTTAATCTACATTCTAATGTTCTTAAATCCACCCTACCCCGTAACCGAGTATCTGCGTAAATGACCCGAATTGGAATTTGGCCATGAACGACGAATATGATGCTCTTATTGAAAATAAGATGTGGGAGTTGGTGCCCCGTCCTTCTAGTGTTAATATTATTCGGTCTATGTGGATTTTTACTCATAAAGATAATTCTGATGGATCTTTTGTGAAACATAAGACTCGTCTTGTAGGTGATGGTAAGACTCATCAAGTTGACGTGGATTGTGGTGAGACGTTTAGTCCGGTGGTCAAACCAGCTATCATTCGCATTGTTCTCAGTCTGGCCCTTTCAAAGGCATGGCCCATCCATCAGTTAGGCGTGAAAAATGCTTTCTTACATGGTGATCTTAAGGAGACCGTTTACATGCATCATCCATTGGGTTTTATAGACCCCAAATATCCCATCATGTCTGTTTATTGAAGAAGTCCTTATATGGGCTTAAGCAGGCCCCACGGGCTTGGTATAAAAGATTTGTAGACTATATTTCGTCTATTGGATTTTCTCACAGCAGATATGATAATTCATTATTCATATATCGTAGTGGGACTTCACTAGCTTATATTCTATTATATATGGATGATATTATCTTGACTGCCTTTTCTGATACCTTACGTAAGTCTATCATGACAATGCTCATTTCTGAGTTTGCTATGAAAGACTTGGGGCCCTTGAGTTACTTTTTGGGGATTGGTGTCACTCATCATGCATGTGGGTTATTCTTATCACAACGAAAGTATGCCGCGGGCTGGTATGTCCTCGTGCAAGTCTACTTCCACTCCGGTTGATACTAAACCCAAGCTGTGTGTTGCGGTTGGGTCATCTTACGAGGATCCAACCCGCTATCGCAGTCTTGCACGGGCTCTTCAGTATCTTACGTTCACACGATATGATATTACGTATGTCGTACAACATGTGTGTTTGTTTATGCATGATCCTAGGATTGAGCACATGAATGCGCTCAAATGCATTATCTGATACATCCAGGGCACACTTGACTATGGCTTACATTTATATCCATCTTCGACGTCTACACTTGTCTCGCATACAAATGTTGATTGGGGTGGCTGTCCAGATAACATACGATCCATGTCTGGCTATTCTATGTTTCTTGGTAATAACTTGATCTCATGGTCTGCGAAGCGACAATCTACATTATCACGCTCTAGTGCTGAGGCCCGGTATCGAGGGGTAGCCAGTGTGGTCACTGAATCATGTTGGTTATGTAATCTTTTCTTAGAACTTCATTCTCCCATTCAGAAAGCTACCTTGGTTTATTGTGATAATATTAGTATAGTCTATCTTTCTGGTAATCCGGTTCAACATCAGCGCACTTAACACATCTAGATGGATATCCACTTTGTTTGCGAAAAGGTAGCTCGTGGACAAGTATGTGTCTGCCATGTCCTTTTCAGGTATCAAATTGCAGTCATCTTTACTAAGGGTCTTCCCTCGGTTCTGTTTGAAGATTTTAGGGACAATCTCAGCGTACAAAGACTGCCCGCTATGACTGCGGGGGTGTGATAAATATAACCGATATACACAGTATGTAAGGAAACCGAAACCGTGTATATCACGGGAATATGGACAATATATTGTTGTAGTTACTTCACATTGTACACTTACCATAATTGTAGAATTCTTGTACAAATAGAATAGGGTTTTCGGAGTAGAATAAGAATAGGATTTTCCATATTATGGAAATTGTAAATATACTCATTCATTAATGAAAATAATCAAATGATTATTTCTTTCACTAACAATCCTTCAATGTGGAGAAGAGGAAGAAAGTATCTTTGGTTCAAATAATGGAAATTTTCGAGCTCCAAATGACAACAATGGCGAGATGGGGGGAGAAGAGAGCAAGAAAGATGAGAAATAGGAGAAGTGGGAAAAAATCAGGCTAAATTAGATGAAAGGTTCCTATAAATAGTTAAAAGGAGATAAAATTACTGTTGTAATACACATCAGTAATAATTTTCAATCTTCATGCGCTGAAAGAAAGTCTAACTCACATCATATGCCAAGTCAACGAGCTGGTTTAATAGACAATGTAAGACCTAGTTTAGGGGTTCAACACTTAATTGAGATGCCAAAATGAAAAAAAACCTAGATAAATTTAGGGGATTGCATATGTATTAAGCCTTTTCTTTACCTTTGCTATGGTTTAGTTACAAACTTCAAGTTTATTCTGTTTTTTATTTACGAAAAAGGGTAAAAAATTACATCTGAACTTTCAAATATTATTTATTCGTACCTTCCGTTATACTTTTTGTCCAAGTGTACCCCTACTGTTACACTTTAGTGTTGCTTTGCCCTTAATTTAGACAGAGTGATATGTGTCAGTCTTAGAATAAAATAACCTATCCCCAAATTTAATATCCGATTTTAATTAAAACTATCCCAAATTTTAATCCACTACCCGAACCAATTGCACTCAAAACTTATTGAAGTAAAAAAAACAACCAAATACAAACACATGGCAAATGTGGGACCCACACCAAACTCTCTCATCATATTCTTCAACTAATCACCGGAGAGGCCCAAATCCGATAGGCAACAAAAGAATCACCAATTTTTTTTTAAAACCTAAATCACACAACCCCGCAGCAATCGAAGACCAAGGCAAGCACAAAAAAGTTTTTTCTAAATAGCAATGCAAAGCAAATCTATATCTAACAACGGGTACTTCAGAGGCGAGGAAAATAGAAAATTACAAGCTCATGAATCGCTCCGGCAAGTCATGTACTTGAGCTCTAATATCATATCCGAATATTTTCTTGCGAAAACACAAATAAGAATGAACATTTACTACAAATTCATTTAATTTCATAAAGGAATTCATTTTACTTCAGCACCAGCTTCTTAAGTCTCATCCTTACCCTCCTTAAATTTCTTAAGCAAGCCTTCAATCAAATTCTAACGGTAAAAAATGAATCTTAGGCCTAACTCAACCCCAAAAGCTAATTTGTATGGTGAGTATTGTCCAAGTCCATGTAAGGAGTATATGTTTCCATTCCATATCCGATGTGTGACTCTTAATACTCTCCGCACGCTCAGACCTTGTTAACTGGATCGTGAATAATATACTCCCCGCATGCCCAGACCTTGTTAACTGGAGCGTGAATAATATAATTTGGGGCCCAACATCGGTGAACAAAGAATTGGAATGAGTTTGGCTCTAATACCATGTAAAGAATGAATCTTGAGTCTAACTCAACTATAAAACTAGCTTGTAGGGTGAGTATTGTCCAAGTCAATGTTTTCATTCCATATCCGATGTGGGACTCTTAACATTAATTTTTTTCGAAGCCAGACTTTTTCTCCGGTGCTTCAATGGCGGCGAGAGAGCCAGCGAATGTGGCTCGGTAATGATGAAGTTTGGGAGACAAGAAGAGAGGGAGCAAGCATTGAACGGGAGGTGTGTTGTGGTCGTGTTGGTTGGTGTTCGTCGCCACAAAAGATATAGAGAAATTGTGGTGTGGCATTTTGAAGAAATGAAGTGGTGTGGCATTTTGAAGAAAAGAGGAAGATGAGGAGTTTTTGGGGTGGATCGGGAATTGAGTTAAAACGTGGAGTGGGTTTTAATTAGAATCAAATATTAAAATTGAGAATGAGTTATTTTATTCTAAGGCTTCGTTCCGTCTAAATTAAAGGTAAATCAATATCAAAATATAATGATAGAGGTATAATTGGACGAAAAGTATAATGAGGTTATGAATAAATAATATTTAAAACTTTGAGGATATTTTTGACCCTTTTCGTTTTATATATAGTAGTATCTTTAATGAATTTGAGATTTAAAAGATTAGTAAATTTTTTATGAAAGAAAATAAAAGAAACAGATGGCCATCATATTAGGACGACGAAAACTTTCTAATCTTTTTAAACTGCCAAAAATTGAATTTAGTCGAATTTAAATTACTAAATTGCCATCTGATCGATTCTCTGCCCCGCCGTACGCCGCCACCGCCACCAACCACCACTCCATCATGTCTGTTCAGAGATTCTCCCAGCTCCGCCGTTACACTCGTAATTCGCCGGAAATCTACTTTCTCCACAATTTCACTTCTTCAGATTCTCATAGTAAACCCTCAAACCCTCCCAATCACTACCGCCGTGGCCACAGCCGGTACGTCCACTTTCTCAACTCGTTATTACCATCACAGCCGCAACTTGTTCTTCCAAACAGTGTTTCCTTTTGCCGTTCGTTCTTTACTCGCGACTCTCGAATTGGTGACTCGGTGGTTGAGAATACGGCGTTGTTGATCAGCGAAAATGTTAATGCAAGTGTTGAGGAGTCGATTTTTCCAGTACGTGCCTTGATGTCGTTGTTGGATGGTTGCCATGACCTCACTGGCTTCCCATGGTAATAATACTCAGCACCTTCATATATGTTTGTGTGAATTTCAGAAATTCTAAGCTTTTATTCTGATAGTGTAACACCTTGTTTGGATGGTTGTTACAGATCGTATCATAATGTATTGTATTATATTGTATTGTGTTGTATTCTATTGTACCGTATTGTTTGATGTATAAAATGTTTGGATAGATTGTATCGATTCCCATTGTTATATAATGCCACATATCAGCAATTTGAAGGATAAACTTAAAAAAAAATAGGGTAGGGGTAGAGCTATTATAAAAAGGTAGGGTAAAAGATAAAATATGATTGTTAGATAATAGCCAAATACAAAATGAGAAAAAAAAGAAGGTAATGACTTGATTACACCAAATCGTCGTTACATAAAATGAGACTTTTCGTTATTACATGACAATGAATTTTACGATATGATACAATAAAAGTTAAGTAACAATCAAGACAAATAAAAAGGGGCAGCCCGATGCATTAAGCTCCCGCTATGCGCTGGTCCGGAGAAGGGCCGGACCACAAGGGTCTATTGTACGCAGCCGTACCTCACATTTCTGCAAGAAGTTGTTTCCACGGCTTGAACCCATGACCTCCTGGTCACATGGCAACAACTTTACCAGTTACTCCAAGGCTCCCCTTCTAACAATCAAGACAAATATTGTATTTTAATTAACAAGACGATACAATAGGTAACAACTATCCAAACAAGCTGGAAAAACTCCTAGTTCCGTTGTAGAACAAAAAATTATGAAATTTAGCTCTAAAAATGTCTTTGATACACTAAGGTGAAAAGAGCTATGGTACACATCGTAAAATGTGTATAGAAAAGCAAGCAAACAATGCAGAAAATTGTAGTATCTTTACACATTAACACATTGACTGAAGAGAGTTATAACTTGTGCCTTGTGAATTGTAATATATGGTGGAAAACGTGTCAATATTGGTGGAAGCATGTCTATAATAAAGGACTGCATAATTTGGAAAGACTTGCCTGCGTTGGGATTTCAGTGGTAGATAGGTGCACGTCAAGAGTCAAATTTGACTCATAACGTTTTCGTTGGGGCTACTTTATCTTTTAACTTGTGCTCTGCTTACTACCTTTGAATATGGTTTCTTGTGTAAATTGTATCATGTTATTAAAAATATTTATCTGATAAGAGCCAGCATTAGGCTTTCAGGACTAGCAGAAATAGTTTTTTTTATAAGGTAAAAATTTATTGAAAAGGTACCAAGCTGTTACAAAAGAAAGCAGAACTTACAGAGACCAAACAGAGAAGCTCTTTCCTTCCTAGCAACTCTAGAAAATCTATGTATTGGTCCAGACTAACTAACAAATTGCTTTTACACCAGAAAAACAGATTTAAGCAAACATTTACTTTTTATTCTAGAAATGGAAGAAGGAAAGGATAAAAGATCCCACGAACAGGGTTAGCGTAAGAAGAGCTTTTGCAAGAAGGGCGTCGTTCTCAGATGGGTATGCCCTTCAAAACAAGCTTTATTCCTCTCAGCCATAAGGTCCAGAAGATGCAAAGTGGGCTGACCCCTTTGAAATTTCCAGCTTTCTAATAAGCTCCTTACATCTCTAGGCATTACCCATAAAATACCACAGATGTTCAGAAATAGTTCCCAACGCTGTCTAGAAAATTTACAGTGAAGGAATAGACGATCAACTGTTTCCTGGTCTTCTTCACATAAGTAGCATCTATTGCACAAAGAAAAACCCCTCCTCTGTAAATTGTTTTGAGTTAGACATGCTCCCCAGGTTGTAGTCCATCCCAAACAAGCTACCTTTACTGGAGCTTTTGTTTTCCAAATTATTTTCCAATGACCTATTTCCTTAGCAGTATGCTATAGTAGCTTTTTAACTGTGAAAAATTTATATTTACTAGCTGTCCAAATCAAAGAATCCATCCGACTCTGATCAAGCTGGACTGAATTCAACTGCTGAAGTATTTGACTAGCGTGTTCTAGTTCCCAATCATTCAAATTCCTTCTAAAATTTATCTTCCACACAGAATTTGAATGAAATTCAGCAACAGTACCACTTTTATTAATGAAACAATTAAACAAAATAGGATATTTAGTCTTCAGACTTTCTTCCCCCACCCATACATCTGTCCAAAAATTGATTTTGTGCCCATTTCCAACCTCCAAAGTAGTATATTTCATGAACTCTTCCCAGAGCCTACAAAATTCCCTTTCAGACTCCTTTGTCATTCATCTGTAGTGGAGGAAAGCTCCGCCCACCCTTACCATATTTAACATTAATCAGCTTCTTGCAGATGTCATTACCATCTATGTTATATCTCTAAATCCATTTGAATAACACGCTCTTATTGTGTAATTTTAAGTTCCTGACCACCAATCACTCTGAAGAAAAAGTTCATGACCCCCAATTCTCCACCCTTCTTATCTCCTAGAACACCTGCTATTTCACTAAGTGTATTCCCCTCTTGTTAGCATCTATCCCATAGAAACTGATGTTTTTCTCCATTGCAGCTGGCATTGGGAACATGGACATTAGATAAGTTGGCATTCTATCTTAAGACATGGTTAATGGGGGTGAGTCTACCCCGAAAGATAAACACTGTTAACCCATTAATTTGAGCCACACTTGCTTGGTTTTGCAGTTTTTTTTTATTACAAGTAGAGACGGGACCACCATTTCAGAAACATTTCATTGTCATTAAACATCCACTTCCCCATTTTAATTCTCTCCGCTTCCATCTTCGAGGGCAATCAAACAAAAAGTATACGTCATTCAGTTCCTTAACGTTTACATTACACCTGCTGGAATTTTCCGGATTTTATTAGCCCATTGCTGTATTTTATTGTAGCATGGTGGCTTTAACTTATTATTCCTTAAGCAGCCCAACAAACCTCTGCGATGCGATTCCACCCTGCTTCTAGGAGATCTCGTTTCAATCCGAAACCCATGTGCTCGGACTCTACAAAAATGTTGCCGCACCCATGTCGGATTCTCCAAAAATGCTCTACTTTTGGTGTATCCAACACGCACCCGTCAACATTTTTGAAGAGTCCGAGCAACATAGTCCGAAATTGGCAAGGATCTGATAAATCATCATTTTCTCGAGAATGGTAACATAGGATCTGATAAATCATCATTCACCAGTTCAATTGACATAGCTCCCTTTTCTGTTGACCTTGCTTCGTTCTGGCCTCTGTTTCTTCCCTTCTGTTACAAATTCTTTGATTTTTAACGGCAAGTCATCCAACATTACAAAATAAGAGAAGGGGAAAGTTGACAAACAAGAACAGAATGGCGAATAGATGAAAGTAAGGGAATACTAGTACATGTAGTTGCATTCATTGCTAACTTGTGACAATGGATGCCTACTTATCTCATATGATCCTCCATTTAGCCAAATGCGGTAGTGTCTACTTTTTGCTGGGAGGAACTGGTTTGTTCAAAATCAAAATTGTTAGATATTTCATAGACCATGCATTTTTTCCGTGTGAATTTATGCCTTAGGTTTTACAGGGTCTGTGCTGAATGCCGTTGTCTGTAATTCAATGTGAACTTTGTTCCTTAGGATTACCAGGTTTGTACTTTCTATGAAAGGTACTATGCCATTAGCAGTAATTATCATGTTTTTTTTTGTGTTTAAAAGAAATGGTTAAGCAGATCAATTCTGTACTTCACTGGTACTAATCAGGAAAACACTCCTGTTAACTCCTTCACGTCACTAAATGTCCCACAGGGACCGCACAATTTTTTAACCAAGGAGGAACATTGTTGTTGACGAAATTCCTTCCAAAAGCGCATAGAACAATCCCATAATATCTTAATTTATTATTTTCTTGTTCTATCTTTTATCCAATGCTAGTATATGGGCCCTTGATTTTGAAATCATACGGTATACGTACTTTGTGCAGGTGGATAATAATAGCTTCTTCAACGGTGGCTATGAGGCTCACATTATTCCCGTTTGTAATATTGCAACTCCACAAGTTGAAGAGGATCGGAGAGTTATTTCCTAAATGTGAGGCTTTGTTCTTAACACCATTCATTTTCTTTTTCTTTTTCTTCCTAACCGTGGTGTCCGGGCCAGCTTGCATGCACCTCGACTAATTCCATGGGGTACTTGCTACGTCCCACCAGCACAGGTACCGGGTGACTTTATCCACCAAGGCTTGGACATATAGGAAGAAATCACCTAGCGTTTTGGCCTCACCTAGGACTTGAACCCGAGACATTCATTTTCCTTTATCAGATACTAATTTTGGGACTTAGAAGTAGGATGGAGTGAAAGAGGGTAATGAGTAGGTGGACCTATTCCCTTTGGTTGGAGTTTCGAAGCAAAGATATTTGGGGCCTGTTGTCCTTACAACTTATTTCATTATCTCAACTTCAAATTGAGATGTTATTTGCAAATCAATGTTTGTTTAGTTTGGTCCATTATTTCAACCTGAACTTGAAATAGAGAATTTGAAGTTGAAAAACTAGTTTGAGGAGTATCTCAAGTGAATAATGGTTTTTACTCACAAGACTTTAACTTTGATCCCAAGTGAAAATGTGTCCAAACACAACTAACTTCCGAATACTCTTTTTCAACTTCAACCAAATATTGTCCACATGCTCATTTAGAGTATTAAAATCTTCAAAGGAGATGCTCTCATATTTGGATTAGAAAAACTTTCTGTCTTCCTATTTGCAAAATCAATTTGGTAAGATGGTGAGTGATTTTGTCACTAGAATATAACAAATTGCTGTTCCCTATCATTTCTGCCCAAGATTCACAAAACAGTATAAATTTTAGTTTTATCTGCAGTTCTACTTCTTTCCCTCCAAGTGCTTCAGTATATATTCACCCTAGAGTAGAGTAGGTTATAGCTTCATTTCGTCATTTCATGTTTCTTGAGGTGCTCTTCTTTAAAATGAAATTTTCGCAATGTCCCCAAGAGGTTCGAATCCTAGCTGCAATACCTGGTTTGTCCCATCTGCTTCCACCTTGATGGCATAACTTGGGAAATCTATGCTTGTGGTCTGACCAAGTTGCCCAGTACTGATTGAAAAAGACCAAAAAAGAGAACCAGGATAACTTTGTTCATGCTGCTATTTTCTTTGTTCCTTAAAAGAGTATCTTATAATGACACGTCCACCCTCCAAAAATATAGATGGAAAAGAAATAGTGAAGAGGCTAGCCTCAATGAGTTATTTGAGACAGTGGACATAGTATTTACCTCTTAATAATGATGTATGCACACCAGAGGTTATTAATTTCAACTGATCTTTTTATGCATTTTTAAGTGCCTCCTCCATTGCCTCCGCCTATGTCAGGAAGGAGTGTCAGGGACCAACTTAAAATATTTTTCAAGGAGAAACAAGCAGCAGGCTGTCCTTCATTTTTTTGGTACTTCGCCTCTCTGACAGTTCAGGTGATAATCCTATCTATTTTATTATATCAAGTTTATATGCCCTAGAAGATCTTCTATATAGTTACTATATTTCATTATACATTTTAGAACTCTGAGGAAATTGTTACCTTCATTTGGGCAACCTTGGGTAGCAAAAGTTACCCGATTTCCGATGAGATTTCCCGATCATTATACTTTATATGATTTACAAAAGTTTTGTCCTTAGATCCTACTAAACTTCAATGATTCCAATTGATATTTCAAGTAATCTTACTATTTTAGGCTTTCATTTCCAATGTAAGAAGGTATTATTTTGTATATCAAGTTAAAATTATTAACATATGATCTAGAAAACCTTCCCCAAGCTAAGTGCCTTTTAGGTTAGATAGCGAATTATGAGCTTCCTGTTGTTCCCCGAAATGAACGATCTGCATATAAAGTGGCAGTGAGCCCAAACAAAAAAGTGGAATCTTTAATCATGTTTTTCTCATTTGAGTGGTGACATATGTAAGCAAAAAGGTTTAGAATAGCTGCTTTCTCAAAAAATTAATAATTTAGAACGGTGTTGTTGGGATTGTGAAGATGTTGTTCCTTTAGTGAATCTTCTAAGAAGGATCTTTTTATAGGATCTTCTAGAATGGCCTCATGAGGGCTTTAGACTGATTTTAAGCGGACATCATATTTGTGCTAGGAGTGTTTATTCATCCTTAGTTCCCATCTTGGTTTCTAAAAGGGTACTTTTGTTACCGGTATATAGGTTACTCTGGGTTTTGAAGTGGTTTAGCTTTTGATCTGGTTCTAAGAGAATTGCTTTTGGTTTTGTTCTTTGATGACAATAATCATTTTGAGAATTGATTTTGTGCTTTTTAAAAAGAATTGTTTTTGTTAAAAAAAAGAATTGGTTTTTGTTTGTCTTTTGGAAAATCAACACTATTGCTTAAGACAAATTTGAGGCTTTTCATATGGGTGAATTGATAGATTAAAACTAATTTAACATCTTTGCTATTAAATAAATTTTTGTATAATTTTTTAAAGGGTAAAAGATCCTGTTGGTAGAAAAAAGACTAGGGTTCAAATAGCCAATTACTAAAGCAGAAAAGGTGAGAAAATGCTGACTAATGGTTTAGTAAGTTCCAAAACAATGTAGGCTCTGACTGATATAGATTCACGGAGGTGAAATGTTTATCCAAAGGGATAAACAAATGGGAAGCACGCAAAGGGATAAACCTGCTGACATGTTGATGCAGATGTGGGATTAGAAAGCCATTGAAAATTTTGAGGAACAAAGTGCTAGCTTGCATCTGATGGGTCCTATGGGGTACCTGGACCTCCAGGTGCTTCGAAGGGAAATCTGTCCCTGTACAGCAGCTAAACTACAATTAGCAAGATGTAAAGGGTGAAGAAGACATGTTAGAATTCATTAGTTCTTTTCAGATTACAGATGGGAGCCCTTCTTTTTGTTTTTGGTATAAGGGGTTCCCAGATTATGTATCTGCAAGCACCATCATCATACTTTTCTGTTAATATCAGTAAAATATTACTTTCCTGTTCAAAGAAAAAAAGGAAATGAGAAGGACTCAAAGTTCAATCAAGGGGAGAATAGGTTTAACTCGAGAAAAACAAGCAATTTAATTACTCTTAAGAGAAAAGAAAGGATGGAGAAAACATATTTAAATTTTAAACAGGGATTTTCTTACTATAAGCATCCAACCTAATGGTTAAAAAGGAGCAAGGGAATCACCCCCACAAGCAGTCTTTTAAGGTTCTCTCAACAAGCTTCAAGCTTAATTCTACTGAAGTCTAGCTCATAAATACAAAGACAAGTTCTTTATAGTAGCATAACTACCTTAGGCCCATTATGAACAACGTCCTATTGATTTGACCTCAAAATACGTACAGAACCAATAAAAAACCGAAGGGAACAATTCTTCGCCAGCAAAAGTATCATTTCTATCGCGTGATTGCTAATTCAACATTCTGCCTCACCCCAATGGTTGGGCTGTGATCGCAGTCTGTGGTGCTGCGCTAGCAAGTCTGCTCGTCCTGCTTAGCTTCATCATTGGCTGTGATTTCGGATTAGGTGTAGTAGTAGCAGTAGTTGTTATCTGCTTGAGGACATCTTTTCCGTCTTCGACCCAGTTCAGTTAGTTAATGTTCTTGAAAGTTACATGTTTTAGAATTCATTAATTGCTAATTTAGTACGAGTAGGAGTTAGACTACAATAATTATGTTTCTTATTCCTTGTCTGTTTTCTTTATTTTTAGTCTTCGATGAACAATTCACCCTAAAAAGTAGATGCATTGATCTTTATCAAGAAATAGATGCATTAATTTTGATTTTATTGTCACCTGCAGAGTATTGTCGAAGCTTTTGAAACGTACACATGAAATTTTGTATTTTATTGATGAAAGTAGGATGTGGTAGAGTAATCTTGCCATCTTTTTGATGTTATGATCTTTATGCATTTTTAAGGTGCCTTGCTTTCTTCTTTGGGTTACGACTATTAGAAGAATGTCACTGGATCATCATGAAGGCTTTGATTGTGTAAGAGCACCCTTATTCATTTATGCAATTCTTGTGTAGGGTTGGTTTTCTTTTTGGTCTTATAACTCTTTTTCTTTTTCCCTTTAATTGTTTAGTCTGGTTTTGTATCATCATCTTTTACAAGGTTCAATTAATTTTTTTTGAAACTGGTAAATTTGTATTCCTCAGCATTAAGGATATGCTGGAGACCATAAAAAAGAGTCTGAAGACAGAAAGAGTAAAGAAATACTTACAGTGATCTTAATAAATCTATAAAATGATCTATATCTTCTAATCCTATTTATTTACACCAAAAGTAGAAAGAAACTATAAATTCCGTTTGACTTTCTGAATGGAATTGAATCTATCTTCAAAACACCCCCCATTCCTTTCTTTCCAAATAGTGATACAATGAGGGGTCATCCTCCACTTTTTCTGGATCTTGCTACTTCCTCTTCTCATCCAACAGCTTAGTAGATCTGCATTATGCTCAGGCATAGTCCAATTAGTCTCTGTCAGGTTGAAGAACAAAGACTAAAGTTGTGCTGTGAATATGCAATGAAGAAAAAGATGGTTGTTGGTTTCATCTGCTTCATTGCAAAGATAACATCTGGATACTATGATACTTTCCTTTCTCTTCAGTACTTCATGTGTTAAACAAGCTCTCTTTGCCACCAACCAGGTGAAACATTTCACCTTTGTTTGGGGCTGGACACTTCCATATTTTCATCCAAAATTTTGGCTGCTCCCCATTCTGCACCATGTCCTCCTTTTATAAGCCTTGTTTACAGTGAATTGCCCATCACTATTGTGCCTCCATCTCAAAGTGTCTGGATCAGTGGTAATGCCATGAAAATTACCAAATCCTATTCAACAGACTAACCACCCTTTCCACCTCCCAGTCATTCAAAAATTTCTGAAAACTTAGTCCCATCCCTGATTACTCCAAACTTCATGTATAGTGACCTCTGGGTTGTTACATATGTTACCTCCTATCCTGAGACTAGACTAATGTTGTCCCAACTCTCTATTGTGGACTCCTCACGTTTCAGACCATGAACCCCCACAAAATTCAACTCAGTTATACCATAAATTCTCCAGATCTCCCTCTAAGCAGGAACCATTTTACTTCTCATCCACCTCCCTATCTACAAGCTCCTAACCGCTGTCTTCACTTTTTCCTCTAACCTCTAGCCGAAGTATATAGTTTCTTGTTATAAAATTGCTTTAGTTAGTAGTCTAAGAGCCTGTTTGGATTGGCTTGTTTTAGGTTCTTTTAAGCCAAAATAGCTTTTAAGCACTTTTTTAGTGTTTGGGTAAAACAGAAAAGTGCTTTTAAGCACTTGTTTTTAAGCCAAAATAACAAAAATAAGCCATAAGTTAGAATTCCTAATGTATGGCTTTTGGCTTATAAGTCAAAAGCCATTAGCCCATCCAAACGGCTCTGATTCCTGCATCTATATACTATTTTTAAAGCTTCGGAATCCTTTTGTGTTTAAATATTCTGTCCGCTTGATGATACTTATTTCCATTTTGTTTCATTGTAGGGGGGCACTCTTTGGTTCCAGAACTTGACCGAGTTACCTAGTGGTGTTTTAGGGCCAGTCTTTCCTTTACTGATTGCTGGATTGCATTATGTCAACGTACAGGTATCTTGGTTTTATCAACCTGAGGTTTACTACCTTTCTGTTTCGATGTTGTCTTAACTTCCGGTACCAGAGTTTCATGAAGGGATTAAGAGATCTGTACCTTCTTCTTGTCCTGTCCTTGGTACTAGATACATTTTGACATATAGTTTCTTTTCCTTCTCTGTTTGGAGGGTGGGCTGCTATCTTACTTATGTTTAGGTATTTGATAGTCAACATGATCAATTTCGTGTGGTTAACCATCACCTTATGTTCAGACATGTTCTTACAGTGCCCACTCTGCAATGTTGGTGGGTCTTGGATACTGTTTCATGTATGGGGCGGGCCTGAAGCAAGTAGGAAAAAGGAAAAATGTTCAGCTCTATAGGTATGAGACACCTGCGTACCGGCATCATTTTTGTTTCTTAATTTTTTCCTCCAATGCTAGTACTATGGTCAATACTTCTTCCTTGCATGGTTTTGAACAGTTGAAACCCTTCTTCCAAACAATGGTGCTGCCAAACATTGAGTTTGTAATCTCAGAACCCCCCTCCCCCCGGGTGCTCAAAACTTCCGATGACCGAAGATTTAACCGGCAGGTGGATCGTCCTTCCATCTGTATTCAATCAATTTATAAGACCTGCACTGTAAAGCTCGGTCTTTCCAAATATGATGTAGAATGTTAGAAAAGAGACTTCATCTTGGTTTGGATGATTAATGAGCAAAAACTGACTGGAGTACTTGAGTTTAGCAGTTAGCAAGATGGGTTAGGAACCGAAAAGTACTTTTGGAATTTCCTCATCTTATTATTTTGTTCTTACTACTTTTCTTTTTAAAATCTCTTGCCTTTTCTCTCCCTTTTCCTCAGAAAGCATCTTGAGGAAATGGTTTCCCGGAAGTTTCACCCGCAAAAAGGTACCACAGAAAAAGAAAAACAGAAGAAAAACGACCCAACTTAGGTATCGCTGGTAACCCTTGGGTTTTGTGCGTGAGTGCAGGGAGGGCGTAAATTCTGTCTTTGTGGTGCTGGGCAGTGTTATTAAAAGCGAAAAGCGCAAAGCGCAAAAGAACTCTTAAGGTCCGTTGAGGCTTTAAGCGCAAAGTGAAAATAAAGCGTGGACTTTAATGAAAAAAGGCGCAAATGGAAAATAATACAAATATATATGTTTGGTCCTAGACTAATAATTATACCCATGAATAATAAATAAATGGATAAAGAAATTGAAAAAAAACGATAAAGTGAAATATCAATTGTTTAGCGTCACCTCTTCGGGAGACGCTCATTGGCAAGGAAAAGTATGTCTTAGAGCCTTGATAATGACACTGAAACGCACATTAAGCGACGTGAAGTGCTCAACACGTTTTGAGCCTCGCCTCAGGGTTCAAGCGCACCTTTGACAATACTGGTGCTGGGTAGGTGCCGGTCTGATGCTGAAAATCTGCAGAGTGTACGGCCATATACACATTGATTTATTAGTCCTTCAGGTTCTTTGTCAGCTCAAGACAGGTTTTAGCTTCAGTACTGTTTTCAGGATACTAATAATTAATTTTGCTTTTAACTTGAAAATGAGAAGTTGGAGCAGAGAAAATTAGATCATTGGAAGTGGCAGGTGCATTTTCTATGTTCTTTTAGATGGACCTTATTTCAGTCTATTTTATCAACACAAAAAGGGACCTTATTTCCAGTACCCTGATAGGATAGCTTACTTGAAATAGCTTTTGCAATTGTTCCCAAAAAGGTGGATTCTTGAACCAATTGTAAAGGCTGTGTGGTAGAGAACATTCGTATATTTCCCTTTCAATTTTTTACTTCTTTTAATTTTATTTGGCAGAAAACTTGTATCGCTCCGCAATGAATTTCTTACAGTTTTCCAAATAAATACAACAATAACAACAACTATGCCTCAGTCCCAAACAAGTTGGGGTCTGATATGAATCCTCACAGACCATGTTTCTATTTAAAATTTTAAATGAAACAAATAAAATGTAAACCTAGATCCTTTCTTTGCATCTGTAAAACCCAAATCATGTCCTCCAATTTAGTCATATTTTTCCATGGAAGGGAAAATGAAGAATATTCTAACACTAGGTGATTTCTTCCATCTGTTTTGGTTCTGGTGGGCAACAAAGTTACCCAATACCTGTGTTGGTGGGAGGTAGCAAGTACTTGATGGAATAGTCGAGGTGTGCACAAGTTGCTTGGACACCATTGTTATCCAAAAAAGATAAAAGAAGAATGTTCTCTACCACATGCCATTACAATTGGTTCAAGAAGCCACATTCTTTTCAGTCACAATTGCAAAGGCTAGTTCAAGTAAGCTATGTATTTAGGGTATAAGACAGACTTGAAATATGGTCCATCTAAAGGCACCTTTCAGTTTTCACTCCACTCAACTGCCCAAGCCGAAAAGCTTTCACCCAAAAAAGGATGCAATTGTACAATGAAAGAGATTTATCTGATAATGTATGTATTTCTTGTGGGTGATGGGTTATAAAGAATTGAGAAGGTTGACCCGTGAAATGACAGTGCTTTTTTAAAGGATGAGAGGGATAAAGATTTTGATAGAGTGATGTCAAATGCAAAGGGAAAGAGATAATCACTGATAGGGGCTGGGAACGAGGAAGAAAGATAATCACCAAAAAAATGAAAGGGAAAGAGATAGATGATGAAAGTGGGAAGAAGATTATAAGTAGTTGGTTAATTTGTAGGTGGTAGGAATCGAATAGGAGACTTCACTTAATTGGAAGTAACTCGTGTGTTTTCGAAATTAGAAAAGCATGAGTTGGTGTTAGCTACACCAGATTGTGTTATCTACTCCTAATAAAAAGAATATAATAGACAAGAAAGAAAAACATCAAACAACAACATACCCAGTGTAATTCCACAAGTGGGTCTGAAGAGGGTAGGATGTACACAGACCTTACCTCTACTTTTACAGGATAGAGAGGTTGGTTCCAATAGACCGTCGGCTCAAAAGAAATGTACCCGATGCATGAATATAGGAAAGAAGAAGAGACAATAAAATAACAAATGTGCAAAACAAATATAGTAACAAATATCAGTACATATTGGCAAAAAAAACTACGCTACTACCTAAATCATACGACTACAAGTACGATAACCCTATGTTACCTACTAACCATCTACCCTAATCCTCGACCTCCACACCTTCCTATCTAAGATCACGTCCTTGGTCAACTGGAGTTTTGCCATGTTATTTCTAATCATCTCCCCCAGTTCTTCTTCGACCTACCCCTGCCTCTCCTTACTCCTGCTATAGCCAGCCTCTCACACCTCCTCACTGGCGCATCCTCGCAACTTCTATTCACATGTCCGAACCATCTTAGTCTCGCTTCCCTTATCTTGTCAGCCACTGAGGTCACTCCCACCTTTTCCCATATAACTGATATGAGAAAAATATGGGAGAAAATATTATTATTGAATTGTGTATCTACATTATTACATTGAGCCATATTTATAAATACTACATCCCAGTCCTTTTCCAAGTAGGATACTGTATGCAAATCCTATTCCTATTTCTATTCTAACACTCCCCCTCAAGTTGGTGCATACAAGTCATATGTACCGATCTTGTTACAGATGTATCTAATACGAGGACCACTGAGTGACTTGGTGAAAATATCCGCAAGCTGATCACTCAACTTCACAAATTTAGTAACAATATCTCCGGAGATATCTTTTTCTTGACAAAGTGACAGTCAACCTCAATGTGCTTAGTCCTCTCATGAAATACCGGATTTGATGCGATATGAAAGGCCGCTTTATTATCACACACAAAGTTCCATTTGATTGATTTTTTCAAATTTTAGTTCTCTGAGCAACTGTGTAATCCAAACTAGTTCACAAGTTGCTACATCCATTGCTCGATATTCTGATTCAGCACTAGTCGAGCAACGACACTCTGTTTCTTACTCTTCCAGGATACCAAATTATCTCCTATTAACACACAATATCCGGACGTAGAACGTCTATTAAAGGGTGATCCTGCATAATCATCGTCTGTATATATCCAATGATCTGATCATAGCTTCGATTTTCGAAATACAGTCTTTTACCTGGAGCTGACTTAATATATCGCAGATTGCGGATAATTACATCCCAATGACTATCACAGAGAGAATCCATAAATTGACTTATAACACTCACAGGAAAAGAAATGTCAGGTTTAGTCACTGTGAGATAATTCAACTTACCAACCAACCGTCTATATCTTCCGGGATCACTGAGTGGCTCCCCTTGTCCTGACAGGGTTTAGCATTCAGATCCATTGCGAAATAACAATATGTGACGTGGATTGGGTAACCTTAATACCTAAAAAATACTTTAGTCTACTGAGATCTTTAGTCTGGAAATGCTGAAAAAGATGTTGCTTTAAATTAGTGATACCATCTTGATCATTGCCAGTTATAACGATATCGTCAACATAAACCACCAAATAAATACTTATATCTGAAGCAGAATGTCGATAAAACACATAATGATCTGCTTCACTACGACCAGATTACTCAAATTTACACAAGTTTGGAAAGGCGAGAAAGGCGACCATGGCGTGATGCGAGTTGTGGCGATGCCTTTTGATTTAAAAAAAAACTTGTGTAAACTTAATAGAAAAAAAAAGCGAAATATTACTCATTTTCATTCACTTGCCTCGTCCGATGCTTCTAGGTTTTCAGCCTGTGATTCCATCGTCCTCGGCCACAGCTAGGGTTTTCTTTTCTTTCTTCTTTCTTTTCCGGCACCGCTGGCAGCCATGACTTTTCTGACGCCGCAATTAGCGAGATTAGCCTTTTTCAGGTAGATCTGACTTTTCTGGCAGCAATTCTGGTGACCCAATGCTCTGGCAGTTTTTTTTTTTCATTTTCAGTTTTGTTATTTATTTAAGTTATATGAATTTTTGCCTTTTATATAAACATATTTCAATTATGTCATCATCCTATTTTGTTTTTCAATTGAAATATTTGCTAGTATTTTGTTGAGTTTTTGGATATTTATATATGCATATTTAATATTTTAATTTTTTGTGTTAATTCTCTCCTAAGCTTCTAAAAGGCGTTCACCACGCCATGCCTCGCCATGAGGCGTGAGGCAAGCCCTTGTCACCACGCCTCGCCTCTCGCCATCCTAAACACTGATTGCGAGTCATGCCAAACTCCTGAATTACTGTGTTGAATTTACCAAATCAGGCTCGAGAAGACTGTTGCAGACCATAAATTGACTGACGCAATCGATAGACCAAATTAGACTCCCACTGAGTAACAAAACTAGGTGGTTGCTCTATCTGAACTTCCTCAAGATTACCATGGAGAAAAGCATTCTTAATGTTCAACTGATAAAGATGCCAATGACAGACAACAACCATGGATAGAAAAAGACGAACATATGCTATTTTAGCCACGAGAGAGGAAGTATCACTGTAATCAAACTCAAATATCTATGTATATCCCTTCGCAATAAGGCGAGCCTTAAGCCAATCAACTTAGTCGTCTAGACCAACTTTGACTGCATAAACACAACGACAACCAACAATAGATTTACATGAAGGAAGAAGAACAAGCTCTCAAGTACCACTCGTGTGTAAAAATACACATCTCGTCAATCATAGCATGTCGCCATCCGGGATGAGAAAGGGAACCGGTAGACTTAAGAATGGGGACAGAGGACAATGATGATACAAAGACATAATGGGATGATGATAAACGATGATAACTTAAAAGGGTATAATGTGGGTTAGTATTACGAGTGGACCGTTTACCTTTCTGAAGTGCAATCGGCTGATCAGGAGGAGGAGACAAGTATGCAGTAGGTGTAGGGTTCGATGCAGGACATGAATCATCTGGACCTGATGTTAGGTCTGATGCTGGACGCGATCGACAATGATAATTCAGAAGTGGTGGTACTGTGACTAGAGATGTAAAAGTAATTGTAGATTCCTCAAAGGTCAGTGTAGGTAAAACCTGAGATATAGGTAAGATATCAGAATGACCAGAAGGAGATCTAAAGTAAGGTTGAGACTAAAAAAATGTAATATCGGCAGTTATAAGATATCGACGGAGATCAGATGAGAAACAACGATACCCCTTTGAAATTCGAGAATAACCAAGAAAGACATTTAAGAGAGTGAAACGCTAATTTATTTGTCAGAGCTAGGTTATGCATAAAACATATGCTCCAAAAAACACGAGGAAGAGAGTAGAGATGACCGAGGATATACTATGGAATATGGAATCCGATTCTGAATAGAAGAGAAGGCATTTGATTAATTAAATGGCAAGACGTGAGGACTGCATCGCCCAAAAAAAGCAGCAAAACATGGGATTCAATGAGAAGAGTGTGAGTAGTCTCAATGAGATGTCTATTCTCCCTTTTTGCTACCCCGCTCTACTGAGGGGTGTAATGACAAGATGTTTGATGAATAATTTCCTGGTGAGTAATTAACTGCGGAAACTGGGAGGATTTGTATTCTAAGGCATTATCACTACAAAAAGTACGAATAGAAACATCAAATTGATTTTGTATTCAGCACAAAAACTCTTGAATATAGAGAATAACTTGGAACAAGGAAAAATCGTCAATGAAACTAAAAAAATAACGAAATTCTAAAGGTGAGCGGACTCTACTAGGACCCCAAATATCATAATGAACTAGTGAAAAAATAGACTACACGACTCTCAGCACTATGTGAAAAGGTAGCGCGAGTGTGTTTTCTAATTCGACACGACTCACAATCTAATTTGGACAGACTAGACAAACTAGGCACTATCTTTTGTAGCTTGAACAGACTCGGATGTCCCAATCGTTTATGGATTAAGTCGGGAGGATCTGTAACGGAGCATGCTGTGGAGGCATTAGGAGAGGTAACATAGTAGAGGCCTTGTGATTCATATCATGCACCAATCACCTATCCCGTACAACGGTCCTGCATAATAAAAAATCATCAAGAAATATTATGGCACAATTTAGGACACGTGTCAAACGACTAACAGATGCAAGATTAAAAGGACAACCAGAGACATAAAGAACAAAGTTTAGAGTGACAGAAGATAGCGGATTAGCTTATCCAACCTATTTTGGTTTTGTTTGGATCTTATTGGCGAAAGTAACCGGAGGAAGAGACTGTGAATAAATAGTATTTGACAAAAGTGATTTATTACCAGAAATATGATCAGAAGCACCCGAGTCAACGACCCATGATGGAGGGATACTAGACTGTGAAACACAAGCGAAAGAATTACCAACAAAAGTATTAGGCTGAGAATTTGTGGCTACTTGTGGAGATGTCTGCTTACTTGCTCGATAATGAAGCTACTCATTATATTCCTCTTCAGATAAAAGCCTCGGATTTCCTGTAGTGTCAGTTTGAGCAACATGAGCATTGTTGTGTGATTGACCATGCAGAACACGACATACGTCACGAGTGTGTCCAAACTTATGACAATAAATACACTGATATCATTAGGTAGTGGACCATGTAGAGCACGACATACGTCGCGAGTATGTCCAAACTTACGACAATAACTACACTTAGTTCGAGATTTTTCATAATGACCTCGTTTCCATAGACTGAGATGTTAGATTCTTTATAGTTTGAAATGCGAGAACAGAGGAGTCAACGGTTGGTGATGAAACCACCATGTGATTAGGAGGCGCAATAAGAAAGCAAACGGGAAAATAGTTCATCAATTGTAGGAAGCGTATGACTAGTCAAAATCTGATCACGCACTGAACAAAGGTCAGTAGGAAGTCCAATAAGTATAAGAACCAGAAACATCTGTCTTTGCTCCTGTTGTTTCTCAATGTTCGTAGTGATTGACATCAATTGCTCAAATTCCTGCATGTACCTGTCCCAAGTAAGTATACATATCTAATTCCAGTTTCTTTAAGTTGGTCATCCGAGATTTCTGCTATTATTCTCTCCCCCCACCCCTCTAACTTGCTCGATAACGGTAACATCCCCCGCTCCCACCCCCACATCGACACACCACCACCATCGACCACTGACCGTCGACGCTGCTCCGTCCGCCGACCTCCGGTGATCAGGTACGCTGTCCTAACATTGCTCTGTCCTCTGTTTTTCTTTCTTCCCCTTGTTATTCTTTCTTTATCCTTCCACCACCATTGGCGGCCGAAGTATCTAGTTGTATCATCGACGGCGACTATCAACCGTAACCTGTCACTCGTCACCACCGACGAACAAATTTGGTCAGTAAGGACCTTCAGAGACCACCACCGACAACAACCTTCGGCGGCCTTCGACGATGATGAAAATCAAGTTTCTTCTTGTTTTCAAGCCCATGACAGGTCCTATGTCAGCCTTCTACTATATTTCAATTTGTGCACATCATTTACGGTAGTGCTCTAGTTAGTGCCAGTAGTTTTTGTGCGTTTTTGCCCTTTATTGTATTTCAATCAGGGCCTTTATTTACGGGTAGTATTCTAGTTAGTGCTAATAGTTTTTGTGCATTTCTTGTTCTCCGTTTTTATTATTGCTTACTGTTAATAGCGATGTATTCTTGCTAACTTATGCTTTAGTATTGGTTCTCGTGTGTGTTAGCGTTAACCTTTGACTAGTATTTTTTTGCTCTAGTGGCTTTGGTGAATGATGGTAGACTAGGGTCATGTTCTCGGTCGGGGACGGAGGCGAGGATTAGGAGGGGTAAGTGGGGTAAGGGAGATGCCAGACTGAGAATAGGGTCTTGGAACATTGGAACTTTAACGAGGAAGTCCATAGAGCTAGTTAAGATTCTTAAGAAGATGAGGATTAATATAGCTTGTGTCCAGGAGACCAAATGGGTAGGACCTAAGGCTAAGGATGTGGACGGTATAAGTTATGGTTCTCGGGTAGGTCGAGGTATAGGAATGGGGTAGACATTTTAGTAGACAACGAGGTGAGGGATCAAGTGGTAGGGGTTAGGAGGGTCAATGACAGGATGTTGACGATTAAGTTGATAGTTGGAGGGTTCGCTATGAATATTATGCGGGCTTGGACGAGGAGGAGAAGAGACATTTTTGGGAGGATTTGGACGAGGTGGTGGGAGGTATACCACCCACTGAGAAGTTATTTGTAGCAGGGGATTTCAATGGACATATCGGGTCACTTCCGGGGGGTTATGACGACTGCATGGAGGCTTTGACCTCAGGGACAGAAACGGGGGAGGCGTCTCACTTTTGGAGTTCGCTAAAGCTTTTGGGATGGTGATGGCCAATTCGAGGTTCCTGAAGGAGGAACACTTGGTGACTTTCCGTAGTTCGGTGGCTAAGACTCGGATAGACTTTTTTCTCTTTAAGAAGGTTGATAACGGTCTTTGTAAAGATTGCAAGGTTATTCCGAGTATCTTACAACCCGTCGTAAGCTTTTGGTGATTGATTTGGAGATCAAGATGGAGAAGAAGAGGAGGGTTGTTGATGACCGTCTAAGAATCAAATGGGGGAGTTTGATCATGGCTAGTGCACAGGAGATGGGGGAGAGGTTGCTGGCCAGGGGGTTTGGGGAGTAGTGGGGATGCGATCGGTATGTGGGATAGGACGGCCAGTTGCATTCGGGAGGTAGCTAGAGAAGTGTTGGGGGTTTCGCGGGGTAGCCGTGTTGGGCATCGAGGGAACTTGTGGTGGAATGGTAAAGTTCAAGAGAAGGTTGATGCAAAGAAAGTGGCGTATGCGAAATTAGTAGAAAGCAAGGATGAGGTGGAGCAGTGGATGAATATTGAGGGGACTGGTGGTGGAATGGTAAAGTTCAAGAGAAGGTTGATGCAAAGAAAGTGGCGTATACGAAATTGGTAGAAAGCAAGGATGAGGTGGAGAAGTGGATGAATATGAAATTATATAAGATGGCGAGGAAGGAGACAAAGTTAGCGGTTACGGCGGCGAAAATGGCGGCTTTTGAACTCCTATATATGGAATTAGAGGAAAAAGGCGGGGATAAGAAGTTGTACAGACTAGCCAAGGCGAGGAAGAGGAGGACCCGTGACTTGGATCATGTGAGGTGCATCAAGGACGAGGACGACATAGTACTGGTAGAGGACGTGCTTATTAGACGGAGGTGGCAGTCTTACATCCATAAACTCTTGAACGAAGAAGGAGATAAAGACATTGTGCTGGGAGATTTAGAGAAATTCGGAAGGTATCGGGATTTTGGATATTGTAGGAGTATTAAAGTTGAGGAGGTTAAGGGTGTTGTTCGCAGGTTGTGTAGGAGACGAGCGACCGGACCAGATGAGATCTTAGTTGAATTTTGAAAGAGCGCAGACATGACAGGTTTGGAGTGGCTGACTGAGTTGTTTAATGTCATTTTTATGACGGCAAGAATGCCCGAAGAATGGAGGTGGAGTACAATGATTCCTTTGTACAAGAACAAAGATGACATCCAGAGTTGCAACAATTATAGGGGTATAAGCTGCTAAGCCACACTATGAAAGTTTGGAAAAGGGTTGTGGAGATGAGGGTGAGAAGAGGTGTGTTTATTTCTAAGAACCAGTTTGGATTCATGCTGGGGCGTTCGACTACAGAAACCATTCATCATATTATGAGGTTGATGGAGCAGTATAAGGAGGGGAAAAGGGACTTACATATGATTTTCATTGACCTCTAGAAGACATACGACAAAGTCCTTAGGGAGGTTCTATAGAGATGTTTGGAGGTTAGAGGTGTACCTGTGGCGTACACTAGGGCGATCAAGGATATTTATGATGGAGCCAAGACTAGGGTACGGACAGTAGGAGGAGACTCGGAGCACTTTCCAGTGATGGTAGGTTGCACCAGGGATCAGCTCTTAGCCCATTCTTATTTGCCTTGGTGAAGGATGGACCGGCGCAACAGATTCAAGGGGGTGCCATGGTGTATGTTTTTCGCAGATGACATAGTCCTGATTGATGAGACTCACTGCGGAGTGAACGCTAAGTTGGAGGTTTGGAGACAGACTCTGGAGTCTAAAGGGTTCATGTTGAGTAGGACTAAGACAGAATATTTGGAGTGCAAGTTCAGTAACGGGAGTGATCAGGATCAGGAGACAGGCGTGGAGGTGAGGCTTGGTACTCGGGTCATTCCAAAGAAAAGAAGTTTCAAGTATCTCGGGTCTATTATCCAAGGGAATGTAGAGATTGATGACGATGTCACACATCGTATTAGTGCAGGGTGGATGAAATGGAGGCTCGCATTTGGAGTCTTATGCGATAAAAATGTGCCACCAAAATGTAAAGGCAAGTTCTATAGGGTGGTGGTTAGACCGACTATGTTGTATGGGGTGGAGTGTTGGCCAGTCAAGACTTTGCACATCCAAAAGATGAAAGTTGCGGAGATGGATGTGTGGGCATACAAAGAGGGATAGGATTAGAAATGATGGTATCCAAAACAGAGTGAGAGTGGCCTCGGTGGAGGATAAGATGCGGGAAGCGAGGTTGAGATGGTTCGAGCATGTGCAGAGGAGAGGCACAAATGCCCCAGTGTGAGAGGTTGGCTATGGACGGGTTCAGGAGGAGTAGAGGTAGGCCGAAGAAGTATTGGGGAGAGGTGATTAGACGAGATATGACGCAGGTGCAACTTACTGAAGACATGACCTTAAATAGGGGGTTGTGGAGGACACAGATTAGGGTAGAAGGGTAATTGGTAGTTGAGCGTAGTTCTACTTACGCTTACATACTGGTAGTTGTAGTGTTATTATTGTAGCCCTGTTTAGCCTATCATACTCGTAGGCGCAGTATTGTTTTATAGTTCCCTGTCCTTTGATTTCTGCTGCTGTATGTTCTTTTGTGTACTTTGTTTATCTTATTTACATGCGTTAGTTACTGCTTCTTTTTTCAGAATGCTTTATCATGACTTGGTCACTTTTGTTACTCTCATTTTCATACTGCTTTAAATTTCTTGAACGGGTCTGACCGTTTCAATTGCTTTTGCTTGTGCTTATGCTTTTTCTTGAGCCATTGGTCTTTCGGAAACAACCTCTCTACTTACCAAAGTAGAGGTAAAGTCTGTGTACACTCTACCCTCCTCAAACTCCACGTTGTGGGATTTCACTGGGTATGTTGTTATTCGAGATATCACGTCATAAAATCGAGATATGTCATTAGTGTATAAAGCGCGAGTCTTTTCCCAAACTGAATAACATGTCTTGAAGCAACGAAATTAGGGCATCAATAGATCGCCACAGAAGGCTAAATAATTGAGCGTCAACCTTCTCCCACTGTGCTTTGGCATTTCCATCTGTCTCACTGGCCTTTTCCTTTTTGTCAACCACAATAGACTTTTACGTTAAGTGATCTTGAACACGTTGGCCCTTGCACCACAACTCAATCGAGGAAGCCCTAACTAAATAGTTTGAACTTTCCATTAATGGCTCTGAAGTGATCATAAGGCTTGAACTTCCAATTCTCGTGTTTTTGGAGCTACAAATATCATATCCAAAAGACATCTCGTGAAATGGAAAATTTATAGCCTAAATCTGGAAAATATAGGTCGTCAGAATCTGGAATAAATCAAAATCGCAGCCGGAATCTGGAATAAATCAAAATCGCAGTCGGAATCTGAAAAAAAAAAGCTTTTGTCGTCGGAAAATTAGATCTGACTGTTGGAAAGTGGTCAAAAGCAGAAAAATATTATATGGGTAGTCTCGGAATGAAGAGGCGATGCAACTGACAAAAAGAAACTGCCGGAAAAGTGTCCGGAAAACATCGCACACGCCGGTGCGTGAGACAGATGTGCCGCTGGAGTTTGGTCTGTTACCGGCGCATGTAGGCGCGTGACTGGTCAGATGCCTGAGCAGCCGACTAGGCTTTGCTCGTCATACCTTTCCGAGTGTAATGGCAGTGTTTGTTTTTACAAACACGAAAGGAAAAAGAATATGACGCAAAACAGTCTTGTACCTGTCTGATTGTATTTTCGGGATATTTCTCACCAATGCTCTGATACCATGTAAGAAAATATGGGAGAAAATATTATTATTGAATTGTGTATCTACATTATTACATTGAACCCTATTTATAGATACTACATCTCAATCCTTTTCCATGTAGGATACTATATACAAATCTTATTCCTATTCTTGATCTAACAACTTCGTTCTTAATCATATCCCTCCTAGTATGTCTACACATCCATCTGAGCGTCTTCATCTCCGCTACATTCATCTTCTAAATGTGGGCACCCTTAACTAGCCAACACTCTGCCCCATATAATAGTGTTGGTCTAACTACCACTCTGTAGAATTTACCTTTAAGCGTAGGTGACACTTTCTTATCACACAGTAGCCCAAAATTCTTTCTTTACTTTATCTTCCAAAATTTCGAGTTGAGACGACCCATAAAGCACTTGATTATAAGCAACCGTGCCAACACGAGTAGTTTAACTCATCACTACCTCGTAAGGGCGTTGAGAATTGTTTTTGCTTTTTATATCCAGAGGTGAGCCTCCATTGCTCAAGATACTTAAAGTTATCCCTCTTAGGTATGACTAATGCCTCAATCTTCACTTCTACCTCCGGCTCATACGCCACATTGCTGAACTTGCACTCTAGGTACTCTGTCTTAGTCCTACTTAACTTGAAACCCTTTTATTCTAAGACCTCTCTCCCCACTTCTAGCCTATCATTAAGACCACTACGTGTCTCGTCAATCAATACTATATCATCAGCAAATAACATACACCACGACACCTCCCCTTGAATATGTCGAGTCAATTTGTCCATCACTAAGGCAAATAGGAACGGGCTAAGAGTTGATCCCTGGTGCAACCCATCTCGATCGGAAAGTGGTACGAGTTACCTCCCACTGTCCTAACCCCGGTTTTGGCTCCACGTACAAGAAAGAAAAACATCATTTGGTGTTATCAAGGGGTTACATTTAAAAGAAGGTTTTCCTAAATTTTTCCTGCCCTTACGCACCGAACGACTTTTACAAACTTGTTTTGGAAATGAAAAGGGGGAAAACAAGTTTTGCAGCAACACTTTCTCAAAATTGATTATTTTGAGAATGTCTAGTGTATGAGAGTATACAGTGAGCTTGGTCTAGTTTCTATGCAAGTGATATTCGAGGTGTTTTTTCTCTGTGATTTTTGATGGAGTTGATATCTTCTCTTCCTATTACTTCAGGTATCCTTTCAGAAATCTTCAGTTGGAAAAATGAGTGGATTCCTGGGATTACTAGCCAAGGTCAGTAATCTGTCAGAATTTATTTGACATGTGCTCATACTTTAATCTAGAGGCGATTTTCGTCATTGTGCTGCATAATAAAGCAACTGGACCAATCTCTAATTCAAACTCCATTTGTAGAGGTACATCTTATATTTATGGATCATCTTATTACCATAGTCATTCCGATGAATTTAATGAAATCTAAAAGATTCTATCCTCCTTTCCAAAACAAATACCCAGTTTCGGAGTATGAGGATCAAAGTATATAATTTCGAAGTTTATTTAGATATCAGTTCCTTAATTCTAATGTTAAGATTACTGATTTGACTTGTTGACTAGATGTTAAGATTATTGATTTTGTCTAAAAATTTTGCCAGGCAAACAAATTTCTTGGGTTTAGATTTTTTTTCTGTGACAAGTATCACTGCGGGCTTTTGATAGATTTCATCTATTTTACTGGAGCTTTAGCATCTTGTAGTTGCAGAAAAAATATACCCAAAGTTAAAACTTTTGAAACTTTAGCTGCAGCATTGTGATGCATTTTCTGCTTTATTGATGATAACTTTGATATGTAAGTCTAACAATTGCCTTTTTTGTTACAGTACTACAAGATGTACTTGGAAGTCCTGACATTACCCCTTTTGTTTATTACATTCAATATGCCCCAGGTAATCAACCATTTGATTACAAAATTTTATGTGCTATAAGATTTATCTATTTTTATGTCATTCATTTGCAATAAAATATGAATCTGGCATCCCATGTTTTCCTTTATTACGTTGAGCTTTGTGGTCCAATTTTAAGTTAACTGGAAGAAGGAAAATGATTTTTTTTTAATCTTTGAACTGTTAGGTTTGGTATCCCCGGAAACTTTTTGTTCTATTCCTGTTAATTTATTGGTCTTCACAATAGCTGGATTCATTGTTTTCTTGAAGGGTGTTAATGGAGGCTCACTTTGACTTTTGCCTCCGTTCTTTATGACCCCCTCTTATCTTAAAAATATTTCCTCCATATAAGGGAAAAAAGCTTATGGTATTGTAAATATACTGGTTTTTCTGCTTTGATCTGAGTATCTCAGTACCTGTGTTATAACAACTATTAGATGGTAAAGAGCAAGTCATCATGTTAGAGCTATGAATTGGGATAGTCGGGATGTTCTTGCTTTTCTAGGTAGTCTGCATCGTGTCTAGCTTAAATATGTCTCCTTTGGCTTTCTGGACAGTCACTGTAGGAGATTTTTGTCATTGTAATTTGCAGCTTTATGGGCCAATTTGTTACTTTTATAAAGTTAACAGACTGGAGCCATATCATAATTGGACAGATTGAAAGTAGTATTTCATGATTTAATGTTTTTGTTTGATAGGGTTGCTCTCTTTATAGCTTCAGAGATGGACTGTTATTGGTATAAGAGATGCAATTAATGTAATTGATATAGTGGTGAACAAGTGCCACATTCTAATGGTTGTTTGACATTGGTGAAAGCTGATGCTTTGGGAGGTAAGAGTTGCCAAGTGATATGACCTGACGACTCCCTTAATAGTACAATATAAAATTTGACAGAAGGGAAAGCCCTTATGGTTTTTGAAGTTGATGATGGATGGAGGAACTAGATTTAGTTTCTCTGTGGTACTGGAGGCTTATGTGAAAAAATGGCAGCTGTGGTGAACTGATCACATACAAATAGATACTAACATTAATGGGTCACTAACTTCTACTTTTATTTTTAAAATTTCGGTGTTGGGTTGGAGAGGGGTCGCAACGTAAAACAAATTTCATTATCTTTCTGACTCATTCGCTTGCGCTTCTATCTTGGTATGCTTGACACAGGTTGTGTGCATGACATGAAGTTTTTATTCATTTGTCTACTTTTCAGGGGAGTTTAGTCTATTGGCTTACCAATAGTTCGATGACTGTTGTTCAGGTATCTCTTCTGAAGTATTCTTCCTAAGACTCCTCATCCCAACTTTATTTTCTTGCTTGACTGGGGTGCAGATAAATGCTAAAGTACTCTGTTATTGTTAGGAAGTTGTAATAACCTCTTACCTTATCAAAAAAAAAATTGTAGTCACCTCTTATGTTATGCATTGGAAGCCAAGAGGTTTTATTGTCTGGAGCTTTTGCCTCCCCCTAACGTGGAAAGAGAGCATGATAGATGAACTAGTAGATAATGAAGATGGAAATTTTCATCATCTTCCCTTGGGAAAATGTCTGTTCTCCTCTTTTTCTCGCTTTCACACCCTCGAGACAGTCTGCATGCCGTTTCTAAAGTGGAAAGAGAGCGTGATAGATCAACTACTAGATAATACAACAACAACAACATACCCATGAAATCCCACACCGTGGAGTCTGGGGAGGGTAGAGTGTACACAGACCTTACCTCCACCTTGGTAGGTAGAGCGGCTGTTTCCGGGAGACCCTCGGCTCAAGACTACTACTAGATAATGAAGATTGAAATTTCTTCAAACTTCCTTTGAAAAATGTCTATGATCTCTTTTTCTCGCTTTCGCTCCCTCTAGACACCGTCGGTCTAGCAGATCGTATATAGCAGGTGTCTTCTAAGTTTGTAAAATTTTCCGGGTCCACTAGCTGTCTTTGAAAAATGTTGCTTCTTAAGGTTGCACTTTGCACGCCTTCATGAAGTCAACGAGAGTGGTGAACAATGGAAAAATTAAGTCGTTTTTCCCCGGATGCGTTGACATTCTCCTTTTTTCATTCTAGTTATTGTCATGGGAAGGAATGAACAAGATTAAAGATCCAATCAAATATTAGTTGATGAATCCCTCTACCTCTCTTTTCTCTTTCCTCCCTTTTTAGAACTCATTACCTTTTTATATACAGCAACTATCTCTAAACCGTCCAGATGTTCGCAAGAAACTGGGACTACCTCAGAAGGATCCTCAATTAGCAGCTGCACACCAGAAAGAGTTAGATAATCCTGGAGATATCAAAATAGATCCATCAAAAAATCAGCGCAAAATATCTGTCCAGAACCTAGCACCTCGTGAATTGGTTAATGTTAGTAACTATTTTCTTTTCCTAATTTGACTTGAAATATTGAATCGTTCTTGCTGCTGTCTAAATCTGTGTTTATTGAAAATTCATCAGCTTTCAATCAAACTCTTAGCAGGAGGACGTAAAGATGAAGCTATGTCCTCTCTACGGTAGGTCTGTCCATAAATAAAAGCAATCCTCAACAGTTCATTTCTTTTCTTTCTTCACTGTAGCATCCACATTTTAATGTAAGTCTTACAGACTGGCTCTTACCAAGGATCCTGAGAGTGTTCAAGCTTTGCTTATTATTGGCCAGACACTGTTGCAAGATGGTTCCTTACCAGAAGCTACTGAATACTTGGAACATGCTATTGCTAAGGTTTGAGTCTGAAGTCCCACATTTCAGTTTGAGTTTACTGATCTCTTGAGTGAAGAAATATCAATATGCTTTTGTGGACTTAGAATTCCTGAAAATGTCGAGTTCATGGAAAGAGTAACTGAATTTGGGAAAGCCAAAATCTACTTTTCCATATTTTGTGACCTTTTAAAGTTTTATGTAGTATGCAGTTTACTCTGCAGAAAACTTCATAATTCTAAGTGAACTTAATCTGGCTGCTAGAATCCAGCAGACTTGATTTGTTACTGATCAAAGTCAATTTCTGCAAGTTCAGATTCTGCTAAAGGAGAACCAAATGGAAATTGAGGATGTAGATCTGCTGATTCTATCATCTCAATGGGCAGGTGTTGCCTGTATACGACAGGTAATGGTGT
This sequence comes from Anisodus acutangulus, assembly GCA_029783415.1. NCBI lineage: Eukaryota > Viridiplantae > Streptophyta > Magnoliopsida > Solanales > Solanaceae > Anisodus > Anisodus acutangulus. Next base: position 21,507,248 of record CM056503.1, read on the forward strand.
TTTGAGAACTTGGTTTGATGATTGACTTAAAAATATAACTACGCCTCAATCCTGAGCAAGTTGGGTCGGCTATATGAATTCTTACTCGCCATGCCACTTCATTCAAGCTCATTTAGACCCATATTTACTTGACATAAATCAATAAGAATTCTAGTCTCAGATATCGAGTACCTTGCACCATTTACATGATTACATGTGACATGGCAAAGTGACAGCAACAGAGGAACCATGTGTGTAGGGGTTTTATTTTGGGTACTTTTAGTGGGTTGGACTATTGAAACTCCATTGTGGTATAATTTTTCAGACGAGAATGCTTCTATACAAATTTTCCCTCTTCCTTTCTCTCTGGCCCTGTAGATGCTAGAAGTTTCATCATAGTTCTCTTTTTAGTTCAAATGTTTTTGTGGAATTCCTCCGTCATCTACAATATGTTTGAAGTATATTTTCTTGTTACTTTTATCACTTATTTTTCCTTTAATGTCCTTATAAATTTAAATTACTCTAATGATTCAGTCACTCATCTTCCATTATGTATGTTTTATTCTTGAAGACCCCACATGCCCATAAAGGCCTGCTGATTGCTGCTCTTCTATATGATGACAGTGAAGAAGCAAAACCTACTTCCCCCAACTCCTAGCTTCTCTTCCCTCTCTCCTCTGCATGTTCTGGACAAACTGATTACCCTCCTCTCTGTATTTCTGCCTTGTCCATTTATTGAAGGAAATCCAAGCCATTGCATATTTTGTCTCTACTGTTTTTCACCATTCCAAAGTAACTATGACCTCCACTCTATTTCTTTCCTCATTTTACTTGTTGGACTAGAATTGAGATTGAACCAAACAAATTATATGAAGGTGGATTGGTTGTCGGCTGATTTCTCAGAGCCTGGAGTTTGTGTGGATGGTAGACGAAGCTGAAAGGATGCTGACACCTCCAGAATAATGCTCAATTCCTTTTTTTCTGTTTCTTTTTTTATTCTTGAATCTTCATATTAAGGATTTAGGGCTAAGTTGGACCCAGCTTCTTCTTTATTCTGAGCTTGACTTGCCATATTTTTGGGCTCGGTCAGTGGCAGATATCTCAAGGCCGCTCCTTTCTTGAGCCAAGCCCGAAGCCTCGGATAGTTCGACTCAGTACTGCTTGTTTGTGAAGACTCATGTCTAAGTTTTATACTGGATTCTCTTATAGGGTAAGATGGAAGATGGACTTGTACACCTGGAACGAATAGCCACTTTGAAAGAGCCAGAGCACCCAAAGAGCAAGGCCCATTACTATGACGGATTAGTACTACTGTCAAGGTAAAGGTTTTGTTTTGATTCTTGATACATGGTTTATCTTCTCGAAGTTCCACCTAGAGAGGCAAGTTCTAAAAAATCTCGTGTTTATTCCAATTCTACAATTGATTAAACTAGTACATGATTTTTTCCAGCGCGTTAATGAATGTTGGTCGCAAGAACGATGCAATTAATTATCTGCAAATGGCTACCGCTTATAATGAGTCTTACAGAGAATTTCTGCAACAATGCGAAAATGAAGAGGATGATATCACTAATGACCTTGTCACTAGTAGAAGAGGAGATTACTGAGTTTTGTGAATGCATTTTGTGCTTTTTCCCCCTTTCTGTTTCCTATTGTTTTGTAGTTTGTTATTTAATTGTATCATAGTGAAAATAATCGTGTCTAGCAATTTTGATAGGTCAATGATGTAATAAGGTTTTCATAGAGTCCAGATCTTAAGTTGATGGAGGCGTAAACAGAATCTGTACAAAATCATATTGATAGATATCAATTCTTTTTCTTGAGATACCATGGGGGATTTGTCTTTTAGGATCTGGGAAAAGGAAAACTCGTGTATGTTCATTCCAAATTGTGTGGTTGGACAATTTGGTGAATCACTCTTTTTACCATAACGCAGTAATTATTCAAGTGTTTATCGAGAACATCTTTGAACTACCTTGTTCAAGTTTAAAAATTACTGCGAGTTCCTTTCTTTTTTATGTTGTGTTTTAAAAAAGTTGGTTAAGACTTGAGTGGTACCTAATGCAGAGGTATATAATGGTCGAAAATGATGAAGTACGAGAAAAAAGAATCAACTTAACTTCCTTATGTTGAAGAAGGAAAGAAAGAAAATGCAAAAGGAAAAGAAGGCAGAGGTGCCGTGAAAAGGGTGGAAGAAAACATTCTAGGGGAGAAACAATGAGAAAGTTTTGAGAAAGAATTAAAAATAAAAAAGGAAGATGGAAGTACAAATTGATCTCGTCATGGATAGAGATTGAAATTATAATTTCAAAACTAAAGAAATATGTTTGTAAGAAACAAAACGTAACCAAATACTTTTAAGATAAGACAAAAAACAATTAACTATTTACAGGGAGGCCTTTTGTAGTATTCTGTTTTCAGAATAAAGTAAAGTATCTTTTAGAATCTATCATAGTTGATTTGAAAGTTAAAAATCTCAATTTCAAAGGTTTTAAATATTTAACGAAATGATTTGGAAAGGAAAAGGAGGATAAAAATTAGTCGCCTATTGACTAGTTAAGAATATATATATATATATATATATATATATATATATATATATATATATATATATATATATATAAAAGGGCAGTCCGGTGCCCTAAACTTCCGCTATGCGCGGGGTCCGGACCACAAGGATCTAATGTACGCAGCCTTAACTCACATTTCTGCGAGAGGCTGTTTTGACGGCTTGAACCCATGACCTCCTGGTCACTCTTCTTTTAGGAAAGGTAGTTCAGCGAAAAGAAATCGTAAAATAAAAGAGCTCTCATTCCAGCAACAACTTTACCAGTTACTCCAAGATTCCCTTTCAAATATATATATATTATTATTAAAAGCACAAAAGATTTCAGAAATGTTGATTGAACTTTTTGCCCTTCATTAAAAGACTCTACAATAGACAAAATAGTTATTTAATAATTTTTGTAATATATAGAATTTAAATATTCATTAAAATTCGATTATTAAACCTTCCCTTATTGAGATGTTAAAATTAATAATTTTTTTGGCTATTAATGTTTTCTTAGTTGAACCATGTTTAGGATTCATCTTAGGTAAAAACTAAAGTAAAATAGAACTGTGAAAAACCTTAAATTATTTACATAAATTTATAAGGGTTATCAATTTTCATCCTACTATTCAAGGTGTTTCATGTTTTTTCTCAAAAATTATTTGACATGTAGTTTTTTTTTTTTGTCATGGACATATAGTTAGTATTGGCAAACCATAGACAAAAATGTGCTCCTTCGCCTCCCCCTTTTATTTTTCGTCTTCGTTGTTATGTGTATCAAATCTACTTTACAAATGAAGTATACTGTTTGGATCAAATTTTTAATTATGAAGCCTTTACTGGCGGCGTTTACACAACGTTTTTACAATCACACATGATTGTGAAGAAATGAAAATATTTCTGATATCAAGCATGGCAAACTCATAAAAGAAATAGTTTCAACAACTCCTATATACAAGATTTAATGAAGTAAATTAAAGGATCAAAAATATCATCGTTACAAGAAAAAATGAGTCTTGAATTTCAAATATGAAAAGTAATTTAAATTAAGTGGATGTTGTTAGAAAAGTTTGAAAATATTGATAGGGATGAAGACTGACTATATAAACTACTTTCAGTCATATGAAGTATTAATTAATGGTACAGATCTAGTAGCTCAGTTGGTTGGCTATCTGAACTTTCACCTTGTTGGTGAGATTTCGAATCACCGAGTTGTAATCCCCTCCCCATTTCCCCTTCCCCTACCCCTATGTAGTAAAAACGAAATTATATATAAAAAAAAAGTATTAGTTAATGTCTTTGAGTTTGAAATTAGATTTGATTGTTCAAAATACGTGTATGAAATTTAGGAACCGCCATGCTAAATTTCAAATAAAAAGAATTAACTTTAGACATATTTGAAGTTAGGTTTTGGAGAGCGGAACTTGAGAAGCACTAACAAAGTTTCTAGACCTTCAGACTTGAATTTTCAAGTGTCTAATTTTAAAAGAATTTATGAATGTTCGCAATACTTTAAGTAGGAGTCATGAAATTAGTTATTTGTGAACTTCTCACTATTTACTTATTTATAGTTTAAATTTTTTGGGTATAATTATTTATTCTCCGGTATCCACTCATCCAACGAATCTAAATTTGTATTGCGTAAGGTTCGAAGCCAAAATCTGATTACGATTGTTGGCGTACTTTTGATTTTTTGGGGTTCCAGCTCTTAATACACTATTCTCTTCGTTTTAAATATTTATCAGCATTTTTCATTTACACGCTTCTTTATTTTGACTATTTTATCCTTTTATATTTTTCATCATGTTATTTCACCTTATTATAGTCCTTTGATTCTTGTTATTATTTACTATTTCTTATTCTACGCTCCTCTTTCCTACTTAATCTGCTCTGTTATTGTTTTATTCTGAATCAAGAATCTATCGAAAACATCTCTCTTTATCTCCCAAAATAGAGATAAGATTTGCGTACATTATACGCTGTTGTTATCATGTTATTTCACCCCAATAAATATTTATTTATGTATGTCAACTATAAAGATGTCTTCCTTCTTAAAAATGTTGTAATTAATACTGGAAGGTTATCAATTTAATTACTCCGTATGATTTTATATTGTGATTAAATAAAACACCACTATTTTGAGACGACGGAGTGAGTGAGTAGTTGATTTGGCCAAGAAGAAAAAACATAGTATTGCGTCTGAGGTTTGGTTCTTCTCCGACGTTGCTTTGTTGACTACAATGGTAGTCAAGGTCAGTTCTCTCATCTATTGACTTGGATTGTTCCTTTCTTGAGCCCTCATTGAACTGAAACAGGTAGATGTAAAGGGGTGTTTGCAGAGTCTATAAAAAATAATTTTAATCTTATATATACAATGTTCGGGCCTGCTCCGACCTGTAGGGATTGGCGGAGTGGCTGTATTTCTAATTATTTTTTTCGGCAGGTTTTGGCTTTTGTTTTTCCGCTCTATTTCTTTCCAGCATTTTTCTCTTTTTTGAAACGGGTATGTCTTTAGGAGATGGAAGTCTGCAGCTCACCCCAACACAGTAACAAAGGATGATTAGAAAACAAGATATGTTTCGTCCTTTATTTTAGGGAAAGAGTTAAATATAATCCTCTATTTTATTTTATTAGTCAACTTTATACTCCGTTAGTTATAATGAACTAATATACCCCTGCAGTCTATAAAGTTTACACTCGTAACCCTATTTGGGTGGAAAACCCCAAAATTAAATTAAATTGTTTGATTTTAAAAAAAATACTCAATCTCTTACCCGCCCGCGACCCAGGCCCGATTTCATCTTCTTCTGTAAGAAGAAGAATAAAAAAAATTGATCTAATCTCTTTCAATTCTCCATCCTCTAAGAACCAAGGTTCTATTTTGAAAAATAAAAAAATAAAAAAATAAAAATGGTTTTGTTGATTCAATGTTTGTTTGAAGAAATTGGTGGTGGGGATTTATTCATTGAATTTTGAGGAAGTTGTTTCTCAAATTTGAGTTCATTTGATTAAGAATCGAAGGAGATTGAATCAAATTTTTTTGAGCATTCTTCTTGGAGAAGAAGATGAAATCGGGGTGGGGGTAGGGGCGCGTCAGAAATTGAGTATATTTTATAAAACCAATTTAATTTGATTTGAGATTTTCCATCCAAATAGTGGTAGTGTGTAAACTTTATAGATGGCAGGGTATATTTGTTCACAATCACTAACATAGGATAAAATTGACTAATAAAACAAAGTAGAGTGGTATATTTGACCCTTTTCCCTTAATTTTATTGAATATTCAACTATAGTCTTATAATAATAAAAAAGTTAAAATCCTCCGCTGCTAACATATATATGCTACCCAAAATGAAGTCAATTTAAAGAGCCAAGTTAAAAGTATTACCTTTAGTACTCTTGTTTCTATTTGTATGGCATTGTTTGGCTTGACACGAAGTTAAAGAAACTTATGAAAACTTTGGTTTTAAACATGACATAACATTTGTGTGTGACTATAAGACTTTTAAAACTTGTAATCGTAAACATGCCTAATCCTAGCATAGTATTTTTCATGTGTTGGAGCTAACACACTTCTTTTGTAAACTTCAGCATTTTCTTGATGCCTCTTAATTGAAACTTCTTACTTCATTTAAAACATCTCATGACACTTGTGTGGTTATAAAAACTTTCTCATTAAGGGTAAAACGGAAAGTTTAGAATTTAATTGTTTCCAGATATTTAAAAATGTGTCATTCCTTTTTTTTACGGACTAATAAAATAAAAGTGTAACAGAGGGAGTATTATGGACAACTGATCTCCGAGGTTATTTTGTACAAGACAAACTTGTTTGGCTATCAGCTTATAAAGGAATAAGTATTAGTTGCTTTCATGCAAAGATAGTAAAAGGAAAGCTGAAGAGTTGAACATTAGGCGCATCCTCAGGTTTATATTCCAGCGGTGGAAAAAACAGCACTCACATTTGCCTTAGCCGTGGTGGGTAGAGTTATCCGGTGGAATCGTATAGGTGCGCATAAGCTGCCTCGGACATCACCATCATAAAAAAGAAGAAGAAAAAGACAGAACTTTGGGCGACGCAGGTAGTACACAAACAACAAAGTGCATTAGGTATCAATATTTGAATCTTTCAAGACTGAAGTTTCTCTTGAACTGCTAGGTCTGTTGAGGGGACAGTCATATGCACGATCAAACTCGGATGTGTTGGGTTGTAGACAAGGGGAAGTGAAGGAGATGAAAGCAGAAAACTATCTGGTTCTTCTAGTAGGTCATATCCTGTTTGAACAATCTCAACACAGTATAGTTCTCATGAATGCCAAGATGCTTGAAAAGTTGTTAGTGGCATTAATTAGCATTGATTTTAAAAAAATGATACTTGGACGGTTTCTTTCAATTTGGTGGAATTCTATTAGTTTAGCCTGCTTTTATTATTCTTCTTTTTCAAGTTCAGAATTATTAGTGGTCTTCTTTTTCGTTTTTCAGATCGACTTTTGGAGGTGAAACGAGGACATAGAGTAACTATTTTGTTTCTCTTGGGAAGTTCCAGCCTTCCAGGTTATTTCGTGGTTGAGTGGTCAGTCATCTACTTGTACTATCTCCAGCATCTGCCAACTCTATACCCAGAAATTGTCTAAGCAGTCCAAAGAAAAATGAGGAGGAGCAATTGGACTTGAAAATAAGCATTTGATGATTTCCAGATTGGTGCCAGCCAAATTGGTACTCTTTAAGGGCCCTTTGATTGATCGATTCTAATTTGGATAAGAACATTTACTCTATTCTCCAGATTGTAGAATCTTCAACATTTATATACATGATTTGAGCATAACTTGGACGGATAAAAGAAGATAGCCTAATACTGAAATGTTGAGGAGGGTAAAAGAAGGTTGCACTGTTTCGATATTGAATTACCATCAAAAGCATACACTTGTGAATGTAAAGCTAAAATGGGCTAAAGATTGTGTCTTGGACGGTGTAGTAGCTGGAGGTAGAGAACTAAAGGCGAGGTCCACACTAGTTTCAATCATTGCCTCACAATCCAGTTCTGGTCTTCCTATTTACCATCTCCAAAGCAAGCATGGGCAGCTTGGGCTTCCTCGTGACTTGAAAGTCTCCACTTTCCTTAGGCGATACCCAAATATTTTTAAGGAATTTTATTGTCCTGATAGTGCTGGCACTTCTATTCCGTGGTTCGAATTAACTCGCGAGGCCTTAGAGTTTCATCATGAAGAGATTAATGTTCTGCGTTAGTGCAACACGGATATTGTTAATAGGCTAAGAAAGCTTTTGATGATGACCAAAGAGAGGATGCTTCCTCTTCAGACAGTTGATCAGCTAAGATGGGACTTAGGCTTGTAACATGATTATGGTAGTTCATATAAGGGAGAAATTTGCAAACATGATGAAACAATGTTTTCTAGATCGTAGTAGAGGGTTATATAAAGACACTAACCAAGGTCCAGAAGAGGATACTCTGATATAGACTCAGATTCTGGCATGCGTTTAAAACATGAAGCAAAGTAGATAAAGGTCCTTGAAGAGTTTAATGTTAAAGTTACAAGCTGGGATGTGATTTGGTTGTACCATTGAGGTTCTTAGAAACATGTGGAAGTAGATTGGATATGTTTTTAGTATACGAATAAGATTAGATTGAGGTCCTTTAAGAAGTACTGTTAAAGTTAGAATCTGAGAGGTGATTGGCTGTACCTTTGAGATTCTCATTTCTCACCAGAATTTGTGGAGTTCTTCATAATGTTGAGGAAGTTTGATAGATACCCGTGATATGCATAGAATATACATCGTGTATATCACAGGCGGACTTCGTAATATTAGGCTAGTAAACCCGTGATATACATTGTGTATACATACCGTGTATATCACGGTTTATTGGCCTATTTTAGGTAATGTTTAGTTGTAATTCTTATTGTAAGTTTACCATAATTGTATTGTATACTTACCATAATTGTATAGTTATTGTCCAAGTAGAATAATGTTTTAGGAGTAGAATAGGAATAGGATTTTCCTATTATGGAAAACTGTAAATTGTATATATACTCTTTCAATTAATGAAAATAATCAAGAGATTATTTCTTTCATGGTATCAGAAGTCTATGTCTTATATTTTCTCTCCACTTTTTCATCTGATATCCATCGGTTTTCGAGCCCTTCTTCTCGGTTTTCGTGCCCGATATTGCCTTTTCTCTTCCCAAATTTTCTCCAAATCCCTTCGTCACGTCGTTCGTTGCTGTTATGGCCAAGAACACGTTCCACCATGCCCTTACTGTTTCTAACATCAAGAATCGCATTCCTATCATTCTTGAAATAGAAAACGTCAAATACGCGGCGTGGGCCGAACTGTTCAAAGTTCACGCACGCTCGCATCAAGTCCTCCATCACATTATCCCCGCGGCTCCTGCGGATACGGGGTTCCCTAAACCCAGGATGATCCTCGATTATGGATGACTTTTGATGCTACCGTTCTTCAATGGATTTACTCCACTATATCTACTGACCTCTTGCAAACGATTATCGAACCAGACGCTACGGCGATGGATGTTTGGAATAAAGTACGTGATATATTCCAAGATAACCAAAATTATCGTGTTGTTACCCTTGAGCAGGAATTCTCCCACGTCAATATGAAAGATTTGCTCAGCATTTCAGCATACTGCAAAAGGTTGAAAGAATTGATGGATCAACTCTGCAACGTTGGTGCGCCCGTTACCAATGATCGTCTTGTCCTTCAGATGGTTGCAAGCCTATCTGAGGCCTATAGTGGCGTCGGTATGCTTCTTCATCAGAGCAGTCCTCTTCCGCAGTTTTATCAGTCTCGTTCCATGCTCACACTCGAAGAAGCCGACTTGGCTAAGAATGCGGCCATTGTGGCCCCTTCTGTCATCATGGTGACTGAGTTCAACTTTTCTCCATCCGTCTCCAACAATTCCGGCCAATACCGCAACAACGGTGGCAGCAAAAAGGGTCTGAATCGCAAAAATAATGGGAAAAACCATAGCGGATATCGAGGTGGCAATAACGGGGGTGGCAATGGGCCTCGGGGAAGTGGGTCGCAAGCCAACTGGCCACATCCCTGGGGCCCATGGCTGTGGAACTGGGCCCAACAACCCCTATTTTCCGTCGTATAATGCCCACCCGAACTAGGCCCAGTTTCAGTCGTCAAGCAGGCCCAAGTATTCAGGCCCACAGTGGAACCCGAGAGGCAATTCTGGGCTTGGGTAGCTAGCCGACGTGCTTAGGCCCCGGCCCCACTAGGCCCACCATGCAACGGGCCCCACCCATACCGACATTAAAGCCGCGATGCACACACTTGTATTAAATCCCCCGGAATCGAATTGGTACATGAACACCGGAGCCACTACCCACATGACGTCTGACCAAGGTATTCTCTCGTCTTATTCCAATTTGAGCAACAATCATGGCATAATTGTTGGTAATAGAAATTCAATTCCAATTCGTAGTTACGGTCATAAAACTTTATCCCCCACCCCCCTCCTGTCTTGAAAAATACCCTCCATGCCCTTAACTTAATTAGGTAGTCGAGCGTAGTCCTACTTACGCCTATAAACGGGTAGTTGTAGTGTTATTATTGTAGGTCCGCTAAGCATATCTTAAGAATAGGAGTAGTAATGCTTTATAGCCTTCGGTAGTTTTATTTCTTCTGGTATGCGTTCTTTAATGTACTTGGTTTATCTCATTTATATGTGTTAGTTACTGCTTCTTCTTGCTTCTTTTTCTTTTCCTTTTCAGGATGCGCTATTATGGCGTATTCGCGTTTGCTGTCAGCATTTTCATACTGTTGGAAATTTGCCTTTGGCGGGGAGATGCGTCCACCCATCTTTGATGAATTAAACACTAGTGTTCCGCATGTTGGAGACCTTGTCTCTTCGCACATGCATGATCTACGAAGTGAGTAGATGACCGTAGGGCCAAGAATCGTCAAATTTCATTGAGAAATGAAAGAGATATTGATCCACGAAGTAAGGTGTTTGAGACATGGAAATGTGGTGTGGGACAAATCTACCACATCGGTAGGAATAGGAAGAATTGCTCTCTATATAAGTCTCTAATTGGTAAAAGGTTTGGGACCCCAAGGAGTATCCCATGTGTTTAAAGGAGGGAGGACCTAGATGTGCATGGGTTCAAGGTTAAGCCCACACGCGCGCCGCCGCCGCCCGCCCTTCCCGTCCGGTCCGATCTCGGTCTCGGTCTCGGGTCACGGGTCACGGGCCGTGGGTCGTGGGCTGTGGGGACTTGGTTATTTTAATGCCCTCCTAATGGCCATTAACAACCACGTTTTGGGCTGTTGTTTAGCCCCTCCTCCATGCTATATATTGAGCCTCTTTTGGCTCAATTCAGTGACAGTTTGAGAGTCAAAACAGTGACCAATATAAACTGCACAGAAGGCAGAAAACAGACGCAAAACAGTGACGAATATGCACTGCAAAACAGCACTGAAAAAACAGAAAAATATAGCTCAGAAAACACACGAAAATAGCAGCACATTTCAGTCATAAAAGAGCACAAAACAGTGGCCGAAATCTGTCCAAAACAGTGGCGAAAATCTGTGCAATTCGTGACTGAAAAACAGTGAGCAAACCCTCACATATACACAAGATATACACTACATAGACACACTATATACACAGAGACAAAAGAGAAGAGTATTGAGGAACTCTTCCTTCCTATTCCATATCTTCAGCAAGTCGAGTCATATTTGTTTTATTCGGCAGGCTCAACCTATTGGCTTTGTAGTGTTGAGATTAAAGTGTTGTTTTATCTTGGGAGACTATTGTCCGCTAACGTAAAAGCATATATACGGGGCAATCTTGTCTTAAGGATAGAGGGCTATCCTCGACTCAACACACAACGTTGTAACCAATGTGATCAAGATTCAAGACACAACACACATGCGGCAGTTTTGAAGATTGACCATTTATTTATCCTTTCGAACATTTGTAATAGTTATTACTTCCCGTACTGTTCTATAAAGTACAATAGAGTACCAACACATACTGCTTTGAATTTTGAATTTTTTTTTAAAACAATTTTTGACCGGGGTTGACTGTTTTTTCTGCTTTGCTTATCCTGAGCTGAGGGTATCTCGGAAACAACCGCTCTACCTATCAAGGTAGAGATAAGGTCTGCGTACACTTTACCCTCCCCAAATCCCACGTTGTAGGACTGGGTATGTTGTTGTTGTTGTTGTACATATTTGAATGAATGGAGTGAGTTCCTGCTTATAGAGTTTGAAGCAAATATTTTCTCCTTTATTCTCTGTTGTTATAATTTGTCTTCATTCCAACACTAACATAATAATGTGAAGAGAAGAAGCAACCAAGAGCAATACAAAAAATAGGAACAACATGGAAAGTCAAAGATGTTCACTTCTCACAATTGCTAGATGGGAAATTACCAAGGCTACTGATATGTTAACATATTTATAGAATTGTACCGTGGTTTGAGTTTTTCATATTGGAGTCTAGATAGCTGCTGATTTGGAAAAAGTTCTTAATAGAATCAGTTGCTTTTCTGTCGAGTTATATGAGTCTGGTACTCATCTAAGTAGAGGAAGGGTCATGAAAACTCAAACCGCCCTCTATGTGTGAGCCATCCATTGGTAAATTTCAAAGCAGTAGTAGTGATATATGCAACATGTTTTCAGAATGTGACGTTTTCTTAATTCATTCTGCCTTGGTCGCCTCATTGTTGTTTTAGATACAGGTAAAATAACGTGACGTTTTCTTTTAAGTTATTTCAAATATGTTTTTTGTCCTAAACACATGGAATCAATTATGGAGTGCGAGACAATTTCATGATGAGCACAAAGATTAATATTTACTCATTTAAGCCTCTTTAATGTAACAAATATTGAAAGACTACGTGAATCTTAAAAAAGGCAGCCCGGTGTACTAAGCTCCCGCTAAAGGGTATTTTTAGACTCTCGAACATATATGGTGAATCAAGAAGAATCCCTTTATTCTTTAAATATTTTTGCATTCTCTCTAGAAAGATTAAAAAAAAAAAAAGCAATCTGATGCACTATGCTACAGGTTTTATTCTTTAGAAAGATTCTGGTTTATAAATTCCATGCTTCAGGCTTATGGCATTATATTGAGTTTTGAAATTTGACATTTCTGAAATTGCATGTTATAGGGTAAAGGGAAGTGCTTAACTTTGAAATTGCAGTTCTGAACATTGGCCTATTTGTTTATCCTTTCGAACACTTATAATATTTATTTACTTCCCGTATTATTTTACAATATCCAACAATAAGTAGTTTAGAAAACTCAGAAATCCTAAAATGTTAGAAATTCTTAACTGGTGGACTTTTGAAGGATTTTGGATAAGCATGAATATATGTTTTATACCAAAAAAGTTGGGTTGTAACTTACCATCAAAAAAGTGCAAATCAACTTTGTAATACAATTTGAGGATTGTTCATAAATAGATATAACATGCAAATTTTGTCTTGCTATATCCTTTTAAAGTTTACGAGCTACTGAGAGATTCTCAACATGTTTAAGATTTTCAACTCTAGGTAAGGGACATAGTGCAATAAAAAGCAATTGTTTGGAGTTCTCTGCTAAATTTATAAGACTTGCACTTGATTACCTATTTCTATGTCCCATTAAATTACACAATATTTGAATCACATCATGAGATGGTTTCTTTCTTATGTGAATTTCCATTTGTACGATAAATTATAAACTTTGATGTTAGTGGTCTCGCAATGACGACCTTTCTGGTTCTTTTTTTTCTTTTGCAATTCTACTTTTCTGTCCTCTGTTGAAATTTCTTCCGTAATGCTAGATTTAAACCATCGCTTGTTTTTTCTTAATTGACTTTATTGATTAACGGATAAGTCAACTGTTAACCGGCCGATAACTGTTAAATCTAAATCGAACAAATCAATATTGAAAGAAATAATCCACTTGATTATTTTCATTAATTGAATAGGTATATATACAAGATACAAAATAGGAGAATCATATTCCTATTCTATTTCTAAAACCTTATTCTACCATAATTCTAATTCTACAATTATGGTAGTGTATATTCCTAATTATGGTAACAAATACATTACAATATACTACACATATATTTTCCAAATATACAATATTCTTGACTACCAAAACAGCCACAAAATCGAGCCCAATAATTGCCATAAATCGTGGCACTTAATATGGCAATATACACTTGTATATTGTGTGTATATTTCCATATTTAACACACCCCCGCAGTCATAGCGGGCGGTCTTCGAACGCTGAGACTGTCCCTAAAATCTTCAAAGAGAACCGCGGGCAGACCCTTTGTAAAGATGTCTGCAATTTGATAACGAGACGGGACATGGCATACGCGAACTTGACCCTTTGCAACCTTTTCACGGACAAAGTGAATGTCCATTTCGATATGCTTGGTGCGTTGGTGTTGAACGGGGTTACCTGAAAGGTAGATGGCACTAATGTTATCGCAATATACCAAGGTTGCCTTCTGAATGGGACAATGAAGCTCCAAAAGCAAATTACGTAGCCAACATGATTCGGAGACCACATTTGCTACCCCTCGATATTCTGCCTCGGCACTTGAGCGTGATAGTGTTGCCTGACGTTTTGCTGACCAGGAAACCAAGTTGTTCCCAAGGAACATACAGTAGCCAGAAGTCGACCGTCTGGTGTCGGGACAACCACCCCAATCAGCATCCGTGTAGGAAACAAGTGTGGATGTAGATGATGGATACAAGTGCAACCCATAGTCTAGTGTCCCCTGAATAGACCGAATGATGCGTTTGATTGCATTCATGTGCTCAACCTTGGGATCATGCATGAATAAACACACCTGCTGAACCGCATATGTAATATCCGGTCTGATGAAGGTAAGATACTGGAGGGCCCCTGCAAGACTGCGATAGCGGGTCGGGTCCTCGTATGGTGCACCTGCTGCGGCACTTAGCTTTGGGTTTGCATCAACTGGTGTGGAAACGGACTTACAGGATGACATCCCAGCCCTCTCGATGATCTCAGCAGCATACTTCCGTTGAGACAGAAACAACCCACCTGAATGACGTTTGACGACAATCCCCAAAAAATAAATCAAAGGTCCTAAGTCTTTCATAGCAAACTCAGAACTGAGCATGGTCATGATAGACTGGCGCAAGGCATCGGAAGAGGCAGTCAAGATGATATCATCTACGTACAACAGGATGTATGCCAAGGATGAACCATTGCGGTAGATGAACAAGGAATTATCCGACCTACTGTGAGTGAACCCAATAGTGGAAACAAAGTCAACAAATCTCGTGTACCAGGCCCTTGGAGACTGCTTAAGCCCATATAAGGACTTCTTCAATAAACATACGTGATGAGGACGGTTTGGATCCCTGAAACCTAACGGCTGATGCATATAGACTGTTTCCTTGAGATCACCGTGTAGGAAAGCATTCTTGACATCCAACTGATGAATTGGCCAAGTCTTTGAAATAGCCAAGCTAAGCACAGTGCGAATGGTAGCCGGTTTGACCACCGGACTAAACGTCTCACCACAATCTATCCCAACATGCTGAGTCTTACCATCACCAACAAGTCGCGCCTTGTGTCGAGCAAAGGACCCGTCTGAATTCTCCCTATGAGCAAAAATCCACATAGACCTGATAACATTAATACCATGTGGACGGGGCACCAACTCCCACGTCTTATTATCAATAAGAGCATTATATTCATCAGTCATAGCAATTTTCCAATTAGGGTCATTTAAAGCGGACACAGGATTGCGGGGCAAGGGGGATTTAGAGACATCAGAATGTAAATTAAAATGTATTTTAGGTGTAAAAATACCCCGCTGACTTCGAGTGACCGGTCTATGACTCGAGGAAGAATTGAGGGAATTTCGGGAATTTTCTGGGCACGGGACGGGTGGCGGCAGCGATGGGCTCTTGGCCCAAATCGTTAACTCTTTGGACTCATCGGTGGACCCGGTTCGATTGAATGGGTGGCCCATTTTCTGGAACTGCTCATTCGATGGCGGGAATATTTAGGCGGCGATGCGTGGGTCCAGCGACGATGGGCCCGCTGGAGGATTTAGGGTGCGGGAGAGGTCCGAAAAATTTCGAATAATATACGGGGATATTGGGTCATCCAAAAAATTATACAACTTAGGTTCGTGAGTATGAACTTTCGTAAATGGGAATTGAGTTTCATCAAAAATGACATGGCGATTGATTATGATTTTCTTGGAGGATAAATCAAAACACTTATAACCACGATGATTTGACGGATAACCCAAAAACACACACGGGGTAGACCGAGCCTGAAGTTTATTAATTGTGGTGGATGGGAATAACGGATAACACAAGCACCCAAAAATCCGAAGATGAGAATAAGAAGGGTTCTTATTATATAGGATTTTGAAGGGGGGAGAATATGTCAGTCCTTTTGAGGGAATTATGTTAAGAAGATCTGTGGCCATTTGTATAGCATGATGCCAAAAATATGGAGGTACGGAGGCATGAATTAAGAGAGTTCGGACAATGTTATTTATGGAACGAATTTTGCGTTCGGCTTTCCCATTTTGCGAAGATGTATGAGGACACGAAAAATGAAAATTTATCCCATTATTAGCACAAAACTCCCGAAACTCCCTATTGTCATACTCTTTCCCATTATCACATTGAATATTTTTAATTTCTCTTTCGAATTGAGTACGAATGAACGCTCTAAATTTGATGAAGACGGAAAACACTTGTGATTTATTCGCAATTGGAAACGTCCACAAAAATCTAGAATAATCATCTAAAAAGAGAACATAATATCGATGACCCATTAAACTAAGAACATGAGATGTCCATAAGTCGCTATGAATAATCTCAAATGGCTTTGAAGTATGAGAATTTGAGTGTACAAATGGCAGCTTAACAATTTTCCCTAACGAACAAGACTGACAAAGTGGAGTACGACTCGTACCCTTACAAGAAATAAAGCTATTTTTATCTAAAACTGATAAAATATAAAGGATGACCCAGACGAGCATGCCATATGGAAGGAGAGATGGCTGCAAAGGCTGACGGCAAGGTTTGACTCGATGGACTGAAACCAGGCATGATAGGATACAGATCCCCCCTACTATCACACCTCATGAGATGACTCCCCGTCTGGAAATCCTTCACAGAAAAACCAAAAGGATCAAATTCAACGGATACGGAATTGTCAGTAGTGAACTTCCGAACCGACACTAAATTTTTAATCAATTTAGGAGCATGTAAAGTATTTTTCAAGAGAAGGGGTGGATTGGGGGGAGACAACGTTTTCTGACCATAACCCTGAATTGGAATAGAGTTGCCATTACCAACAATTATACCCCGAAGGATGCTCAAATTGAAATAAGATGAGAGAGTACCTGATTCAGAAGTCATGTGAGTAGTTGCCCCGGTGTCCATGTACCAATTTGGGTCCGGTTGAGTCAACCCCAACGTGTGCATCGCGACCTCGATATCAGTCTGAGTGGGGCCTGCTGCATGATGGGCCTGCGGTGGTCGGGGCCCAAGAACTCCTGTCCGTGCTGCACCTGGGCCGTAGCTGCTGTTGCTACCGTTGTTGGGCCATCGCCGGGCCGCCGATCTGGGTATTGGCTCGAATCGTTGGCGGCCACCGCCGCCGGAAATTCTGCATTGTATGGATCGTTGGCCCACGGCCCATCGCCCAGCCATCGCCATGGGCCCCACCGGGCCAGGGGGTGGTGGGCCATCGTTTCACCGGATGGGACCCACCTCCGCTGTCGACCACCGGAACCGCCATTCGAACTCAAGCGTTTGCCCGCGGTTTTTGTTATTATTCTTTCGATTATTCTTGCCGCCACCATTGTTATGATTTTGGCCCGAATTATTAACAAAACCCGAAGGACTAGAAGAGGACGCCACCATGGCGACTTGGCTTGCTCCGGTAGCTGCCTTTTTTGCAAAATCGGCTTCTTCCAACGTAAGCATGGAGCGGGCTTGATAGAAGTCGGGAAGGGGGTTGCTTTAGCGAAGGAGAGTTCCAACCCCATTATAGGCCTCCGAAAGACCGGCAACCAACTGTAGAACTAGACGATTGTTTGTTATTGGTGCGCCAACATTACGGAGTTGATCCGCCAACTCCTTTAGTTTCTTGCAATATGCAGAAACGTTTGGAAATTCGTCCATTCGAACGAGAGAGAATTCCTGCTCGAGTGTGACGACACGTGAATGTTGGTTGTCTTGGAATATGTCACGCAATCTATTCCATGCAGCCATAGCCGTGGTATCCGGCTCAATAATCGTCTGTAGAAGGTCCACTGAAATAATGGCGTATATCCACTGAAGAACGGTAGCATCAAGTGTAATCCATAACTCAGGATCCTCCGCAGGAAGGGGTCGAGCGGGAGGAATGATGTGATGAAGAACTTGATAAGAGATAGCGTGAATTTTAAACAACTCCGCCCACGTCGCATATTGGACGTTTTCCATCTCAAGGACAATAGGGATACTGTTCTTGATATTGGAAACTGTGAGGGCAGGGTGAAAATTGTTCTTAGACATATTGAAAGAACAAAGAAGAAAGGGAATTTTAAGAGAGGTGTTTGTGTGAGCGGAAGATGAATTTTGGAAGAGAAAACCCCGAGGAGGGGGGGGTCTCGGCCAAAGGGAGGCAAAAGTTTGAGAGAAGAAAACTTTTGTTTAGACCTAGTCTCTTGATACCATGAAAGAAATAATCCTCTTGATTATTTTCATTAATTGAATAGGTATATATACAAGATACAAAATAGGAGAATCCTATTCCTATTCTATTTCTAAAACCTTATTCTACCATAATTCTAATTCTACAATTATGGTAGTGTATATTCCTAATTATGGTAACAAATACATTACAATATACTACATATATATTTTCCAAATATACAATATTCTTGACTACCAAAACAGCCACAAAATCGAGCCCAATAATTTCCATAAATCGTGGCACTTAATATGGCAATATACACTTGTATATTGTGTGTATATTGGCATATTTAACAGATATCTTATTGGATGATTGATATATTTGTAAATTGATAACCGATAAATTGAATCGTTAAGCACAAATATCCAACTGAACTATCCGATAAACACTCCTACTTGAAGCCAAGCAATTTTTTCAATTCATGAGGAAAAGAAACAGAAAAACAAGGAAAATAATTGAACCAATTCTTTTTTCATTCTGCCCTATCTCATTTGTTTTTCATTTAGTCCACCAGACAAAACATTAGTAGTCAAAGGAGATGGGGCAATCTAAAAAATTCACTTTTCAGTATTTGTTTTACGGGTGTGTGTGTATATATATACCTTATATCTCAAATCAGAGAAATAAATTACAAATACATCCATATTGGATTGGTCCAAGTAGGGATAAAACCCCTTACTAAGGAAGGATTAAACACCTCAATTCTTGCTATCTTACGAGATGACAAATTCACAAATTTTGAAGATTCCCTATTGAGTTATGTTGAGTCTAGTCTCTGCACATGACCAATATCTTTTGACTATTACCCAAATTTCTCAGTTTCCTTAAATGATAAAAACATCCAAAAATCATTTGTCTTACAAATAAAGACACACAATTACTAAATGCTTGAAGGTTCAATTTCGGTAGCTATAATTTTTAGAATCCATTACAAAGCTATGACTTCAGCTTTTGCCACAAAAGTCATATACCATAGTAAGAAAGGCGAAATCCTTCTTTTACAAACATGTCTTTCCAGATCTAACACCGTAATACCAAGACCTATTAGGTGGAAGGACATTACCCTACCAGACGAATGGATCCTGGAAGGTGTAGTTAAACCTGAAACTATAGAGACTTCCCAACCAAATACTTGTCTTAGAGAAGTAACCCAATATCAAGACGGTAGAATTGGTCTATCATTCCATAGAAGATCTACGAGTAGTAGATACGATGATTCTAGTTTCGTAGAAACCCTAGACTTAGGAAGAGTTTCACAGATTCCTTCAGTAAATACTCCTTACAAAACAAAACCTAGACATTCTACGTCAGATTTACACAATCTAAGAAACGTAGACTACACCAACGAAATACCTAGAGTCGTTTATGAAAATTCCAATGTTATAGAAAAAATAGAGGACCAAGAACCTAGTAGTCCGACATTTTCCTCGATTACAGAGAACATAGTAAACGAAATTGGTGTTTTACAAAAAGAATTTCAAATAGATAAGAAATTCCTACAAAATGATTTTTATGAAAAATACAACCTAGAAAAAAGAATTTGGTTCTTCAAAAACTTTTTAATTACTAGGACACAAATACAGGAAAACTTTTATGATTTTGTTAATGAGCATAGGATAAACATCATATTCTTTGACTGATTTGAAATTTATTCCTCCGAAAATTCCATAGAATGTCCCTATTCTAAAATGGTAAATCCCGTTACGACTAGGAACAAGACACCGAAGTGGGAAACCCTAGTTGATTCTAGGAATGTCCAGTTCAACCACTTTCTTCTACAAGATATTAAGCTAAACATTCATGGTTGCCCTGTAGACGCGATTACTCTTAAGAATCCAGCAGACGATGAAAACACAAATACAAAGAATATCCTCGCATAAAATAATTTCACCAATATCAGTATGAATACCCTAGGAAAACAACTCGATAGAGTGGAAAAACACATCAAAAACCACCATTTAGTCACTATAGACTCCCTAGAAACGACTAAGGATATGAAATTGAAAAGCCAAAGCTCTATCTTTAAACTTTTTCAGGTGTCCAAAGATGATGTCAAAAACATCCAACAAAATAAGTCTGAATTTATTCAAGCTATACAAGATCAATTGAGCAAAATTGGGACATCCAACAGTTCTAATACAGAACACATTGCTCCAGATACCCCACAATCATCAAATAAATTAACAACTTTAACATATGATTTCGATAACGATGATACATTACAACAATTCCAAAATAATACACCACTTATTAATAATATGGATTGGAACAACCCGTACAACAAGTACAACAACAATTACATATTATTTCTGCTCCAGATCTAGGAATAATAAAACCCCTAGCTCAATCCCGTTTTAACGCCTCCTCAATTTATGATTGGAACATAGATGGGATGACCGAATACAATATCCTCAGCTTTCTCCAACAAATGACCATGGCCGCAAATGCCTACAAAATGCAAAATGGTACACAAGACAAGACCATTGCAGAACTGCTCATCGCAGGATTCTCTGGTCAATTGAAAGGTTGGTGGGACAATTATCTCACTGATCAACAAAAGGAAGACATCATCAATTCCATCAGGAATATCAATCCTTGATGAACAAGGTGAACCCTTACAAGATGCAGTATCAACTTTGATACTCACAATCTCTTTAAATTTCATAGGAGATTCTTCGCATCTGAAAGATAAAAATGCTGAGTTACTTTCTAACCTCAAGTGCAAAAAACTCAGTGATTTCCAATGGTACAAAAATACTTTCTTAACCAGAGTTATGCTCAGGGAAGATTCCAACCAGCCATTTTGGAAAGAGAAATTTCTGGCCGGACTACCTACCCTTTTAGGAGAAAAGGTTAGGAACAAAATCAAAGAGAATTGTGGAAAACAGATTATACCCTACAATGAGTTTATATACGGACAACTAGTCTGTATAACTCAACAGGAAGGTCTAAAGATCTGTCAAGACCTGAAATTACAAAAACACCTCAAATTGGAACTAAAGAGAACTAGGTGCGAACATGGTACTTTTTGCAGACAGTTTGATACTAATTTCACAAAACCTTCTCCGAGTTGTACATAAAATTGTAGCAAGACTCATAAATCCCTTAAGAGTACATCAAGAGGTTACAAAAAGAGGGGTTTCAGCAAGACTAACGAAGAGTATTACAAAAATCCTTACAAAAATCCTTACAAAAATACCCGTTATTCCAAAAATAGACCGAATCTCAAAAAGCTGATTCCAAATACAAAGACATTACGTGTTACAAATGTCACAAAAAAGGTCATACTTCGAGATTCTGTAAGATGAATAAAAAATTACAAGAATTGAAACTAGACGACGAGGTAACTCAAAAAATCTCCAATCTTCTCAATGATTCCTCCGATTCAAATGTCGAGTCAGAACCTGACTATTTTTCTCTGTCTTCTGAAGACAACAAAGCCCTCCAAATAGATGAATTGATCACGACCAGTTCATCTGAAAAATCTGATAAGGTAAGGGAAAATATGTTTGTGCTTTAATCAAAGACCAAGAATTTATGTTAGATATGGTTAAACACATAGATGTCGAACACCAAAATGATTATTTGAATAAACTCCTCAAATCCTTTACAAACGAGAAAAAAGATACCAAAAATACGATTTTGTCAAATACTTCCAAAAATACCTACGACTTGACCAAAATCCTGAAGAAGGGTAAAAAGATGAAAGATTCCAGAGAAATGCCAGTTCTAGAACTTCAAAAGGAGATAAAACAAATAAAACTAGAGATCAAGGTTCTAAAAGAAAAACAAGAACAAGATTCTCAATTAATAAAAACAATCCTTTCAAAAGAAACCAGGAGAGTTCTGAGTCCGACTCTGAAAATCCAGAAGGACCTTCTGATAACCAACATCCTGAAGAGATCCCAAAAGAATTCCTTACTGTCTTAAGACAGATCACGTCAAAAAAATACCTTGTCAAAATAACCCTTCAATTCTCAGGCAATTTTAGAATCACTACTATTGCTCTTTTTTTTACACATGAGCAGATTTGAATTGCATAAAAATGGGTCTAATACCTGATAAATTCCATGAAAATACCCAGGAAACATTAGCAGTGGCTAACAACACAAAGTTGGAAATCAATTCCCAAACCAATGCGTATATTATTAACGATGGAGTTTCTATAACAACATCGTTTGTTTTAGTAAAAGACATACACAACTCCGTTATCTTAGGGACACGGTTTATAAATCTTATCACCCCTTTTAAGGTAGATAATGATTTCATCTCTTTTGATTCCAATAATAAGAATTTGAAATTCCTTTTTTTTGACAAAACCAAAAGCAAGAGACCTCAATCTGATAAAGACTTATTCTTGTCATCTAGGAGAATTAAGGAATAGTTTTTAAATCAGAATTCTGAGTCCCCTAGAAACCATGATACCCGTTACATCAAATTAATTGATGCCTTTGCATACACAAAATTTTTAAAGTATGATTTACATTGTCAAAAATATTGCATCAAAAAATATTTTCTGCAAATTGATTCCTAACATTTTTTACTTTAAAGAAAAGCTTTTAACCAGTAACTTTTTCAAAAACAGGAGAGAAAACCGACAGATTCCTGATACTGGTTGCAGAACAGATATGTTCTACCACTGTCCCTTACCCCACTGTTTGGGTTACAAGGACAAGATATCGAGAAAGGATATGCGAGAATCGGGACAATATTGCCACCATGTGATGTGTGGAGCCTTGCTCCAAAAGAGAAAATATGAAATCCCTCCACCAATAAATACACCAGTTGTTGCACCACAACAACAAACAAATTCCATAGCCCTCAAAAAACCCGCAAACTCCACTACTTCCAAATCAATAAAGGAAGAAAAAGAAAAGTTCCCTGCAAAACATCCTACCGAAAAACCCCTGACATGGTATGACGCAGTGATGAAAGAAGAAAACGAAAATATCGGCAAAGATCTGTCGCACCTGCTTAACTCATGCAAGCCATGACGCGATGGCGTCGATTCCCTCTGGATTCGATAAAAAATGCTTGCTTGAGGAGTCGCCACCTAATTATTCTAAGGTGAATTAGATCACCTAAATGCTAACAAAAAGCTGCAAAATAACTCCAATTTTGTAGTTTGCGAAACTAATGAGACTCTAGGTAACTTTATTATCCTAAAAGGAAGGTTT
Source organism: Anisodus acutangulus (assembly GCA_029783415.1). NCBI lineage: Eukaryota > Viridiplantae > Streptophyta > Magnoliopsida > Solanales > Solanaceae > Anisodus > Anisodus acutangulus. The sequence continues at coordinate 21,530,695 of CM056503.1, forward strand.
AGGCATCATTTAAGATCCGCTAACTTGCGGTTATCCGGTCAAACTTAGATTAATTATTATGCTGAGAAAAATGCATGTTTTTACAAGTATAAAAATAATGTTGCAAGTAGTTAATAAAATGATGCATTTTGTACAAGTATGCATTTGTATGGCATTAAAATACATGTAAAGTTGAAAAAAAAAGTAGGGATTTGTATGAAAATTGATAAAAATGTATGCAAGGTGATTTTTATGGGTGACGGGCCTAAAAATAGATAAACTAGCGATTTCCGATTTTAAAAACTAACCGAGCCTAAAAACAAATAAACTAGCGATGTGTTTCCAGTTTTAGATTACCCTATTAATTAATTCTAAGTCTACATATTCTAAACATTTCAATAACTTCAGGAGTACAATAATATTGCAATACAGAATGAAATAAAGCTGAATTAAAGAAAGTAAAAACAACAACAAAATAAATAATCTCCGAGAGGTATGTTGTCTTCTTTAACTGTGTTCTTTGCAAGCTGTTAAGAACAAACGGTTAGAAACAATTGAATATAAATAACTTCGGATCCGTATCCAAAATAGTAAATGTTTTGATTACGGAGGGCTCAGACTTAAATTTTGAAAAGATCATTCCAATCACGTCGTGGTTGCGAACATATGACTCGTTGGCCATTTTAGTTGCCTTGCCTACCGAACGTGTTGGTCTCTCGGGTGAAAAAATTTAAGTTTCATCCTTGCCCAGAAGTTTTAATTCCGTCTTTACAACTATGGAGGCCTAAAAAATCGACGGATATTTTTCATCGGCCAGAGCAGTATTTAATCAAATCAGTAAAACAGTAAGATATCCGTGTACGGATGTTTAAATACAAAAACAGCAAACTGAAACGGAAGAGCATTTTCCGGAGGCGCGGCCTCAAATTCAATTTCATTGGCCCAAGTATAGTATTTATTCAAATCAGTAAAACAGTAAAGATATCCGTGTACGGACGTTTAAATGCCAAAATAAACCAACAGTTTGAATTAAAACGTCCGACCCAAATTCTAAAATTTTTGGACCGAAGCAGGGTTCGACCCGGGCTGACCCGAATCAGTAAAACCCGACCCGAATCAGTTTTGTTTTTGGATTTTCAGATAGTCAACAACAGAATATTAAACACAAAAATCTAGAAATTTCATTCAAATCGGGCTGACCCGACCCGAATCAAATTTTCTCCCAAATTTCAGGTAACCAACAACAAAATATCAAGCATATAAATTTGGAAATCTTACCCAAATCGGGTCGACCTGACCCGTGACCCAAATCGGAAAACCCAAAACAGTGAATAACAACCAACAAAATATAGATTTTCAAATTCGGCTTGCAAGGCCAAATAGAAGTATGTAACGCCAAAGTTCAAGAACGAAACTTACCCCTTTTCCTTCCGATTTGAACTTGTTTTCGGACTTGTTTTTTTTGTTTCTTTTCTCGGATTTCTTGACTTTTTTAGAAACCAAAAATCAGAAAAATTCTTTTTTGAACCCCAAATCCGACCTCCGAAAATCCCTCCTATGAAGAACAAAAAGGGGGGTATTTATAGATGGATTCGTACCCCTCAACCTCAAGAACGAGTTCAAATTTTAAATAAAAGGAGCCAAAAATCCGAATTTGAAGGGGTAGTTGCGGATTTTAGGGAATAAGAGTATGGGTCGAAGTGATGGGTTGGTGGCAGGGTAAGGTGGTGTCAGGGGTTGGTGGTGGCAGTGGAGGTGAGGTGACCGGCGGTGGTGTGGGGTCAGGGACGTGTGAGGTCGGGGGCATGTGGGTGTCGGCCGAAAGGGTGTGTTTGGTTGAAGGATAGAGGAAATGATTTTATAGGGTTAGATTTTTGGTGGGTTTGGGGGATATGGGTGAAAATAGGGGAAAAGGGTTGTTGGGCCGACCGATTTGGGCTGGGGGTAATGGATAAGTGGGGTGATCGGTTGGGCTTGGGCGAAATAGATTTTGAGTAGAAATTGTTTTGGGTTGGGAAATGAATGGGTGTTGGGTGAAATTGGTTTGGGTTAAAATAAATATAAAAGGGTTTAAAAATGCTTTGAAGAAAAAATGTAAATAATTTAAATAAAAAATATAACGATGTGATAATAAATAAAAATAAAATATTTACGGAATGTTTAATGCTTAATTAGAATAAAAAATGCGATACAATTTTGTGAAAATAAAATAACATATAATATTAGGATAAAAGTATGATTATAATATTAAAATACAAATGACAGTAAAAAAATGCAAATAATAATAATAATGATGATATATATACATATATATGCCTATATTTTAAAATTGTTTTGAGGTTTCAAAATATTTAAAATTGCAAAAAAAATCGAAAAATATGGGACAAAATTGGGTGTTAACAACATCTATGCAAAAAGGACCAGCAACTTCCGCATAGAAAATAACTGCTGAGAATCTTCTGCAACTCCTTGCGAAATCCCTGAAACTATAGCAAGCATTGATACAACTTTAAAATCCCAAACAAGAAGTTGCTCAAAGCTCAGGAGAGGAAAAAATCTCTCAAAATTTTACAAAAATCGAGAAAGGAGAATCTTCAAAAACCCTTTCTCAAAAACTCAACTTGAGAAAGAAGAATCTTCAAAAACCCTTTCTCAAAAATAATTTTCAAACAAGTCCCCAAAAAACATGCCCCTGAATTTTTCATAAAACAATTTTTTCAAAATATTGTAACCATTGAAAAATGATTTTTTGACCAAAATGCTTTTTTAGCATTACAAATTTATTTTGGCCAAGGATTGTTTTACAAATCATGGATATTTTAAAAATCTCATATTTCTACCAGGCTATCCTTGAAATATTAGGATTAGCAATAATTAAAAATAATTATTATAAAAATAACCCAGATCTCTGTTATTCTATTTGCAAAATGCTTAACGTAATTGCTCCAATCGATTGGAGGAATGATATGTCTCAACTCCTAAATTTCCCAGATACCCATAAAAAAGAACCCTTTTTGATATTCATTTTAATTACTGGGATTACCAACAAGCTTGGTTCAATTCTTTTTTTATTCAAAATACCAACCAATGCCACACTTGGATTTTCCATTTTGATACCTCATGTAATCCATCACAATTTCCAACATGGTGGAATTCATGGTGGGAACAATTCGGATCCTCCCTTGAAATACAAAAACTTCAAGTCACTAAATCCTTCAGCCTTTTTAAATTCCAATATAAACCCACCAAAGAAGAAAAAAGATTTGTGCCACTTCACCTTTTTCACACCAAATTCCATTTACCATGGGTTTTCACATGGTCTGTAGATTATTCAGAAAATAAAATTCCGACAATTCAAAGAAGATTTAAGATCCGATGGTGGGACAACTTTAAAATACCTGCAAGCCTCACACCACAAAAGGTCAAGGAATGGCTAAATGCCCGAAAGTCCATTCAAATACAGGTGCCTCTAAAAACACCACAAGTATCACTACAAACACCGGAGCACACCCAGTTCCTTTCACAGAAATCCCAGATGGCCTCGATGCTTGCGGCGACCAAAAATCCAGAAGAAATGCAAGCCATAATTCTGAAGTTTGCACCGTCTTCATCAAAACAAGGCTCTTCATCAGAAGAAGAAGAATCAGAAATTGATATTGAAGACAGTCCGGTTTTTGGCAACAGTGGATTCTGAAGAAAATTGCCAAAAGAATTCAAAATACCCGAAATAGAGTTCAGACAAAATTCAGACAAAATAAAGTGCCCGAAAAAGTTACTTTAAAAAAGAAAACAGTAAAAACAAAAAGATCAGCAATAATTCAAGAAAATGCCGAAGTCAATGATGTCATGGATGACGTCATTCTCCACTCAGATGAATAGTCATTCTCCACTCGAATGAATAGTTAGATTCCTTTTAATTACCAAAATGTCATGTAAAACTTCTATAAAAGGAAACTCTCTCCCCCTTAGTTAGGGAGGCTTTTCCTTTCACATTTCTCTCATATTATAGATAGAAGTGAAAGCTCTAAAGAAGTTTCCCTTTAGGTTAGATCAAAATACCCGTCATATGATTCAATTCATATGACCCATTTCATATTACTCATATCATATGATCCAAAATACCTTAGAAATTTTCAAGGTATATCTCATTGACAAAATACTTTGTAAATTTTAATAATCTAAATGAATATGATTATGGACGGTATTACCTCTTAATATTTTAAATACTCCATGCTTTTAAATTCTTTAAATTCTTGCATGAAATACTTGACATGTTCTACCGCCTACTTGATTTAAATTCCTGCATATCCATAAGATTATGGTTTCCTTAACTGGAACCTTAATTTGTAAGTTAATATTGATTTGTTTTCTGCATATCTCCATTATCCATTGAGGGTAGAGATAGATTTACAAAGTATTTTGTCAAGGAGATATACCTTGAGAATTTCTAAGGTATTTTAGATCATATGATATGAGTCATATGAAATGAATCATATGAAGACTTTTCCTTTCACATTTCTCTCAGATTATAGAGAGAAGTGAGAGCTCTAAAGAAATTTTCCTTTAGGTTAGATCAAAATACCCCTTATATGATTCAGTTCATATGACCAATTTCATATGACTCATATCATATGAGTCAAAATATCTTAGAAATTTTTAAGATATATCTTCTTGACAAAATATTTTGTAAATTTTAATATTCTAAATGAATATGATTATGAACGGTATTACCTCATAATCTTTTAAATACTCGATGCTTTTAAATTTTTTAAATTCCTGCATTAAATACTTGGTTGGTTCTACCGCCTACTTGATTTAAATTTCTGCAGATCCTTAAGATTATGGTTTCCTTAACTGCAACCTTAATTTCTAAGTTAATCTTCATTTACTTTCTGCCTATCTCCTTTATCCATTGATTCTTCATTACCTTATATATATATATATATATATATATATATATATATATATATATAACTAGTCTCAGTGTACGCGCTTTGTGCGTGATCATGAGTGAGGCCACAAATTCTAACGATTATAAATTATGGCAACTAAAAAATATGAACCAATTTCGACTAAAATTAAGGATAAAAAACTCAAAGTCACATAAAACACAATAAAAATTACACATTAGATTAATGAAACCAAAAAATACTTAAACCAATGAACTTAAATTGACGGTAAACATATGTCAACAACATATAAAAGCAACTGCAAAAAAATACTACATAGGGGAAAAAAATAGACGCAGATAATGGTGAGAACACAATTTGCCTATAAAAACCATCAAAAGTAGTTTGCTCTTGTGAGTATGTGTATTCTACAAAAATAAAAAAAAGAGATAAAAGTCAAAATTTTAATCTCGTCGTCATTTTTTGGGTGAGGTCACAAATCCTAACTATCATAAATTAAATTATGGCAACTAAAAAATATGAACCAGTTTCAACTAAAACTAAGCATAAAACCTCAAAGTCACACAAACACATGACACATAATAAAATCACACAAATAGGTTAATGATAAAATAAAAAAAACACTTAATAATAAACTTAAATTGATGGTAAATATATGTGAAAAGAAACTCCAACAAAAGATACATATTACAAAGTGGAGAAATAATCCATTGATTATTTTCATTAATGAATGAATATATATACAATTTACAATTTTCATAATATGAAAAATCCTATTCCTATTCTACTCCCAAAACCCTATTCTATTTGTACATGAATTCTATAATTTATGGTAAGTGTACAATGATAATTATTTAAACAATATTACTTAAAGTATTAACCTCAATCCGTGATATACATGGTTTTGTATACCGTGTATATCACGGTTTCAATTATGGAAAGACTTCCTTTTGAAATCGTGATATACATGGTATACAAAACCGTGTATATCACGATATGTTATTACACCCCCGCAGTCATAGCGGGCGGTCTTCGTACACTGAGACTGTCTCTAAAATCTTCAAAAAGGACTGAGTGAAGACTCCGTTGACACCCAATTTTGTCCACTCTTTTTCGATATTTATTTACAATTTTAAATATTTTGACACCTCAAAAATAATTTTAATATATATATATATGTATAAAGCTTTTAATAACGTCGTCTATTTTTAATATCATTATTTATTATTATTATTATTATTATTCACATTTTTTACTATCATTTTGCCTTTTAATAACCTAATCATAATTTTTACCGTAATATTCTATGTATTTTATTTTCCACAAAATCACACCACATTTTTTATTTTAAATAAGCATTAAGCATCTTGCAAATATTAATTTATTATTATCACATTGTTATATTTTATTTACATAATTTATATTTTTCGCAAAGCATCTTGTTAATAATAAATTCTTTTATTTATTTCACTCAATACTCATTTTTATCCCTAACCCTCAAACAAACCCAAATTCCACAAAAAAAATAAAAATAGGGCCAGTAGGCCAAACCCGACCAAGCCCAACCAAAACCTCCCATTTCGGCCCAACCTACCCGAGCCCAATACCCCTTATCCCCATTTCCTTATCCCCATAAAACAAAAACCTAACCCTAAAACAAAAAAAACAAAAAAACAACACAAACATACCCTTTTTTTTGGCTCCCTTAAATCGCTGCACGCCCCCAAACCCATACCCCCACGCCGACCCGCACCCCATGCCCTGCCAACCCCCAAAACCTGCCGGTCACCTCACCCACTGCCACCACGATCCACAGCCCCTCTGCCCTGACACCACCCATACCCTATTCCGTAAAAATTCGCCCCAAAATCGTCACTTTTCCGTTTGATTTTTGAAATTCGAACTTGTTTTTTGGGGGGAAATACATCTATAAAACCCCCCCCCCTTTGTTCACTATTTTGGAGAGAGGTTTTTGGTCGATTTTTAGGTCCGAAAATTTAGGTTTAAGTTTTGAAAATTCGAAATCTTATTTGTTCTTTTTTTTTTGCATGTGTTCTTCATCTTAAATATTCCAAAAATATAGGTCGAAATTATTGGGTTTTGGTGTAGAAGAATATGAAATTTTGCTATTTATTCACTGTTTTTCGTATTCCTAATCGGGTCGGGTCGGTCGAAACCGGTCAAAATATCAGATAAATTCAAGTTTGTTTGTTCTTAATTTTGGTTACGAATCACCCATTTTGTTTCTTAATTCCCAAATCCGAAAATACCCCTTTTGTTCTTAGATTTCCGAATTCGAAACACTACTTTGAGCCTTTAATTTTGCAATCTGAAAATTCCATTTCATTCCTCATATTTTTCGCTCAATTTGGGTTTGATTTGATTCTGGCTTGGGTCGGGTCACCACCGGTTCAGAAACAGAATTCAATTCTGTTTTTCGGGTTGAAAATCAGAATTGGTAAATCCAAAAAATCAGAATTCTAAAGATTTTCGAGCGGATTCGACGATTCGAAACAACGCCTCGGTTCGCTACCCAGAAAAGGTTTGACTCATTTCAATTCTTCTATATTTCTTTAAGCCTATTTGATTGTGTGTTTTGCTCTTGATTTAGTATGATATTTTGCTAAGTAGTGTAGTCTTTATTAATTAATAAGATAATAAAATGCTTTGTTTGCATAATTGTATATATGTCGTTGGGGTATTTCTGATTTGGAGTTAATATGCGATAGATGATATTGCTTCGATGTTTTTGTTAACTAATTACTGTTATTTGTTCTTGTAAGGTATCTTGGGTTCATTATTAAGTGCAATACGGATAATGTAAGATTAATACGTGTTTGGAAGGAACTATGGCTTGATTAAATACTCTTAGGACACTTGGCGGATTATTGATATTCAAATTATTGTATGTTGTATGTTGTTAGCTTGTTTGCTGCCTATTAAATCAAACAATGATAGCATACTTTAATTGATTTAAATGACGATATTTACATGTTATATTCTAGAGTAATGTGTTAATTTCGAAAGAGTCTGTTTATCCATGTTTATATAATAGTATATGCGTTTGGTTTAAGTTCATGAATGTCATGTTTCTTTGAGATTAGGATGTGTTCAACTGAATTTATCATGTTTGTTTACATAACTTATACATTGGTCTTCCTTGCCTATTTTATTCATGTTTGAATTTGGAACCGGATGTGTTAGCACATGAGTATGCATTCCTATGTACATTTAAGTTGTATATTTTGTATATATATATATTGGGAATATTTATGTGTTTATATTTTCGTTTTGTCTAATAATCCTTCTTTTCTTTTCTTTACCTGAAATGCACCGGTAGTAACGAAGAGTCTCGTTATGAGACTCATGACTTTGTCCAAAACGAAGAACCACATTTGTGTTCATTGCATTCTCCGACCTCGAAACTTCAAAACATATAGGGTGCGATGATATCGTCATCCGCCCTAGTCGCTGCCTTTATTTATTGTCTAATCTGTCTTTCATTATTATTCGGGTTGTAATAATTATTTAATTTTGTACTGTCATTAGAATGCTTAGAATAATTAGGCTGCGAATAGATGAATGAATAGGATAGTTTAACTGCCGTTAGTTTATTTCTTAGGCTCATTTGAATTGGAAACCCATCGCTAGCTTTTATTTGTTTAGGGCAGTCTTGTATGTTCCAAACTTAGTCGCTAGTTACTTTATTCTATTTTTTTAGGCTCGTTATGCATACTTTAATCTCTTTCAAAAAAATAATTTGGCTATCTCTTAGTTACTTTTTTTCCTAAAAAAAAATAAGTTTTGTGTTTTTATTCGATTTGTATCATTGAAATATTTTCATAAAATCATCTCTTCACATTAAAAATAAAAATTTGCTTCTTCTATTATCAAATCGCCAAACACGTATTTTTGTAAACGAATAAACTTTACATCTATTTTTATGAATAATGTCATATAAAATACATACTCTTCTCAACTGTACATGTATTTTATAAATAATACTTTACAAATGTATGCTTTTATTAAATTGGCATTCCGCTCATGTTTAACTGCTTTAAATGCTAATTAGTTGCATTAATTAGCATTGATTTAAAAAAAATGACACTTGGGTGGTTTCTTTCAATTTGGTGGTATTCTATTAGTTTGGCCTGCTTTTATTATTCTTCTTTTTCAAGTTCAGAATTATTAGTGGCGTTCTTTTTCTTTTTTCAGATCGACTTTTGGAGGTAAAACGAGGACATAGAGTAACTATTTTGTTTCACTTGGGAAGTTCCAGCCTTCCAGGTTATTTTGTGGTTGAGTGGTCAGTCATCTACTTGTACTATCTCCAGCATCTGCCAACTCTATACCCAGAAATTGTCTAAGCAGTCCAAAGAAAAATGAGGAGGAGCAATTGGACTTGAAAATAAGCATTTGATGATTTCCAGATTGGTGCGAGCCAAATTGGTACTCTTTAAGGGCCCTTTGATTGATCGATTCTACTTTGGATAAGAGCATTTACTCTATTCTCCAGATTGTTGAATCTTCTACATTTATATACATGATTTGAGCATAACTGGACGGATAAGAGAAGATAGCCTAATCTTTGAAATCTTTGAGGAGGGTAAAAGAAGGTTGCCTTTGTTTCGATATTGAATTACCATCAGAAGCGTACACTTGTGAATGTAAACCTAAACTGGGTTAAAGATTGTGTCTTGGTCGGTGTAGTAGCTGGAGGTAGAGAACTAAAGGCGGGATCCACACTAGTTTCGATCATTGCCTCACGATCCGATTCTGGTCTTCCTATTTACCATCTCCAAAGCAAGCATGGGCGACTTGGGCTTCCTCGTGACTTGAAAGTCTCCACTTTCCTTAGGCGATACCCAAATATTTTTGAGGAATTTTATTGTCTTGATAGTCTTTGGCACTCTGTTCCGTGGTTCGAATTAACTCGCGAGGCCTTAGAGTTTCATCATGAAGAGGTTAATGTTCAGCGTGGAGTGCAACACGGATATTGTTAATAGGTGAGAAAGCTTTTGATGATGACCAAAGAGAGGATGCTTCCTCTTCGCAGATTGATCGACTAAGATGGGACGTAGGGTTGCAACATGATTATGGTAGTTCATTGATTATAAAATATCCTGAGTCATTTAGTTTGGTGGACCTTCCCGATGGTCGTGTTGGTCCGAGGCTTTTAGCATGGGATCACAAATTAGTCATTTCCCAATTGGAGGCAAATTACGCAAAGGAAAAAGGGACCTTGATGTTTCCTATTGGATTCACCCGGTTTCGGGTTAAAGAGAAAATGCATGGAATGGTTGGAGGAATGGCAAAGGCGCCTTATACTTCTCCTTATGTAGATGGCTCTCATTTGGACCCAAGGACAGATGTGTCAGAGAAGAGGATAGTTGGAGTGTTTCATGAGCTTTTGCACCTCACCTTGCAAAAGAAAACAGAGAGGAACAATGTTAGCAATCTTCGTAGACCATTGGAATTGCCTCAGAAGTTCACAAAGGTCTTTGAGCGGCATCCAGGGATTTTTTACATTTCTATGAAGGGTGACACGCAGACTATCGTCCTTAGAGAAACTTATGATCGCAATCAACTGATTGAGAAGCATCCCCTTGTTCATATAAGGGAGAAATTTGCAAACATGATGAAACAAGGTTTTCTAGATCGTAGTAGAGGGTTATATAAAGACACTAACCAACGTCCAGAAGAGGATACTCTGATATAGACTCAGATTCTGGCATGCGTTTAAAACATGAAGCAAAGTAGATAAAGGTCCTTGAAGAGTTTAGTGTTAAAGTTACAAGCTGGGAGGTGATTTGGCGCTGCGATTCTTGCAATTATTTTTACAATTTTAACCCTTCTTTCCGCCACTGTTGTTGCGGTTTTGGCTCAAATTGTCAACAAAACCGTGAACTATCGGATGAGGTCATCATTGCCACGGAACTTACGCCAGTAGTCGTCTTTTTTGCCAAGCTGGCTTCCTCCAAAGTGAGCATCGAACGAGCTTGATAAAAAGGGAGAAGTGGATTACTTTGTCGGAGTAGAGTCTCAACTCTATATAGGCCTCAGAAAGGCCTTCAACCATTTGTAGGACAAGACGATTATTGGTAACAGGCGCCCCAACGTTATTTTTGGATAATGCGAATTCTCTTATTAATGAATTTGATGATCGTAACTTAGCTACGCTTAAACTTCGGCAGATGATTAATGTTTGCGTATGCATTATTGATTTGCTTTCTAATGAACTTCTTTAAATGAAATGAAAGGTAGAATACGAGCCTATAGTGCGCTGTCTTTTCCTTTTAGGATCACAGTTTGTACAGTTGAAGAGTTAGAGAAAAATGTAGTTTATGTTACACTGAGAGAATGTTAGTGAACTTAACTCCACAAAGCCTAATTGTTATTCATGTCAAAGAGATGAATGACTCTTTACTTTTTTCTACTTCAAAGATATTGAGATATTCTACTTTTTACACTTGGATGGTTCCATTCTAATGAAAACGCCATTATTATTGAACGTATAGTGGTTGAAAAGGAAAATACATAAATAAGGATATCGAGATTCCTCTTTGTCAAATTTTTGAGTTGTGAGTGCTCATTTATTTATGTAGTATATTTTGGTGGAGATGGAAATAGAAAAATATGTCTTATTTATACCGAGTTGGATATTGACAAAAGAAAAACAAGAAGATCAATATATAGTTTGCGATCCTTTCACTATCACATTAACATTTGTATAGAGATCTTGAACGGGAGGGATTGAGCATTGTTTTATCTAATTTTCTCAATATAATCCTATATTTCACAATGCACTAACGACCACTCGCTACCTCCAGCGAATAGATCTGGATAGAAAGGAACTTCAGGGACCACACTACCCAACAACGAACTCCGGCAACCTCTGGCGGTCCCGACGACGACGAAAATCAGGGGTTTGTGTTGTTCTCAAGCGCAAAATAGGTTCTCTCTCCCTTTACTATATTGAAATTTTTGTACATCATTTACTGTAGAATTCTAGTAAGCACTAGTATTTGTGTGCGATTCTTGTCCGTGGTTCACCTGTTGGTTTATTCTGTCATTGCGTGCAAGTGTTTTCAGTTTTAGTACTCATTTCTATTCACATCTTGATTCTTGCTTGGTTTTTATTCTGGTTTAGTACCCATATTTCTATTGGACTTTATTTTTCTCTCACGAAGAAGACCAGGTTCTTAGGCTCAAAACAGAAACCATACGGTGGGTTTCGGTCAGGTTTACATAGTTACACAAGTTTTCGGCGGTGAACAAGAATTTTCCGACAGAAGACGGACATTTACACAGCTAGCTGTACAATGATTTTTGGCTGCGAGAAGGTTAGATTCATCTGGAGTTGGTACCTACAGGTGCTCGTATTCATTCTGTCCTTACCTTCATAGTTAAATTTTGCCTACTTTGTTGTATTGTATATTAACTTTACATTCTTGCTGTTGCTAGTTTTTCTTTAGCTATATCAGTTTTTCGTAGTGGCTAGACTTGCACCTAGATTCTTGTTAATTTGTGTTTGTTGCGTTGATTTGTGTTTCGCATTGATTTTTGCTTGTTTTAGGGCATATAGCCGAGTAGTCTGTAGCTGCTTTAGTGGCTTTGACGACTGATGGTAGACTAGAGTCATGTTCTCGGTTGGGGACGGGGAGATGGTTAGGGGGTAAGCAGGGTACGGGAGATGCTAGGCTGAGAATAGGGTTTTGGAATATTGGAACTTTAAAAGGGAAGTCCATAGAGTTAGTTAAGATTCTTAAGAAGAGAATGATTAATACAGCATGTGTCCAGAAGACCAAATGGGGAGGACCTATGGCTAAAGAGGTGGACGGGTTCAAGTTATGGTTATGTGGTAGGTCAGGGTATAGGAATGGGGTAGGCATTTTGCTAGACAACGAGCTAAGGGACCAGGTGGCAGAGGTTAGGAAGGTCAACGATAGGATGATGGCGATTAAGTTAGTAGTTTGAGGGTCCACTATGAACATTATTAGCGCTTACGCGCCGCAGGCGGGCTTGGCCGAAGAGGAGAAGAGACGTTTTTGGGAGGATTTGGACGAGGTGGTGGCAAGTGTGCCACCCACTGAGAAGTTATTTGTGGGAGGGGATTTCAATGGACATATCGGGTCATTTTCGAGGGCTACGGCGACGTGCATGGAGGCTTTGGCCTAGGGGACAGGAATGGGGGAGGCGTCTCACTTTTGGAGTTCGCTAGAGCTTTTGGGTTGGTGATAGCCATTTCGAGGTTCCTGAAGGAGGAGCACTTGGTAACTTTTCGTAGTTCGGTGGCCAAGACTCAGATAGACTTTTTGCTCCTTAGGAAGGTTGACAACGGTCTTTGTAAAGACTGCAAAGTTATTCCAAATGAGTGTCTTACAACTCGACATAAGCTTTTGGTGATGGATTTGGAGATCAAGATGGAGAAGAAGAGAAGGGTTGTGGATGACAGGTTGAGAATCAAATGGGGGAGTTTGACCATGGCTAGTGCAAAGGAGATAGGGGGAGAGGTTGACGGCCAAAGGGGCTTGGGGAGTAGTGGGGACGCGATCAGTATGTGGGACAAAACGATCAGTTGCATGCGGGAGGTGGCTAGAGCAGTGTTAGGGGTTTCGCGGGGTCGCCGTGGTAGGCATCAAGAGGACTGGTGGTGGAATGGTAAAGTTCAAGAGGTGGATGCGAAGAAAGTGGCGTATGCGAAATTGGTAGAAAGCGAAGACGAGGTGTAGAAGTGGACGAATAGAGAACTGTATAAGATGGCGAGGAAGAGGCAAAGCTAGCGGTCACGGTGACGTACACGCATAGTAGGCAGAGGCGGCAGTCTTACTAACATAAATACTTGAACGAAAAAGGAGATGGAGACATTGTGCTGGGAGATCTGGATAGATCTGGTAGGTACCGAGATTTTGGGTACTATAGAAGCATTAAGATTGAAGAGGTTAAGGGTGTTGTTCATAGGCAAGGCAGGCTTGGAGTGGTTGACTGAGTTGTTGAACGTCATTTTTATGACTGCGAGAATGCCCGAAGAATGGAGGTGGAGTACAATGGTTCCTTTGTACAAGAACAAAGGTAATATCCAGAGTTGCAACAACTATAGAGTTATCAAGCTGCTGAGCCACACTATGGAAGTTTGGTAAAGCGTCGTGGAGATGAGGGTGAGAACAGGCGTGTCTATTTCTGAGAACCATTTTGGATTCATGCCGGGACGTTCGACTACAGAAGCCATTCATCTTATTAGGAGGTTGGTGGTGTTGTATAGGGAGAGTAAGATAGAATTACATATGGTTTTTATCGACCTCGAGAAGACATCCGAGAAAGTCTCTAGAGAGGTTCTCAGGAGATGTTTGGAGGCTAAAGGTGTACCTGTGGCGTACACTAGGGTGATCAAGTATATGTATGATGGAGCCAAGACTACGGTAGGGACAATGGGAGACTCGGAGCACTTCCCTGTGATGATAGGGCCGCATCAGGGATCACCTCTTAGCCCTTTCTTATTTGCCTTGGTGATGGATGAACTGAGCCGCCTTCCTTAACAAGCCCTCGAGCCCCCTTTGCGCCGCCTTCTTCATAGAAGCCGTCAGGTTTACCCGGAAGTCCAAATTCTATGGTAGAGAACGCTGTAATAATAATTGGCCCATGAGAGACTCTTTTAAGTATTGCAAAAGAAAGGGCCCGCTGATAGAGCTAGACGGGGATGCGATACTTGTTATCAGGTCAGAGCGAGGGTATCTTGGAAACAGTCGCTCTATCTTTCAAGGTAGAGATAACGTCTGCGTACACTCTACTTTCCCCAGATCCCATGTCGTAGGATTGGGTATGTTGTTGTTGTACATATTTGAATGAATGGAGTGAGTTCCTGCTTATAGAGTTTGAAGCAAATATTTTCTCCCTTATTCTCTGTTGTTATAATTTGTCTTCATTCCAACACTAACATAATAATGAGAAGAGAAGAAGCAACTAAGAGCAATACAAAATATAGGAACAACATGGAAAGTCAAAGATGTTTCACTTCTCACAATTGCTAGATGGGAAATTACCAAGGCTACTGATATGTTAACATATTTATAGAATTGTACCGTGGTTTGAGTTTTTCATATTGGAGTCTAGATAGCTGCTGATTTTGGAAGTTCTTAATAGAAATCAGTTGCTTTTCTGTCGAGTTATATGAGTCTGGTACTCATCTAAGTAGTGGATGGGTCATGAAACTCAAACCTCTCTCCACTAACTGCAAAATCCATGTGCCCTCTATGTGTGAGCCATCCATTGGTAAATTTCAAAGCAGTAGTAGTGATATATGCAACATGTTTTCAGAAGATTAATGAGCATAACAAATTTGTGTTGGGTTCATTTGGAATTGTCGGGAGTTTTGAGATCAACCGTTTATGATTAGATAAGCAGAACCTTTGTTTTATGAGTCCACTTTGAAAATACCTGATAAAAAAAATGAGTCCTCTTTGAATGGTGCATGCCCTCTCAAAATATACTACGTTGGGATGGTTTTCTGGTAAAATGATCAAGCAGATCTTGTGGTGATGGTTTTACAATTTTTATATGTATTCTGCCTACCTGCTCTTTTATTTGCTTTATTCTACACAGTTTGAATTGTCTATTGATTAGTATCCTATAATGAAAGGTGGACCTTTGGATTTGCTTCATTATCCTTTGCTCGAGTCATCTATGGGTAATGACTTGATGCAGGATAGAAAGACATTTTGTGGAATGAAGCGAGGAGGATGGCTTTGGAAGTTCTTGGTCGCCTCATTGTTGTTTTAGATACAGGTGAAATAATGTGACGTTTTCTTTTAAGTTATTTCAAATATGTTTTTTGTCTTAAACACATGGAATCAATTATGGAGTGCGAGACAATTTCATGATGAACACAGAGATCAATATTTACTCATTTAAGCCTCTTATTTAATGTAACAAATATTGAAAGACTACGTGAATCTTTAAAAAAAAAAGGCAGCCCGGTGCACTAAGCTCCCGCTATGCGCGGGGTCCGGGGAAGGGCCGGACCACAATGGTTTATTGTACGCAGTCTTACCTCACATTTTTGCAAGAGGCTGTTTCCACGGCTTGAAACCATGACCTCCTGGTCATGGTCACATGGCATCAACTTTACCAGTTACTTCCAGCCTTACCAATTTCAACATGTACAACTACTAGAACATTTTAGCATTTTTAAATTTGATGATTTAAAAGTTTGCTTCAAAATGATCTGATTTCATGCGGATAGATGTTCTATATGAACATACTCATTAGGATGCTATGTATCATTTTATATGAAATTCTTTCAGCCTACTTAATTACCTTGCTTAATAACTTATTAGATCCAGTAATACTATAATTCACATAATATCGTGGATCACACAATTGTTAAAAGCCTCGCGCTATTTGATATTTCTCTGCGTTCTTTACCTTTTTTAGAATTTGATGGTTCTCTTTTTTTGGTATTTGGAGCATTCAAACTTTATGGCATATAGTTTGTGTTATTTGGTTGTACTTTGTGATCTGAAGCTGATTTTATAGACTGGACACCCCTGGATTATAATAGAAAAAATGCTGTAGTACTAAGGCCAAATGTGTCATCTTTCAGGATGCTCCCCCTTCTCCTCACTATTTGTGATCATCATAATTTGTTCTCAGTTGTACCTGGAATGCTTCTGTGCAATCAAGGACAACAAACAGCTTTGCTCTGGTAAGGGTATTTTTAGACTCTCGGACATATATGGTGAATCAAGAAGAATCCCTTTTTTCCTTTGTGTGTGATTGGAGGTTCTTAAACTGGATTAACTGATACTAAATCTGTAGATCTGCTCTCAATTTAGGATCTTGCAAGATCTGCAGTGGTCTAGACATAGGAATTATTTTTCCACCATCTGTTGATATCTATTTCTGTGTTATCAATCATATAAATGCTGTGTTAAAGAATCCTGCTTTGGGGATTCCTTGACGTTGTTCTGGGAAGAATGATAACGGCAAGGGGGACAGGAAAGCTTCTTTTGCCTCTGACATAGCACTACAAAAACAAAACAAACAAAAAAACCAACTGTGAGTTGAGTACCTCTTTACTGCAAGAGTATATCTTGCGTGAAGATATATGGGTGTCTGTTTTTTAGGATAAAGTAACTATACTTCAATTTGCTTGAATTGATGTTAAGAATCATAAAGATGCCTATTTAACTAACATAAGTTGATATAGACTTATTCCAGTTATGCCTTATTACTTCTTTATATTGATATATTTGGGACAAATGTATTATCCCAGTTAGCAGAGGTTAGAGTGTTCCTTCCTACATGCAGATTGCCAAGGAAGGAAAGATATATTCAGCAGATGGAGCATATGCCAACAATATCCATGTAATATGTAGAAAATGTAAAAGCTACTGGTTTTATTCTTTAGATATTTTTGCATTCTCTCTAGAAAGATTAAAAAAAAAAAAGGGCAGCCCGGTGCACTATGCTACTGATTTTATTCTTTAGAAAGATTCTGGTTTATAAATTCCATGCTTCAGGCTTATGGCATTATATTGAGTTTTGACATTTGACATTTCTGAAATTGCATGTTATAGGGTAAAGGGAAGTGCTTAACTTTGACTAGGAGAATGATGATAGCCAATGGAGCTGCTAAAGGAAACTTTCAGTGCCTTATAATTGATCAATAGAAGATAACAGGGCAATTTTAATACATGCTCCCCTTGCTATCCGGTAGAGAAGGATTTGTGGCCAAGGTCTGAGGATTTAAATATGTGATAGTGCATTAAGCTCCCGCTATGCGCAGGGTTTGGGGAAGGGCCGGACCACAAGGGTCTAATATACGCAGTCTTACCCTGCATTTCTACAAGAGGCTGTTTCCATGACTTGAATATGTGACCTCCTGGGTATCGGTTACTGCCAAGCTCCCCTTCTGTGATCATACTAAATGTTGGCAAGCTATGCATTTTAACGAGGAAGCATAAGGGAAGTCATAAATTCTGATCTCCTAATGGAAGATGTAACATGGAATGGTTGAAAATGATTTTCAAAAGCGGGACATGCGTAGCCCCCTTTATCACAAAAATAAAGTATTTTGTTCATTCTGATAATACAATTAGATAAGCTTTAGTTCTTTTGAATTGGTAATCCTTAATGATTTACTGTTCTATTTGAGCAAATGATTGCTCCAAACAAAAGGACCACTTGAAAATTCAAAATGTTGGGCAAGGGCTAGTTTTTAGAATATGGTGAGTGAAAAAGAAAAGATGCACATTTCATGTTTAGCGAAGATTGCCTTCCCAATTTGGGGGCAAAACGAAAAAACAGCATCAATTTTCATGTTTTTTAGTCGGAAGACCACTGAAATCAAATAAAAAAAAAATAGATTTTGGAATCAAACCTAGATGTCTTTGAAACCAATCTCAAGTTTTTCAAAAAGTATTTAAAAAAGCACAAATTTGAGGTTTTAAAATTGATCCTCGAAAATAAACCAAAATTAAATCTAAATGCCGCCTTAATTTTGGGAAAGGTTTCCAAGTATTGAAAAGAAGGGTGGTTCAAAATGGAACTATAACTGATAAGTCAACCGCAAAATAGAGTTATTGGCTTATTAGTATCAGGTTGTTGGGTTAATGGTTGGTGAACGGATTAAAATTTATAATGTACGGCTTAACGCTGCGCGGTACGGCGTACTGAATTTTTTTATTGGATAAACCGTTAACCCGCTAAGAATGATTAAGTTTATATTCACATCCTTTATATATATATATAAGTAGTTTAGAAAATTCAGAAATCCTAAAATGTTAGAAATTCTTAACTGGTGGACTTTTGAAGGATTTTGGATAAGCATGAATAGATGTTTTATACCAAAAAAGTTGGGTGGTAACTTACCATCAAAGAAGTGCAAATCAACTTTGTAATACAATTTGAGGATTGTTCATAAATAGATATAACATGCAAATTTTGTCTTTCTATACCCTTTTAAAGTTTACGAGCTACTGAGAGATTCTCAACATGTTTAAGATTTTCAACTCTAGGTAAGGGACATAGTGCAATAAAAAGCAATTGTTTGGAGTTCTCTGCTAAATTTATAAGACTTGCACTTGATTACCTATTTCTATGTCCCATTAAATTACACAATATTTGAATCACATCATGAGATGGTTTCTTTCTTATGTGAATTTCCATTTGTACGATAAATTATAAACTTTGCTGTTAGTGGTCTCGCAGTGACGACCTTTCTGGTTCTTTTTTTTTCTTTTGCAATTCTACTTTTCTGTTCTCTGTTGAAATTTCTTCCGTAATGCTAGATTTAAACCATCGCTTGTTTTTTCTTAATTGACTTTATTGATTAACGGATAAGTCAACTGTTAACCAGCCGATAACTGTTAAATCTAAATCGAACAAATCGATATCTTATTGGATGATTGATATATTTGAAAATTGATAACCGATAAATTGAATCGTTAAGCACAAATATCCAACTGAACTATCCGATAAACACTCCTACTTGAAGCCAAGCAATTTTTTCAATTCATGAGGAAAAGAAACAGAAAAACAAGGAAAATAATTGAACCAATTCTTTTTTCATTCTGCCCTATCTCATTTGTTTTTCATTTAGTCCACCAGACAAAACATTAGTAGTCAAAGGAGATGGGCAATCTAAAAAATTCACTTTTCAGTATTTGTTTTACGGGTGTGTGTGTATATATATACCTTATATCTCAAATCAGAGAAATAAATTACAAATACATCCATATTGGATTGGTCCAAGTAGGGATAAAACCCCTTACTAAGGAAGGATTAAACACCTCAATTCTTGCTATCTTACGAGATGACAAATTCACAAATTTTGAAGATTCCCTATTGAGTTATGTTGAGTCTAGTCTCTGCACATGACCAATATCTTTTGACTATTACCCAAATTTCTCAGTTTCTTTAAATGATAAAAACATCCAAAAATCCTTTGTCTTACAAATAAAGACACACAATTACTAAATGCTTGAAGGTTCAATTCCGGTAGCTATAATTTTTAGAATCCATTACAAAGGTATGACTTTAGCTTTTGCCACAAAAGTCATATACCATAGTAAGAAAGGCGAAATCCTTCTTTTACAAACATGTCTTTCCAGATCTAACACCGTAATACCAAGACCTATTAGGTGGAAGGACATTACCCTACCAGACGAATGGATCCTGGAAGGTGTAGTTAAACCTGAACCTATAGAGACTTCCCAACCAAATACTTGTCTTAGAGAAGTAACCCAATATCAAGACGGTAGAATTGGTCTATCATTCCATAGAAGATCTACGAGTAGTAGATACGATGATTCTAGTTTCGTAGAAACCCTAGACTTAGGAAGAGTTTCACAGATTCCTTCAGTAAATACTCCTTACAAAACAAAACCTAGACATTCTACGTCAGATTTACACAATCTAAGAAATGTAGACTACACCAACGAAATACCTAGAGTCGTTTATGAAAATTCCACTGTTATAGAAAAAATAGAGGACCAAGAACCTAGTAGTCCGACATTTTCCTCGATTACAGAGAACATAGTAAACGAAATTGATGTTTTACAAAAAGAATTTCAAATAGATAAGAAATTCCTACAAAATGATTTTTATGAAAAATACAATCTAGAAAAAAGAATTTGGTTCTTCAAAAACTTTTTAATTACTAGGACACAAATACAGGAAAACTTTTATGATTTTGTTAATGAGCATAGGATAAACATCCTATTCTTTGACTGATTTGAAATTTATTCCTCCGAAAATTCCATAGAATGTCCCTATTCTAAAATGGTAAATCCCGTTACGACTAGGAACAAGACACCGAAGTGGGAAACCCTAGCTGATTCTAGGAATGTCCAGTCCAACCATTCTCTTCTACAAGGTATTAAGCTAAACATTCATGGTTGCCCTGTAGACGCGATTCCTCTTAAGAATCCAGCAGACGATGAAAACACAAATACAAAGAATATCCTCGCACAAAATAATTTCACCAATATCAGTATGAATACCCTAGGAAAACAACTCGATAGAGTGGAAAAACACATCAAAAACCACCATTTAGTCACTATAGACTCCCTAAAAACGACTAAGGATATGAAATTGAAAAGCCAAAGCCCTATCTTTAAACTTTTTCAGGTGTCCAAAGATGATGTCAAAAACATCCAGCAAAATAAGTCTGAATTTATTCAGGCTATACAAGATCATTTGAGCAAAATTGGGACATCCAACAGTTCTAATACATAACACAATATTCCAGATACCCCACAATCATCAAATAAATTAACAACTTTAACATATGATTCCAATAACGATGATACATTACAACAATTCCAAAATAATACACCACTTATTAATAATATGGATTGGAACAACCCGCACAACAAGTACAACAACAATTACCGACTATTCCTGCTCCAGATCTAGGAATAATAAAACCCCTAGCTCAATCCCGTCTTAACGCCTCCTCCATTTATGATTGGAACATAGATGGGATGACCGAATACAATATCCTCAGCTTTCTCCAACAAATGACCATGGCCGCAAATGCCTACAAAACGCAAAATGGTACACAAGACAAGACCATTGCAAAACTGCTCATCGCAGGATTCTCTGGTCAATTGAAAGGTTGGTGGGTCAATTATCTCACTGATCAACAAAATAAAGACATCATCAATTCTATCAAAACTGATGAAGAAGGAATACCAATCCTTGATGAACAAGGTGAACCCTTACAAGATGCAGTATCAACCTTGATACTCACAATCTCTTTAAATTTCATAGGAGATTCTTCGCATCTGAAAGATAAAAATGCCGAGTTACTTTCTAACCTCAAGTGCAAAAAACTCAGTGATTTCCAATGGTACAAAAATATTTTCTTAACCATAGTTATGCCCGGGGAAGATTCCAACCAGCCATTTTGGAAAGAGAAATTTCTGGCCGGACTACCTACCCTTTTATGAGAAAAGGTTAGGAACAAAATTAAAGAGAATTATGGAAAATAGATTATACCCTACAGTGAGTTTACATACGAACAACTAGTCAGTATAACTCAACAGGAAGGTCTAAAGATATATCAAGACCTGAAATTATAAAAACACCTCAAATTGGAGCTAAAGAGAACTAGGTGCGAACTCGGTACTTTTTGCAAACAGTTTGATACTAATTTCACAAAACCTTCTCCTAGTTGTACATAAAACTGTAGCAAGACTCATAAATTCCTTAAGAGTACATCAAAAGGTTACAAAAAGAGGGATTTCAGCAAGACTAACGAAGTGTATTACAAAAATCCTTACAAAAATACTCGTTATTCCAAAAATAGACCGAATCTCAAAAAGCTGATTCAAAATACAAAGACATTATGTGTTACAAATGTCATAAAAAAGGTCATACTTCGAGATTTTGTAAAATGAATAAAAAATTACAAGAATTGAAACTAGACGACGAGGTAACTCAAAAAATCTCCAATCTTCTCAATGATTCCACCGATTCAAATGTCGAGTCAGAACCTGACTATTTTTCTCTGTCTTCTGAAGACAACAAAGCCCTCAAAATAGATGAATTGCTCACGACCAGTTCATTTGAAAAATCTGATAAGGGTAAGGGAAAACATGTTTGTGCTTTAACCAAAGACTAAGAATTTATGTCAGATATGGTTAAACACATAGATGTCGAATACCAAAATGATTATTTGAATAAACTCCTCAAATCTTTTACAAACGAGAAAAAAGATACCAAAAATATGATTTTGCCAAATACTTCCAAAAATACCTACGACTTGACCAAAATCCTGAAGAAGGGTAAAAAGATGAAAGATTTCAGAGAAACGCCAGTTCTAGAACTTCAAAAGGAGATAAAACAAATAAAACTAGAGATCAAGGTTCTAAAAGAAAAACAAGAACAAGATTCTCTATTAATAAAAACAATCATTTTAAAAGAAATCCAGGAGAGTTCTGAGTCCGACAATTCTGACTCTGAAAATCCAGAAGGACCTTCTGATAACCAACATCTTGAAGAGATCCCAAAAGAATTCCTTACTGTCTTAAGACAGATCACGTCAAAAAAATACCTTGTCAAAATAACCCTTCAATTCTCAGGCAATTTTAGAATCACTACTATTGCTCTTTTTTACACATGAGCAGATTTGAATTGCATAAAAACGGGTCTAATACCTGATAAATTCCATGAAAATACGCAGGAAACATTAGCAGTGGCTAACAACACAAAGTGGGAAATCAATTCCCAAACCAGTGCGTCTATTATTAACGATGGAGTTTCTATAACAACATCGTTTGTTTTAGTAAAAGACATACACAACTCCGTTATCTTAGGGACACAATTTATAAATCTTATCACCCCTTTTAAGGTAGATAATGATTTCATCTCTTTTGATTCCAATAATAAGAATTTGAAATTCCTTTTTTTGACAAAACCAAAAGCAAGAGACCTCAATCTGATAAAGACTTATTCTTGTCATCTAGGAGAATTAAGGAATAGTTTTTAAATCAGAATTCTGAGTCCCCTAGAAACCATGATACCCGTTACATCAAATTAATTGATGCCTTTGCATACACAAAATTTTTAAAGTATGATTTACATTGTCAAAAATATTGCATTAAAAAATATTTTCTGCAAATTGATTCCTGACATTTTTTACTTTAAAGAAAAGCTTTTAACCAGTAACTTTTTCAAAAACAGGAGAGAAACCCGACAGATTCCTGATACTGGTTGCAGAACAGATATGTTCTACCACTGTCCCTTACCCCACTGTTTGGGTTACAAGGACAAGATATCGAGAAAGGATATGCAAGAATCGGGACAATATTGCCACCATGTGATGTGTGGAGCCTTGCTCCAAAAGAGAAAATATGAAATCTCTCCACCAATAAATACATCAGTTGTTGCACCACAATAACAAACAAATTCCACAGCCCCCAAAAAACCCGCAAACTCCACCACTTCCAAACCAATAAAGGAAGAAAAAGTAAAATTCCTTGCAAAACATCCTACCAAAAAACCCCTGACATGGTATGACGCAGTGATGAAAGAAGAAAACGAAAATACTGCAGCATCTATGCAAAAAAGACGAGCAACTCCCGCATAGAAAATAACTACTGAGAATCTTCTGCAACTCCTTACGAAATCCCTGAAATTACAGCAGGCATTGATACAACTTCAAAATCCCAAACAAGAAGTTGCTCAAAGCTCAGGAGAGGAAAAACCTCTAAAAATTTTACAAAAATCGAGAAAGGAGAATCTTCAAAACCCCTTTCTCAAAAACTATTTTCAAAAACTCAACTTGAGAAAGAAGAGTCTTCAAAAACCCTTTCTCAAAAATAATTTTCAAACAAGTCCCCAAAAAACATGCCCCTGAATTTTTCATAAAACAATTTTTTCAAAATATTGTAACCATTGAAAAAAGATTTTTTGACCAAAACCCTTTTTTGCATTACAAATTTATTTTGGCCAAGGATGGTTTTACAAATCATGGGATATTTTAAAAATCCCATATTTCTACCAGGCTATCCTTGAAATATTAGGATTAGCAACAATTAAAAATAACCCAGATCTCTCTTATTCAATTTGCAAAATGCTTAATGTAATTGCTCCAAGCGATTGGGGGAATGATCTGTCTCAACTCCTAAATTTCCCAGATACCCATAAATATGAACCATTTTTTTATATTCCTTTTAATTACTGTGATTACCAACAAGCTTGGTTCAATTCATTTTTTTTATTCAAAATATCAACCAACGCCACACTTGACTTTTCCATTTTGATACCTCATGCAATCCATCACAATTTCCAACATAGTGTAATTCATGGTGGGAACAATTCGGATCCTCCCTTGAAATACAAAAACCCCAAGTCACTAAATCCTTCAGCCTTTTTAAATCCCAATATAAACCCACCAAAGAAGAAAAAAGATTTGTGTCACTTCACATTTTTCACACCAAATTCCATTTCTGTAGATTATTCAGAAAATAAAATTTCGATAATCCGAAGAAGATTTAAGATCCGATGGTGGGACAACTTTAAAATACCAGCAAGCCTCACACCACAAAAAGTCAAGGAATGGCTAAATGCCCAAAAGTCCATTCAAATATAGGTGTCTCTACAAACACCACAAGTATCACTACAAACACCGGAGCACACCTAGTTCCTTTCACAGAAATCCCAGATGGCCTCGATGCTTGCGGCGACCAAAAATCCAAAAGAAATGCAAGCCATAATTTTGAAGTTTGCACCGTTCTTCATCAAAACAAGGCTCTTCATCAGAAGAAGAAGAACCAGAAATTGATATTGAAGACATCCCGATTTTTGGCAACAACGGATTCTGAAGAAAATTGCCAAAAGAATTCAAAATACCGGAGTAGAGTTCAGACAAAATAAAGTGCCAGAAAAAGTTACTTTAAAAAAGAAAACAGTAAAAACAAAAAGATCAGCAATAATTCAAGAAAATGCCGAAGTCAATGATGTCATGGATGACGTCATTCTCCACTCAGATGAATAGTCATTCTCCACTCGAATGAATAGTTAGATTTCTTTTAATTACCAAAATGTCATGTAAAACTTCTATAAAAGGAAACTCTCTTCCCCTTAGTTAGGGAGGCTTTTCCTTTCACATTTCTCTCATATTATAGATAGAAGTGAAAGCTCTAAAGAAATTCCCCTTTAGGTTAGATCAAAATACCCCTCATATGATTCAATTCATATGACCCATTTTATATGACTCATATCATATGATCTAAAATAACTTAGAAATTTCCAAGGTATATCTCATTGACAAAATACTTTGTAAATTTTAATATTCTAAATGAATATGATTATGGACGGTATTACCTCTTAATCTTTTAAATACTCCATGCTTTTAAATTCTTTAAATTCTTGAATGAAATACTTTGCATGTTCTACCGCCTACTTGATTTAAATTCCTGCAGATCCATAAGATTATGGTTTTCTTAACTGGAACCTTAATTTGTAAGTTAATATTGATTTGCTTTCTGCATATCTCCTTTATCCATTGAGGGTAGAGGTAGATTTACAAAGTATTTTATCGAGATATACCTTGAGAATTTCTAAGGTATTTTGGATCATATGATACGAGTCATATGAACTGAATCATATGAAGGCTTTTCCTTTCAAGCTTTTTCTTTCACATTTCTCTCAGATTATAGAGAGAAGTGAGAGCTCTAAAGAAATTTTCCTTTAGATTAGATCAAAATACCCCTCATATGATTCAGTTCATATGACCCATTTCATATGACTCATATCATATGAGTCAAAATACCTTAGAAATTCCCAAGATATATCTCCTTGACAAAATACTTTATAAATTTTAATATTCTAAATGAATATGATTATGGACGGTATTACCTCCTAATCTTTTAAATACTCAATGCTTTTAAATTCTTTAAATTCTTGCATGAAATACTTGGCTTGTTCTACCGCCTACTTGATTTAAATTCCTGCACATCCATAAGATTATGGTTTCCTTAACTGGAACCTTAATTTGTAAGTTAATATTGATTTGCTTTCTGTATATCTCCTTTATCTATTGAGGGTAGAGATAGATTTACAAAGTATTTTGTCAAGGAGATATACCTTGAGAATTTCTAAGGTATTTTGGATCATATGATACGAGTCATATGAAATGGGTCATATGAACTGAATCATATGAAGGCTTTTCCTTTCCAGCTTTTTCTTTCACATTTCTCTCAGATTATAGAGAGAATTGAGAGCTCTAAAGAAATTTTCCTTTAGGTTAGATCAAAATACCCCTCATATGATTCAGTTCATATGACCCATTTCATATGACTCATATCATATGAGTCAAAATATCTTAGAAATTCCCAAGATATATCTCCTTGACAAAATACTTTATAAATTTTAATATTCTAAATGAATATGATTATGGACGGTATTATCTCTTAATCTTTTTAAATACTCCATGCTTTTAAATTCTTTAAATTTTTGCATTAAATACTTGGCTTGTTCTACCGCCTACTTGATTTAAATTCCTGCAGATCCTTAAGATTATGGTTTCCTTAATTGGAACCTTAATTTGTAAGTTAATCTTCATTTACTTTCTGCATATTTCCATTATCCATTGATTCTTCAATACCTTTTTATATATATATATATAAATATATAACTAATCTCAATGTACGCGCTTTATGCGTGATCATGAGTGAGGCCACAAATTCTAACGATTTTAAATTATGGCAACTAAAAAATATGAACCAATTTCGACTAAAATTAAGGATAAAAAACTCAAAGTCACATAAAACACAAAATAAAATTACACAATTGATTAATGAAACCAAAAAATACTTAAACCAATGAACTTAAATTGACGGTAAACATATGTCAACAACATATAAAAGCAACTGCAATAAAGATACTACATAGGAAAAAAAATAGATGCAGATAATGGTGAGAACACAATTTGCCTATAAAATCCATCAAAAGTAGTTTGCTTCTTGTGAGTATGTGTATTATACAAAAGTAAAAAAAAGAGATAAAAGTCAAAATTTTAATCTCGCCCTCATTTTTTGGGTGAGGTCAGAAATCCTAACTATCATAAATTAAATTATGGCAACTAAAAAATATGAACCAGTTTCAACTAAAACTAAGCAGAAAACCTCAAAGTCACACAAAACATGACACATAATAAAATCACACAAGTAGGTTATTATCATTAGTATTATTCGCATTTTTTACTATCATTTGCCTTTTAATATCCTAATCATAATTTTTATCGTAATATTCTATGTATTTTTATTTTCCGCAAAATCACACCACATTTTTTATTTTAAATAAGCATTAAGCATCTCGCAAATATTATTTTATTATTATCACATTGTTATATTTTATTTACATAATTTCTATTTTTCGCAAAACATCTTGTTAATAATAAGCCCTTTTATTTATTTTACTCAATACTCATTTTTATCCCTAACCCTCAAACAAACCTAAATTCCACAAAAAAAATAAAAATAGGGCCTAGTCGGCCAAACCCGACCAAGCCCAACCGAAACCCCCCATTTCGGCCCAACCTACCCGAGCCCAATACCCCTTATCCCCATTTCCTTATCCCCATAAAACAAAAACCTAACCCTAATACAAAAACAAAACAAAAAAACAAAAAAAAAACCCCTTTTTTTCGGCCCCCTTAAATCGCCGCACACCCCCCAAACCCATACCCCCACGCCGACCCGCACCCCATGCCCTTCCAACCCCCAAAACCCGTCGGTCACCTCACCCACTGGCACCACGATCCACACCCCTCTGCCCCTGACACCACCCATACCCTATTCTGTAAAAATCTGCCCCAAAATCGTAACTTTTCCGTTTGATTTTTGAAATTCGAACTCGTTTGTTGGGGGGAACTACATCTATAAAAACCCTCCTTTGTTCACTGTTTTGGAGAGAGGTTTTTGGTCGATTTTTAGGTTTAAGTTTTGAAAATCCGAAATCTTCTTAAAGGTTGCATTGTATTTTTTGTGTTGTTCTTCACTATTGAGAAGTACGGATTTCAAAATTCCGAATTTTTTTTTTGCATGTGTTCATCATCTTAAGGATTCCGAAAATATAGGTCGAAATTATTGGGTTTTGGTGTTGAAGAATCTGAATTTTTGCTATTTATTCACTGTTTTTCGGATTCCGGATCGGGTCGGTCGAAACCGGTTCAAAAAACCAGATAGATTCAAGTTTGTTTGTTCTTAATTTTGGTTACGAATCACCCCTTTTGTTTCTTAATTCCCAAATCCGAAAATACCCCCCTTTGTTCTTAGATTTCCGAATCCGAAACACTACTTTTAGCCTTTAATTTTGCAATCTGAAAATTCCATTCATTCCTCATATTTTTCGCTCAATTTGGGTTTGATTTGATTCCGGGTCAGGTCACTGTCGGACCAGGTCGGTTTGGACTTTCAGAAACAGAATTCAATTCTATTTTTCCGGTTAAAAATCAAAATTTGGTAAATCCAAAAAATCAGAATTCTAAATATTTTCGAGCGGATTCGACGAATCGAAACCACGCCTCGGTTCACTATCCGGAAAAGGTTACTCATTTCAATTCTTCTATATTTCTTTAAGCCTATTTGATTGTGTGTTTTGCGCTTGATTTAGTATGATTTTTTGCTAATTAGTGTAGTCTTTATTAATTAATATGATAATAAAATGCTTTGTTTACATAATTGTATATATGTCGTCGGGGTATTTCTGATTTGGAGTTAATTTGCGATAGATGATAATGCTTCGATGTTTTTGTTAACTAATTACTGCTATTTGTTCTAGTAAGGTATCTTGGGTTCATTATTAAGTGCAATACGGATAATGTAATATTAATACGTGTTTGGAAGGAACTATGGCTTGATTAAATACTCTTAGGACACTTGACGGATTATTGATATTCAAATTATTGTATGTTGTGTATGTTGTTAGCTTGGTTGCTGCCTATTAAATCAAACAATGATAGCATATAATTGATTTAAATGACGATATTTACATGTTATATTCTAGATTAATATTTGCAAATTTGGAAAGAGTCTGTTTATCCATGTTTATATAATAGCATATGCGTTTGGTTTAAGTTTATGAATGTCATGTTTCTTAGAGATTAGGATGGGTTCAACTGAATTTATCATGTCTGTTTACTTAACTTATACATTGGTCTTCCTTGCCTATTTTATTCCTGTTTGAATTTGGAACCGGATGTGTTAGCACATTCTCTTTCTTTTGCTATTTTAATGTGCCAAATCTGAAAAAAAATGTCTTAAGGATATATAAAATATACGGACATGAGTATGCATTCCTATGTACATTTAAGTTGTATATTTTGTATATATATATTGGGAATATTTATGTGTTGAAGAGTCTCGTTATGAGACTCATCATGACTTTGTCCAAAACGAAGAACCACATTCGCGTTCATTGCATTCTCCGGCCTCAGAACTTCAAAACAAATAGGTGCGATGATATCGTCATCCGCCCTAGTCACTGCCTTTATTTATTATCTAATCTATCTGTCATTGTTTTTTGGGTTGTAATAATTCTTTAATTATGTACTGTCATTAGCATGCTTAGAATAATTAGGCCGCGAATATATGAATGAATAGGATAGTTTAACTGCCGTTAGTTTATTTCTTAGGCTCGTTTTAATTGGAAACCCATCGCTAGCTTTATTTGTTTAGGGCCGTCTTGTATGCTCCAAACTTAGCCGCTAGTTACTTTATTCTATTTTTAGGCTCGTTATGCATGCTTTAATCTCTGTCAAAAAAAATTGGATATCTCTTAGTCACTTTTTTTCCTAAAAAAAAATAAGGTTTGCGTTTTATCCGATTTGTATCATTGAAATATTTCCATAAAATCGTCTCTTCACATTATAAATAAAATTTGCTTCTTCTATTATCAAATCGTCAAATACGTATTTTTGTAAACGAATAAACTTTACATCTATTTTTATGAATAATGTCATATAAAATGCATAATCTTCTCAACTCTACATGTATTTTATAAATAATACTTTACAAATGTATGCTTTTACGTATTTTAAAAAATAAATGCATGCCTTTTCCAAAATCAACTTCACATATATACAAAATGCATACTTTATGTGTATAATGTATACTTCTCATAAAAATCAATTTTACATGCAAACACATGCTTTTCATTAAAATTAATTCACATGCATTGTAAACGATGTTATACAAATGCATGCACTTTTATTCTACATGCATCTTATAAGCCATGTCTCACAAATGCACTCTTTTTTTTCAATACTACATACACTTTATAAGTTATGTCATGCAATACATACTTTTACTAACAAATCCATTTTATATGTATTTTATAAACAAGCCATGCAATTCGGCAAAAATGCATCTTTTAAATCAATTATTTGCAATATTCTTTCCTTAAACTTCATACCTTTTAAACATACATTTTTAGCATAATAAATAATCTGAGTTTGACTGGATAACCGCAAGTTAGCGGATCTTAAAGGATGCCTAACCCCTTCCCTTTAGGATAATAAAGAACTCTTACCTAGAATCTCATAAATTCGTAGACCATAAATCAGAGTTATTTTTGTAGCATTTATGCTAAAATTTAGGTGCCTTAATTCACCATAAAATAAATTTAGCGCCGATTCCAAAAATAAGCTTTAGAGGCTTTTTAATTTTAAGCGCACATGGGATTCGGTCGGGTGCAGACGCCGCGTTAAAAAAATAGCGCGCAGAGCATGGCGACTCCACTGGGGAACTTCAGGTTCTTAACCATAGCAAATCCAGGTTAATTATTATTGCGCTTTATTTTTGCTCCTTATTTGATCTACTGCTTTAAATTGTTTCCTTTTTGAAACTTTGTATGTTTAATTGCTTTAATTGCTACTTTCTTTACTGCTTTTCTTAAATTGGCATTCTGCTCATATTTCTTCCACTTTGGAAAATTGACACTATCACACATACACGCGAGGTGTGTTTCGCGCACCCGCAAAATTATCTTTCAAATTATCAAATTTTAGGAGAGTTAACGTATGTGCAGATTGTCCGGATACGTAACCTTCTCACTCGAGCAGTCCGCTCGGAAAACTTGAGTCTAGTAAGCCAAATCTTAGAAAATTTAGGATAGATACCACCTTTTATTTTAAGTCATACATGCCTACACCATAGGTGGGTCGATCATTGGCATCGACTCCACCATTAAGAAATCCACCAAAAATGTCGACGGGTCTCACAACCTAACGACCAATCAGCATATTATGTGTAGCGTGGTAATGATAGACGAATCCAAGCCTAATCATGACATGTCGAAATTGGAAAATGTATATTCATTTTTTGTATATTTGTATTATAGATGGAATCTGTGCTGCAAGTCAGGATGGTGAGTGGGATTCCGAGTAAGCTGAATATATGGTGGGCAAATTTCGACCTTAGCAGCCAGATGACAATTAGGAGGAGATTGGGTTGCCTCGTTTCATTATTCGATATCTCCCCCGATCAACATTTGGTCAGAGCACTAATTCATTTTTGGGATCCAGATCGTAGAATACAGACGTATAGTAATTGAGGTCATAATGTGCCAAGATCCAAGCCTATGCTATCTCCGCG
Source organism: Anisodus acutangulus (assembly GCA_029783415.1). NCBI lineage: Eukaryota > Viridiplantae > Streptophyta > Magnoliopsida > Solanales > Solanaceae > Anisodus > Anisodus acutangulus. The sequence continues at coordinate 21,562,688 of CM056503.1, forward strand.
TTTGCTTTGGCTATAACTTCAACAACATATCTTGGTAGGTTTCAAACCAATTGCAAAACTTATTCGCAACTCTTGGTTGATCAAATATTACATTTAATCTTGCGTCCTTAGATTAATCCGACACTTTGACGCCAAGATTTGTCTAAGCAAGGCAACGCCATTACACGACTGCGTTTATGTATCTAAGCAAATTTGGTCTTTGTGAGCAAACACTTTGGTGTAAATACCCACAAAAGTTTATCATTTACCTTTACATTAAAACACATCTATGAAAGAGTCTGAGTCCTCGTAGACTTAGAACAAATGTTTTGGCATAAATACTCGTATCGCCGAAAAGGATTTTGCACTTAACAATTATAATGGACGACGCATTTTAATTTAGACTTGTATTTAAAGTTTTGGGGAACATTTTAATTCGGGGTTTTAACCAAGATCAACTCTTTTACGCCATATCCAATACGACATCTTAACATCATGCAAAACTAATGACACATATAGTTTGGGAACCGTCAACCCTATATGCATGATATAAGATGGTTTAATCAAACATTGGGCGCCGTCTGCCCAGACAGTTATAGCGGACACTATTCTAGAAATGTAAATGACAAACATTTTGACATTTAACACATAAACCGTATACTTATCAAATAATATACCGTATAATAATAATCTTGGGTTAAACATTCTGAACTTTGAAAATATTTTTTTTGTTTCTGGGCAGGTGGGGCCGCGACGCTACTGAGGCAGAAGCCTTTTTGAAATGAAGCATTTGCGCCGCGGCGCTCTACTATGGAGCCGCGGTTCCACCTTGAAACCCTAGCAAGCGCCGTTGCGCCCTACCATAGGGCCGCGCCGCTCATGTCCTGACAAACGTACATTTTTGTGCTGATTCTTAAAATCGTTCGAGCCCTAAATTCAATTTAGTGATCAAATCACATGTCGTTTAGCATCACCCACCATTATCAATAACGCCCATATCGACCATCATCCGTTCTTACTCGTTCTTAGCTGTGCACCGTGCAATTAGCTTGACAACACACTTTTGGCTTAGTTCGAGTTAGAGCGGAATGACTTCCTCGAGTTAGCGTAGGAGATAATTTAGGGTGATATCAAAATGTCAACATTTGTTCAAGACATGTAGGATTTCAAAAAACCTCGTTTTAATTCAATTTTATGTGTAACTCATATTATTATTCTATTCAATTATTATATAACCATTGAACCAGTCTGAGCTTTGATTTTTGGGGTTCCATCTCTTAATACACTATTCTCTTCGTTTTAAATATTTATCAGCATTTTTCATTTACACGCTTTTTTATTTTGACTATTTTATCCTTTTATATTTTTCATCATGTTATTTCACCCTATTATATTCCTTTGATTCTTGTTCTACGCTCCTCTTTCTACTTAATCAGCTTTGTTATTATTTTATTCTGAGTCGAGAATCTATCGAAAACATCTCTCTTTACCTCCCAAAGTAGAAACAAGATCTTCGTACATTATACCATGTTGTTATCATGTTATTTCACCCCAATAAATATTTATTTATTTATGTATGTCAACTATAAAGATGTCGTCCTTCTTAAAAATGTTGTAATTAATACTAGAAGGTTATCAATTTAATTACTCCGTATGATTTTATATTGTGATTAAATAAAACACCACTATTTTGAGACGACAGAATGAGTAAGTAGTTGATTTGGCCAAGAAAAAAAAACACAGTATTGCGTCTAAGGTTTGGTTCTTCTCCGACGTTGCTTTGTTGACTACAATGGTAGTCAAGGTCAGTTCTCTCATCTATTGACTTGGATTGTTCCTTTCTTGAGCCCTTATTGAACTGAAACAGGTAGGTGTAAAGGGAGTGTTTGCGGAGTATATAAAAAATAATTTTAATCTTATATATACAGTGTAATATAAACCCCTCGGGCCTTACTGGCTCCGCCCCATGACTGTAGAGATTGTCAGAGTGGCTGTATTTCTAATTATTTTTTTCGGCAGGTTGTCTTTTGTTTTTCCGCTCTATTTCTTTCCAGCATTTTTCTCTTTTTACAAACCGGTATGTCTTTAGGAGATGCAATTCTGCAGCTCACCCTAACACAGTAACAAAGGATGATTAGAAAACAAGATATTTTTTGTCCCTAATTTTAGGGAAAAGAGTTAAATATAATCATCTACTTTGTTTTATTAGTCAACTTTATACTTCGTTAGTTATAATGAACTAATATACCCCTGCAGTCTACAAAGTTTACATTTGCACACAATGACAAAGTACCCAAAATCCCCAAAATCAAATCTAATTTCAAACTCGAATTAGAACTAAAACTGAATACACTTGCACGCAATGACAGAATAAACCAACAGGTGAACCACGGACAAGAATCGCACAACAAATACTGGTGCTAACTAGAATTCTACTGTAAATGATGTATAGAAATTTAAATACAGTAAAGGCTGAGAGAGAACCTGTTTTGCGCTTGAGAACAACACAAAAATCTGATTTTCAGAGACTGCCAGAGGTTGCCGGAGTTCGTTGTTGGGTGATGGTGGTCTCTGACTTTCCTTTCTAGCCAGATCTATTCGCCGGAGGTAGCGGGTGGTCGGAATACAGTATAGTTCTCATGAATGCCAAGATGCTTGAAAAGTTGTTAGTGGCATTAATTAGCATTGATTTATAAAAAAGTGACACTTGGGTGGTTTCTTTCAATTTGGTGGAATTCTATTAGTTTGGCCTGCTTTTATTATTCTTCTTTTTCAAGTTCAGAATTATTAGTGGCGTTCTTTTTCTTTTTTCAGATCGACTTTTGGAGGTAAAACGAGGACATAGAGTAACTATTTTGTTTCACTTGGGAAGTTCCAGCCTTCCAGGTTATTTTGTGGTTGAGTGGTCAGTCATCTACTTGTACTATCTCCAGCATCTGCCAACTCTATACCCAGAAATTGTCTAAGCAGTCCAAAGAAAAATGAGGAGGAGCAATTGGACTTGAAAATAAGCATTTGATGATTTCCAGATTGGTGTGAGCCAAATTGGTACTCTTTAAGGGCCCTTTGATTGATCGATTCTAATTTGGATAAGAGCATTTACTCTATTCTCCAGATTGTTGAATCTTCTACATTTATATACATGATTTGAGCATAACTGGACGGATAAGAGAAGATAGCCTAATACTGAAATGCTGAGGAGGGTAAAAGAAGGTTGCACTGTTTCGATATTGAATTACCATCAGAAGCGTACACTTGTGAATGTAAAGCTAAAATGGGTTAAAGATTGTGTCTTGGACGGTGTAGTAGCTGGAGGTAGAGAACTAAAGGCGGGATCCACACTAGTTTCGATCATTGCCTCACAATCCAGTTCTGGTCTTCCTATTTACCATCTCCAAAGCAAGCATGGGCAGCTTGGGCTTCCTCGTGACTTGAAAGTCTCCACTTTCCTTAGGCGATACCCAAATATTTTTGAGGAATTTTATTGTCCTGATAGTGCTGGCACTCCTGTTCCGTGGTTCGAATTAACTCGCGAGGCCTTAGAGTTTCATCATGAAGAGGTTAATGTTCTGCGTGAGTGCAACACGGATATTGTTAATAGGCTGAGAAAGCTTTTGATGATGACCAAAGAGAGGATGCTTCCTCTTCAGACAGTTGATCAGCTAAGATGGGACGTAGGGTTGCAACATGATTATGGTAGTTCATTGATTATAAAATATCCTGAGCTGTTTAGTTTGGTGGACCTTCCTGATGGTCGTGTTGGTCTGAGGCTTTTAGCATGGGATCACAAATTAGCTGTTTCCCAATTGGAGGCAAATTCTGCAAAGGAAAAAGGGACCTTGATGTTTCCTATTGGATTCACCCGGGGTTTCGGGTTAAAGAGAAAATGCATGGAATGGTTGGAGGAATGGCAAAAGCTGCCTTATACTTCTCCTTATGTAGATGGCTCTCATTTGGACCCAAGGACAGATGTGTCAGAGAAGAGGATAGTTGGAGTGTTTCATGAGCTTTTGCACCTCACCTTACAAAAGAAAACAGAGAGGAACAATGTTAGCAATCTTCGTAGACCATTGGAATTGCCTCAGAAGTTCACAAAGGTCTTTGAGCGGCATCCAGGGATTTTTTACATTTCTATGAAGGGTGACACGCAGACTATCGTCCTTAGAGAAACTTATGATCGCAATCAACTGATTGAGAAGCATCCCCTTGTTCATATAAGGGAGAAATTTGCAAACATGATGAAACAAGGTTTTCTAGATCGTAGTAGAGGGTTATATAAAGACACTAACCAACGTCCAGAAGAGGATACTCTGATATAGACTCAGATTCTGGCATGCGTTTAAAACATGAACCAAAGTAGATAAAGGTCCTTGAAGAGTTTAATGTAAAGTTACAAGCTGGGAGGTGATTGGCTGTACCATTGAGGTTCTTAGAAACATGTGGAAGTAGATTGGATATGTTTTTAGTAAACGAATAAGATTAGATAGAGGTCCTTTAAGAAGTACTGTTAAAGTTAGAATCTGAGAGGTGATTGGCTGTACCTTTGAGATTCTCATTTCTCTCCGGAATTTGCGGAGTTCTTCATAATGTTGAGGAAGTTCTTTCCAACCTTTGCTTATGATCTGGTCCTTATCTTAGTTATTCAGAACAAATCAAAGAAGACAGCCATTTTAGATCAAGAAGAGAGGGAACTAACTACTGCAATTGAAAGATGAAGTGAGAGTGTGAATTACTCCCTTCATGGCATTATTGATGGTCTTTTGTTCTCTAAGAAGTATTTAGCTGGAACTCTTGCATCAACTGACTCTGTGGTGTCACCTAAATGTGATGATAAGGCCGCAAGGGTTATTTACCTTTAGGGAGTAAGTTCCTTTATCTAATTTTAGTTTCTAAAGGCTGGATGAATGCTTTGAGATTCTGTTAGAATGCTTTAGACTCAAAATCATTTGGAAACCAAAATGAAATATATTTTATACCTTTCTCTCCCATCCCCACATACATTTCGAGAAGATAAGAAATGATTTTAACTATAAATCTTATTATCGACAAAGAATATTTAACTTCAATATCAAACAAATGCATTTGAGATATAAGATCTTTCAGTACTAAAAAGCACTTCTTAAGTTTTTGTCAAACATTTATTTTAGTTTGTGGAATCTTAGCTTTTGAAAATGCTTTTGGGCCTAAAATTGAGTACATTTCACAACACAGTTTGCTCACTGTCACTTTGTGTGTTTAAGTTTCATTTGAGGCGAATCTTTCAAATTAGAGTTGAAGTGCTTTATACACTTGGGCTCGTTTGGTACGAGGGATAAGGGATAATTAATCCCGGAATTAAATTTGAGATGTGTTTATCCCATGTGTGGTTGGAATAAAATCATGGTATAACTAATCCCGGGATTAATTATCCCGGAATTGTAGTGTTATTTTGTCTTCGTGGGATGGTAGAATAACTAATCCCAGGATAACTTATCCCAGGATTAATTATCATGGGATAACTTGTTTCCAACCAAACGACCCCTTATTGAAGTGTCATACCAGTGTTAGAAAAATTACTTATCTAAAAGTTACTGCACTCCCACACAGGGCCTTAAACTGATTTATAAACTTTCAGTGATTCGGTTGATTTGGAATTCTTGAATAACTGGCGAGTGTTCCTCTGATATTATGGTCTTTCCTAACTTCAACGCATACAACCGCTTCTTCTTAATCTTTGCACTGTTTTAGTATTATGACCTAAAATTATCATATGTCCCACTTTGATTAATCTCATATATTAGCCTTCTGTATGCTCGCATACATTCTCTGCGGTGTTTTTACAGAGTAATAAGATTCTCAATGTACCAAAAATGTTTATACAACTAATTTGATGATGAAATTCCATATATAAGCTTCCCTATGTATGCTTCTTATTTTAACAAGTTGTGATTTGGAGATAAGAGGTAATTCTGCTCTCTAGCTGTGTCATTTTTTATTACCTCGGGAGAGTAGAGGAGCCAGAAGAAGACGAGCACACTTCAAGAGAAACCATCTGTCTCTGGTACTTATTTCATGAGTACCTTGAGAACTTGGGAGTGAGTTTTGATGAATAGAAACACCATCTTTGGTTTCACTTTCTGTATGAGTTATTTGGTTTTTATATCTGGGCTAGCTTTTCGAGCTGCTTAAGGACTAGATCGGTTAGATAATATAATCATTTTTGGATCCCCGTCTGTAATAAGAAACGAGAGGGACTAGATCACCATCATTTTGTTGTTCCAAACACTATATTCCTTTTTTGTTTTGCAGGCTGGAGGATAGCAGATAATGCTTGCCCATGCCTGTGCTCCTCCTTCGTGGGTTAAATGTGAATGGCATTCATATCCATCTATAGTTTTTGCATTTTATGCCAAGGACATTTCTGGATACAGTTTAAACAAAGTCGAGTTGTATTCAAACCTTGAATAGGGTCTAATGGGGTAGAACTCATAATCTACTGATGCCACACCAGTTTTTATCTGCTCATTTATGGCCTTATGGGTCTATTTTCTACAGGTTATAACTTGATTTATTAGCCTTGGAATGTACATTTGCAAAAAGGTGTCAACTTTGCAGTTTAGTTTGCTTTATTTTCATGATGGAATGAGGGAGATAAATTAGCTTTCTTAAAATGCTAAATTATTTTTCTGTACAGAAAAAAAATACCAATCCTTTTCCAGCAATATCAATGTACTTTCCGACTTTTATATTCATAAAGCAAGTACAATTTGTAATCCATCAAAAGTTTTGGTTGCTGCTATAGTGTTGCCGTTGATTTTTGTTGAATTCTCATGTCCTTATTCGTTCATGGTTCGATATGGTGTCCTAGGGGTAGAGGAACCATACAATCCTGGCACCCCATTTCTATTATTAATAAGCCAACAAGGTGTTGGACGAACACAGCTTACAAAAGTAGTACTTTGTGCTTGGAACGCGAACAGAGATATTCCAGGAATTTCGTATGACTTTCAACAATCCCTTATGCTTCAAATGAAACACACGTGTTCTATTCTTGTCACAACTTCAGCTATATAGTTTGCTTTTGCTTTTGCTTTCTAGCTTCTTGGTTGCTCTTTCCTGATTTTCTTCTCTTTTTCTCTTTGCTGTTGGTCTGTTCGCTATACATATTCCCCCACCCACCCCTGAATTGTTTTATGTAAGTAACTTTTTTTTGCTTCATATTTTCATTGAGGAATTTGAGATTCTTAACCCTAGGTTTGAAATTGGATTTCGATGAATTCAATTGAACTTTTATCTTATTTCAGAGATGGATTCGATAATTGGAAAGTTGGAGTAGGATATTTAGGAGTTCCGAGAGACTGTTCTGTAATGTCCGTCGAGTCCTTTCACTATGAATGCTATGGCAATTTCGGAAGTTAATTTTCTTCATCTTTTTTTTCCGTCTATGTTCTGCATTTTTCACGGTTGATTTTATATTGTATATTCTCCACTTCCTGTGCTTCTTTTTTTGGGTTTTAACTCTTGAGTGATTTCTATTGCCGTCTAACTTTTGTCGTGAGATTTGGTGAATTCTTTTTTTTTTTTTACTTCCTTCCCCTGCTTTTGTTAGTTGTTTTTTTTCATGTACGTGGTTTCATTTGTTAGGTCCAATGGTGACAATTAAGTAAGAATTTAGTGTTTAGGATGTAAGCAAATACAAATGTTTCTTTTCCTCGCCGATCTTCATCTTTTCATTATTTTCATTAATGAATGGCTATATACAATTTACAATTTTCATAATATGAAAAATCCTATTCATATTCAACTCTCAAAATCTATTCTATTTGTACAAGATTTCTATAATTATGGTAAGTGTATAATGTTAATTAAACACAACAATATATTACCTAAACATACAAGTATACACGGTTCATGATTTCCTTGTGTGTCTATGATATACACGGTATACATAAGGCAATGTATATACTGTGTATATCACGATATATTCTGTCTCTAAAATCCTCAAAAAGGACCGAGGGAAGACCCTTAGTAAAGATGTCTGCATTTTGATATCTGGACGGGACATGGCAGACGGGTACTTGTCCACGAGCTACCTTTTCTCGAAGGAAGTGGATATTCATCTCGATATGTTTAGTGCGCTGATGTTGAACGGGATTACCAGAAAGATAGACGACACTAATATTATTACAATAAACCAAGGTAGATTTTTGAATGAGACAATGAAGCCCTAAAAGAATATTACGTAATCAACATGATTCAGATACCACATTGGCTACCCCTCAATACTCGACATCTGCACTGGAGCGTCATAATGTAGACTGACACTTTGCAGACCAGGAGACCAAGTTATCACCAAGAAACATGCAATAACCAGAAGTGGAGCGTCTGGTATCAGGACAGCCACCCCAATCAGCATCTGTATACGAGACAAGTGTAGATGTCGATGAAGGATATAAATGTAAGCCATAGTCAAGTGTTCCCTGGATGTATCGAATAATGCGTTTGAGCGCATTCATGTGATCAACCTTAGGATCATGCATAAACAAACACACATGATGTACGGCATATGTAATATTCGGTCGCGTGAAAGTAAGATATTGAAGAGCCCCTGCAAGACTGCGATAGTGGGCTGGATCCTCGTAAGGTGAGCCAGCCGCAGCACCCAGCTTGGGTTTAGTATCAACAGGAGTGGAAGTAGACTTGCACGAGGACATACCAGCTCGCTCAATGATCTCAGCAGCATACTTTATTTGGGACAAAAATAACTCACATGTATGACGAGTGACAGCAATCCCCAAGAAATAACTCAAGGGCCCCAAGTCTTTCATAACAAACTCGGAACTGAGTAGTGTCATGATAGACTTGCGTAATCCATCAGAAGAAGCTGTCAAAATAATATCATCCACATACAAGAGAATATATGCCAAAGAAGTACCACGACGATATATGAACAGAGAATTATCATACCTGCTGTGAGAAAACCCAATAGTAGATACATAGTCTGCAAATCGCTTATACCATGCTCGTGGGGCTTGCTTAAGTCCATACAAGGACTTTTTCAATAAACATACATGATGCAGATATTTGGGGTCGCGAAAACCCAAGGGTTGATGCATGAAAACCCACTTGGCTGGCCAACATTGTACCTGTGCCAAAGAAAAATGAAAAAATACGGTTATGCGTGGATTATCGGGATCTCAACAAGTCTAGCCCGAATGATGATTTCTCTCTCCAAAATATTCACATACTCATTGATAATTGTGCTAAGCATGAATTACAGTAATTTGTTGATTGCTTTGTTGGTTACCACCAAATCTTGATGGATGAGGAAGACGCAGAAAAGATAACGTTCACTACACCTTGAGGAGTATACTATTATCGGGTAATGCCGTTCAGACTCAAGAACGCAGGTGTCACCTATATGAGGGCCATGACTACCATTTTCCATGATATGATCCACAAGGAAATCGAGGTCTACGTAGATAACGTTATTATGAAGTCGTGAAGGGCTTCAGCTCACTTGATAGATTTGAAGAAGTTCTTTGACCGACTGAGGCGGTACAATCTGAAGTTAAATCCTGCAAAGTCTATATTTAGTGTCCCTGCTGGGAAGTTGTTAGGTTTCATCGTGAGTAGAAGGGGTATTGAATTGGACCCCTCGAAGGTAAAAGTTATTCAAGACTTGCCTCCTCCAAAGAGTCGAAAGGACGTGATGAGTTTCCTTGGTCGTCTCAATTACATCAGCAGGTTCATAGCGCAATTAACAGTGATATGTGAGCCAATATTCAAACTACTGAAGAAAGATGATGCTACCAAGTAGACATCGGATTGCCAGCAAGTTTTTGATAGAATCAAAGAGTACTTGTCTGATCCACATGTTTTGGTGCCTCTAGAACCCGGAAGGCCTTTGTTGTTATATCTGTCTGTGTTAGAAAACACATTTGGATGCGTGTTGGGACAACACGATGAAACAGGAAAGAAGGAGCAAGTTATATACTACTTGAGCAAGAAGTTCACACCTTATGAAGCTCGGTATAGTTTGTTGGAAGGCACTTGTTATGCCTTGACATGGATTGCACAAAAGTTAAGACATTATCTGTCTGCATATACCACTTATCTCATCTAAAAAATGGACTTGCTCAAATACATCTTTCAGAAGGCCATGCCTACTAGGAAGCTAGCAAAATGGCAAATCTTGCTAAGTGAGTTCGATATCATATATGTTACCCAAAAGGCTATCAAAGGACGAGTGCTAGCCGGCCATCTTGCCGAAAACCCCATTGATGAAGAATATATGCCTCTCCGAACTTATTTTCTGGGCGGGGAGGTATTGTTTATTGGAGAAGATATCTCAGAAGAGTACCCGGGTTGTAGAATGTTCTTCGACGGAGCTGCAAACTTCAAAGGAGGTATCGGAGCAAGCTTGATTTTAGAATCGGGTCAACACTATCCAATATCGGCAAAGCTCGGATTCACATACACCAACAATATGGCATAATATGAAACTTGTATACTCAGACTTAGAATGACTGTTGATATGAACATACAAGAATTGTTGGTTATCGACGATTCAGACTTATTGATTTATCAAGTACAAGGCGAATGGGCCACCAAGAACGTGAAGATACTTCCTTACCTACATTGCGTGAAAGAATTGTGCAAAAGGTTCAACGAGATAGAATTCAAGCATATCCCACGAACTCAAAATGAATTTGTTGATGCTCTGGCAACTCTGTCCTCCATGATTCAACATCCGGATAAGAATTACATTGATCCCATCAAGGTGAACTTGTTGGATCAGTCGGCTTATTATTTTCACATACATGAAGAGCTGGATGGAAAGCCCTAGTACCACGACATTAAGAGGTATCTCAAGGCAGGCAAATATCCAGAAGGCATAACCAGTACACAAAAGAAGACACTTCGGAGGTTAGGAAACCATTTCTTCCTAAACGGAGAAATTCTTTTATCGGAGGACTCCGGATCTAGGTTTGTTAAGATGTGTTGATCCCCAAGAGGCAAACATGTTAGTTGGAGAGATACACGGAGGCACGTGCGGGCCTCACATGAATGGTTTCACTTTAGCAAAGAAGATTTTGAGAGCATGGTACTTTTGGATGACCATGAAAACAGATTGCATTTGCTTTGTGCAAAAATGCCACCAGTGTCAGATTCATGGCGATTTAATCAAGGTACCTCCTAACGAGCTCAATGTGATGAGTTCTCCTTGGCCATTTGCAGCTTGGGGCATGAATGTCATTGGTCCTATTGAATCTGACGCATCAAATGGACACAAATTCATTCTAGTGGCAATTGACTATTTCACAAAGTGGGTAGAGGCATCGTCACACAAGTCAGTGACAAAAAAAGTTGTAGTTGATTTTGTCTACAGTAACATCATTTGCCGATTTGAAATCCCTGAGTCGATCATAACAGATAACGGAGCCAATCTCAACAGAAATCTGATGCATGAGGTATGTTAAAAGTTTAAGATCACTCACCGCAATTCTACTCCATACCGACCTCAGATGAACGGAGCAGTCGAAGCAGCCAACAAGAACATCAAAAGAATACTGCGAAAGATGATTGATAATTACAAGCACTATCATGAGCATTTGCCCTTTGCACTTTTGGGCTATCGCACTACAATCAATGCTTTTATTGGGGCAACGCCGTATCTTTTAGTCTATGAAACAGAAGATGTGTTACCAGCAGAAGTGGAAATACCATCTTTGAGAATTATCCAAGAAGTCGAGTTGAGCGAAGCAAAATGGATACATAATCGGTACGAGCAATTGATGCTGATTGATGAAAAATGGATGAACGCCGTCTGTCACGGGCAACTTTATCAAAACAGAATGGCCAAAGCTTTCAACAAGAAAGTAAAACCAAGGACTTTCAAACCGGGGCAATTGGTGCTAAAACGTATATTCCCGCACCAAAATGAAGCTAAAGGAAAATTCGCACCTAACTGGAAAGGGCCTTATATGGTTCACCGGGCGCTAACTGGAGGAGCATTAATCTTAGCTGAAATGGACGACGAAGTATGGCCAAAAGATATCAACGCAGATGCGGTGAAAAGATACTATATTTAGGATTTTTCTATGTAATGCATTTTCTATGTTGTAAAAGTTGCGCTCCCTTGGCGGGATACGCAAAGAACCCATGTCGGGTTCCGTTTCTTTAGAGCACAAATTTCCCCAAAATCTCATTTTTACTTGTAACATGACCTACGTTATGACCTGATTCCCTCGCGGGATACGTAGGCGGCCCACATCGGCTTCGGTCCCATCTTTAGAAAAACCCCTTACAATCCCCTTTTACTTGTAACGAACTATGTTATGACCTAATTCCCTTGTTGGGATACGTAGGCGGCCTATATCGGCTTCGGTCACCCCATTAAAAAATTCTCTTTTATCTTGCATGTAACAAAGTACATCCGTCCGATCGCCTTCACAGGTCAGGCAAATAACCCACACAAGACTCGGTTGTCCATTCGAAAGTTCATCATCCTCACATATCGGAAACTGGGGAAAATTTTAAGGGTTCACTGCAAGAAGAAGTCGATAGATATGGAAAAGTGTCGGCCAACTAAGTCTTCAGCCAAAAGAAGAATTTTGGATAAGACGTTTGCTTTGTTTCACCGCATGTCACTGCTCGACATACATTTATATATATGCATACTTTCTTATAAGCAAATTGTGTTCAACAAATATTTTCATTAGAGTTCGACCGAATTTTTTATTGATATGCATACTTTCCTATAAACAAATTATTTTCATTTAAGGCTAGCCAAGACTGGAAACTAGACCGGGGTTACAGGTCCAAACCAATGGGACGCGCGAGTATCAAAGGTCAAATCTACAAAGTCAACGCGAATCAACTGCCCCTCCCCAAACTCACAATTTTTTTGAGTATAGGTTGAAAGAAGCAGGGAAGCCGCACCATTTATGTTCAAATTCGCAAAGGACCTCCGCATCGCAGCTTACCACAAGGATCACTTTCCTGTTTTGCGACTATACAAAGACGTCATGTTGAACTACAGGGTCCCAACCGCGTTATGTCCATGCGAAGAACAGTATTTCGACTTACAGAGTCACATTCTCATCTACTCAACTTTTGCATCACCTATGTCCACACATTAACTTTTCATCTAGATTGATGGCATAACAGTTCGACCTTAGGGTCACACTTTGCATTACGTCAATACAACGATGTAAATCAGGCGCTCACCTCCTAATGCGAGTATTTTAATTTAAATCAGGCGCCCACCTCCTAATGCGGGTATTTTAATTTAAATCAGGCGCCCACCTCCGTATGCGAGTATTTTAATTTAAATCAGGTGCCCACCTTCGAATGCTGGTATTTTAATTTAAATAGGGCGCCCACCTTCGAATGCTGGTATTTTAATTTAAATAGGGCGCCCACCTCCTAATGCGGGTATTTTAATTTAAATAGGGGGCCCACATCCTAATGCGGGTATTTTAATTTAAATCAGACGGCCACCTCTTAATGCGTGTATTTTAATTTAAACCAGGCGCCCACCTCCTAATGCGGGTATTTTAATTTAAATTAGGTGTCCACCTCTTAATGCAGGTATTTTATTTTAATCAGGCGCCCATCTTCTAATGCAAGTATTTTATTTTCAATCAGGCTCCCACCAACGACGTCATCTACACAATGTCTAGGCAACGACGTCATTTCAACTTACAAAGTCATATTCTCATATACCAATTGTATGCAACAGTTATGCAATGATTTTTATCTTAGCTCTAGTCCGCAGGAGATTGAATCGGCGGGAGCTTTCAGCACAACGTGAAACTATCTCTTATGGCAAATCGAGGCAATTTGGTCAGCGACCTACTTTGAACGTCGTCCCGTTCTTTCCCAATATGTTGCCACACCTGCAACCAGTGTCATCATAACCCGACACTGGGGCAATTTTTCTCGAATCTGCACCATATTTTACAACTTCTCCCCCCCTCGGGATTCTATTTCTACCCATGCATCCCTAATTTTCCTTCGAGTCCCGATGATCAGGACAAAATTGGCTACTCAGTCAACTTCTTTATCCGAAAATTCTTTCATCGTTTCCGGCCAAAAGAGGGGCATCTGTTGACACCCAATTTTGTCCACTATTTTTCGATATTTATTTACAATTTTAAATATTTTGACACCACAAAAATAATTTTAATATATATATATATATATATATATATATAGCTTTTAATATCGTCGTCTATTTTCAATATCATTATTTATTGTTATCATTATTATTCGCATTTTTTACTATCATTTGCCTTTTAATATCCTAAGCATAATTTTTACCGTAATATTCTATGTATTTTTATTTTACGCGAAATCACACCCCATTTTTTATTTTAAATAAGCATTAAGCATCTCGCAAATATTGTTTTATTATTATCACATCGTTATATTTTATTTACATAATTTATATTTTTCGCAAAGCATCTTGTTAATAATAAATCCTTTCATTTATTTTACTCAATACTCATTTTTATCCTTTACCCTCAAACAAACCCAAATTCTACAAAAAAAAGGCCCAGTCAGTCAAATCCGACCAGGCCCAACCGAAACCCCCCATTTCGGCCCAACCTACCCGGCAGTGGGTGAGGTGACCGGCGGGTTTTGGGGGTTGGTAGGGCATGGGGTGCGGATCGGCGTGGGGGTAAGGGTGTGGGGGTGTGCGGCGATTTGAGAGGGCGAAAAAAAAGGGTGTGTTTGTATTTTTTTTTGTTTTAGGGTTAGGTTTTTGTTTTGTGGGGGATAAGGCAATGAGGATAAAGGGTATTGGGCTCGGCACCACAACCCACACCCCTCTGCCCTTGACACCACCCATACCCTATTCCGTAAAAATCCACCCTAAAATCGTCACTTTTTCGTTTGATTTTTGAAATTTGAACTCGTTTTTTTGGGGGAAATACATCTATAAACCCCCCCCCCCCTTTGTTCACTCTTTTGGAGAGGTTTTTGGTCGATTTTTAGGTCCGAAAATTTAGGATTAAGTTTTGAAAATCCGAAATCTTCTTAAAGGTTGTATTGTATTTTTTGTGCTGTTCTTCACTATTGAGAAGTCCGGATTTCAAAAATTCGAAATCTTATTTGTTCTTTTCCCCCCATGTGTTCTTCATCTTAAAGATTTCGAAAATATAGGTCAAAATTATTGGGTTTTGGTGTTGAAGAATCTGAAATTTTGCTATTTTCACTGTTTTTCGGGTTCTGTGTCGAGTCGGGTCGAAACCGGATAAACAATTAGATTTTCAGTTTGAGTTACTGATTATAAATTCAAGTTTGTTTGTTCTTAATTTTGGTTACGAATCACCCCTTTTGTTTCTTAATTCCCAAATTCGAAAATACCCCTTTTGTTCTTAGATTTCCGAATCTGAAACACCACTTTTAGCCTTTAATTTTGCAATCTGAAAATTCCATTTCATTCCTCATATTTTTCGCTCAATTTGGGTTTGATTTGATTTCGGGTCGGGCCAGTACCGGGTCGGGTTGGATTTTCAGAAACAGAATTCAATTCTATTTTTCGGTAAATCCAAAAAAAATCAGAATTATAAACATTTTCAAGCGGATTCAACGATTCGAAACAACACCTCGGTTCGCTACTCGGAAAAGGTTAGACTCATTTCAATTCTTCTATATTTCTTTAAGCCCATTTGATTGTGTGTTTTGCGCTTGATTTAGTATGATATTTTGCTAAGTAGTGTAGTCTTTATTAATTAATATGATAATAAAATGCTTTGTTTGCATAATTGTATATATGTCGTTGGGGTATTTCTGATTTGGAGTTAATATGCGATAGATGATATTGCTTCGATGTTTTTGTTAACTAATTACTGTTATTTGTTCTAGTAAGGTATTTTGGGTTCATTATTAAGTGCAATACGGATAATGTAAGATTAATATGTGTTTGGAAGGAACTATGACTTGATTAAATACTCTTAGGACACTTGGCGGATTATTGATATTCAAATTATTGTATGTTGTGTATGTTGTTAGCTTGGTTGCTGCCTATTAAATCAAATAATGATAAAATACTTTAATTGATTTAAATGACGATATTTACATGTTATATTCTAGATTAATATGTGCAAATTTGGAAAGAGTCTGTTTATCCATGTTTATATAATAGTATGTGTGTTTGGTTTAAGTTTATGAATGTCATGTTTCTTTGAGATTAGGATGGGTTCAACTGAATTTATCATGTCTATTTACATAACTTATACATTGGTCTTCCTTGCCTATTTTATTCATGTTTGAATTTGGAACCGGATGTGTTAGCACATGCTCTTTCTTCTGCTATTTTAACGTGTCAAATCTGAAAAAATGATGTGTCTTAAGGATATATAAAATTACGGACATGAGTATGCATTCCTATGTACATTTAAGTTGTATATTTTGTATATATATATATTGGGAATATTCATGTGTTTATATTTTCGTTTTGTCTACTAATCCTTCTTTTATTTACATGAAATGCATCGGTAGTAACGAAGAGTCTCGTTATGAGACTCATCATGACTTTGTCCATAACGAAGAACCACATTCGTGTTCATTGCATTCTCCGGCCTCGAAACTTCCAAAACATATAGGGTGTGATGATATTGTCATCCACCCTAGTCGCTGCCTTTATTTATTGTCTAATATGTCTTTCATTATTATTCGGATTGTAATAATTATTTAATTTTGTACTGTCATTAGAATGCTTAGAATAATTAGGCCGCGAATAGATGAATGAATAGGATAGATTAACTGTCGTTAGTTTATTTCTTAGGATCGTTTGAATTGGAAACCCATCGCTAGCTTTATTTGTTTAGGGCTGTCTTGTATGCTCCAAACTTAGCCGCTAGTTACTTTATTCTATTTTTTTAGGCTCGTTATGCATGCTTTAATCTCTTTCAAAAAAATAATTTGGCTATCTCTTAGTTACTTTTTTTCCTAAAAATAAATAAGGTTTGTGTTTTATCCGATTTGTATCATTGAAATATTTTCATAAAATCATCTCTTCACATTATAAATAAAAATTTGCTTCTTCTATTATCAAATCGTCAAATACGTAGTTTTGTAAACGAATAAACTTTACATCTATTTTTATGAATAATGTCATATAAAATGCATACTCTTCTCAACTCTACATGTATTTTATAAATAATATTTTACAAATGTATGCTTTTACGTATTCTAAAAAATAAATGCATGCTTTTTCTAAAATCAACCTCACATATATAGAAAATGCATACTTTATGTGTATAATGTATACTTTTCATCAAAATTAATTTTGCATGCAAACACATCATTTTCATCAAAATCAATTCACATGCATCTTGTAAATGTTGCTATACAAGTGCAAGCACTTTTATTCTACATGCATCTTATAAGCCATGTCTTGCATTCTTTT
Organism: Anisodus acutangulus; assembly: GCA_029783415.1. Taxonomy (NCBI): domain Eukaryota; kingdom Viridiplantae; phylum Streptophyta; class Magnoliopsida; order Solanales; family Solanaceae; genus Anisodus; species Anisodus acutangulus. The sequence goes on from CM056503.1 coordinate 21,580,071, forward strand.
TTTTCCAATCCTACACAATTTATAAGTTATGCCATGCAATACATACTTTTACTAACAAATTCATTTTATAAACAAAGCCATGCAATTTGGTAAAAATACATCTTTTAAATCATTTATTTGCAATATCCTTTCCTTAAACTTCGTACCTTTTAAACATACATTTTGAGCATAATAAACAACCTGAGTTTGACTGGATAATCGCAAGTTAGCGGATTTTAAAAGATGCATAATCCCTTCCCATTAGGATAATAAAGAACCCTTACCTAGAATTTTATAATTTCGCAGACCATAAATCGGAGTTTTTTTGTAGCATTTATGCTAAAATTTAGGTGCTCTAATTCACCCTAAAATAAATTAGGTGCCGACTCCAAAAACAAGCTTTAGAAGCTTTTTAATTTTAAAAGCACAGGGGATTCGACCGGGTGCATACGCCGGGTTAAAAAAATGGCGCGCACAGACCCTTAGTGAAGATGTTTGCAATTTGATATCTGGAGGGGACATGGTCGTACTTGTCCACGAGCTACCTTTTCGCGAATAAAGTGGATATCCATCACTATATCTTTAGTGCACTGGTGTTGAACCGGATTATCAGAAAGGTAGACGGCAATAATATTATCACAATAAACCAAGGTAGCTTTTTGAATAAGACAATGAATCTCTAAAAGAAGATTACTTAACTAACATAATAAACCAAGGTAGCTTTCTGAATAGGACAATAATATTATCACAATAAACCAAGGTAGCTTTCTTACTTTCATGAGCTTTCTGCACTAGAACGTGACAATGTAGACTGGCGCTTAACAGACCATGAGACCAAGTTATTACCAAGAAACATACAACAACCAGACGTGGATCATCTGGTATCTGGACAGCCACCCCAATCAGCATCCGTATACGAGACAAGTGTAGATGTCGATGAATGATATAAATGTAAGTCATAGTCAAGTGTCCCGTGGATGTATCGAATAATTCGTTTGAGCGCATTCATATGCTCAACCCTGGGATCATGCATAAACAAACACATATGTTGTACGTCATACGTAATATCTAGTCTCGTGAAGTAAGTTACTGAAGAGCCCCTACAAGACTGCGATATTGAGTCGGATCCTTGTAAGATGAGCCAACCGCATCACCCAGCTTGGGTTTAGTATCAATTGGAGTGGAAGTAGACTTGCACGAGGACATACCAACTCGCTCAATGATCTCAGGTGCATATTTCCGTTGTGATAAGAATAACCCATCTGCATGACGAGTAACAACAATCCCCAAAGAGTAACTCAAGGGCCCCAAGTCTTCCATAGCAAACTCAAAACTGAGCATTGTCATGATCGACATTCGCAGAGCATCAGAAGAGGCAGTCAAGATAATATCATCCACATATAATAATATATAAGCCATGGAAGTACCACGACGATATATGAACAATGAATTATCCGACATGTTGTGTGAAATCCCAATAGATGAAACATAGTCTGCAAATCATTTATACCAAGCCCGTTGGGCCTACTTAAGCCCATACAAGGAATTCTACAACAAACATACATGATGATATTTGGGGTCTCGAAAATTCAAGGGCTGATGCATGTAAATGATCTCCTTAATATTACCATGTAAGAAAACATTCTTCACATCTAACTGATGAATGGGCTATGCCTTGGAAAGAGCAAAACTGAGAACAATGCGAATGGTAGCTGGTTTGACCACCGGACTAAACGTCTCACCACAATCCACGCCAACATGTTGATTCTTACCATCACTTACAAGACGATCCTTATGCCTTGCAAACGAACCATCAAAATTGTCTTGATGAGTAAAATCCACATAGACCGAATAATATTAACACCAGAAGGACGGGGTACCAACTCTCATGTCTTATTCTCAATAAGAATATGATATTCGTCGTTCATAACCAATTTCCAATTCGGGTCATTTAATGCAGACACGGGGTTACGGGGTAGGAGGGATTTAAGAACATTAAAATTTAGATTAAAATATATTTTTTGGTTTAAAAATACCCCGCTGACTATGAGTGACCGGTCTGTGACTCAGGGGAGAATTGGGTGGATGTTGGGAAAATTCGGGACGGGTGACGGACTAGCCAACAGGCATTGGGCCTGCTGGCCCAACACTGGAACAAGAACTGGATGCGTGCACTGGGACAAAGGCCAGTTTGGCAGTGGGCTGGACGAGAGGCCCACTGGACCGATCTAATACAGAAGGAACTGAAAGCGGGGCAGGGGGTACGGTTTGGTCCAACAAATGATGTATAATATATGGTGGGACCCCATCATCTAAAAAATTATACAAGTCAGGCACGCGACGACACACTTTGGTAAACGGAAATTGGGTTTCATCAAATAGAACATGACGACTGATTATGATTTTATTAGAGTATAAATCAAAACACTTGTAACCACGATGATTTGACGGATAACCCAAAAACACACAAGTGGTAGAACGGGCTTGAAGCTTGTTTAAGGTAGATGACGGAAATAGTGGATAGCATAAACACCCAAAGACACTAAGATGAAAATATGAAGGAACTTTATTATAGAGAATTTGGATGAGAGATTTAAAAGTCAATCCTTTGTTAGGAAGTATGTTAAGTAGGTAAGTAGCCATTTGTAGAGCATGATGTCAAAAAGAAGGAGGTACGGAAGCATGGGCTAACAAAGTACGAACAATATTATTAATCGTACGAATTTTTTGTTCGGCTTTCCCATTTTGTGAGGACGTACGAGGACAAGAGAAACGAAAAACTATGCCGTTAGCATTACAAAATTTCCGAAGCACCCCATTATCATATTCTTTGCCATTATCACATTGAATATTTTTTATTTCACGTTCGAAGTGGGTATGGATGAATGCTCTAAAATTTACGAACGTGGAAAAGACTTGAGATTTTTTTGCTAACGGAAAAGTCTATAAAAAATTAGAATAATCATCCAAAAAAAACGTAATAACGATGACCCACAAAACTTAAAACTGGAGATGTCCATAAATCACTATGAATAATATCAAAAGGCATCAAAGTGTGAGAATAAGAGGCTACAAAAGGTAATCGAACATGTTTTTCTAACGGACAAGACAGACAAATGGGAGTATTACTCGTACCCTTACAATCAATAAAATTATTGTTATTTAAAGAAGACAAAATCGACGACCCTGGATGACCCAAACGTGCATGCCACAAGGAATGAGCAAGAGCAACAAAGGTGGATGGCATGACTTGACTCACGGAATTGGCAGTGGTGATTGGATAAAGATCGCCTATACTGTTGCATCTCATAAGAGATATCCCCGTTTTGAAATCCTTCACAGAAAACCCAAAAAGATCAAAATTAACAGAAACCCAATCATCAGTGGTGAATTTGCAAACATCTACCAATTTTTTTAATTAAGTTAGGGGAGAGGTGGATGAAGGGGGGGGGGGGGGGAAGTCGCACTACCGTGATCATAAATTGGAATTGAATGACCATTACCAACAATAATACCATGTGTTTTGCTCAAATTGGAATAAGACTAGAGGGTACCTAAGTCGGATGTCATATGAAAAGTGGCTCCGGTGTATATGTACCTATTTACATCCGAGGAATTTAATCCAAGTGTGTGCATAGCGGCTTCAATATCCATCGGAGTGGGGCCCGTTGCATGATGGGCCTAGACAGGCCGAGGCCCAAGCACCCCTGTCTGTTGCCCCAGCCCAGATCCTGGTCTCAAACTGAATTGTTGGTTAGAAAAATTGAGCCTGTTGGGAAGTTGGATCCAATTTCCCGGGTAGGCTGATTGCGGATAATAGGGGCCAGTGGGCCACCGACCCAGTTCTAGGGTCATGGACCCCAGGGCTGAGGCCAGTTGGCTTGCAGCCCATTACCCCGAGGTCCACCCCCATATTCCCACCTCGGTTTCCGCCATTATTTTTTCGATTATTTTTTCTAGTTTTACCATTGTTGCGATTTTGGCCTAAATTTTTGGAGAAGGACGGAGTAGCGTCGGATATTGTCATCATGACGACTGAATTTGCACTAGTAGCAGCCTTTTTAGCCAAGCCGACTTCTTCCAACGTAAGCATGGACCGGACTTGATAGAACTGTGGGAGAGGATTACTTTGACGAAGTAGAGTGCCAACACCACTATATGAAAAATTCTATTCCTATTCTACTCCCAAAATCCTATTATATTTGTACAAGAATTCTATAATTTATGGTAAGTGTACAATGATAATATTTACAACAATATTACTTAAAGTATAAACCCCAATCCGTGATATACACGTTTTGTATACCGTGTATATCATGGTTTTAATTATGGAAAGACTTCCTTTTGAAACCGTGATATACATGGTATACAAAACCGTATATACCACGGTATGTTATTACAAAGAAAAGAATATAAATACATACAATAGTGAGAACGCAGTGTACATGTTAAAATTCGTCAAAAGTCGTTTGTTCTCGTGAGAATCTATATCCTACATAAGAGGGGAAAACTCAAAATCACACAAAAAAACATAATAAAATCACACAATTAAGTTACTGATAAAACCAAAAAATACTAAAAACAATAAATTTAAACTGACGTTAAACGTATGTCAGCAACAGATAAAAAAAACTTCAAAAAGATACATATTACATAGAAAAGAGAATAGATGACCCTATGAACTAATTTTCAACTAAATTTAAGGATAAAAATGACATATATATTGAAGCTCGCCAAAATCTAGAAGCAGTTTCAGTTTATAACTCTATTTCAATTGTGCTATTTTATTTATTTATCAAGATATCCAATAAACATGTTCCGTGTGAAATATATTAGCTTTAATGTTTTTTTTTTACTATATTCCTTCAAATTTTCTCCGACTGAAATTCTTATTCCTCTTGCAATTTTACGTCAAAATATTAGTCCAAGTTCTAATACTATTACAAATCTATTTCGCATAGGACTCGCTGTTTGAAAGAATAACAGAAAGTTTACCCAATAAAGAATTATAGATACAAAAGTTTAGGTGAATAAAATTGGAGACCAGCTTGACTTGCAAGAAAAGCAATTAATTTCATTGTATAAAACTTAAACCTATTAATGAACATAAGGAAAACTATGAATATAAGGAAACAATAAAATTTAATAAATTAAAGGTACAACCTACGTGCACTTAGGACTCCCACTTACTTTAAATAAGGAAATAACGATATCCAATAAAACACTAATTATACCTAGAGGTAATTGATCTATTTCGATTTTTATTAAATAATAATTTGAGAAATTTTATCTATCGTAGAATCTCTTAATAAAGGGCAAAAAATTCAATCAATATTTCTAAGGCTCTTCGTGCTTTAAAGTTTGAAAATAAATCATATAATTTTTTTAGTATATTAAAAAAATAAACTAAACAAAGATCTTAAGATCGTTTATAAACAAATACAATTTAAGTATGTTAGGAGTAGAAACTTCATAACCTTAAATGCAATACTCCAGAATATCAAAGCTTTTTCATTTGTGTCTTTCATTTGCTAAAAAAAATGACACACTGATTTGCCTCCTTCCATACATGTTTAATTGTGCCCTTAATGACCTTCAATAAGTGTTTACAATCTTTAATAATATATCTAAGTGGATGATGTGTCCATCATCTTCAATAAGTTTGACAATAATTAAGTAATTTGATTTTATTTTTATTGCTTCATAATTCGTTTCATTTGCGATATTTAATATTTACTTGATATCAGGAATTTTTGCCATAAACCTTTTTCCCATTATTATTTTTCTAAACTTTGTTTCATTATTCGACTTAGTAAAATCACATGATCACCAAATGATATGGTGCAGTGGATGAATTTGCTTCTCCCTTAAGCAGAGGTCTCACATTTCTCCTTTAACCCGAGGTCTTGGGTTCGAGTCGCGAATATAGAATTTTTTTTAGTAAGGAACACTTTCCCTGAATGAGCCTTAGGCGTATGAATTCGGATATAATCGAACTCCAATATAAGTACCAGACATCAATATCAGATTTCAAAAAATAAAGTGAACGTATGATGCTTGACTTTATAGATAGAGCGTTAGCTGTGGTATCGGATGGATAAAGTATTTACAAATTGCAAGGCCAAAAGAGACCTTACTCAAAACACAGTACCATAATGTAAATTTATACACAAAAAACAATTTTCTCCATCAGAAACATGAAACTCAAAGATCTCACATTTCTCTCACTCTCCATCACCAAAAACCATCACTGAACTTGCATAGATTACAATCTTTTATCAGAATCCAACACATACCCATTTCTTGAATTCCCAAAATGTTTCAACCCTTTTGAGCTTTTCGACTAATTCCACAATTTTGTTTTCTCCAAAAATGTCAGCCCTTAATAAACCTTCCCGTGGGTTTTCATTCTTTAACATCACCGCCGGCATCGGCGGTGGAAAAAGATCCAATGCGATGGATCTAGCACAACCCCAGGTGAAGTTGGAACCGGATAGAGAAGTGTATAGACCGGGTGATCCGGTAATCATTACTGTTGAAATCAAGAACCCAACTAATTCTTGCTCTTTGCTTATTGAAAAGCTTAGTTTTGAAATTAAAGGGGTCGAGAAATTGGATACTCATTGGTTCTCCACTCCTAAACCTTCACCTGATGCTAAGCAACGCAGAGGTTCTTTCTTGAATTTTAACTATATGTTTTCTTTTATTATTATTTATAGCACATTTAGCTGTGTCTTTCTGTGTGTTTATTTACTTAAATCCCATTTTTATTGTCTTAGTTTGACCAAAGTTGACATAGTCATTAAGGGAAGAGTTGAAAATGTTACCTGCTGTTACATGGCTTGCCTTTGGGTACTTCCTAAAAGGTCAATGCCACATTGAATCCGGTGGTAGAAATGGCTTGTAGGTCGGTAGAGGAGGTCTTGTTAAACAGCCGTGGAGGGCGGGCGGGTGGGGGGAGGGGATTGTTAATGTAGAGTAGCATTCCCACCTACTTCATGTCCTTATTACAAGCTTTGGGTAGCGTGATATGCAAGATAGAAAGACTAAGAAATTTCCTATAGGATTCACTTGATGGAGCAAGGAGACATCACCTAGTTAGTTGGAAAATTGGTATGTCTCGAAAGAAGTGGGGAGGGGGGATCTGGGTAAGAGGTCTTCCGATCTTTAATAAAGAATTGCGAGGGAAGTTGCTATGGAGATTTGGAATAGAGGTGCACTCACTATGGAGAGACGTAATAGGGGGAAAATATGGAACCTTGAATAACGGAGTGGAGAACTAGAAACATGGTTTAGATTTATGAAAACATATTTGCAGCCTCTGCTCACTTTTGTAGTTAGTACAAAGATTAAAATTGGTAATGTTAGGGATACAAGGTTCTGGCAGGATTCTTGATGGGTCATATACCATGACCGTTATAGTTTCAACAACCCACAGGATCTCTTGTCTCACAGTGCTGGAATGGTAGTATTTGGTGCATTGCTTTTCAAAGAAACTGCTTTGATGGGGAGATTCCCATGGTAACTCTCCTTTTGAAGGACCTAGAAGAAATTTCACTTAATGAGGATGCTGAGGGCTGCATTGTTTGGACAAGGCAACAAGATGTGCACTTCTCTGTTAATTCATGCTACTAGATACTCAATCGTGTGGGAGACAACTATCAATTGGCCATGGAAAAAACTATGAAAGTCTAAGGCACCTTATAAAATCCATTGCGATGTGCACTGGTTGGTAGCAAATAATGCACATCAACCTTCAGAGAAGGAGTATGATTATATGCAATAGGTGTTTCACGTGTAGCAGTGAGGTGGAAACTGGCGGCCACTTATTTCTTCATTGCCCTGTGGGCTGTGGCTAGTCAGATTTGGTCTCTCTTACTTGGTCTCTCTTACTTGATCTCTTCAGGGTGCCCACTCTTATGTGTTACTCTGTAAGATCTACTAGTCAGCTGGAGCCCCAGGGGAATCAGCATAGAATTAAGGAAGATATGGAGCACAATCCCTGCTTGTGTTTGCTGGGTTATATGGAAGGAAAGGAATGCCAAATGCTTTAAAGGAAGCTCAAATACAAATATTTATGCCTTTTGTCTCTTAGGTGTAATCTACAGGATTTAGTGGATGAAGATAGTATGCTAAATTTCACAGAGTCTTTACTAAAGTAGGAATATGTGCAGCAGGAAGCCTTCTTTCTGTTTTTGTGCAGAAGGGTTCCTATCTTTGTATTGCCTTGACACCAGCTTAGTACCAAGCTGATTTTTCTTACTTTATATATATATTACTTACTCTTTCAGAAGAAAAAAAGAGTACCCTTGTAGTGAAGTCGGTAGTGAACCATATCGCAGAGGTCTCTTTTTTTTTTTGACAATGATATCGTCGAGGTCTCTTTGTAGAAAAGTTTTTAGTAGATGAAATAATGGAAGTTTTCTAATTGCGGGAATCCCAAATTATGATGACACATTTATTGAGAATATTTTACACCAATTTCTTGATAATTCTCTTTACGTTTAACAATATCCTAATTATTGAGCTCTACAGAGTTCCAACGATTTTCTTGTCTTTCAACAATTGACATGCATATTTAGTACTAAAATTATTTAACGTGGATGAGAGGTGCATCTATCAACAAGTCCAAATTGTTGTGCCCATGTGTCATCCATTATGTTGCAACTACTATTCATACATATGGGATCTTTAAGATCGTCACCAGCAGATGGGGCACAATCCAAATTTATAAAGGCCTAAAATAATATGCTACATAGAATAGATGGATTTTCCTAATTATCACAAAGCTTCTTGTGGCCAATAGGATGAAACCATATATCTTTTTTTTAAAAAGTCTACTTTTGCTCTGCATTTGTTGTTACTAAAGATATACTATGTTTTTATACCTGTTCTTCTTTATGTGATTCTGTGAGCTTTTATGTTTTTATTCTTCCAGGTGAGTATGTTTTTATGGATAACTTGACTCCTGCATTAATATCAAATCAGATTGTCTCCGCCGGTAGCTCCAGAAAATGTAAGTTTAACCTTTAGCTTTACATTATCCTCATGTTTCTTACTCATTCTAATCATATATAATGATATTCATTTAGCTCCATGTTGTTTCTTTTAATGGATAAATATGCAAAGAGTTTTTGCCTAAACGTAGGCAGCATAGGGTATAAACTCGGTACTATACTAGGTAATACAATAAAAACAATATTTAGGATACTTGGTTAAGTAATAGCAATACAAAGGAATGTTATAATTTGTATTGATAGTCAATGTTTGATTGACCCCACGTTGTGGGATTTCACTGGGTATGTTGTTGTTGTAGTCAATGTTTGATTGCAGAACCAGGAGATTTAAAAATTCAGTAAAATTTTAAGTGTTTGGTCGAAGATGATGACAATTTCATTGAGCTTTGTAGTTTGATTTGAGTGATGAAGCGGGTCGTGGTTAGAAGGACTTTACTTGGAATCATGTCGAAGCCCTACTACATTGTAGGGAAATCAAGGGAAATGTGTAGGAAGGTACTTACTTTAGCAACACTAGAAATTCTTGAAAAGAACATGAAAACTGTTGAGAATATAGTTAAGTAAATAAAGTGTGCTCTCTCTAATAGCTTAAGCTTTAGATGTGAGATGATCACAAAAAAAAGGGCAGCCCGGTGCACTAAGCTCCCGCTATGCACGGGATCTGGGGAATGAGATGATCACACACTTCAACAAAAACCACAAGGCAAAATATGATTAATCATTTGAATGTATCACATCACTGAATCTAATTCTGTTTCGAAGAGGACTTTAAGAACCCTAATCGTGAACTCTTTAAGATTCCCAATTCTTGTAAATGAGAAAGTAATAGAAAGGAAAGAAATAGCATAAATTAAGTCCTAAAGCAACTAGGAATCCTGTAACAAAAATATATGTTTCACGGGTCCTTTTGTTCTTATGTACTCATTTCAAGAGTGTAACATGGTGTTAGTACTTTCTGCGGATTCTTCAAATATTCTAAAAATTAGATAAAACTGGACGTACACGTCCTAGATATTTACACACGCTATATTGGCTAGTACCTTTACACATGTCCATTTAGCATTGGTTAATTACCTAAAGTAAATTGTATATATCTAATAACTCAGACCCTAAAGGACTAGATTACTGTTTCTAATCACCGCATGAATGGTATTTGTATAGTCTACCTTTTTCTCTTTGACCATTATGTTCCTGCATCACTGTGGTTTTACCCAATTAAAATAGCACATTATTCTCCAGCTTTATAGCTTATCTCCCAAATCGGGTATTACCAACATCATTATGGACTTATTAGTAATTCACCATTGTGTGTATTAGTTATCTCCCAAAACATCACGACCCAAACCGGTATCCAACAGTATCTCCTCTGCCAAAGGATCCCTTTTTTCCGATCATGTCACTTCTGATGTGCACCATTCATACCCAAAAATAAATAATTCTGAAATTCTAGCAACCGCATTACATTGGCAACTCTGTAATAACGTCAACTAGATAATTAAGTCAATCTGTAAGTCCTCACGACATAACGTTAACACCGTAGGACCAAAATATTCAGAAATAGCTTCGGAGCCTCTAAGAGTATCAAATACATCATGAAAATCCTTTGGACGCAGCACAAATAACTGAAAAGTAAATGAGAAAGAAATACCATAGATGCCACCACGGAAGATGCAAGTGGGGCTCACGTTGGAACTGGAGGAGAAGATGCAGGTAGTCAGGCGGTGTCTCAGGTGGGGCACCTCACCACCCATTATCATAAAGAATTTCCAAGCGGTTGGCCCATGAAAAATAAACAGGCCCATGTGTGGGGGGCGTGTTTTGACATAATTATGTGTTTTCTCTAACCGCTTAAGTTTTTCGATGAGGTGGTTACACAATTTTAGGAGGAAGTAGCAGGTACTCGGTGAATAGACAAGGTGTGCGCAAGTGGTCCGGACACCACCTTATAAAAAGAAAGTCATACTAACCAAAGAAGTGGCGTCAAATACATGTTTTTACTTGCACTTTTAGCATGCAAAATTATGTTGTCTTGACGCCAACTACTTGGGGTTAGGTTACTTCGATGCACAGGTTAAACCTGTATGCAAAAAGAAGTGGATTGACTGAGGATCGCCCATGGCTCATTTTCTGGGGCTAACTTAGCTGTTTTATAGTTGATAATTAATATGCTTGCAGCTTGTATGTATGCACACCCCATATTTATTTTTATTTGTAAAAGAAAATTTTCATTGATCTCAAGATTTTGTTTATTTGTGGGACGGGGGATCCTGAGCAAAGTGTTCAACATTACAAATGCTCTGAACAGTACTGCTTCAAAGGTATTCAATTTGTTTTGACATGGATAAAGGAATGATCTATTTTTATTTTGCAGTTATGGTGCGAACAATTCTACCAAGCACCATACCACCGTCATACAGGGGTGCAACCATTCGTTACCTTTACTATGTTAGAAGTATTTTATCTGGACAATACTTGATAATGGAAAATGGTCACTTCCGCGAAGAGTCTATACGAGATCTTGCAGAGCTGGTTAGTTCCTAGCTGTTCTGTTACTCATTCATTTATCCTTATCATCTTGGTTTGATTTGATTCATATTTTGGCAGCTTCAAGACTTACCCTGCTTCTTTGGCGACATGCTCTTGTAATTGCATATCTGACTTTCTGCATTGTTCTCAATTTGCTATGTGGTCATGTGCTTTATTATTTTACCATTTCTAACTTTTCTGATAGCCATACTATTCTATTAATCAGCAACTTGTCAATCTTGGATTTATTAAGAATGCAACTGTTTACTGTTTTTGTTTATGGTTGTTGTGCATTGTTTTCAGTCTCTTTTACCTTCGGTAATTAATAATGAGTTAAGAGAAGGTGTTTTTACCTTGAATTTCTATTTCATCTGTATGCAAATCAATGACTAGAAAATTCCTATTTAAAAAAAAAAGGAAATCACTGCCCACTTGAGATACAAATAATACATATAATCATTTAATATGAAAATTGATTCTTTACGATGTATCCCTTGACAAAACTATAAAGGGAAACACTACAGCTCCCACCTTTTTCTCTGATTATTCTTTTGTGGAGGAAAAAGAAGGATTTGATAAGTCTATATCCCTCTTGCAAAAGATGCTAAGGCTTGAGGTTTTAGATTTTGTACAAATGTTCATAAGTTCTTTTTTCTGCTATTGGATTCTAATATTTTCTGCATCTCTATCCATGCAGGAAACAAGAGTACCACTGCAATTATGGGTAACTCAGAAGAGTAATGGCCTGCAAAGTGAAGAAGGCCGCAGTAGTGGTACTGTTTCTTGTTTTAAACCTTTAAACTCATTCTCCGTTCTCTGGTTCATGATTTAGCTGTTGAATTTTGCATGAAAAGCTTTATGTCTAAAATCATGATGAGGATTTGCTTCTTTGCAAGATATCTTCAGTAACGCGGGAATACTGTGGGGTGGCGGCAAAGATAGTGACAAGAAAACAAAGTCGGAAAATTTGGTTCCTTTGAGGAGCCACAATACCCATATATTCTTGTATACATGGTTACCACATTATATTGAAGTTGTAAAATACCTACAAGCCCCTTCAAGAAAAAACACTGTTTTACATGTATTATATATTGACTTTTGTGGAATCTTTTTATCTGGCGGATCTTTCTTTTCCTCTGACCAGTCATAGTTATATTCGTACAGTGGTGACAAGTCAAATGATGTACGACTACGATTACTTTGCATTACCTAATATGATATGCTGAAGTAATCACTTTTGAATGGTTATGTATATGTTTTTTTGTTCTTTTCTTGCTTGGCTTCTCAGTTCTGAAAATTCCACCCTAATTATGTTCTTTTGGAAATATTTTTTTTTTACTTTAATCAGTGGCATGATCACATTGTGCTTTTCGATTTAACAGGGATTGTTCCTGCTTCAACTCTGCTTTTGGATGTTTACTGGAAAGAGATGGATGCAGATTCTGACTGGGTAAACCACTCTGTTGCCAGTTTTTCTTATTTTTCAGTTTGCTTCTCGTAATAAAAGAAAGGATCATCACTGTAGTATGATTCACTAGAATCTGAAAGAATAAAAGCAGAAGAGATGGTGCAATTAATAAAAAGATGATATTCTAGTGAAAATTACAACAACAACTACAACTCAATCCCAAACTGTTTCCAGGGAAGAGTATACAGTATACACCTGAGCGGTTTTCATCCTTTTTTAGTATCCTCCTTTCCAATATGACAACTAAACTTGAAAAGCCTAATGTCCTTCCCTACACATTTGCTAGCCAACCTAAGTCAAATGTTTACTTTCAGTGTAACTATCCAACTCCAAAGTTTGAAAGAGCAAAATACCCTTCTATTTTCCTAAGGCAATGAGGTTTGCGAGTGAAGAAGAGGATTACAATTCTTTTCCTTTCTTTTTATCTATAAATAATAAAATAGAATTTTTATTAAAATTGATTAAGAATATAGAGCAGAGGACCGTGTCAGGCTAGAAGAAATAAACTACTATATGGAGCCCTCAAGTATTGTTATTTGAATGTGAGCTTTTTTTATCAATTTTTCTTGCACTGTCTAAACATCAAACAAATTGTCCGGACTAGAACCCGTCAATGCCATGGGCTCTCCTACAAATTATTAATCCAATTAAAACGTTTGTCACTATGAGAATTCAAATAGAAGGATAACTAATAGCCTGTTTGGTCAAGCTTCTGGGAGGTCAAAAGTGCCCCCCCCCCCCCCCCCCCCCCCAAAAAAAGTGAGGTATTTGACCAAGCTTTTGAGAGAAAATAAGTTCTATTTGGGAGTAGCAGAAGTTGTTTTTCAAAAGCTAAAAAGTGTAGCTTAGCTTTTCCCTAAAAGTACCTTTTTTATGACAAGGGAACCCGTAGCCTCTACTCTTCGGGTGCGCACGGGGTAAACCCCGCTCCTGTGCAATAGCTCGCAAACCATACAAAAGAGATAACCCACACTAGGCAAGCCTCGTGCGACGAGCTCGACCCAGAAGGCAAATCCCCTGCTGTCGTAGGCAGGGTGTATCGAACCTAAGACCTCCATTATGGGAGCCTCATGCTCAACCGATTGAGTCACCCCTGCGGGTACTAAAAGTACATGTTTATGAAGCACTTTTGAGAAAATACACTTAGAAACACTTTCTAAAAGCTTGGCCAAACACTAATTGTTGCTCAAAAGTGCTTTTTAAATTGATTAGCCAAACACAAACTGTTTCTCACCAAAAATACTTTTTTGAAAAACACTTTTTAAAATAAGCTAATTTTAAAAGTTTGGCCAATCATGCTATAAGACTTGCTTTTTTCAGCAAAAATGTCCCAACATAATAACCGTCAACAAATCTAGTATTAACACTCTAGAAGTAGAACTACGTAGCTTTTGTTAGCCCTCATCATTTAGGAATGGAGCAGGGTTTGACATTGCAAGAAATGTAAGAAGAGAAATGAAAGATTGTACCCATTATGTTTGTGGACTTCCAATTTCCTGGAGACTTCGGGATCTCTATATCTTTATATGAAATGGATTTACACTAGGAAGAATGAATGTAACGCGAAGGCAGAGGAGAAAAGAGAATCTATCTTGTTCAACTTTATACTTGCCAAGAGAAAACAATGTTAAGATTCTAGACTAGCAGAACCCTCTTTAATTTCTTCCTCACTTTGTCTATTCCCTGTCTTTATTTTTGTCTGCCACTTCTTGTTATCTGTTTCTTTTCCCCTGGTGGGATCGGTTATGCCAATGCAGTAACTTTAGTTAGTAGTATTATTTTAGAATTATCAAAAGATGACGAGAACAGCGAGCTTTCCTTGAGAAAACATGTTGAGTTTTTCACGTGATTTTGTTTTTTCTGCAGGCTAAAATAAATGAAACTTTTGATGGTGTGGAGGAAGGATATGAAAGTTCAAGGGATGAAGTTTCATCAGTTTCCTCCTATAATCCCATGAAAGATAATATACACCGAACATTTGGAAGTTCATTATCCTTGCGGTCTTCCTTGGCAAGGTCTTCAAACAAAGATCTTCCACATATTGAAGGACGGTCAAGCATGTCTTCACAACTGGCACTTCCACAGATAGCTGTGGCTGATGTCTTTTATGATTCTAATGGGGGTAAGACGAACACAAACATTTCTACATACACATGACACGGAGTTATCACTGAAATAGTTTCAGAGAATAATACTAGTCTCAGAAAACTTTTCTGTTTTCACGGTTCAATGGATTAATGTCTTCGGCTTCACAGGCTTCCTTTGTTTCTATGCTCTCTTTTTTCCAATGGAAATGTTACAATGCCTCTTAATCAAGCCAACTTTTCCTTTATTCTAACCAAACAAGAGCTGAGGGTTTTATTTTATTCTTCTAGCAGATGTTTTGTCCCCAAGTCAACAGCTGAAAAGTACAAAGTCCTTTTCCAAATATGATGATTCGACGGTACCTTCTGTCTCAGGCATGGGTGAATCTGGAGCATGTAAATCGAGCTTGCACTTCTATATATCTAATTAGTATTTGTTCCCTCCATATACTCCAACTGATGATTTGTTAACAAAAGATCCCTCATGATAATCGGTCGCCAACATTTTCTGCAGCAGAAGGGTTTATTCGAGGGAGATCTTACAATATCAGACTGGATGACCAAGTGCTTCTAAGATTTTCTCCAAAAAATTCTGAGTCGACGTATTACTTCAGTGATATGGTAATTGTATTATACTATTATTCAGTGTATTGGCCCTTCCATATTAGTGCTATTACCAATGCCTATTTGCACTTGACTGGTTGGAAACTTGTACCTTCAATTTATATGTTGGCGACAGATAGGTGGAACCCTGACCTTTTTTCATGAAGAAGGTTCTAGAAGATCCCTTGAGGTAGTCTTATATATCAAAATTCATGCTTGTAATAAGCCTTAGACATGTGGTTTATTTATTAGTTTACTTTCTGAAGTTTACTGGTCCTATTGTTGCCTTCTAGCTTTCAATAGCACTAGAGATGACCGAGACTATAAGCCGACGCTTTGTACATCCTTCACGGAGACATGCTCCTTCTATTACTAAGGTATTCTTTAAGTGATACCAGTATTATGCCTGCTGATGATTCTTTACAACTCTTTGCATTTGACAAGGCAAAAGTGTTTTGACGGATTTATTTAGAAGAGATAAACACTTGAGCCCCTTCATTTGGTGATTAATCACCAAGGTATTTTGAATTATTCAGGTTCATAGTGATCATCACGAGGTGGTTGCTGATTTAGTTCAAACAAGCTTCCTTTTTTCCATTCCGATGGATGGTCCTATGTCCTTTTCCACTCACTATGTATCCGTACAATGGGCTCTTCGATTTGAATTCTTTACCACTCCCAAGAATGTTGACTGGTCAAGGTATGTCCTGCTCATGTAACAGGAATGTTTTGCTGTATTGATTTCATAATCATTGATCAAAGACTTTGGAGTTTTCTTCAAAAGGGTGCAGAAAAAGAGTAAAGCACATTACAGGAAAAGTATCATACAAAAGAAGCTTGCAGACTAACTAAAAAGCTGAAAAAGATCACGGACAATCATAAGGGTCTAGTAGTATCATCAGCTATTCAGCTACTTCAATGGCTTCTTTATTTCCACCAAATACGAGGGATTTAAGAAATTGACAGTGATTTTGTGCACGATTTTTTTCTGAATCAACCTTTTATTTCTTTCATGTCTGAGAATCCACGAACAATATGTAAGCTGTTGATAGAATTGCAGCCCGTTGATTACGTATCTCCATTTTAGACAAGGCAAATCATCAAGAGGCTAAAGGCTCAACTCTACATGGCTTAACCCTTCGGAGTAAACATTAAATTTGCTAGAAAAATCACCTGGAGAAGAAGATTCTATCACATCTTCGTTTGAACTTAAGTAGCCCTGACCGGCCAATCTTTTACCTCTTTTCTTAATATAATTTGGGTAATGCTTCATGAACGACTGCCCTAATAGAAAGATGATAATGATTATGCTCTCCATCTTTTCACAATCATCTAGGATACTCAGCATTGCTATGATGAGTCTTAAGTTAGAAACCTTTAAAAATACTCTCTCACTATGACGCTATCAATATCTAACTTTTGCTGTTGGTACCACTTCCATCAAAGTGGATAATCAAAAGACACCTTGAGATTCGTCAGGATTAAACTTCCGATCTCTATTTCAAAGTGGGAACTCTCTTGACACAATTATTTCTAGTGAATCGTGGAAGGTTGAAGCATGCCTTTGTTTTGCTTCACGTAGACATAGTTGACTCAATTGTAAATAAAATATGGTAATGAAAGGAACTTTGTGATCTAATCAAGTGCACCATAGTTGTAATATGATGCTTTCTTCTCCCCTTATTTGTTCCCAGTGTCCTGATTTATCCGTGCAATGTCTATCTGATTCTGTTTGTAGATTTGCCTTAGTAATTTGGTATTTTCTTCCTCGAATTGACTACATTCACAAATTTATCCCTTCTTTGTTTCTGAAAGTACTTCATGCATGATGTATCAGATATGAGCATCCTCTTTTGGTAGAGGGTAGAGAGAAATGTGAGTGGGTACTCCCAATAACTGTGCATGCACCTCCAGGAGGAGGAACTGCTGCAGCTCAGACAAGAAATGACAGGTCATTCTCTTTGGAACCCCTATGGGTCCATACATAAAGGTAAATGGAACTCTCAACTTCTAATCTTGCTGTTTTAACTCCGATTGATATGTACTTTGTGAAACGTTTGTTCTAGGTTTTTCTTTTCCCCTCTCTGACGTATGCATCGACTCATAATCACCTGGAAAGGAAAAGTTCTAGTTGTATTACAGCTTTAAGATATGATCTAGTCATAATTTTCTTGATAAAAGAATGTACTTGGTGTTTCATATAGCAGTTAAACTGATTTACTTGTTACCATTTCAAAAAAAAAAAACAGTTAAGCTGATTGTTGTATGCCATTTAAGGAAATATTGTGCGTTGCCCTGAAACTTGAGAAAAGTAGCTAACATAATAAGTGTTCCGGTGGTGCGATAAATGCTCCATCATCTTCTATTTATTGTGCTCACACTATCTTTGTGCGTTTACACCTATATATAGGCCAATGCATATGAATCAAGTGAAAAAATACACGAACAACAACAACAACAACATACCCAGTGAAATTCCACAATGTGGGGTCTGAGGAGGGTAGAATGTACACAGACCTTATCTCCACCTTGGTAGGTAGAGCGGCCGTTTTCGGGAGACCCTCAGCTCAAGACAAAGCATAATCAAGCAAAGCAAAACAAAGTATGAGAAACGGTCAGACTCAGACGAGAAATTAAAGCATTGTGGACATGCAGATAGTAAAAATCAAATACGCAATGGTAGCACATTCTAACAACAGGAAGCAGTAGCTAACAGGAAGCAGTAGCTAACACAACTAAATAAGATAAATAGATTACACTAAAGAACACATAGCAGCAGGAATCAAATTATAGGGTACTATAGCGCAATAATGCGCCTATAAGTGTGACAAACTAATCGAGCCTACAATAATAACACTACACTATCATTTTGTAAGCGTAAAGAGGACTACGCTCGACTACCTACTACCCTTCTACCCTAATCTGTGTCCTCCACAACCCCTTATCTAAGGTCATGTCCTCACTAAGTTGCACGTGCGCCATATCCCGTCTATCACCTCTCCCCAATACTTATTTGGCCTACCTCTACCCCTCCTGAACCCGTCCATAGCCAACCTCTCACACCTCCGCACTGGGGCATCTGTGTCTCTCCTCTGCACATGCCCGAACTATCTCAATCTAGCTTCACGCATCTTATCCTCCACCGAGGCCACTCCCACTCTGCCTCAGATATCATCATTTATAATCATATCCCTCCTTGTATGCCCACACATCCATCTCAGTATCCTCATCTCCGTCACTCTCATCCTTTGGGTGTGCGACGTCTTGACTGGCCAACACTCCGCCCCATACAACATAGTCAGTCTAACCACCGCCCTATAAAACTTGCCTTTCAGTTTAGTTGGCACCTTTTTGTCGCACAAGACTCCAGATGCGAGCCTCCATTTCATCCACCCTGCCCCAATACGATGTGTGACTCGTCATCAATCTCTCAATTCCTTTGGATAATAGACCCTAGGTACTTGAAGCTTTCTTTCTTCGGAATGACCCAAGTACCAAGCCTCACCTCCACGCATGTCTCAGGATCGTTGCCGTTGCTGAACTTGCACCCCAAATATTCTGTCTTGGTCCTACTCAACTTGAACTCTTTAGACTCCAGAGTATGTCTCCAAACCTCCAGCTTGGCGTTCACTCCGCTGCGAGTCTCATCAATCAGGACTATGTCGTCTGCGAATAACATACACCATGGTACCTCCCCTTGGATTTGTCGCGTCAGTCCGTCCATGACCAAGGCAAATAGGAATGGGCTAAGAGATGATCCCTGGTGCAGCCCCATCGTCACTGGAAAGTGCTCCGAGTCTCCTCCTACTGACCGTACCCTAGTCTTGGCTCCATCATACATATCCTTGATAGCCCTAGTGTACGCCACATATGCATTTCTAACCTCCAAACATCTCCATAGAATCTCCCTAGGGACTTTGTCGTATGCCTTCTCGAGGTCGATGAAAACCATATATAAATCTTTCTTCCTCTCCCTATACTACTCCACCAACCTCCTAATAAGATGAATGACTTCAATAGTCGAACACCCCAGCATGAATCCAAACTGGTTCTCGAAAATAGACACGTATTTCCTCACCCTCATCTCCACGACCCTTTCCCAAACTTTCATAGTGTGGTTCAGTAGCTTGATACCCCTATAGTTGTTGCAACTCTGGATATCCCCTTTGTTTTTATACAAGGGAATCATTGTACTCCACCTCCATTCTTCGGGCATTCTTGTCGTCTTAAAAATGACGTTAAACAACTCAGTCAGCCACTTCAAACCTGCACTGCTTGTGCTCTTCCAAAATTCAATTGGGATCTCATCAGGCCCGGTCGCTCATCCCCTGCGCATCCTGCGAATAACACCCTTAATCTCCTCAACCTTAATGTTTCTACAATACCCAAAATCCCGGTACCTACCAGAATGCTCCAGATCTCCCAGCACAATGTCTTCATCTCCTTTTTCGTTCAAGAGTTTATGGAAGTAAGACTGGCACCTCCGCCTAATATGCACTTCCTCCACCAGTACTTTGCCGTCCTCATCATTGATGCACTTTACGTGATCCAAGTCACGGGCGCTTCTTTCCCTTGCCTTGGCTAGTCTGTACAACTTCTTATCCCCATATTTCTCCTCTAATTCCACATACATGCGTTTAAAAGTGCGTTTAAAAGCCGCCGTAACCGCTTGTTTTGGCTCCTTCCTCGCTATCTTATACAATTCCCTATTCGTCCACTTCTCCACCTCATCCTTGCTTTCTACCAATATCACGTACGCCAATTTCTTCGCTTCCACCTTCTCTTGGACTTTACCATTCCACCACCAGTCCCCTCGATGCCCACCACTGTTACCCCGCGAGACCCCTAGCACTTCTCTAGCTTCCTCCTGAATGCAACTGGCCGTCTTGTCCCATATACCGGTCGCATCTCCACTACTCTCCCAAGCCCCACTGGCCATCAACCTCTCCCCCATCTCATTTGCACTAGCCATGGTCAAACTCCCCCATTTGATTCTTAACTTGTCATCCACCACCCTCTTTTTTTTCTCCAACTTGATCTCCAAATCTATCACCAAAAGCTTATGTCGAGTTGTAAGATCCTCCTTCGGAATAACCTTGCAGTCTTTACTAAGACCTTTGTCAACCTTTCTAAGGAGCAAAAAGTCTATCTGAGTCTTAGCCAACGAACTACGAAAAGTCACTAAGTGTTCCTCCTTCTTTAGGAACCTCGAATTGGCTATCACCATCCCACTAGCTCTAGCAAACTCCAAAAGGGAGACGCCTCCCCCGTTCCTGTCCCCGATTCCAAATCCTCCATGCACGTCGTCATACCCCCGGAAGTGACCCGATATGTCCATTGAAATCCCCTCCTACAAATAACTTTTCTGTGGGTGGTATGCCTCCCACCACTTCGTCCAAATCCTCCCAAAAGCGTCTCTTCTCCTCTTCGTCCAAGACCGCTTGCGGCGCATATAAAAATAATAAGTGAGAAATACACGATTAAGTTCTCTCTATTTTCTCCTCTCTTTCCACTCCAATTTTAACATATCTCATCCTAGTCATTTTTTCTACCATTAGAGGTCGCAAATGCTAGACTGCAGTTGAGCTAACACATCATTACAAGAATACATTTGTTTTTCTGATCTCGTTAGAGAAAAGAACGTTGGCCATATTCTTGCTCATATTTTCTACAATCAATTAATATTAAACTGCTTCTCCCTTCGAGTCTTGTAGGTATACACATTGCGAGAAGTTAAAATGCATGGCTCCATTACCCGCCAGGTTCCGATTTCAGAAAGGATGAGTAGTAACTGTGTCTCAGTATTACTGTATTTTAGCCATTGATCGATATTTCCCATTCCAATCTTTGGCGTTTGGTCTTGTTCTCCTTTATATCATTTTTTAATATGATTAGAAATATATTTTGCCCTTTTTTTTTTATAGAGAACATTTTGTTTCCGAGATCATTACGTTGAATTGTCATTATGTATATGATATAATGATATATGGATTAGCATGTGAGGTATGATATAATATTGGAAATACGATGACAAATTGTTATGTCAAACAGTACACTTAAAATTTTCATTTATGGATTAGCATGTGATGTTTCATAATCTCTGTTGTGCAGACACTTTATGATCTAACTAAGAATTATAAACTTAGGATAGGAAGATAACTTCTTTCAAATTTTCCTTGGCTAGTTGGCTTCTAACGAGAAGTTATCACCAAGTATTTTTTCCCTTCCAGGAAACTCAAATCTTGAGAGACAATCATTATTAGGGACAAATATACTTGAACACATTCGTATTATTAATAAGATTAATATTTATGGCATTTGCAATTTGATTGTTTGCAATTATTCATATATGTGCATCCCTTGAGCTTACATTGTCATTAATAGAGTGAGATATTAATGATAGATCGTAACTCTCAAAATAGCCTCGATTAATGATCATCGAGAATGGGATATCGATGATATGCTATAAGTCAACATGTGGTCTGCATCACATTCTTGGAAAATGTAGTATGTCTCTCCTGTTACTAGTAATGGTTACTAGTGATGGACACATGGATACTTTTGGAAGTATTGGTATACCCTGCTGATAAACTATTTGTTATACATGACTAGAGTGTTATCAACGTGTGGGAAATAAATGTCCTTTGACTTGAGGTCAATATGCACCTTGTTTACAGAGTAATGTACTTTGACCATGTCCTAAGCTTAAACTCCTTATATGATAAGATACGGCTTGTGTTGGGTACATTATGATGTAAACTAAGGTGGTAGTTGAGCCAAGAATAATATTTATTCCTCGATTGGATATTCGAGAGAGCACTCAACTTCTCAGTGATATTAGGTCGACCAAGTCATTGATCAATGCAAGAGACACATTTAGAATATGGTCTAGTTGTCGACTAATATATATGAGATAAAGTGATCAAGCCATTTGGATAGACACATGGCAAATTCTAAGCTTGATCGAGTGTGTCGCGAATGAAAGGAATTTATCATCTCACATAAATGTTATGTTTGTTGGATTCATATAAACGTACTTCACATATTGAGTTCGTCGTACGACGCAGTCTAGGAGTTCCGTATGAATCTTAATTGGATTAATGTCAATATGTGAAGGCCTATAGGGTCACACTATGTTGATTGTCTCTTCGATCTAAGGGTGTATTGAGAAAATATTAAATATTCGATTTGAAATCGAGATATTTAAATTGATAATAACTATGTGATAATTTCTATTAGATGAAAATTATTCAATTAGGTCAAAATTGGATTTTGGATTTAATTAAATGTGTTAAATATATATTAACGAAACGGGAACGAAAATGACTTAAGGCGCCGCGGCGCCGACCCGGCAGTGGGCCCAGTCAGACTGGCCCACTGCACCTCGGTTTTTGGGCCAGGCTTAGAGCTCAATCCTAATTCGAATTTTGACCTAATGTTAACTATAAATACATCACAACCTCATTGTTATTAAACACACTTATTATACAAAGTAATTCTAGACTTACAGTCTAGGATAAAACTCTCTCAAATCTCTGTCAAGATTTACTGGCTTTCTTGACAGAGGAATACATCGTAGCAAGGCGCTTGCAATCGAAGGGAGAATTGCGTGTTCACCCTAAAGTAAAAAACTCCAGATTTTTTAACCTGTAAGTTCTTGTTCAAGTTCTCTTTACATGTTTTGATTGTCATATAACCATGCCAGAAGGAATTGTTGGGTAAGTAAACAAAATTTTAAATTTTCGCTGTGTTTTACTTATGTGTTTTGAACCCAACAAAACCCTATAACTACGATATTGCAGCTAATAAGAGTAGGAATTGCGATTAGAGTCATGACATGATTTATTTGGCAAATAAAATTTGGATGAGAGATCCACTTCGACACAATAATTGGGGATGATTTACACTCGTGGCTCGGGAGACCTGGACTTCTAAATGATATGATTTTCGTATATTTTCCTACACTTCATTATCTTCTTTATGGGTAGTTTAACATTATAATTGCCGTCTAATTTCTTCTATCCTCCTGAGATGTGATTTTGCCCCCCTTTTTGTTTCTAGCTTGGTGTCCGGCACACCTAGAGGGTGTTTGTATTGTTTTTTAAAAATGACTTATAAGTTAAAAACAAAAAGTCATAAGTTGATCTACCCAATTTTTGACTTTTGATTTTTGTACCTTTTTTGTCTAAAAATAAGTGCTTAAAATCACTTTTTATCTCATCAAAACACTTTAAAAAGTAGAAAAGAACTTAAAAGCAAAAAACTTTTTAAAATAAGTCAATCCAAACACTCTCCTACTTTTGGGTTTGATTAATTTTGACTCGTGTCAGGAAGTCCCATTTTGGGACAAAATTGCTCCTTATCAAAGACAACTCTATTATAAGATTCGAACACGTAATCTTTGATTAAAGATGGAAGAGTATTTACCATCCCATCACAACCTTTAATAGCAGTTGCTACTTGCTTTAAAGAGGAAGTGTCCATCAGTGTCGCAACACTACGACTCTACAAGTGGTGAAACTAAAGGGTCGTTTAGTTCAAAAATAAGTTATACATGGATGAGTAATATAAAGGTTATTTTTTGTTAGGTGTTTGGTTCATTACACTAAAATCAACAATTAACATTTGACTATTTATTTATTTTTAAAATTTTAAAACAGTTTGTTACAATTATACCCTTGAATGTTTGGCCTTTATAGATTTCTTGGTACAAAACAAGGTTGGTTTTATCATTTTAGCTTTTTATCCATGTATAAGTTATCCCTAGGTGATGGTGGTATAAAATCATACACCCTTTGGTGTATTAAATAGTTCCGATATTAATTATACATACCCTAAATTATCAACCAAACATGGTACAATATAATATAATGACTATTTTCTCTATTACCTCTTACCAAACAACATACAAGCGAAGGGAATACAAGAACAAACTTTGCTCATATGCTTACTTGAAACAATTACCACCAACCCTCGACTCTGACCAACCAAAACTCCCAAAGGTCAAAATTCATTTCAAATCTAAGGATTAATTACAATTTTCACTCATGGTTTATCCCAGTTAGCTTCACATTTATTTGTTTATTTTATTCTAATTCTATCATTTTAGAACAAATGGTGGATAAATTATAATACTGAAACTAATTAATATCCATAACCAAACATAGAATAAAATAATTTTATATTTTATTCCGAAATTAACATTCTTATTCTAATTTCTACCAATCAAATTGTCTTACAAAAAAGAGATATTTAGAGTCGTTATTAACACAAAATGGAGATTCGGAATATCTAAAGACTTTACATAGAGAAAGAGAAATAAACCATTAACTAAGGTTATTTAAGAGCTTTTAGAATCAAAATAATGTTAGCAAGGAAAATGAACCATCCACTTAAAGGTTATTTAAGAGCTTTTAAAATCTAACCAATGTGTGATAACTTTTTCAACACATAAGTAGGAAGCGGTACAGTAATTGGGAAAGAAAATAAGAAAAAAATAGAAAAAATTGTAAAAAGGTGAGGAAAAAAATACAAAATCCTTTACACACACTTGTGTAGAGAGATTATCACAATTACCGTAAAGAAATGGTGCAGCGAATTTCTATAATTAGATATAATAAAATTTTTAGTGGGGAGGGCTTTCGCTAATGGGCCTTAAGCACATAAATCCGAATATAACCTAACTTCGATCAGAGAGTATTGAACACCGGATAAAAATTAAAAAAAGAAAAAGAAAAAGAAAAAGAGAGAGATTAGTGATAGCTTAGCAAGCCTATTGGACAAAAGCCAAAAAGTCAGAAAATTATACATATTGACCAATAGACCTCTACATTTGCCTGTTCTCACTTGATCCATGTAAAAGCCAATCTGTATTTTTCTGCATCAATCAATCGCTGATAATATAATAAATATTATATTTATTCAATTAAATCCAACAATCGGATCACTGTTCACCAAATCCTCCATTCATAATTCTGCAAAAATCTCCACAATCATTGAAGCTTCAAGAACCACTCTTTCAGGTCAGTTTCTCTTTAAACATGTAAAATATCATCTGGGTATTCTTCAAATCTGAGTTTTATATATTTATTCAACTTTTTTTATGATTCTTTTTGTATTTGAAAGATTAATTATGTGCAAAAATTACAGCTTTGATGTAGTTCTTAATCAGTAGTGCTGAAATAATTCCGAGTTTTAGTCTCTTGGATCAAATTGACGATCTGAATTATGGTTTGATATATATATTGTGCTTGGATTTTTATATGTACTCCTAACTCATATTATTCATTTTATGGTTTTATTCAAATAATGAAGTGGGATTTTAGAGAGTTTTGTTCAACTATTAAAGAAATTAGGAGCTCTTTGTTTTCCCTACTACAGACCTGAGAACAACTGGTCAATATGCCCCATAGTTTCTGTCCTTTTTTTCTTTTCAAGAGTTAGCTAATGATCTTTAATAACAACAACAACAACAACAACAACAACATACCCAGTGCAATCCCACAACGTGGGGTCTGGGGAGGGTAGAGTGTACTACCTCTACCTTGGCAGCTGTTTCCGAGACCCTCGGCTCACGACAAGCAAAGCAGAAAAAACAGTCAGCCCCGGTCAAAAATTTTTAAAAAAAATTTAAATTTTAAAATTTAAAGTAGTATGAAGATGCTGACAGCAAACGCAAATACGCCATAATAGCGCATCCTAAAAAGGAAAAGGAAAAGAAAAAGAAGAAAGAAGAAGCAGTAACTAACATAGATAAATGAAATAAATCAAATACATTAAAGAACACATACCAATAAAAATAAAACTACAGAAGGCTCTAAGGCAATACTACACCTATTCTTATGATATGTTAAGCGAGCCTACAGTAATAACACTATAGCTACCCGTTTGTAGGCGTAAGTAGGACTACGCTCGACTACCTACTACCCGTCTACCCTAATCTGTGTCCTCCACAACCCCCTATCTAAGGTCATGTCCTCAGTAAGTTGCGCCTGCTCCATATCCCGTCTAATTACCTCTTCCCAATATTTCTTCGGCCTACCTCTACCCCTCTTGAACCCGTTCATTGCCAACCTCTCAAACCTCCGCACTGGGTCATTTGTATCTCTCCTCCGCACATGTCCAAACCATCTCAACCTCGCTTCACGCATCTTATCCTCCACCGAGGCCACTCTCACTCTGCCCCGTATATCATCATTTCTAATCATATCCCTCCTTGTATGCCCATACATCCATCTCAGTATTCTCATCTCCGCTACTCTCATCCTTTGGGTGTGCGACGTCTTGACTGACCAACATTCCGCCCCATACAACATAGTCGGTCTAACCACTGCCCTATAAAACTTGCATTTCAGTTTTGGTGGCACCTTTTTGTCGCACAAGACTCTAGATGCATGCCTCCATGTCATCCACTCTGCCCCAATACGATGTGTGACATCGTCAGATCTCTCCATTCCCTTGGATAATCGACCTGAGGTACTTGAAGCTTCCTTTCTTCGGAATGACCTGAGTCTCAAGCCTCACCTCCACGCCTGTCTCACGGTAACTCTCGTGCTGAACTTGCACTCCAAGTATTCTGTGTTGGTCCTACTCAGCCTGAACTCTTTAGACTCCAGAGTCTGTCTCCATTCCACCATCTTAGCGTTCATCCCGCTGCAAGTCTCATCAATCAGGACTATGTCATCTGCGAATAACATACACCATGGTACTTCCCCTTGGATTCGTCGCGT
The DNA here is from genome assembly GCA_029783415.1 of Anisodus acutangulus. Lineage (NCBI taxonomy): Eukaryota > Viridiplantae > Streptophyta > Magnoliopsida > Solanales > Solanaceae > Anisodus > Anisodus acutangulus. The sequence goes on from CM056503.1 coordinate 21,607,477, forward strand.
CAGTCCATTCATCACCAAGGCAAATAAGAAAGGGCTAAGAGCTGATCCCTGGTGCAGCACCATCGTCACAGGAAAGTGCTCCGAATCTTCTCCCATTGTCCGTACCCTAGTCTTGACTCCATCATATATATCCTTGATCGCCCTAGTGTACGTCACAGGTACACCTTTAGCCTCCAAACATCTCCAGAGAACCTTTCTAGGGACTTTATCGTATGCTTTCTCGTGGTCGATGAATACCATATATAAGTCTCTCTTCCTCTCCCTATACAGCTCCACCAACCTGGTTCTCGGAAATAGACATGTCTCTTCTCACCCTCATCTCCACGACCCTTTCCCAAACTTTCATATTGTGGCTCAACAGTTTGATACCCCTATAATTGTTGCAACTTTGGATATCACCTCTGTTCTTGTATAAAGGAACCATTGTACTCCACCTCCATTCTTCGGGCATTCTCGTCGTCTTAAAAATGATGTTCAACAACTCATTCAGCCACTCCAAACCTGCCCTGCCTGCGCTCTTCCAAAATTCAACTGGAATCTCATCAGGCCCGATCCCTCATCCCCCGCGCATCCTGCGAACAACACCCTTAACCTCCTCAATCTTAATGCTTCTACAGTACCCAATATCCCGGTACCCACTAGATCGCTCCAGATCTCCCAGCACAATGTATTCATCTCCTTTTTCGTTCAAGAGTTTATGGAAGTAAGACTGCCACCTCTGCCTAATATGCGCGTCCTCCACCAGTAGTTTGCCGTCCTCGTCCTTGATGCACCTCACGTGATCCAAGTCATGGGCCCTTCTCTCCCTCGCCTTGGCTAGCCTGTCCCCGCCTTTTAAAATGTACTTTCACGGTGAAAATGGTGGGATTTAGATTGAATTTTAGCGTAGTTTCTAGAGTTCAAACTTTAATTTTCAAAAAAATGAGTTATATCATTTTCAGTTTAAGGGTGTCTTCGGTAGGAAGGAAAATGTTTTCCAGGAAAAATAAGTGGGTTTCTTACTTATTTTCTTGTGTTTGGTATGTATGCAAAAAATATTATCCTAAAAGCATTTGTATATAATCTAGACTGTAAGAATGTGGGGCGGTGGGGATGAGGGCTACAGGGGTGGGGTGAAAATGAATTGTGTTGGAGAGTGGGGAGGACACAATCAATATGTAATGCCACTTGTGGAACTTGTTGTCCCTACTCTCACTAGGGAAGTCATTTTCCTAATGTTTAAGGAACTTGTTTTCCTAGAAAAAATGTTTTTCAAAATTTTTGACCAACCGAACATGGGAACCGAATACACCCCAAGTCTAAATTTGGTCCATATTACCATCCAAAAGAAAGAGGTACTAAAATTATGGGACGAATGGAGTTTAAGTGTCTTGGAGACCAAGGGTTAATCTGGTCGGTACAATGATATAGAGTCATCATGAGTAATAAACCCATGGGAGGAAATCTAACTTGGGTTTAATATTGTGAGTATTGTGTCTTTTGAGAGGGAGTAGGAGGGGGTTGGTGGTGGTGTGTGTGTGTGTGGAGTTTATCCAGGAGAAGATTTGTTGGTGATCCTCAAAGATTCTTCTGGTTTTATTTATTTTTTTCTCCTGAATCAATCATGAATTTTAAGTTGTTTTGGAGCATCATTTTCTTCTTGTGAGCATTCAGGTTCAATACCAATAATTATGTGATAGAACTGAGTGTAACTAACTTCTTTTCCATGTGGTTTCTGTTAGCAGCCCTGTCTGCCATTGACATATAGATAATGGATACAACAATATCAGTTCTTACAAATAAGTTGAGAGATGCATCTGACTGGGTGACATGGATATCCGAGGCTCCATTTGCAAGAGCTGTAGTGTTTGGAGTTAACATTGGAGGTATTTTCCCTATCCATAAAATAGCTATTGCTGTTAAACTAGATGACCCTCTGAGAAGACATACTATTTTGCCTCTTGATCCTGCAGGGCATCTATTTGTGGAGGGTCTTCTCCTGGTGGTCATTCTTTTCCTTCTATCACAGAAAAGTTATAAACCACCTAAAAGACCATTGACAAAGAAGGTTTGTCAGAATCTCCCCTTGTCACATCCAAATTGTCCACCGGTTCTATGTTCGTTTCTTGCTTTATTTTGTTAATCCATCGTTTGTTCTTTCTCACTCTATTTAATTTTCTCATACTTGTTTGGGACTGAGGCTTTGCTGTTGTTTGTTTGATTTTCTCATTCAAATGAACAAAGTCGCTTCCATGTTTAAGGTCTAATCGGTGATTCATCCTAGTCAATTGCTCTTCCTCATTTCCAAGATGATATACTAAAAGGAAAAGAGAGTGCGGGAGAAAATTATTGTATTATAATACACCCCCTCTTCCAGTTTCTGATTTGTGTATTTAAATGATTATCTTATTGTAAAGTGATCAAGGCAGGAATTCAAATTTGAAGACCGGAACTTTCTGGCAAATATTCAGAAGACGCAACTTTTTAGCCAGTTCTTCTCTTTAAAGTTGCAAAAGTCCCATGCTTTGGGCCGCAAAAGATCTGCTGCATTAAAACTTAAATATGTCCGGCTCTTCTTTTTCTAGGATGTTGTAGTTTCCTCCATATCCTATTCACTAAACTGCAAGGTGCTTGGCAAAATGAACCCTGAACTTGTAAATTAAAGAGCTCCAACATTCTAATTGTTTTTACAAATCTTTATCTTGACCATAGTATAGAAGTCTTTCATTGGCATCATGTACATTTTTATTAATGCTGGGTCCTTGTAGTTTCTGTATTTGATAAATGGAGGAGATGGATATTTATTTGCTTCAGTGATTGTTAAAATAAAAAAAACGTTATTGTTTGTAGCTTGTCAGCATTTTTTTGTAAGTGGTTGCAATGTTGTCTATCTTTTATGCAGCATGCTGCTTGAATACATTCAAGCTGATGAACGTGTGTGCTCTGATTTTTAGGAAATAGATGAACTATGTGATGAATGGGTCCCAGAACCTCTTATTCCCACCATTACAGATGAGATGAAATCAGAGCCTCCAGTACTTGAAAGGTGGAAATACTCTTTTTATTTGAAATGTGAAAGCATCTACCTCCTTGTTAGATTCTATTGTCAATATCCTGCATTTTCCCCCTAATTTGTCTAATTATGTCTTTCACCACTGTAAGATTCTATTCTCGCTTAAGTGGGAGAAACCAGCCAAAAGATACAGGAACTAGTTCAAATGCTGTGCCGCTGTATACTGTGGGAGCCACCTATTGAATCTCTTTTTCTTATGGTCTGATAATCCTGAGCTGGGCCTAACAAGTACATTAGAACTTCCAGGGGGTAATTAGAATTGATTTAAGGATTTAGTTCCTCCTATTAAGGATTTGGTCTCAAACTCTTTAGGTCAAAGAGGATGAGCAATGCGTTGATTGGCTATTACAAAGCTATTGAGACTAAAAAAGAGCCACTGGACCTGCAGCAAACAAGAGGAGAAAAATCCAGATAAGCACTAATTTCGTAACACATCTACCTATGCCCTTTTTGGGGTTTAAGAATTTAAAAAGATAATATATATACAAGTTTGGCTTGTTATCCCCAACAATCAGCAAGATTAGCTTAGTTGCCTCTACTACTCGAACTTATTAAGGCTATAAAAGTTGTAAGACAAGTTTGTGAAGCTCATGACCCCCAATCCTTTTACTTCCCTACTATGAACTACTTTAATAAATTGTACCAACAGTATAGCTTGCCTGCATTTGTTGACTTCCGTGGTAGGATTTATCGTGCTGGGGTATTACATTTCCATGAACGTGATTTAGCAAGAAGTTTAATACTATTCGCCCGGCGTATGAAAGTGCTATGTCCCAACCTCGTTATATTGGACTTGGTGAAGATGCCAACCATAAAGATACTGTTAGAACTATGGTAGAAGCGGCCGCCACTTTTCATTATCAAAAGTTTTTCACTTCCAAATAAACCACCCATATTTCGGATGGTTATTTTCTCTTTATTTGAGATCTCTCATTTGTCTAATTGCTTACACGTTTTATTAATGCAGCGCTGCAGGTCCTCGTACAACTGTCAATGGCAAGGAAGTAGTAAATTTTACTTCTGCCAATTACCTTGGATTATTAGGAAATGAGAAGTTACTTGTAAGAAACCCTTTTCTTGAATATTTTGAATTGTCAACCTATGTAATGGAGCTTAATTGTCAAGCTTATAATACCTAATGTCATATATCAGGAAACATGCACCAGGGCATTGGAGAAATATGGTGTAGGTTCTTGTGGTCCTCGTGGATTCTATGGAACAATTGGTATAATATGATAATCATCATCAGGGAGTTAGTTAAAATTTCTTCTGCTGTACTTGCCTACCTTCCGCTTTCTCTTTTGGAAGGCCCAACCATATCATTCTTTATTTTACGCAGATGTTCACCTTGATTGTGAGGCCAGGATAGCTAAGTTTCTCGGAACTCCTGATTCTATACTCTACTCTTATGGACTTTCTACTATGTTCAGTGCAATTCCAGCATTTGCCAAGAAGGGAGATGTCATTGTTGCGTAAGTTAATTCATTCTTTGCACATTGATCAGAGTTCTTTTTTCTCAAATGAACCAGGCTGTAGAATAGATATTTTAACAGATCCTTATACAGGATGAAGTATCTTTTCTTGGGGCAGGAGTAAGGGATTATGAAGTAACCATGGTGTAGAATAAACTTTCAACATGACTGTAGTATCCTTAGAATTCTAAAAGGAAAAACTACTTAAGCTGATTTTCATATATGAACTTCATTCAGTAAGAATCTTCCTCCGCTTTTATAACCAGATTTCTTTGTGCTATGTTTAGCATCAGCAGTTGGATTATATTAATAAGCTGCTCACCGGTACATCTCCTGATAATTTTAATGTCGAACTGTAACAAACAAAATTATACCCACAAATAGGTGTTGCGTCCGCAAGGTTTCTTTGTTGTACATGGCTTCTAGAAACATATTAGACTTTCGTGAATTAGTTCTCATTTTCAACCATGTCTTTTGCCTTCATAGGGATGAAGGTGTCCATTGGGGAATACAAAATGGTCTTCAGCTCTCTAGAAGTACAATCATATACTTCAAGCACAACGATATGGATTCCTTGAGAAATACATTGGAGAAAGTCACTCAAGAAAACAAGCGAGCTAAAAAGCTTAGGCGATATATTGTTGTTGAAGCAGTGTATCAGGTATCTTTTGTTGATTAACAGGGTTTTATTTAATTGTCAAAGCTGTATGTCATAGCACTGAAGGAAGTGGGGGTTTCATACGCTAGCAATTGAAGAATGACAGTTACTGAGTTCTAGGCCTGCCAAGAAATAAGTTGCAGTCAATTTAGGCTTGCAAGGGGACTCAAAATTTCACTGGAATTAAAGATGTAAGCGAGGTTGATTAACTGTATATGGCAGTTACACCTTTTGCTAGGGCCTTGGCGACTTGTTATGTCCAGAAAGTTCTGAAACCTGTGACTGGGTTTTGGTTTTGTTTTCCATTTCAAGAGATTAGTCTATATAGGGACATGGGCTAAAATTTACTTCTTCAATTTAATGCAAACTCCCCATCCCCCCATATCTTGGCCCCTCCTTAGTCGAGGAAGCGTCAGAGTTGGCTTGGCTAATTGGGGTAAGGTTGTATCTTGTAAATGAGAAAACGGAAAGGAAAAAAAGACAAGAAAATGTGCAGGTTTCTATTTGGTTGTTTAACTTGTTAATACCCAAGCACCCAGCTTCTCTGAGAGGATTATTCTTTAATTTAATTTGTTTCTACAACTTCTAGAATTCTGGTCAAATCGCTCCATTGGATGAAATCATTAAGCTGAAGGAAAAATACAGATTCCGGGTGTTGTTGGATGAAAGCAATTCCTTGGGTGTGCTTGGCATTTCTGGTAAAGGTCTAACAGAATATTACAATGTTCCGGTATGTCATTGATAGCGATCTTCTATTATTATGGATTGTACTTTTTGTCTATATCCTAAATCGGGTTTTACCCGTTGCAGGTCGATAAGATAGATATCATTACTGCTGCCATGGGGCATGCATTGGCCACAGAAGGAGGATTTTGCACCGGTAGTACAAGAGTCATTGAACACCAGGTATTAGAGTGCTATTACCAGACTATTGTCACTTTCCTTCTCTCCAAAACACCGCCATGTTTAATCTTTTATAATCTTGTGGCTATCTCTTATTTACTGTTTTCCAATTAAGCCTTTTTGATGGTGTTCTTTGTTTGGCAGCGTCTCAGTAGCTCCGGTTATGTGTTTTCTGCTTCTTTGCCTCCATATCTGGCAAGTGCTGCAATCAAAGCTTTTGATATCCTGGAAGAAAATCCCGATCTTATCACAAAATTGAGGGAAAACATTAATATACTGTTTAAAGGTATTTGCTCTACACAGAGTGCCTTCCGCCCCCCATCCTTCCTTGAAGGCTTCAAGCCCATGTCAATGGTTGTGAAAAGGTATCAACTTTATTACCTGGTATGGTTGCAGGTCTACAAGATATTCAAGGGATGGAAATAGTGAGTGATCCACGCTCTCCCTTAGTTTTTCTAAGACTAAAGAAGTCCACAGGTTCTTCAAAGAGTGACCTAAAACTGCTAGAAGATATCGCGGATCGTGTAAGTAGTCATCAGACTGTATCTGTAATTTTCCTTATTTGTATTCTCATACACATCCTGATTAATAATATCCGACTCCAAAAAATATTGTCATTGCAGGTCTTGAAGGAAGATTCTGTTTTTGTTGTCGCTTCAAAGAGATCGACACTTGATAAATGCAATTTGCCTGTTGGGCTTCGATTGTTTGTCTCAGCAGGGCACTCAGAATCTGATTTGGAGAAAGCTAGTGAATCATTGAAGAGAGTCGCGACTTCAGTATTGACAGATCACAGCTAGCACAAGGAGGGTTCATCATCGTTTAAGTTTATTGAGATGTGATAATAGGGCAGAAACATTCTGGGAGTTCAAATAGGTTCATGGCAAACTATTAAAGATTCATTTTTTTTTTTACTTTTGTTGTTCATTAGTGTTTGCATGTCAACTATGATTAGATAGATGCTGCAAAGGCCACAAGGCCAGAGAAGTCAGTTCTCTTGATTAATGTTGTGCTTTATATAGCTGTGTTAATCTTTTTTTCCCCCCTTCTTCTTACTGATATATAAAGAAAATAGAAGAAGATAGAATGGTGGGATTTGTAGTTAACTGTATAGACATGTTAATTCTTATTGTGTTGTTAAGATCTATAATATCTTTTTGGTGTGAGTGACAAATTTCAATATTTTAAGATTTGAGCTGAACATGGGGTAATGTGGAAAATGCTTTCTGCTCTTTGGTTGAGAAAAAGATAATTTTTAAGAAAATCACTCCAACTATGTGATTGTGTTTGACCAGGCACAAAGTTGAAAAATAAAATGAATACTTTTAAAATTATGATGTAAAACAAGTTATAAATATTTGTGTAACTATAAATCATCTTATTAAGGATAAAATTGAAAGTTTTAAGCTAAATTGTTACTACCAAATATAGAACGTGTCATTATTTTCGGGACTAGCTAAAAAGTAGAGTGTCACATTTAGTAAAAAGGAGTACTAAAGTTTGATAATAGTATTAGTGAATTTGATAGTGTTTTGATGAGATTTTTAGTATTAAAGCTTGATATTAATGTCTAAATGTAAGTTAGAGGTAAATAATTATCGGTGTTTACATCTATCTAAATAATTAACCTTAAGAATCAACAATTTAAAGAAAAAATGCCACTTAACCATGGTTAAGTGTTAAAAAGTATATATGCAAGACATATATGTAACTAAGAGTTGAGATAGTAATGAAGGAAAACAATGTTCGTCCAAGGGTATGTTTGGTGTGGAGGAAAATATATTTTTTCAATTTTTTCATATTTAGTTGATCAAAACTTTTGAAAATTATTTTCGCTAAGAAAATAAGTTCTTTAAAAATAAGAAACATGACTTCTTTAATGAAAGTATGAAAAACAAGTTCCGTAATGACATTTCATATTGATTGTCTCCTCCCCACCCTCCAACACGTCCTACCCTTACATAGCACCCATCCACCCACCACCCTCATTCTCTATAATATTTGCCTAAATTATATACAAATATTTTTGGGATAATATTACATGCCAAACATTAGAAATTAAGTAAGAAATTCACTTATTTTCTCAGCAAACATTTTCCTTAATAACAAACACACCCTAAAAGTGCATTTTTTCTCTTTTGGTGAAATATGTTTTCCTCAAGAAGAAATTTCTACCAACCAAATACTAGATCTTATTATCTTTTTCGAAAAATATTTTCTACCATACCAATAAACACATAAAAGTGCCACAATTAATACACGTATATTAAAAACCACAGGAGTACTTATATTTTTGAGATATCTACGTCTAATCTTTTTGTCAAATCATTCATGTCGTGTACTAAAATCTGTTTTGTTGATTTTAATCTTATGTAATGAGTCTTATTATAATATGTGTTTGGTTTGATATTATTTTGAAGTAAGACGTGTTAATTTTAGTTTATTTGATTGGCTCTTCAGTTTCATGTCATTGTCTAGTTTTCTATAAGTTACTCATTTAGGTTCAGTTTTTTTATTTTTATTTTATTCTTTTGCATGACGCCCATGTTTACGTGAAATAGATTAAGAAATTAGATGTACCCTAATCAAATGATTTTTAACTTTAATCAGTTTGAGAATCTAAACCAAGCATTAAGACTTCCATTTGGCTTATGTTTTGTATAACGCCCATGTTTATGTGAAATAGATTAGGAAATTAGATGCATTTTAATTAAATGGTTTAATTGTAATTAGTTTCAGAATCTAAACCAAGTATTAATACTTTCATTTGGCTTATATAGAAACTCACCAAGAATGTTGCAGCATTGTTAATTTTCCCTAAGAAGAGACTAAAGAGAACCATGTAATAAGTAGGTTTTGACCAAAAGACATCAATTTATTTGTCTTTATTAAATTAATTTTTTCAGTGAATAGCGAATAACAGTTTTAGGATTTAATGTTGCATTTCTGTACTAGAAAGATTAGTATTAGCGAATATTTACGGTATATATTGTAATTATGATAGATGTATATTTAAGGTAACTTAGTATTTTTATTGTATTAGAAATCAATCGATTAAGGTAAGTTAGAATTCTTACTGTATTAGGACTCAACCTCTGTACAACTATATATATATTGTGATTAATAAAATAAATCCCTAAGGAAAATTATTCTATCAAACATGGTATCAAGAGCCTAAACCTAATTCCTACTCTTCTCTCTCTCAAAAACAGTCGCCGACCCCCCCCCCCCTCTCTCAATTTTTCCCTTCGGTCGACGGCACACCGACAGCCACCATGTCTTCCCCCACAAATTCTGGTTCCTCCACTAGCACTTTTGACAACTCCTTTCAACGATCATCGTCTTCTTTTCACCGGGCTTTCGCCGTTACAAACATCAAGAACTCTATCCCTATAATTCTTGATCAAGAAGACTGTCAATATTCTATGTGGACAGAACTGTTCTATATTCATGCATGTGCGTACAACATGCTCGACCATATTGATGACTATGTTCCTCGTCCCACCGATATTGCCGAATCAACATCGCGTCGCCTTGACGCCATCGTCAAACAGTGGATATACGACATCATCTCAAAGGACTTGTTGTGTACTATTATGAAAACAGGTACCACGGCACGTGAGCTTTGGGTACGGTTGGAAGAAATCTTTCACGACAACAAAAATACTCGGGCCGTGTATTTGGAAGAACAATTCAACAATACGCGCCTCGAGAATTTTAACATGTCTGAATATTGCAAACAACTGAAACTCATAGCCGACCAACTTTCCAACGTCGGGAGATCTGTTTCTGAAACCAAGATGGTACTTCAATGAGTTGCTGGTCTACCGAAAGGTGAATACGATACACTTGCAACGATGATTCAACAGGCCGACCCACTACCTAGTTTCACCAAGGCACGTTCACAACTATTGTTGGAAGAAATCCGACGTGCTAAACAAAATGAGCATAATCAAAAGGCATTAGCCGTTGAAGGAATGGCATCACCAGCGACTAACACCACCCCGCCACCACCGCATGACCACCAATAGCAGCAGTCCCGCGTCGGAGGTCGTGGCGGCAGAGGCCGCGACAATAATAACAAAGGCAAGGGCCGCGGCAAGGGCCAACGCAACCAGCAGCCAGGCCCAAATCCTGCCTATTTCCACTGGCCGGATACCGCTACTTGGCCAACCAGCAGAACTGGGCCTCGCCTGCATGCCCATACCCAACTGCAGGGGCCCGGCCCAGCAAATGCATGGTTGATCGCCTATTGCTCGCTCACCACTAGGGCAGCTCTAACGGCGGCGAAGAAGTCCACTATGTCTCGGTCGGCAGCACCGCTTCACCGATTTGGGCCAGGCCTACAACACCGTGAACCTTCAACAGCCCGATGAAAATTGGTACATGGACACCAGATCCACATCTCACCTCACCCGGTCGTCAGGTAACTTATCTCAACTACTCCGGTTAAAGTGTCCTCAATTTATTACTATCGGCAATGGCCATCACATTCCAATTGAAGGTTACGATAACACCCACACCCGCCTTTCTTCCTAAACCACGTCCTATACACCCCTAACATCATTAAAAACTTAATCTCTGTTAGAAAATTCACTCGCCATAATTCTGTGTCTGTCGAATTTGACCCTTTTGGTTTTTCTGTGAAGGAACTCAATACGGGGAAAATTCTTACGCGCTGCAATAGTGTGGAGACCTCTACCCCTTTACTCAATCTTCCGTTGTCAGACCGCAAACACCTCTATCCCGTGCGGCGATCTCTCCCTTAACTTGGCAAAACAGACTCGGACACCCCAGAGACCCTGTTTTTACTTTTCTTAGGACTACTAAGCTTATTCAATGTAATAATGGAAAACTTGCCCAACACTGTTTTTCTTGCCCGCTCGGCAAATATACTCGTCTTTCATTTATGTCATCCAACAGTGTTACTTTTATCCATTTGATATTGTTCATGCTGATTTGTGGACATCTCCGGTTGTTAGTTCTTTAGGTCACAAATTTTATCTAGTATTTTTAGATGATTTTTCACATTTTGTCTGGATTTACCCACTGAAATTCAAATCTGAAGTGTTTGCCAAATTCCTTGAATTTCAAAAATTCATTAAAATACAGTTTGAAAAATCTATAAAATCTTTTCAATGTGATAATGGACGTGAATTTAATAATTCCGCATTTCACAATTTCTGCTCTAAACAAGGCATGGTTTTCTGTTTTTCCTATCCCTACACTTCCTGCCAAAACGGCAAAGCTGAAAGAATCATCCGAATCATAAATAACATGGTACATACCCTTCTCTTTCATGCCAATCTTCCACCGTCATTCTGGGTCTACGCTGTCAAAATGGTAGAATACCTCCTTAACATTTTACCAACCAGCACTCTCCAAAACAAAACCCCAACTGAAATCTTATACTGTAGGTTCCCTTCTTATGACCAAATACGCATCTTCGGTTGCCTATGCTACCCCAACATGGCCTCCACTGCATCTCACAAACTAGCCTCACGCACCACACCATATGTATTCGTCGGTTTCTCAACAAATCATCGGGGTTACTTGTGCTATGACATAACCACTCGTAAGGTCATCATCTCACGTCACGTCACATTCGACGAGAAGAACTATCCATTTTGCAACCTTCAAAAATTTCAAACCACGGATTATACATTTCTAGATGAGTCTCCTCCGTCTCTTCTAATCCATTCGATGTATCTCCGACAGTTTTCAGTTCAGTCGCGGACTGCTCCAGCAGCTACGCCACCCACACTGTCCGGTGTCGTCACCAACCAAACACCCCCTCTGTCTCGGTCGAACCCCCCCACTGCTCAACACCTCCACTGCTCGACCCACCATCGACCCGAGACCACTCACCTCCCCTCCAGAAGCGGCCGGTCGCGGCCCTATCGACTGCGGTGCTCATCGCCTTGAACCAAAGCACCTATACCGCCACAAACTCCCAGTCCAGACATACCACTACTGCCTACACATTGCATGGAGACTCGTGCACAACACGGGATCTTCAAACCCAAGGTTCACTTCAACCTCTCCACACAAACCTTATCACTCATTCCAAAAAATTCAAAACTAGCAAAACTGGACCCTAATTGGAATGCGGCCATGTGCGAGGAGTTTAACAATTTAACCAAGCAGGACACTTGGGATTTTGTACCTAGACCAGACGGTGTGAATGTTATCCGGTGTATGTGGCTATTTCGTCACTAGTTCAGAGACAATGGTGACTTGAAATGGTATAAGGCAAGACTGGTTGCCAATGTCACTAATCAACATGAGGGTATTGATTGTGGAGAGACATTCAGTCCGGTTGTTAAACCGGCCACTATTCAGACTGTTCTCAGTATTGTTATGGGCATGCATTGGTCGATTCATCAGCTTGATGTCAAGAATGCATTTCTACATAGAGATTTGAAAGAAACTATATACATGCATCAGCCCTTTGGCTTTGTTCATCCGGCAGTCCCGCAGTTTGTATGTCATCTCAGGAAGTCATTGTATGGCTTGAAACAGGCACTTCGCGCGTGGTATGATCGCTTTGCCAGGTATCTTCTGCAGATCGGTTTTCTATGTAGCAGGTGTGATAACTCTCTCTTCACTTTTCATCGAGGTAGCAGCACTACTTATTTGCTCTTATATGTGGATGACATTGTTCTTAATGCCTCATCCGACGGTTTGAAAAATGAAATCATTGCTCTACTCAAAACTGAATTTGCCATGACTGACTTGGGCAAGCTGAGTTATTTTTTGGGTATATCAGTGATCAAATCTGCAGCTACTATGTTTTCGTATCAGCGTAAATATGCAGAGAGATAGTATATCGGGCTAAGATGGAAAATTGTAAAATTATGCCAACTCCAGTTGACTCGAAATCCAAGCTCAGTGCCAATGACGGTGCGCCAGTTTCTGATCCCACTCTATATCAGAGTCTTGCATGTGCCCTTCAGTATCTTACATTCACTAGGTCTGATATTGCATATGCCGTTCAGCAGGTGTGTCTGTTTATGCACGACCCTCGAGAGTCCCATTTTTCCGCCCTCAAACGTATTATTAGATACGTTCAGGACACACTGGACTTTGGACTATTTCTCTACCCCTCTGCCCCAAACAAGTTGCTCTCTTAAACGGATGCAGATTGGGCAGGATGCCCAGACACACGTCGCTCCACCTCAGGCTACTGTGTATTTCTTGGGGATAATCTTATTTCATGGTCAGCCAAGCGGCAGGCCACGTTATCTCGTTCAAGTGCTGAAGCAGAGTATCGCGGAGTTGCTAATGTCGTTGTTGAGATCTGTTGGTTCAGAAATCTTCTTTTGGAGCTCCAGTGTCCACTGCGAAAGGCGTCTATAGTCTATTGTGACAACATATCCGCCATCTACATGTCTCACAATCCGGTCCAACATCAGCGGACCAAGCATATTGAGATGGATATCCACTTTGTACGAGAGAAGGTCGCCCTTGGTCAGGTCAAAATATTACACGTGCCTTCCTCCTATCAGTATGCATATATTTTCACAAAGGGACTACCGAGACAGCTCTTCACCGACTTCCGATCCAGCCTTACTGTTCGGCCTCCTCCCGCTCCGTCTGAGGGGGAGTATTAGCGAATATTCTCCGAATATTCACAGTATATATTGTAATTATGATAGATGTATATTTAAGGTAACTTAGGATTCTTATTGTATTAGGAATCAACCGATTAAGGTAAGTTAGGATTCTTACTGTATTAGGACTCAACCTCTGTACAACTATATATATATTGTGATTAATGAAATAAATCTCTAAGGGAAATTATTTTATCAAACAACTAGTTTACGCTACTGCTATAATAATTTGGATGAAACTGTATTTTACTTTTATACAGAATTAGTCATACTCATATCTAATTAGTTAGATAACCGAACCCATTGTGTTCCTAATAAGGGGACACAATGTTTCAGATTCTTAATCATATTATATACTTGCTGCATTTCAAATATTCTTCTTACTTTTATTTTTGATCCGTTTAAAAAAAAATGTCTTTTTTTTATAACTCTTTAATTTCAACGTTTCACGTGACATGTTTAAGACCACAAGATTAAATAACATTTTGATACATTCAACATATCCTTCATTTAAGACCATAAAATTTAAAAGTCTTCTTTACTTACTTAAACTTCGTGTCAAGTCAAACCAGACAAACATTTTATAACGGAGAAAATATAACATGTGACAAGTAAAATTTACAATAAACCGATAACTATCAGGGTCGGATCAATATAATTGGTGGCCTGAAGCTAACTTTACTAAGAAAGTTGTTAGCTTATTTAATTAAAATATATATATTTTCATTTGAAGTTTATTTGTTTAGATTTTTGAAATGAAAAGTTGTTAAACATTTTTATATATATTTTTTATGATATTTCTTTTTCATTTGATAAGATAGCCAATTCATTTAACCAACCTAACTTATAATTCCAATTTAGAACATTTCATGTTCTAAATAAAATTTCATAGAAAGCTAGAGTTGAAACAAATTGAATCAAGTAATTGGAGAAGAAACAAGTAACTACTAAATTAATTATCTACTATTTTCATCATAATTACCTCAACCATAAGATATTAAACTTTCACTAATGATAGGATCAATTTTGGGGGCTTCTAATTTGCTGCGGCCTAAAGCTTATGCTTTAGTGGTTCGGGAGTTATAGTTATCCTTTTATCAAGCTTGTTTACAAGAGTTTTTTCGTTGTTGATACCGAGTCGGCTTTTTTACTCCGCTAGCTATACCATGCAATTGGTCTCTCTTCTAGTCACAGTAGATATTCATAGCACGTCATATATATAAACTTTGTGGAGAACAAGATGACGGAAATGAGACTGAAATAGTTCGGACATGTGAAGAAAAGGTGCGTGAATGCACCAGCAAGGAGGTGTGAGGTTGACTATAGGAGATTCTAAGAGAGATAGTGGTAGGCCGAAGAAGAATGCCGGAGGGGGGTTAGACAGGCAATGACACATCTCTAACTTACATAGAACATGATGATGTTAGGTGTATTTATACGCCTAATCGCCATATTTTACCCATGTTTTACCTTGTTTAGGGGACTAATCGCACTAAATACACCTAACTTATGTTAATTATTGCATTATGAACTGGTATATGTGTTCTTGTCGCATCTAGGCACTTAATGAGAGAAATATGACGATTTGGAGCTAAAATGAGATGAAGCATCCGTGCAAGTGTAAATGGTCCCTGAACCTCGCCAAGTAAAGGCTGGAGCGAGTCAAAAGATCGCAATACACCTCGCTCAGCAAGAGAAGGTGCCCAAAATGCATATGTTCAAGAAATTGTCCAAGTACAAAACAACCACAACACAAGGCGACGCGAGGCTTGGGGTGAGGACATGTCTCGCCATAGACCTCGGCCCGCGAGGAAAGATGTCCAAAGTACAGTTGCTCAAGATTTTTTTGAAGTACAAAATTGATACATGATGAGGTGGCGCGAGAGGCGAGGTCATGTCTCGCTGTGGACCTCGCCCCACGAGAAAGTGAGTTCAAAATGTCAAAGTGGAGAATTTTTCTAAGTGTAAAATTGATACTCAAGCTCGCCAAGCAAAGGCTATAGCGAGACACTGTCTCGCCCTATACCTCACCCAGCGAGCCACTCTGTCAAGTCCAATTTATTTTGGATTAGTTTTTGATGGTTATTTTCAAACACTATAAATAGACTACTAGTACATTTTTGGAGGGGTCGAACTTATTATTTCAGGAAGAGTTAGGGCTAAGACTTTTGTCATTTGGTACCTCTTTTACTATTATTCTCCCATCTTTTCTTAGATCGAATATGACTTTTAGTGATTGTAATTAAACTGTGAACGGTTAATCTCCCTTGTTCCGGGGTTATGGCTAACGTATGATTGTTGTCGTATGAACTTTGACGTTATTAAATCTATCGTATGAATTGCTTATTTAATCTTGTGCTAGACTATTCTATTACTTCGCGGCCAGTAGAATAAATCTTTTATTCTTACATTGAACTCGAGAGAGGAATACTAAGATAGAACGAAGATTGAATAGAGTAGGATTTTAACCCCGTGCATCGGGGAGCGGATTAGCGTCTAGGATAGAGATATACCTAGTTCGCCCTACTTAGTTGAAATACATGAAATATAAATGCACTCTTGTTAAGGTTCATGACCATAGAGATATAGGCTTGAAAGTAATACGAATAGGCAACTAGAGAACTCGAGAGATTCGTAGTCGTAATATTAATCTTGTCAATAAGTAATTTGATAGAAAAAATACGTTAGCGAAAGTGAGTGCGCAACATGATTACAAAGTGTGTCGTAACCCTGAAATGTTTAATCTCAGTGAATCACAACTAAGTTTAGACCAATGTTTGCGACAAATTATTACCTGTTTAATTAGTAGTTTTATTTTATCAATAGTATACAAACAACCACTCTTTTCTTCAATAATTGCATAATTAGTGAAAGTAGAACATTCTGATTTAATTGTTAATCATAAGTCTCTGTGAGTACGATATCTGACTTTATTAGTCACTATATTACTTGTCGACCGCGTATACTTGCGTCTGCGTTGGGAGTAACGAGTTTTTGGCGCCATTGTCGGGGACTTAAAAATTAACCATTTTATTAGAATAATCTACTACTGCTTTAGTAATCCAAGTATTAACGTCTTTATCTTAGCTGTTATTTGAACGCAGGTAAAACAATCGAATGCGAAAGTCTGCCAGTCAAAATAACCTTACAGACTTTCAACCTGAACCTGAATAGTTGTTCCACTAGCGTAGGAGGGAAGTTAATTTTCGGCCAAATCAAGAAGAAATCTTTATGGTACCTGAATTAATGGCAACTAACGCACCACCAATGACAGTTCGAGAGGTGACAATACATCTAGTGGGTAATGTCACTTCAAGCATTGACAAACCGACCATCGAGGGGCATTTTGAGCTTAAGCATCCTATGATTCAACTACTTTACTCTAGCAGACAGTTCACTGGTATGCCACACGAGGATCCTCAGCGACACATTCAAACCTTCTTAGAGATTATGGATACATATGTGACCACAGGGTCACTGCTGATTATGTACAGTTGACATTGTTCCCATTCTCTCTATTTGAGGACGCTAAGAAGTGGTTGGAGGCAGAACCGATGAATTTCATCACTTTCTGGGATAATCTAGCGAATTTTTTTTGACTAAGTTATTTCTATCTGGAAAGACAGCGAGACTTATGAGGGAAATCATGTCCGTCAGGCAGAAACCTGTTGAAGGGGAATATCAGGCATGAGAGAGTTTCAAAGCATTGCTCAGAAGTTGTCCTCATCATCATCAAATAAATGAATTTCTGGCACATACCTTTATTTAGAAACTGGATCACCATGAAAAAGTGTTGCTAGATACTGCAGTTGGGAGGCAAGCTCTTGATCTGAGCTATAATGAGTTATTTGTCTTAATTGAACATGTTTCAGAGTGACTCTGAGTGGCAGAGTGATCACAGGGATAATGTTCTCAAGAAGACACCGGGATCACTTGAGTTAGACCTGTACACAACCATGACAACACAGATTGAAGCTATGCACAAAGAATTCAAGGACTTCGTAATGGGAAAGAATCAATCACAGGTGCAACGAGTGTATCAAGCCCAGGTATTTTATGAGGTGTGCAGTGAAGGGCACACTAGTGATGTCTGTCCGGCAAATCCGGAGTCTATTTTTTTCATGGGCAATGCAGCCAGAGTCCAGGGTAATTATAATGTATATGGCAACTTGCATAATCCTCATGGAAGAATCACCCAAACTTCTCTTGGGGTGGTAACCAGAACAGGGCACAAGGGGGCAATATCAGCAGAATCAGGCAAATCAGCCCAAGCCACAAGCTCATCAGAGTAGTATGGAAGATATGATGAGACAGATGATAAGTGATATGCAGAATATGATGGCGAGTCAGTAAACAATCGAGCAAAAGACAATGCCTGAAAATAAAAATCTTGATCTAGCGATACGAAATGTAGAGAGACATATGGGGCAAATAGCTGGTGCTCAAAACACGAGACCACTTGGGGCACTCCCAAGTGATATCAACCTAAATCTGAAACTGTGTAATGCGGTAACTCTTGGAAACGGGAGAGCATTAGAGGAAGTTGCTCCAAAGAAAGCTAGTCGGGCAGAAGTTGAAAAAGAGATAATCGCAGAGGAAGTGATTGAAGAATAGAGGGTAGATAAGACTCCAGTGGTAAATCAACTGCATCCCGTGGTTGTAAGGCCTCCTCATCCATTCTCTCAATGTTTTGCCAAAACAGAAAGAAGAGGCTACTTATAAAAAGTTTCTTGATTTGCTTAAGCAGGTACATGTGAACGTTTCTTTGGTGGATATTCTGCAGGGTATTCCAAAGTATGAAAAGTATATCAAATATAGTGTAGTAAACAAGAGCCGGTTTACTTGGTATGCCACAATTGCACTTACTGAAGAGTGCACATCTCGTATTCAAAACAGGTTACCCGCAAAGCTGAAGGATCCCAGAAGTTTCACGATTGAGATTACTATAGGGAAACAGGTCATTGCACAAGCATTGTGCAATCTTGGTGCTAGTATAAATTTGTGCTATCATCCATGTTCAGAAAGCTAGGATTGGGAAGCCCAAGACCCACTACTATAGTTCTGCAGTTGGCAGACAGATCTTTGGCAATACCCGAGGGGATTATTGAAGACGTACTTCTGTAAGTAGTGTCCCTGATATATCTGGGGGATTTTGTCATTTTGGACTTTGAGCCTGATCCGGAAGTCCCATTTATTTTGGGGCGTCCATTCTTGGCCACAGGAAGAGTATTGATTGATGTAGCTGCTGGACAACTAACTATGGGGGTACATGATAAAGTCAAGGTTTTTAACGTGTACAAGGCCCTAAAGTTTCCCACAGTCTATGAAGAGCTGTAATCAATTACGATATTGAATGATGACACATAGAAACCTCTCATTACGTCCAGCGATCCATTGGAGAGGGCACTAGTGTATGAAGATATTTTTGGAGATGCAGATGCAATGGAGATGGTGTAATTTCTTGATGTAGCATGCATTTTTATTCGAGAAGGAGAGTTTGAGCCGCTTGACAGACCACTTGAGCCACCGTCCAAGCCTTCGATAGAAGAGGGCCCAAAGTTAAAGTTGACACCTCTTCCCGCACATCTCAAATATACATACTTAAGAGAATGTGAAACTTTACCTGTCATATTGGCAACTGAGCTTAATGATGCATAAATAAGAAGGTCTCTGGGAGTCTTAAAACATTGAAGAAGAGCAATTGGTTGGCATATATCTGATATTCAGGGAATTAGCCTGCGTTTTGCATGCATAAGATATGGATGGAGGAAATAGGTAGCAAAGAAAGAGGTAATAAAGTGGCTAGATGTAGGTATAATCTATCACATCTCTAACAACAAGTGGATGAGCCATGTACAGTGTGTACCGAATAAATGAGGGATGATAGTGGTGATAAATGATAAAAACGAGTTCATCCCAACTAAAACGGTTACAGGGTGGAGAATCTGTATGGACTATCGTAAGCTTAACGAGGCCACTAAAAGGGATCATTACCCTATTCCATTTATTGATCAGATGTTAGACAGATTGGTTGGATAGGAGTATTACTGCTTTTGGATGGATATTCGGGCTATAATCAGATTGCTATTGCACTAGAGGATCAGGAGAAAACTATATTTATTTGTCCTTACGGTACATATGCCTTCAAACGAATGTCGTTTGGGTTGAGTAATGCACCAACGAATTTTCAAAGGTGCATGATGGCCATATTCTCTGACATGGTAGAGAAGTACGTAAAAGTCTTCATGGATGACTTCTCAGTCTTCAAGAATTCTTTTGATGCATGTTTGAGCAACTTAGGTCGTGTCCTGGATAGATGTGAAGAAACCAACCTGGTGCTAAATTGGGAAAAGTGCCATTTTATTGTCCGAGAAGGTATTGTCCTTGGACATAAAATGTCAAAGAAAGGGTTAGAGGTTGATTGTGCAAAGGTATAGATAATTGAGAAACTTCCACCCCCTGTCTCAGTGAGGGGCATGCGAGATTCTATAGACGATTCATCAAGGACTTTTCAAAAATATCAAGTCCATTATGTAAATTGCCAGAGAAGGAGGTAAAGTTTGTTTTCAGTGATGCTTGCTTGAAGGCGTTTGATGACCTTAAGAAGAAATTGGTGACTACACCAATAATGATTCTGCCTGACTAGAGTCTTCCATTGGAGTTGATGTGTGAAGCGAGTGACATTGCTGTTGGAGCTGTTTTGAGGCAGCAAAAGAATAAGAGTTTTCATTTCATATATTATACCAGCAAGACACTTGATGCTGCTCAGGTGAATTATACAGTTACTGAAAAAGAGCTGATGGCCGTAGTACAGGTGTTTGATAAATTTCGGTACTATCTTGTGGGGGACTCAGGTGATTGTGTACACGGACAACGCCACAATCCATTATCTCTTTAGTAAGAAGGACATGAAGTCGGGGCTCATTAGATAGATACTTCTACTTCAGGAATTTGATGTGGAAATCAAGGATTGGAAAGGGACTGAAAATCAAGTTGCAAATCACTTATCGAGATTGGAGGGTCACGATCATGTAATTGAAGATGGGCAGATTAGAGAAACTTTTTCTGATGAGTAACTTTTTGCCATTCCTACTGTAGAAGTACTATGGTATGCTGATATTGTGAACTTGATAGTGAGTGGGCTCTACCCACCCAAAACTACTACGCAACAGAGGAAGAAACTTTATCATGATTCACTGTTCTATGTATGGGATGAGTTGTTTTTGTGTAAATAGGGTCTTGATCAGCTAGTGAGAAGGTGTATTCCGCAGATGGAGGTGAACCAAGTGTTGGAGAGTTGTCATTCTTCCCCATATGGGGGACATCATATTGGTGACCATACAACAACAAATGTATTGCAATCAGACTTCTACTAGCCCATCTTATTCAAGGATGCCCACATGTTCGCTCGAACTTGTGACAAGTGTTAGAGAACGGGAACCATCTCTAGGAGGAATGAGATGACTCTGAACAACATTCTTGAGGTGGAGAATTTTTGACGTCTGGGGTATTGATTTTATGGGGCCATTCCTACCATCTTATGACAACCATTATATATTAGTAGTAGTGGATTATGTGTCTAAATGGGTAGAGGTAATACCTATTCCAACTAATGATGATAATGTAGTGGTGAACTTTGTGAAAAAAGCGATCTATACTAAATTTGGACCCCACGGGCTATGATAAGTGACGAAGGTATGCATTTATGCAATAATCTGATGAAGAATCTTTTGGCAAAATATGGTGTGAGCCACAAGGTGGGTAATGCTTATCACCCGCATACTAGTAAGCAAGTTGAAGTTTCTAACCGAGAGGTGTAGTATATTCTTGAGAAGACGGTGAACGCACGGAGGAAGGATTGGACAATTAAGCTTGTTGACGCACTGTGGGCGTATATGACTACATATAAGACACCTATCGGGACTTCTCCCTCTAGGTTGGTCTATGGGAAGGCTTGTCACTTGACCGTTGAGTTAGAGCACCAAACGTATTGGGCTATCAAAAAGTTAAATTTAGATATGGAGTTAGCAGGTAAGAAGAGAATGTTTCAGTTGCATGAACTTGATGAATTTCGACTGCATGCGTATGAGAATGCTAAACTCTACAAGGAAAAGACAAAACATTGGCATGACAAACACATCTTGGAACGTTTGTTTGAGCCTGGCCAATTGGTGTTTTTGTTTAACTCTAGATTGAAGTTGTTCCCTGGAAAGCTTAAAGTCTAAGTGGGCAGGTCCTTTCAAAGTTGTAAAGATGATGAAACATAGAGCAGTGGAGTTGCGGAAGCGGGATTATGAGGAAACATTTTTGGTAAATGGATAGAGGGTGAAGCACTATTGGGCTAGTGATGTGGACTGTCATAAGACCTCAGTAGAATTGTCCAATGATTAAGCGAAGAAGACATCTTGTCAAGACGTAAACTAAGGCGCTTCTCGGGAGCAACCCAAGTTTGTGATGTAACAAGTATAACTGAAAAACACAAAAAAATGAGAAAAAATACAAAAAGATGTCATGCTACGACATAAACTAAGACGCCCATTGGGAGGCAACCCAACTTTTACTTGCTTTCACATTTTTTATTTTTCTTCATACTAACGAGTTATGTTAAAGGTAGCTACAACGGGGGTATTGCATGAATCATAGTCCCGAGCAAGGAAGACGAGGACTTAATGAAAAGTTCATGAGTGGCAAAACACATGTAGGACCTCATTGGGCGAAGCCTGTAGCGAGACACCATCTCTCTCTCTCTCAGGCTCGCTTAGCGAGGTGGGTTGTTTAAATTGCAAATTTTGAAATATTTTTTGGCTAAGTGTGAAATGGGCACAAGCCTCGCAGAGAAAAG
The DNA here is from genome assembly GCA_029783415.1 of Anisodus acutangulus. NCBI lineage: Eukaryota > Viridiplantae > Streptophyta > Magnoliopsida > Solanales > Solanaceae > Anisodus > Anisodus acutangulus. The sequence goes on from CM056503.1 coordinate 21,630,017, forward strand.
CCTGGGCGAGGTCATGTCTCGCCATGCATCTCGCCCCGCGAGATTTCATGTACATTTTTCCAATGCGTAATAACTTAAATCGACAGGACCCGAAAGCCATTCTTACTTAAAACACTGTCTACCCCTCTATTCTCCCCCATTCGCCCGACTTTCACCCCAAAATCACTCAACTCTCTCTCTAAAACTTAAACACACATCCCTAAACATCACCTTTCTCCGTTACTCCACCATTGTCCCACTGTTACACCACCACTGCCCAATCCCCATCAAGACCGGTAAGATTCCTTAACCTTGTGATTCCATAGTAAGAATTCTGCTCCCCCTTTCCCCATTATTATGAACTATGAAATTGCTTCATGTGTTGAAATTGCATGAATGAAAAATGCTTAAAATTTGAAGCTTTTGAGTTGGTGTAAATGGTGGAATTTGTGAAAATTTGTGTAGGTGTTGAATTGATGGTTGGTTGTTGCTTGAGCTTGTTTTTCCACACCAATATTGGGCTATTTTAGGCACCCTAATCCCACTATGACCTTGTTGCACAAACTAAGCACTCCAACTGTTTGATTAAATGTCCCATAGAAGAGTCATGGGCAAATAGTCCTAATGACGGACGGATGGCGACTGTCTTGAGGGAACATTAGTCATAGAATGCTAGAATATGTAGGAAGCCTCACAAATATGCAAAAATTTAAGTGTGGGGTAGTTTATTAGATTGTTGGGCAATGAAAGCAATTTCGGTGAACACAATTTTGGGTGCTTGTAGTCATATATTAAAGCGAAGTAACAAGGGGAAGTCTGAGTACCCTACCATTGACTTAGTAGCATCCATGTTAGCGAACTAAGTGTGGGGTCATTTCGACACCCATATGACTTGGTTTGTTAGCCCTTTATGTAGAACATTACTAACGTAGTTTTTGTCTCTTGTTTTGTTTTTCTTTTCTTTTCTGGTTGGTTGTGTACAGGTGACAAGTGCAATCATGACGTGACCAAATGCAAAGAATGTAGGAGCTAAAGGGAAAGAGACAGTCGCTGAAGGTCTAAGTCGAAAGAAAGCTAGGAGTGGCCCAGGTTCGAGCAAGCCTGTTGCGTAGCCAAACTCAATGAGAAACCAAAAAAGGTAAGATGCAAGTGGGGACGAAAATAGGAGAAGAATTACGAGAAGGAATGATACGCAAGTTTCAAGCCCCTAGGTACCATGACGAGATACCGATTGATGGAGCAATTTTGAAAACTCACCATAGGGATATATGGGAGCAAGTGCATGCGTTGGGACTATAATTTATCTTTTAAGATCCAGGAGAGTGTGATGTCCATCTAGTTTTGGACGCTTATACAAACTGGAGATGTGTGGAGGCGCCGGATGAGATTTGTGTTCGTAGATGTGTGGTCTTATTTACTAATGATAAACTCTCTGAGTTTTTGGGTACTTTTGTGGTCTCTAGTGAGTTGTATGACAAGATCTATGCACACCTTTCATACAGTGATCTGCTCCATCTTCTATGTGGCCAACACTCCACTGCCCGATGGGAGTAGAGATGGAAGTGGATTCTGGACCCGGTGGATCCAGATCCGTTTTATAGGATATGGATCTTCAAAATTTGGACCCGACAGATCCGGATCGGACCCGGATCCATTTCTGATGGATCGGATCTGGATATGGATCTTATATTTGAGATCCGTATCTGGTCCAGATCCAACCCGTGGATCCATTTTTTTATTAAATAGATTATACATTTATACATATATCTTTTTAATTTTCTCGGCCAGGCCCAAGTCCATAAAGGACCGAAGCCCAACCCATGCATGTTAAGCCAACGAAAGGGTAAAGGCTTAAGGGACAAAGCCGCAAAGTCCTCACTCCTCACTCATCACTCCTCAGTCATTACTCATTCATACCATACGAAAGGGGCAAAGAGCCAAAGACCAAAACCCTAGTCCCTAGCCATCTTCTCTACTTGCCATCCCTACTCATACGACGTCAGTCCATGTCCACCCCTTCTAATTCCAAGGTAGTAAGACAAATCAGATTCAATACTTTCTGGCATATTAAACGGTGAGTTCATTTTTTTTTTGCCCTTTTAACTTTGCTAGTTCTTCTTTTTTTAGTTCTTCTTTTTGTTAGTTCTGTTTTTTCATTTATATAATATTTGATGTTTTGGAATTTTGAAAGATATATTAACAGTCATTTATGTAATATTTGATGTTTTGGGATTTTGAAAGATTTATTAACAGTCATTTATATATAGGGTGTGTGAAATTTCTGGTGAAGGAAAGATAGTGTGTGTATTATTGTTCTTTAGGAAAAATGATGGAGAGTATGGGAATCGAAGGTAATGGTGGCAGTGGCACTGGTTTTTTGGAGAGCTAGGTGCTTCAATTTAGTAGTAGTGTTAGATGAGATACGATCAAGAGTATATTTATAATGCATTTTTATAGTATTTGTTCCTGTTGTATTTCAAATGGTACGATTTTATAAATCTAACAAGAAGTAGAGAACAAAGACTAATTTTTGCTTATAAAATTCTGCAGCAAATTGAAGCGTTGATACAATTCATATTTACACACACATCTAAGAATTACTTCTGTCTAACAAGAAGAAGATGTTGATGGCATTTTAAAGAACATTGTTGTAGTTCCAGTTTGCTAGTTACTGTAAACGAGAAACTGGAAATCCCAAACTGAATGCACTGGAAACTGAATGCATTGGAAGTTGAACTGGAAACTGGAAATCCAAACTGGAAATGCCAATTTTGAAACGAGAAACTAGAAATCCCAAACTGAATGCACTGGAAACTGTTAATATGCTCAATTCACAGATGTCAAGTTATAGTTTTTTCTCTTTTGTCCTTTCTATCCTTTTTTCTTAATGTTTAGCAGGTAATTTTGAAATTTCATCATTCTACTTCTAGTTCAATGAACCTTCTATTCAGAAGTTGTCCTTTAACTTTGTTTGAAAGGGCATGTATTTATCTCCATCTTTTTACAGTTCATGTTGTGACAAATATGATTCAGTGCATTATTTTGACTGGTGTCCTGTGTTTCAATTATTTTGATCTGGAATATTATTCAAGGCAAAAAATTTTACATGTGGATCCAGATCCGATCCGTGGATCTGGTGGATTCGATGGATCTGGATTTGAATCTGATTTTTATGGACCCAATGGATATGGATCCGGATCTGGATACAGGTATGGAAATGGATCTGGATCTGGATCTAGTAGGATCCGGTCTAGATCCTATCCGTTGTCATCCCAAGATGGGAGCGTAAAAATAAATATGGTTCTCACAAGACATTTCCCTACTCACATATGACTCAGAAGACTATAGTATGGCTTTGTCTCCTTTGTACTCATATTATGCCTTGTGATTATCTTTTGTCGGTGGGTAGAGTGTGTGTGTGTTTGTTGTATACGCTGATGATTGGGCAAAATATCAATATGGGAGTTATAATGAAAAGGGAGATGAGAGAGACTCGTGTGGGTCAGGGTCGTCGGGTTTTCTTTGGTAGCACACTTACTCGCTACGTTAGACATCATGGAGTATTTGAGGAGGAGGCTGACTATTGGTTGCAGGTGCTGACACATTGGGAGGATGTTACTCGGTCAAGACACCCGGATAATATACAGGGTATGACCTTATCTACAGCCCAGTGCCATGCCATGAACGATTCCATCATAGAAAACATGTATGCTATGCAGCGTTTGCACGTGACTTTGGGCGCGACTGCTGCTACACCTGAGCAACTTATTGAGATTGATGAGTGATTCCCGCTCAATTCTCATGCCATGATATTGTGCAAGTAGGGACAAGATTTTAAGGAGCCAGTAAATGATGATGTGCCTACTCCTGAGCCAGAACCACATGTGGAGCCTACTAGTGGTGAGGAGGATGAGGTCGCTGTTCAGGAGTCTGAGCATGAAAATGATGATGGTGATTCAGATCATGTTCCTACAGGCAATGAGGATGAGAAAGATGATGATGACCAGTCTGTTGGAACCGCAAGGGATGCAAACTATATTGCTTCGGAGGATGATGAGTAGACATGGAGTTATTTAATCACCCTAATTTTGGCTTTTATTTTTATGCAATGGGGACAGTGCTTGATTTTAAGTGTGGGGTGGGAGAGTAAACTCTTTATATTCGGTCTGTAATAATTCATACTATTTTACTTTTGTCAGTTGACTATAGTGATGTTTAGATATTATAGGTTGTGCTACTTGAAACATTTCATGGCTTGTAATAAGTAGTAATTTTTTCGTATTTTCTTTGTTTTATTATTCATAGTTGATTACATTAGTGTGTCGTTCTCGTTGTAGCACACCCTTGGTTTTTGTTTTCGGTTATTTTCCAAGAGTTTGAACCGTAGTAGATTTTTTTAGGATAAAAGTAAAAGAGGGAGCCCTTAAGGCCATTCAAATGCTAGGTACTTGGGATAAAGTGCACTTTCAGCAACATAAAGTGCTTAAATTTTTTGGAAACAGAAGTAAGTGTGCTCAGGAAAAGTAATGACTTCTTAGAGACACTTAGACTCTTTTATTTGACTCTTGGAAAATATTGTTGGCTTAAATTGAAATTCGTGTTATTTTTTGCTAGGTAAAGAGTCGATACTGATTCATCTTTAGCCACAAGTGTGCCATGTATGGTGAGATATTTTCTTGCATTCCATGTTTGTATTGATATTTAGAACTTACCCGGTGTGACACAAAGTGAAGCGAAATGTGTAGAGTCTAGGAGATGATATATGCGTCTCTTTATGAGCCATGATTTTTTACCATCTTTTACCTACCCATATGTAATATTATTAGTTACCCCCGTTGAGCTTTTAGCCTTATTCTTTGATAGCCAAAACTTTAGCCTTCCTTTTGTTGGTGTAACCTGAAAAACTTGATCCCAAACTCCAAAAGCACTTAAGAGAATGAGCGCTTAGAAGTGAAGTGAAAAGTTAACATAAGGAGAGTAAAGTGGTAATTAGAGAATAATTGTGTAAGAGTGCATATGTGAGAAAGAGTAAACCATTGTATGTTGTAGTAAGGAGCTAGAAAACAAAAGAAAAAAGTTGTTCCATTTGAAAAAAATGAATAAAAGAACAAAATAATGCTCCTTGCCAGCGACGTACGAAAAGTTTAGAATATTGCTTAATGAAGAGGGGTACATAAGGTAAAGAAAGGTGAGAAGAAGTGGTGAAACTATGAAAAGTGCATACGTGTCTTAAAAGCGCTTAGGGAGGCTAGTCACTATTTTCTAAAATATTTCCTACCCGTCCCGCAGCCGACATTACAACCCGTGAAAACCTATTTGATCCTAAATTCGATACATTTATGCTAATAGAGTAAGACACTAAGGGAAAGCCTATGGTATGTCGTACGAGCATGTGAATTTCTTTGTTAAGAGCGAGTGATGTTTATCTCTCTCTCTCTCTCTCTCTATATATATATATATATATATATATATATATATATATATATATATATATTTGAGTATGATGGACAATTGTTGGGCATCTCGTTCGAACGGTGAGGGCACATGAATGGTAAGATATATGTGAAGTGGTTAATTCTTTGCTTAGTGAAGTAGTCATTTTTGCCAAGGTATGTATTGATGAGTCAATCTCAGATGATATATTGTTTAAAGAGGTTGTTGTTGTACTTGAAGTTGATATGATGCACTAGACTTTTGAAAACTTGCTCGTATATGTTTAAATACTTGTGGTGGCCTTAACCAGAGTAGACCTGTTTGAATTGGCGGAGTTTGGTGTATGTTGGTTGAAAGTGGGTGTGTCAAGTGTTTGTTCGAGGACGAACAAAGGTTCAAGTATGGGTGGTGATGTTAGGTATATTTATACTCCTAATCGCCATATTTTACCAATATTTTACCTTGTTTAGAGGACTAACCGCACTAAATACATCTAACTTATGTTAATTTTTTCATTATAAACTGATATGTATGTTCTTGTCGCATCTAGGCACTTGATGGGAGAAATACGATGATTTGAAGCTAAAATGAGATGAAGTATTCGCGAAAGTGTAAATGGTCCCTGAACCTCGCCAAACAAAGGCTGGAGAGAGCCAAAAGCTTGACATACACCTTGTTTAGCGAGAGAAGATGTCCAAAATGAAGAAATTATCCAAGTACAAAACAACCACAACACAAGGCGACGCGAGGACATGTCTCGCCATGGACCTCGCTCCGCGAGGAAAGATGTCCAAACCGCAGTTGCTCAATTTTTTTAAGTACAAAATTGACACAGGATCAGGCGGCGCTAAGCCTGAGGTGAGGTCATGTCTCATCGTGGACCTCGCCCCGCGAGAAAGTGAGTTCAAAATGCTAAAGTGGAGAATTTTTCTAAGTGTAAAATTGACACTCAGGCTCACCCAAACAAAGGCTATAGTGAGACACTGTCTCGCCCTATACCTCACCCAGCGAGCCACTCTGTCCAAATGGAAGCAGACTTTAAGTCCAATTTCGTTTTGGATTAGTTTTTGAGGGATATTTCCAAACACTATAAATATAGTCCTATGATGTTTTTGGAGGGGGTCGGACTTATTATTTCACAGAGAGCTAGGGCTAAGGCTTTTGTCATTTGGTACCTCTTTTACTATTATTCTTCCATCGTTTCTTAGATCGAACATGACTTTTAGTGATTGTAATCAAACTATGAGCGGCTAATCTCCCTTGTTCTTGGGTTATGTCCAACATATGATTGTTGTCGTATGAACTTGAGTTGACATTATTAAATCTATCTTATGAATTGCTTATTTAATCTTGTGCTAGACTATTATATTGCTTCGCAACCAAATAGAATAAATCTTTGATTCTTACGTTGAACTCGAGAGATGAATACTAAGATAGAACGAAGATTGAATAGAGTAGGATTTTAACCCTGTGCATCGGGGAGCGGATTAGCGTCTAGGATAGAGATATACCTAGTTCGCCCTACTTAGTTGAAATACAGGAAATATAAATGCATTCATGTTAAGGTTCATGACCATAGAGATATAGGCTTGAAAGTAATACGAATAGGCAACTAGAGAACTCGAGAGATTCGTAGTCGTAATATTAACATTGTCAATCAGTAATTCGATAGTAAAAAATACGATAGCAAAAGTGAATGCGCAACATGATTACAAAGTGTGCCGTAACCCTGAAATGTTTAATCTCTGTGAATCACAACTAAGTTTAGACCAATGTTTGCGATAAATTATTACTTGTTTAATTAGTAGTTTTATTTTATCAATAGTATACAAACAACCACTCTTTTCTTCAATACTTGCATAATTAGTGAAAGTAGAATATTCTGATTTAATTGTTAATCATAAGTCTTTGTGGGTACGATATCCGACTTTATTAGTCACTATATTACTTGTCGACCGCGTATACTTGCGTGTGCATTGGGAGCAACACATGACCAGATAGAAATGTATGGATATCGAGGATTATGGTAGAAGGGTACTAGGTAGCCGAGTGTTAAAGTACTTTTATATGGGTGAGGCAGGGGGCTAGTCTCCTCTTCTCATCTTATCCTTATTTAGTACTCCCTCTGTCCCAATTTATGTGACACCTTTCGGAAATCAAGATTCAAGCGAGTTTTTCTTTGACCATAATATTTTTATATGTCTTTTAAATATTTTAAATTTTCAATCATTGTGACTTGTAGTACTTTTTACATAGTTTTCGAATATGTAAATTTTATTTTCATAAAATAAAATACTATATGTAAAAATTCACGGTCAAAATTAACAGGTTTGACTCTCGATATCTGAAAGGTGTCACATAAATTGGAACGGATGTAGTAGTTTTAGTTAGTATGTACGTAGTATCTTATTTTTATTTTTTACTACTACATGTTGCTTGCTTTGTTCATCTTGCTATTTTGCTGTCGTTATTGTCCTTTCATCCTGCTTTGCTTACATTTTTTTGAGCCAAGGATCCACTAGAAACAAAGTCTTTATGCCACAAAGGTAGGGTAATGTCTGCGTATATTCTATCCGCTCAAAATCTCATTTATGAAATTACATTGAGTATGTTTGAGTATGTTGTTGTTATTGAATGATATCATGCATGCATATACATGTGTACTCATACTTATAATCTACTAAATGAATTACTTGTTTCCACACGCAAGTCTTACATAAAACTTATGCTTGACATTCCCTTCCCACTGTAATTATAATCCCGAAAGCGGAAAAAGAAAAACAATGATGGACAACCTAAATAAACAAATACAATCCTATTCAGAATTAACTCTAATTTGTACATTTAAATGGGCCCCAATATATCAATTTGCACCTAAAATCCTTTATTTTCTTATCATTCTTTTACTTGTTGACTAATCAGGTCTCCATCATAAGCTCACAATGATCATAGTGAACCAACCATTTGAGGTGTGAACCCACCCCCGAGCTGCCCCTTCTCTCTACTCCCACCCACCCTTCATAACTACTTGTCCATAAACAATGAATAACGAATGCATCATACAAATAAACAATTTTAGAAACTAGAATAAGGTCAGTTCTGACTAGATTAATCCAGTACCCTCTTGAAGGTGCAAGATAATCATGGATATCAATATTCTAATGTTATTTTAAGCCGATAAATCTTTTTATTACAGTTTCGTCTTATTATAAATACCACTTGTTTTCTATAGTATTTACTGGATATTCTCGTAAGATGATCAAATTAGCCTTTACTAAATATATACTGTAGAAAATATTTACTTTGACAAAGGATACTTCTTTAGTCTACTTTTAAGTATCCAACTTTGATTTAACGGTAAGCTGGAAAAAGTACCTACATATTAAAGATCTACCAAATTCATATTATTTTTGAAAGAATATAATCCCTTATTTATTTTCATTAATGAAGAGGTATATATATAAATATAAAATATGTAAATATGAAAAATAAATCTACATTTTTCTAATACAAAACTAATACATTTTCCTACTATAATACTAATACCATAATTACACTTGTACAAGAATTATATAAATATGGTATATTAATTAATGACTTTCGGTCCAAGTGGTATACCGTTTATACCACTGTCTATCACACCCCCGCATTCATAGCGGGCGGTTGTCTTACGCTGAGACTGTCTCTAAAATCTTCAAACAGAACCAAGGGAAGACCCTTAGTAAAGATGTCATCAATTTGGTACCGTGAAGGGACATGCAAGACACGTACTTGTCCACGAGTTACCTTTTCGCGAACAAAGTGAATATTCATCTCGATATGTTTAGTGCGCTGATGTTGGATCGGATTTCCAGAGAGATAGACTGCACTAACATTATCACAGTAGACCAATGTAGCTTTCTGAATAGAAAAGTGTAGCTCTAATAGAAGATTACGTAGCCAACCTGACTCAGACACCATATTGGCTACCCCTCGATACTCGGCCTCTGCACTGGATCGCGATAACATAGCCTGTCGTTTTGCCGATCAAGAAACCAAGTTATCACCAAGAAACATACAATAACCAGAGGTCGAACGCCTGGTATCTGGATATCCACCCCAATCAACATATGTATAAGACACAAGAGTAGAGACATATGATGGATATAAATGCAAATCATAATCAAGTGTGCCATGTATGTATCGTATAATGCGATTGAGCGCATGCATGTGCTCAACCCTCGGATCATGCATAAATAAACACACCTGCTAGACTGCATAAGTAATATCGCGTCTCATGAAAGTAAGTTACTGAAGAGCCCCTGCAAGATTACGATAGTGGGTGAGATCCTCGTATGGTGTGCCAGAAGTAGCACTCATCTTCGGTTTGGTATCAACCGGAGTAGAAGAGGACTTACAAGATGACATGCCAGCTCTCTCAATAATCTCAGTTGCATACTTCCTCTATGATAAAAATAGACCACATGCATGACGTGTGACTACTATACCCAAAAAATAACTCAAGGGCCCCAAGTCTTTCATAGCGAATTCGGAACTGAGAAGAGACATGATATACTTGAGCAGTTTATCAGAAGAGGCAGTCAATATAATATCATCCACATATAACAGAATGAATGTTAGAGAAGTACCACGATGAAATATGAACAGAGAATGATCAGACATGCTGTGAGAAAACTCAATAGTAGACACATAATCTGCAAACCTCTTATACCAAGCCCATGAGGCATGTTTAAACACATACAAGGACCTCTTGAGAAAACAGACATGATTAGGATGATCGGGGTCCCTGAAATCCAAGTGTTGATGCATGTATACTGTCTCTTTGAGATCATCATGTAAGAAAACATTTTTCACATCCAATTGATGAATGGGCCATGTTTTCGAGAGAGCTAGACTGAGAACAGTGCGAATGGTAGCCGGTTTGTACACCGAACTAAATGTCTCTCCACAATCCACGCCAACTGTTGAGTTTTACCATCACCTACAAGACAGACCCTTATGCCTCTCAAAAGAACCGTCAGAATTTTCTTTATGAGCAAAAATCCATATAGAGTGAATATTATTAACACCAGGCGGACGGGGCACTAACTCATATGTCTTATTTTTAATAAGAGCATATTCGCCATCCATGGCTATTTTCCAATTCGGGAAATGAAGGGCAGACACAGGGTTAGGGGCAGAGGTGATTTAGTGACATTAGAATTGAGATTAAAATATCGTTTAGGTTTAAAGATACCTCGTTGGCTACGAGTAACGGGACCTTGACTCAAAATAGTTGGGGACGGGTTTTAGGGAGTTGGCGGGTCTATTCGGGACTGACCAGCAGGCAGTGGGCCTGCTGGCCCAATAATTGGATGTGGACTCGAGACAGACTGGACTGGACTCGGGAGAGAATTTATTGGGCCAGCAGACAGTAGGCCTGCTAGCTGAGAACCTGAGGCAGAAAGTGGACCGAGATTGGAAATGGGCTGAGACTCGGGAATAGTACTAAGACTGGGACTGGCCGAGACTCGGGAACAATATCGTTATCATTTGGGCCAGCAGGCAGTGGGCATGTTGGGAGATTCGGAGCACTGGAGTGTTGGGACCACTGATGGATGATATGCGGTGATGTCCCATTATCAAAAAAATTATAGGAACTAGACACGGAATTATACAATTTAGCAAATGGAAATTGAGTTTCATCAAAAATAACATGGCAACTAATTATTATTTTATTCGAAGATAAATCAAAACATTTGTAACCACGATGATAGACGGATATCCCAAAATCACATAAGCGGTAGAACGGGCTTGAAGTTTGTTAATTGTGGTGGACGGAAAAAGTGGATAGCACAAACACCCAAACATCCTAAGATGAGAATACGAGGGGTCTTTATGATAAAGAATTTTTAGGGGTGATTGATATTCTAAACCTTTGCTAGAAAGTATGTTAAAGAGGTAATTAGTCATTTGTAATGCATGATACCAAAAAGACGGAGGTAATGAAGCATGGGCTAGTAAGGTTCGGACAATATTATTAATAGTATGATTTTTTCTTTCGGCATTCCCATTTTGTGAGGACGTATGAGGACAAGAAAACCAAAAAGATATGCCATGAGTGTCACAAAATTCCAGAAATGGCCCATTATCATATTCCATACCATTATCTTATTGAATATTTTTAATTTTTCGTTCAAATTGGGTACGGATGGAAGCTCTAAATTTTAAGAAAGTGAAAAAACGTGAGACTTTTTAGATAAAGGAAAGGTCCACAAAAAATTAGAATAATCATCCAAGAATAAAACATAATAACGATGGCCCAAAAAACTTAAAACGGGAGATGTCCATAAATCACTATGAATAATGTCAAAAGACATCAACGTACTTGAAATAGAAGCTACAAAGGGTAATCTAACATGTTTTCCTAATGTACAAGAAGGACAAATAGGAGTACTACGCGTACTCTTACAATCAATAAAATTATTATTTTGAAGAGAAGAAATAATAGACAACCCCGGATGACCCAAACGTGCATGCCACAAAGAAGGAGCAAGAGCGGCAAACGTTGAAGGTGTGACTTGACTCATGAAAAAGGTGGTGGTGGTGATTGGATAAAGCTCTCCCCTACTATTACATCTCATTAGAGGTATCCCCGTCTTGAAATCCTTCACAGAATATTTAAAAGAGTCAAAATTAACAGAAACTCAATAATCAGTTGTGAATTTTCGGACAGACACCAAATTTTTAATTAAGTGAGGGGCATGAAGATTATTTTTTAAGACTAGAGGTGGATGCGGGGGAGACAAATTTGTGTGACCATAACCATGAATTGGAATTAAATGACCATTACCAACAATTATACCACGATTGTTGCTCAAATTGAAATAAGACGAGAGATTACCTGGTGCGAATGTCATGTAAGAAGTGGCACCGGTGTCCATATACCAATTTGCGTCCAGAGAATTTAATCCAAGTGTATGCATCGCGGCCTCAATATCCGTGGGCGTCGAGACTGTTGCTGGGCCTGCAGCAGCGAAGGCCTGCTGAGGCCGAGGCCCAGCAGGCCAGCTTGCTGCCAAGGCCCAGTATACTGTTTGACATGTGAATTCGAAAAACTGGGCCTTTGAAAATTCTGAAAACTGGCCCAGTTTGCTGGATAAGGCGTGAAAGGCACATCGGGCCATCGCCCACCCCAGCCCGCTGGCCTCGCGCTTCACCGCCCGCCGCCACCACGCCGCTTATCGCCGCCATCGCCCGACCTCCGCCATCGCCGCCGCCGTCGCGGTTCTTGCCACAATTTTTCTGATTTTGATCATTTTTGTTGCCACCGTTGTTACGCTTTTGGCTAAAATTATCCGAGAACGAGTGAGGGTCATTGGACGTGGCCATTATCATAACAGAATTTACTCCGGTAACCAACTTTTTAGCCAAGTCGGCCTCTTCTAATATGAGCATGGAATGAGTCTGGTAGAACGGTGGGAGCGGATTACTTTGACGAAGGAGTGTCCCAACGCCATTATAGGCCTCAGATAGGCCTGCAACCATCTAAAGAACAAGACAATAATTGGTGACGGGCGCATCAATGTTCTTGAGTTAATCCGTCAATTCCTTCAGCCTTTTAAATAGTCTGAGACATTCGGAAAATCCTCCATATTGACATGAAAAAATTCCTGCTCAAGAGTGACGGCACAAGAATTTTTGTTATCTTGAAATATATCACACACCCTATTCTAAGCTTCCATCGTCATGGCATCGGGTTCAATAATCTTCTGCAATAGGTCCGTAGAGATAGTGGAATAAATCCACTAGAGTACTGTAGCATCAAGAGTCGTCCATAACATAGGGTCATCATCAGCGGTAGGCACCTTTTCCTTGTCAGCTTCCGCGGGGATGATGTTATGAAGGACTTGATACGAGCGTGCGTGAACTTTAAATAATTTCACTTACGTCGCGTATTGGACGTTTTCCATCTCAAGAACGATAGAGATATGGTTCTCGATGTTGGATACTATAAGGGCGGGATGAAACATGTTCTTTGAGGTAGACATGATGAAAGAACGAGAGGAGAATGAAGTATTTGGAAGAAAAAAATTGGGAGAGAAAAATACAAATGTCGGTCGGCGGTCGGACGCTCGGATTCCGAGAAGGAAGAGAGCGGCGGAAGGTGTTTGGGAGAAGGTAATTTTGCCCTAGACTTCTAATACCATAAAAGAATATAATCCATTGATTATTTTCATTAATGATGAGGTATATATACAAATATACAATATGTAAATATGAAAAATAAATCTACATTTTCCTAATACAAGACTAATATCTTTTCCTACTATAATATTAATACCATAATTACACTTGTAGAAGAATTCTACAAATATGATATATTAATTAATAACTTTCGGTCCAAGTGGTATATCGTGTATACCACTGTCTATCAATTTTGTTGTGGAAGAAGATCCTCGATGCAGAAGTCTCAAGTTCATATTATTTGCTGTAGAAAAATCTTTGTTATATAAGATTTAGTTTTAACATGATAATAACAAGTATCGATAATACTGAAAAGTAAAAGCTTATTTGTGAAACTATTTGTCATTGAAATACTACTAAAATCAGATTATAAATTACTAGGGATTCAGGTTAGTTTCTCTAGTCATTCTATGACAACACAAGTATATAAGTATCGACATTTCTAAGCAACAGTTTTGGTAACATAAATCATTGTTGTGACGAGGCTCAATACTTTACCTGGGATCGACAATGACAAATTATAAATATCATTGATAGGACATAAGTCATCTATTCAAATCTTGTTGTATTTATATTAATTCACATTCCAATGATACGTTTAACAAAATATTTATTGGCCTTTATAGAAAAACTTGATTCATGCTTCACTTGATTCTGAGATATAACTTAGTTGATCTTTTTTACTAGAAAAGTTAGAAATAAATAATTTTATGTCCATGACTAGTTTATGCATTTTTTATTTGAGGTAATTCAAAATTGTTCTTCTTTTAATACGACCTATTTAATGCCTCGAAGATTTAGGAGAATTTGTACTGACATTAATTTTTTTTAGAACATGTAGAAAGGTAATAACAAATCTGGTCGTTAATTTTCATTAAAAAAATTATACCTATAAATTTTATTAAGAAAAAAGAATGTGAATTATTTCTAGACATCTTTCACGTGTCTTTTGCTTATCTTGACAATGTTTTTAAGGAGGAGACTTTTAGCTTGTAAATACATAGTAATGAAAAGGATTCATTGACTTATGTTCGTATACCTATTATTATATCGGAATCGTTATAGACAAATAGTACTAACTTTATATAATGATGTATATTATAATTGAAAAATATTCTACGTTTAAAGTCGATTATGAATTTATGATTGATAAAATTTATTTATCAATTATGTCATACCAAACACACCCTAAGAATATCATTCTCTTTTGTTTCCTTTTTCAAGAAAGAAGTCATCAAGGTCTATCCTAACAGAGTGGGGGTTACTATGGTCATTTTAGTCTTTGTATAACCAAAGTTATTTACTATCTTTTTGGCTTGTGCATATAGACATCAATATAAATACCAACTCTTTCATTTTCTCCCCTTTTCTAAATGTACTCCTCACAAAACCTTCCAAAAAAATCTTTTTCCTCCTCCTTCTCTCCCAAACACCAAAAAAGAAGCAAAATTATTCACAATCGAATGTTTCCTTCTTGCTGGATAGAGAATGGAAGCTGATGTTTCTATTCTTTCAACAAAGTTACAGTTTTCCTTTTGTGGGGTTTTCTTGAAAATTGGTGAAAAGTGTTGTGTGGAGTCAAAGATGGTCAATTGATACTTTTATTTTTGTGGGCTTTTTTTTTTACTTAATAATTGGAAGAAGGAATTTGGTGGGGGTATTTATTGGAGATGAAGAATTTGTGGGTATTTTGGTTCTTGAGTGTTGTTTGTCTTTTGGGTTCTACAGCACTTGGAAATGTGGTTTTGATAGGAAAGAATGAAACTTTATCGTTTGAAGACATTGAAGCTAATTTTGGTGAGTTAAATATTACTTTTGTTTTGTATTTAGTATTGCTCTTTGTTGTAATTGGTATTATGCTGTATAATGGAATGGTTATATTGTTTAAATTTTAGTGTTTTTAGTAGCTTATGAATACTAAGGGCAGGCCTGTGCACTAAGCTATCGCTATGTGCAGATCCGGGGAAGGGTTGTGGTCTATTGTACGCAGCCTTACCTGCATTTCTGCAAGAGTTGTTTCCACGGATTTTATTCTATATGAATACTGAAGATTTTTATTCTTTTAGTTTAATCTTACCTGCCTCTGTTTCATGGTAAACTAAGATCTTATTTTCAATCCACTTTTTGGAAAATTGGAGTTGTCAATAGTTTATTCTAGTTTGGTTTCACAATTTGGGTAATGATAAATAGTTCCTTCTAGTTTGATTTTATGCATAACACATATATATAGACACCTTAACTTGACTTCAAATGACAAGTAAACACGCCAACTTTGAGAATGCACATCTAGACGCCTCAACTTGGTTTAAGTTGGCCCGGTAAATAGTCCAACTTTGAAAATGCACATCTAGACACGGCTAAATCTAAGTTTTATAGATGTTCATTTTCAAAGTTGGGGTGTTTAAGGGTCCAACTTAAACCAAGTTGAAGTGTCTAGATGTGCATTCTCAAAGTTGAGGTGTTTACTTGCCGGTTGAGGCTGAGTTAAGGTGCCTATCTATGTATTATGCCTTGATTTTATTCTATGGAAGTTATATATAGGTAAGTAAGAATTGGTGGATGGAGTATAATTTGATCCATGATGCTGGTACTGTTGCTTTTTCATTGAAAACTTAGTCTATTTTAAAAGAACTTCTTTTTGGCATGTTGTTTACTTTATTTGATGCTGTTGTATATTGTACTAAACAAATATCTTTCAAATATCAGCTCCCTTAAGTGGATCAGGCAAATGCGGGACACTGTATGTGGCGGAACCTTTAGATGCCTGTTCGACCTTGACTAAAAAGGTTGAACCAGTGAAAAATAGCACCCATGATCTGTTCTTGCTGATAATAAGGGGTGGATGTAGTTTCGAAGATAAAGTCAGACGAGCCCAATCCACAGGTTTCAAGGCAGCCATTATCTACAACGCTGAATACGGTGATCTAGTTGCAAGTAATGAACTCTTCCACTTGAAATTATTGATTTAGTGCATTCTGAGGCTGCAGCTTGTTGACAATCTTAGATTTTAGTTGAATAACGGATTCAGCTCAAACTCTCTGGATACGTGTTCCAGAATGAAGCTTGATGTCTACTTACTTGATACTTAGTTATGTAAGTGGCGAGAGGTCATAAAACGGCTTATGGATTTTTTGTAAGCGGAATATTACTGAAACTGATCGAGTTCTTGTGTCCCGTCAGCTAATAGCCTATCACTCCACTAATCTTGATTTATTGGGATAGAAATAAGGTGGTGTTTTGAAAAGGCAAACCAATATTAATGAACTCTTCCTCTTGAAATTATTGATTAGTGCATTGTGAAGTTACAATTTATTGGCAATGTAAGATTTTAGTTAAATTATTTGATTCAGCTCAAACTAGGGTTTTGGGTACTAGAATGAAGGTTGAAGCAGTCTGTCTTACTTGATACTTTCTCTGTTTCAATTTGTTTGTCTTACTTGATACTCTCTCTGTTTCAATTTGTTTGTCTTACTTGATACTCTCTCTGTTTCAATTTGTTTGTCTTACTTGCCTTTTTAGTTTTCTTAATTTGGCAACTCCTTAATTGTAACATCACACATAGCAATATGCAAGACCACAAGATTAAAGGGCATTTTGGTACATTACACATATCTTTAGTTTAACAACACAAGATTCAAAAGTCTTCTTTATTTTCTTAAACTCCTTGCCAAATCAAACTAAGACAAACAAAATGAAACACAGGGAGTACTTGGTTATGTATATAGCAAGAGGTCATAAAATGGCTTATGGATTAATTTTAAGCGGATATCACTGGAACTGAACTAAGTCTTGTATCCTGTCAGCTAATACTCCATAATCTTGATTTATTGGGGTAGAGGTAAGGTGGTGTTTTGAAAAGACAAACGGATTTTACTACTCACGTTTACATAGGACTCACTACTGACTCCACAAACTTGTAGAATCTGCCATGTCAAATTAGGCAATCTCGTTATCGAAACTGCTTAGCTTTGCTATAAATGTTAAACACAATGGAAGCTTTGATCCCTTATCAAGTTTCTTGTATGTCTTTTATGTTGGTCTATGCAGTGTTATCAAAAGCGAAAAGCGCAAGAAAGCTCTAAAGTCCGTTAGGGCTTTAAGCGTGAAGCGCAAGTAAAGCGTGCGCTTTAGTGAAAAAAGGCGCAATGGAGAAGAAATACAAACATATAAGTTTAGTTCGAGGCTTATAATTATGAGCATGAATAACAAATATATGGAGAAAGAAATTGAAAAAAAATAACAATAAAGTGAACTATTAACTGTTTATTGTCGCCTCTTCAGGAAACACTCATTGGCAAGGAAAAATATGTCTTAGAGAAGCGCACATTAAGCGAGGTGAAGCGCTCAACATGTTTTGAGCCTCGCTTCAGGGCTTAAGCGCGCCTTTGACAACACTGGGTCTATGACATCCATACTGTCTCCGTAGTCCGTAGAAATTTGTGTTGTCTAAGAATATTATTATGAATAAATGGATATGGAGTTGTATGAGTATAAATTATTCCTATCTTCTTAATGATTGTTTAGCACTCTATCTCTACGAGGTAAGGGTAAGGTCTATCCTACCCAGATTCCACTTGTGGGAATATACTGGGTATGTTGTTGTTGTTAATGATTGTTTAGCTGAAGTTGATGTCTTTTTGAAGCAAATGGAGCATAAACATTTTACTTTGTTGCACTTTCTTCTTACTGACATTCTGGGATTCGAGTCCCAGTATTTAAATAGAGCATAAAAAGTAGACAACCTACACAAAAATGTGGTTCTCTGCAATTACTACCAGGTCCGAAAGACGAAAAGAGATCATAACGCAACAGTGTTTTATATGTGTTGGACTTCTGATCATTCATTGAAGTAGCATCCTTTGTTGATATATCAAGAGCTTTTCTAGTACCTTCTCTCTCTCATGGGGAAGGCGGTGTCTTAAAATATAGCGGACTTGAAAATGAGATTCAAACTCAAGTTTTTTTTAGTAAACAAC
This sequence comes from Anisodus acutangulus, assembly GCA_029783415.1. Classification (NCBI taxonomy): domain Eukaryota; kingdom Viridiplantae; phylum Streptophyta; class Magnoliopsida; order Solanales; family Solanaceae; genus Anisodus; species Anisodus acutangulus. Next base: position 21,648,631 of record CM056503.1, read on the forward strand.
TATGAAGTATTACCATTATTGCCAAAATAATTACACTTTAGGGAGTATCTTACGATTAACTACTACCTTTCTAGGAAGGTTGCAGTTAATCATCTAGAGTTCAACAATTTAGCATCTACCAACTATTATACTATTTACAAATTTGCTCTATCCAATATCTACATCTATGAGCCCTCTTAGAACATTTAACTACAATTCTTGTTCTAATTTCATTCTGTATTTGAGTGCTAATAAATCTCATATATGTATCCATATTCTTGAATACTTTCCTGTTCCTATCTTGCCATGTATGGTATACCATTGCTCCCCATACTACTGCAACAATCTCCTTCTTGAACTGTCTCCAATGTCTCATCTTTATCCACTGAATCCCTGCTCTAACTTCACTCTATCTGATTGTTATGCCCAGCCAGTTTGAAACCTCATTTCTTAGTTTTGTACTCCATGTGCAGTTTCCAAACAGATGTAATCCACTGGTATGTTCAACTTCTGAAGCCTCATCTTTGTTAATAATCTGTTCCTATATGCTAGCCATAGGATGAATCTCTGCCTAGGTAGCATGATCGAATTCCACATTAAGTCAGCCTCTTTTAACCATGTCATTGTGCCCAACATGTTCAGATAACTGTTGGTGACAAAATACATTCCATTTGCTATGAGTTTATAGTTTCCATTATAGTACCAAGTTCTCATCTGCTCTTTAATATAGATTAACTTCCTCCAAATACCAACTGTTGTCTTGAGTAGGTTTATGCTCCCAGATGTCTTTACATGTTTTCATATACACTTCATGTACCCATTTTACCCATAATACATCCTTCTTGCTTGCTATCTGCCATAATAGTTTCCCTACTGAAGCAATATTCCAGTTGCTACAGCTCTTGATATTTAGTCCACCATATTTCTTAGGAACACATACTGCTTCCCAAGCCACTAAGGACCTTTTCCTCTTCTCCATTTTACTACCCCATAAGTATTCATTGCATTTTCTATCCACTTCTTTTAATACTCTTTGGGGTAAATGAATACATCAGCCCAAAAATTGTATATAGAAAACAACACAGAGTTAATGACTTGTAGCCTGCCTGCATAAAAAAGCTGTTTACAATAACCATTTTAATTCTGTTTGAGATCTTATCCACCAATTGTTGGCACTCCATTGTACTCCATTTCTTGGATGATAAAGGCAATCCAAGGTATTTGATCGGTAGAGTACCAAGTGTAAATCCAGTTCTTAGCAATATACTCCCCTGAGTGTCATTGTTCATCCCATCCAAGAAGATATTAGACTTTTCACAGTTTGCCTCCAAACCTGTGACTTTACTAAAGTGATCAAGTGCTTCCATGACTCTAGAAACAGAAGCCACAGTTCCTTTACAAAACACCATTAGGTCATCAGCTAACACAAAATGTGTTAGCTGTGTAGTCTTACACATTGGGTGATATCTGAAATCTGGCAATCCACTCATCTTTTGAAGTATTATGGATAGGTATTCCATCACAATTACAAATAACAAAGGTGACATAGGGTCACCTTGTCTTTGGCCCCTCTGTCCTGCAAAATACCCATATCCCACCCAATTTACCTTCACTGTAAATGTGGTAGTAGTAACACAAGTCATGGCCAGTCTTGTAAATGGCTCTGGAAATCCAAATCCTCTCAGGGCTTTCTTAATGAATTCCCAACTTACCATGTCATAGGCTTTCTTTAAGTCAATTTTCATCAGGCATCTATGGGGATGTCTTTCTAGTGTAGTGTCTCAATAAATTATGACATATTAGTACATTATGAATTAGTGATCTGTCCTCCACAAATGCTGCTTGATTTTCTGCTATTAGTGCCTTTAGAGTTTTCCTTAATCTTACACAAATCATTTTAGAAATGCATTTGTAAAACACAATGCAACAAGATATTGGTCTAAATTGGCTAGCATTCTGTGGTGCTTGTACCTTAGGTATTAGTGTGATGATGGTAGCATTGATTTGCTTCAGCATCTTCCCATTCTCCATGAATTCCAATACAACTTTGGTAATATCTTGTCATATCACTCCCATGCATCTTGGAAGAATCCACTTCCATACCCATCTGGTCCAGGACTTCTGTTTCTACCATTTCTGAATATTGCTTCCTTCACTTCCTTAGATGTATAATGTCTTATCAGCTCAACTTGTTCATCTATATTCAAGGTGTGGCCATTTTTCAGGAACATTTCACATGCTTGGGCTTTTCCTTCTGCTTTCTTACCCAACATATCTTTATAGTACTCTTCAAAAATATTAGCAATAGCTTTCTGATCAAACTGTAGTTTACCCTGAGTATCTTCTAGTTGTATTACTGCTTGTTGTAGTTTCCTGTGCTTTATGACTGAGAAGAAGTATTTGGTGCAGTCATCACCTAGTTTTGTCCAATTAGCCTTCTTTGCTGTAAGAATAACTCAGATAAGATGATCTCCTGAATTTGATATATCTCTCTTTTTCAATTTGTTGCAGTTTTTTATTCAATGACCATACTTGCAGTTTTTTTTTTCTTTGTCCAGTGCCAATCTATCCTCCCCAACCTCTACAATAATATTTTTGAAGTGCTCCCCATTCAATCGTTTCAGTTCCTTCTTCAGCCACTTTAATTTTTTTACTACTCCCATCATCATGTACCCTTCTATGGTTTGCTGCCACACACCCTCCACCTTAGTTAGGAAGCTAGGGTGACTTTCCCAGACATTACAGTACTTAATAGTTGTCTAGCTTTTTTTGGTCCTCCTACTAAAGCTACTTTCACTGGACTATGATCACTTATCCCTTCTGGGAGGAATTGTGCACTAAATGCTGGCATATTGTTCAGCCAATCATTGTTAATAAACACCCAGTCAATTTTTGAGTATACTCTTCTATCCCCTTTCTTATCATTCCATGTATATCTATTCCCATGGAATGGTAATTCTATCAACTCACATTTTTCCACACAACTCTTGAAATCCATAATCTCAGCCATACTGACTGCATTACCCCCTATCCTATCATCCAAGTGTAGTACTGAGTTAAAATCACCATAAGTATCCATGGTTGATTTGTACCTGTACTTACCATCTCCAAATATTGCCAGTCTTTTCCTGTCTTCCCTAGTATTGAATGCATAGATCATTGTCATCAGGAAATTCTTCTGTAAAACTATATGTAATACTTGGCATGTGATGCCTTGTGCATTGCTACTAATTAGATGAACTTTGAACATATCAGGTCTCCAAGTCACCCACAGTCTACCATTGTTATGTTGATCCAGATTTGTAAGATATTGCCATCCTCCAAACATCATGCTTGCCACCTTATCAATTTTATTACTTTTAATTTTATTCCCCATTATGCCCATTAAACCAATGGACTCTTTATTACAAATGAGTTTTACCTCCTTTTGTTTGTTAGGAGCATTCAAGCCCCTATCATTCCAGCACATGATGTTATCCATGACCACCCTGGGGTTATTAGTGCCTCCCCCTTTTTGAGCTCCATTTGGTCTCACTTGCATGGCTGGAAACTCTTCTTCCAGTAACTCAAAATGCTGACTATGGTCCTCACCTTGTAGTTCTGGCCTCCCTTGTCTACTTTGTATGGTTCCCACTTGCTGGCCTGATATCTGAGGTCCACCTTGAGCTTGCTGTTTTGTAGTCCTTTTAGGATTTAATGGTGTAATCCATTCCATCTGTATTCCCTCTGTAGGTTGCTGATTTTTTGGTTTGCTCATAAACTTTATTCTTCCCCTTATCAGCTCTTACATTCATCTTTGGTTGTGTTATTATACTTCCAGCCTCAGTCCCCTTACCTTCCCCTGTTTTTGCATTTGGTACATGTCCTTTCTTTTTCCTACATTCCTCCTTTTCATGTCCATATTTTTTACATTGGTTACACAAAGTTGGTTTCCAATCATATTGGATCTTTTGCTCTACTAAGTTTCCCCTTTCATTCCTGAAGTGTACCTTATCAGGTAATTTAGCTTTCATATCCACTTCAATCAACAGCCTAGCAAAGTTAAGTCCCATCTTCTTCTCTGTATGATTATCCACCATTAGTGGTTTGCCAATTAAGCTTCCTATTTTGCTTAATCCTTTCTGACTCCAATACTTGAATTCCAATCCAGGCAATTTAACCCAAATTGGGACAGTATACAGCTCTTCTCTAGTAAATTCCATGTCTGAGTGCCAAGCCTTAACTATGAATGGCTTGTTATCAAAATGATATATTCCCCCTTGCAAAACTTCATTCTTCCCTACCCTTGAATCAAATCTTACCAATACTACTCCATTCTTCAACATATATATTTTGTTTATCCCTAGTTTCCCCATAGTCTTTGGATATACCCATTCATCACTGAGAATGGGGGGTATGCTCCTAGAACATAACATACAATGACATTCTTCCAGAACATCAATTTTGAACTTATATCATCATATTCAATTTCACATATAGGGTTCTCGCCATGCATATCAGGCGAAACATAATCTAATTTAATGCCAGCATTAGCTATTTTTTCTATATCAAAATTATCCCATACCGATGATTTCTTCTCTACTTCTGGTTGTGCTTCTGTATCATCTACCCATGGACTCTTCCTCAAGCTTCCAGACACATTCATCCCGGCTTCCCATTCTCCTAGATTTTTTTATTTTGCTTATGACTTCCTCTTCTCGCATTATTAATGGATCATTGAGAGTTTCGATTTCCTCATCATCCTTATTGTTCTGCTTTTCTACAGTCTTTAATTCACTTCGAGCCTCTGTAGTCTGTCCCATATTCTGCTCATAATCGATTTCCAAACTTGCCGATGTGTTGTTCGTGGTTAGGGTTTTTGCCGTCACTCAATTGAACCGAGTAACCGGCCCTTCTTTCTTTGTTGAACTGTAGCTTGTGTTTTGGATTCCATTGCCATCGCCGCTTTCAGTGAGGGATTCCCTGCTCTCTTCCCCATGGGCACGCACATTATGCTATCATGCGCTGAGAGAGAAAGGAATTTTTGTTTCTAAAGTTTTATTCACAGGGTTTTCACCTATTTTTAACAAGTGGAAACCATCTTCTCGTTAAAGAAGCAGCTTTAAAATATTTGAGGTCAGCTTGCTCATTTTATAGCAAGCTCAAACAAACAAGTCTGGCAAGTGTTTGATTGTCAGCATTACATATACATCTTCTAGGCTAGTTTCTCCATGTAATAATGCATCAGAAATTTTCATGCTTGAGAATTGAGGAACTAGGAGATAACTATATCACCGGTTCCTTTATCTCTGTGTGGGGGGGGGGGGGGGGAATAGAACCAACAAACTGTCTGAAAGAAGCAAAAACCACTTTCATCTCTTGCTTTCTTTTGCGTTAGTTGTCTGAACTGTTGAATTTTAAACATCCAAGTGTTTAACTAGTCACATGGTACAGTGGCAGGAAACTCTGCCGGTGTGAAGATACCCGCGGTGTTTGTTTCTAGAGCTTCAGGAGAAAGCCTGACAAAATATGCTGGTGACATTGATGTTGAAGTATGGATAATCCCAAGTTTTGAAAACTCTGCGTGGTCAATCATGGCTATATCATTCATTTCGTTACTCGCTATGTCAGCAGTGCTTGCTACCTGCTTCTTTGTCCGTAGACATCGGATACGAAGAGAACGGCCTCGGGCCTCACACGTTCGTGAATTTCATGGAATGAGTAGTCGTCTGGTGAAAGCTATGCCAAGCTTGATATTTACATCAGTTTTGGAGGATAATTGTACATCAGTAACATGTGCTATCTGTCTTGAAGATTATAGTATGGGAGACAAGCTTAGAATTCTTCCTTGCCGGCACAGTAAGTTTTTCTCTCTTCCTGAGGTTATTATGATTTCCAGCTTGTTCATATATACAGGTTCTGTTTGGTACTTGGGTAAAAGCAATGAGTGAATGGTTCCTTCCTTGGGAGAAGCTCATTCTTTTTGACTTGTCACTTGGCAAGGTTTTCTTTCTTTGTTTTTCGAGTGACACCCTGAGATTGGTTTCTAAAAATTGCTTGAAATAACTGACATCATGGTTGGTGATATGCAGTATTGGTAGATCTCAGGGTTTATTACATATTTTAGGACTTCTTAGGGAATTCAAAAGTGGCACTTCTGACTTTCCCTTCCAAGCGCAACCATTTCTCAGGCAGCATGATGGGTGCTGTGAGCCTAGGTCTTGGTTAACTGCTGAAATTACTTAAAGAATGTTTTCACTATCTGGAGGAAAAACACTCTATTACCCTATCCCATTATTGTTACTTGCTTTGGCCACCAATCTGTGTACTTCTGCTCATGCCTTTTCTGTCTGTCAAAAGGTTACCTCATGTCCCTCAATCGAGGAAGAACACTGATGTAATCCCTGTAATGTGCATGCACTTTTGAACTGAGATTTTGCAAATTTACAACTCTACATGATAATATTACTTACAAATACATAAGTAAATATTATTTTACCAGAACTTTTGATTGAAGGTGTCGTATATGTTTCAGTATATCCACTCCATGGACTTTTTGAAATCTATGCAGATCTGGATGAAGGTTGTTTTTAGAGTAGATATTCAGATCTGTAGCATTGCTTGAGGAGTTTATTGGAATTAATGTTGTCAAAGAGATCAGAAGTTCCTTAGCTGGCCATTTTAGAGTCCATAGCTAAGATAGCCAAGAGAAATTTATTTCAGGGGCATATCTTTGGTATACTTCTTGTGTACTGGTTTGTTTTCTGCCCCTTGTTACTAAATTTTTATTATTGATAAAACAATGGTGTTGAAATTCAGTCACCCCAACATCACTAGGTGTACCGCTCCAACATAAGCAGTTTCATCCATCATGACATGCATTTTCCTATCATCACTTTTACACTTTCTGAAGCATAGTTTGATTGCAATGTGATTGCTCCATCACTTAAAGTAACGAGGTGATGCAAAGTGAGGGTCATTACTTCCTGTGGGTGTTGTGATGTAATTACCGAGAAATGTGAGGTGCAAAGCAATCTGAGCAAACATTCCCTTCTTACATCTGACTCTTAGTTGTGCTTCAGCGGCCTCTTCGTTGTCTGGTTTATTGCAATTCTTCTGCTATTACTTCTATTTCTCTTGATTCTGCCTTTTGTTTTCAGTTTTCTTCTTCAACTGATTCTTCTTCAACTGACTTTTTCCTTCTTCAATGCTCTTGCTTTTGCTTCTGTTCTGCCTCTCTGCTAGTTCTCAGGCTGTCAATTAATCTTTTTCTCCCTTTTCTGTTTTTTTTCCCCATCTTTTATTCTCCAGTCCTTGATTACTGCTTGTTAGGAAAATATAAAAAGAATGAGAGTTGCAATTATAGCTGATTATTAGTACAGTTACGGACTTACGGTTACAATTGTGAAACTGATTTCTGCAAATCATTTTTATGACTGATAAGTTGAAAAGTGGATCAATTTTGCAATTGAAGTTGGTATTAAGTTAGCTTTGTACAATTTAATGATGTTCAATTAGATTTGATGAAATTAACAGTTACACCCCCCATTACAATGTATGTGGCATAGTTTGATTCGACATGGAGCTTAAGAAAGAAAGACTTTTGAATCTTGCATTAAAATGTAGCTATAAAAACATGCTATAAAGTGGAAAATTTAGAGTTAAAATGTTTAAAATATGGAAAAGTATAGCTCTTTTTAACGGAATAATAAGGAAATAATATCATATAAAATGGAACATGTAGATTATCTTTATTGATTTGATATTGAGATTGGTAATGTTGAGTGAAATTTAATAATTTTGTATTTTCTGTGAATAATGCACTTTACATCGATGGAACACGTGTGATTTTTTTTGCTAAAACTTACCAGGAGTTCGTTGCTCTTGTGCACTTTTCACTTTTAAGAATATTGAGTAATTTTCAATAATATTCTGTATCCATATCTGTGAACAATAGCTCTGCGATAATCATTGTCAAGATGCTGGAAGAACCTGATACAAGTGCTGTTGCTACCGACTCTTCAGTATCATTTTTATTTCTCGAAGCTACAGTTAGAATGTGATCGGAATATTACCTTTATCTATATCTCGTTATGAATGTGCTAATATGGTACATCTATGGGATTTAGTTTTTAGTTAATATGAATACTTTACCCAACCTGGACAGTAATTTGTTGATACATGGCATATCCTATGTGTTCTCATCAGATTTCTTCTCTCGGGATTTTTGCAGAATTTCATGCTATGTGCGTGGACGCTTGGCTTACATCATGGAGAACGTTTTGCCCTGTCTGTAAACGTGATGCAAGAACTAGCAATGGTGATCCACCAGCATCAGAATCTACACCATTGCTTTCTTCTAGTCTAGCTTCCTTATCTTCGTTATCATCCCTAAGATCGTCATTAGCTTCATCATCAGCAATACAAATAGGCCCAGGAGCATCCCGATCCCCTTCAGTTTCTCGTCCTCAATCAATCTCTAGTACTCCTTATAACCGCCAGTCTCTTCAGTCCTACCATCAGTCCCCTCATCTTACTATAAGTCGCAGTTCACTTGACCTTCAAAATGCATCTTCCCAGAGATCTCGTGCATCTTATTTGATATCCGCTCACTCATTGGGCTATCCTTCTTTATCTCCTCTTAATTCAAGATACATGTCACCATATATTCCTAGTCCAGGAAATGCCTCGTCTAGTTATATTGGCTCCTCGAGTCGGCATCCCAACCCACTGCGTCATAGTGAATCGACCACTAGCTTTTCGCCATTTGCTTCAGCTCAGTCTCTTCCGGGATGTAGTCATGATCTGCTGATTCTGGAAAATCTAGGGTCAAGTTTGTGCCCACCCTCTTAACAAGGATCAGTGTGTTGGGTTATTTTCACCTCAAATCACACCTAAAGATGGTGCAACAGCTTTGGAGATCAGCAGCTCTGGCACATGGACAGACGGAGGAATATGACAGGAAGCTCTGGAATTGTACATTATTGTGTGACACTTATGTTATAGATTTGGTTTTTGTTATTTTTATTTTGAGGTTTTTACGAGTGTAGGGTGTTCATGTTGTATCAAGTAGCCCCCTTTTATATACCCTTGTTTTTTGTTTTGCTTTTGTTTGTTTTAGTGCAATTGATGTTCTTAGCAGTCTCCATTGGTAGATGGTTTAGGTCTTTTAATGTATAGAAAAATGACAGAGATTACTAAATTTTGAATGTTTTAGCAGGATAGTTTTGTTAGGTCACGAGTTCAGGATAGAATACCCGGTTTAATGTGTCCTTTTTGTTTGTGGTGGTGGGGGTGTAGAAGAGAAAACACTTTTTTTTACACGTTTAACTGACTCATAATAAGGACGATGTCACATTCCTGAATTGGTATTGGTTTGAATCTTCGCTGATCATGTTTCTCTGTTTTAACTGATTCACCCTAAAAAAGAGAAAGAACAATAAAGTGTGTTGTATCAAGGGGAGGAACGTGGTTTTTCGAAGAAAAATAATTATGTGATAGTATAGGTGGTTGGTATAAACTAAAGGTGGCCAGTGGGCCGGGCTCGGGTCTGGCGGGCCGGGTCTGGCGGGGTCGGGGTCGGGGCGAGACGGGAGAAGGGGCGGGATCGGGTCTGGCGGGGTCGGGTCTGGCGGGACTGGAGCAAGTCCCGTCCCGATCCCGTCGGGGTGGGGTCGGGGTGGGCTCGGGTCGGGCTCGGGGCGGGATGCGGCGGGTTTTCATTTTTTTTTTTTTAAATAACATATGTATAAAAAAAACTCAATAAATAAAATAAGATAGTGTAATAAAAACATCCCAAGGCTGTTTTTGTGCCTCTTATATTATTTAATAGACATATGATTTTTTTGTAATACAAATACAAATGTCTAAAATCTAAATTGCAACTTTGTGGTGTTGTCCAAAAGTTACAAATTACATAATAAAATTACAATTAAAAAAATTACATTCTCAAAAAAACCTGTTCTAATTGCTTGATGATTTTATGTGGTTCTTCGGTTGGAATTGGTATTTGTTGGTCAAATTGATCCACGTCGCTTCCACTACCTTCGGTTAAGATTTCGTTGTAGTTTTCATCATCTTCTTCGTTGATCTCCGGTTGACCGCACCTTCTACCTCTCGCTCGTATCCAATCTCCGAATAATACCGCAATTTCCAAGTGTCTCCGCTAATGAGTGTCTGTGGTCTCCTATTTGATATATGCCTGAGAAAAAGCGCTTTCAGACGCAGCTTGACGACGCTTGAATGTTCAAAACATCTCGAGCCATCAATGAAAGTGTCGGAAAGGTCTTCTCATTCCCTCCAAGATTTCAAAGAAGTCTTCATGTCCATCTTCATTGATAACTTCTTGATACTGCATGCAGAACCCTCAGAAACAAAAATATCAAACTCGCTAATTTGGTTAGTAGTAGAGGTACGACCGCACATTCTATTTTTGAGGCTTTCAATACTAGCCATGAAACAAAGATGTCTTTTGTGAGGTTGTATTGAAGATGAAGAAGATGGTATGGAAGTGGTAAGTTACTAGCATTTTCTTGTTGATAAAATCTATATATATTTTTGCATTGGTGTTCTACGCTAGACAATACTTCTTCTTTAGTTTGTTCAATAGGTGGTGGGTGATTTAGATTTTTGGGACTTGGAGGTGGTAGTACTTCTATACAATCGTAAATAGTTTCAATTAGTGATTTAGTACCGTCTATTTTAATAGTAGGATTTAATACAGAACCAATAATATAAATAGAGGGAATATGAATAAAAAATTTTTTATTTTGAGAAACATTTTTAATAGTCGCCTTATAAGTTTGGTTTTCCATATATTCACTAAGTAATAAAAATATTAGAGTTATATAAAATAACATTGTTGAAATAGTAGGATAATATATACTGAAAAATTCTTTTGTTGCTTGAAAAAATTTCTCTAAAAATACAATAAGTTCGGAAATTTTTTCCCAATCACTATCTAAAATCATATCAGCTGGCTTTTTATTATGAGAGTTAAAAAATAAAGTTATAGGTAATTTATAGTCATAAGCAACAAGTAGTTGCTCGTATAAAGAATTCCACCTAGTGGATACTTCTTGTGGAATTTTTCTAAAAGGTAGTCCACAATCATGACAAATTTTTTTATATTCTTTTCTACGTTGTACTTTATTACTTTTGAAAATAAAGTTTATAGCAAATTGTATTTTACTAAGAATGTCTTCAAAAAGTGATAGACCATCCTTTACAATTAAGTTATATATATGACACGCAGATTTTATATGAAAATGGTCTGGAAAAGACGGAGTTAAACTATTTTTTAAAATTGAAATTGCGTAATTGTTATTAGAAGCGTTATCTAATGTAATAGTCATAATTTTATCGGTAATTCCGTAATAATCGCACACTTGATAAATATTTTCTGCAATAAAAGTACCAGTGTGCCTATCATCTATATATCTATACGCTAAAATACGTTTTTGCATAGACCATTTATAATCTATCCAATGATAAGTTACAGTTAAATAATCATGGCCGTTAGTACTACGACCTATATCAGACGTGATGGATACTTTGCCATTAAAATGATATAATGAAAAACGTAAATATTGTTGATATTCATGCGCGAATTTAAATACATCTCTCTTAACAGTTGATCTAGGAAAACCGTTAAAAGCGAGGATTATATATATCTCTAATGTAATGAATAAAATCGGAGATGAAGGAAATGAAAAAGGCAAACCCTCCACAACAACTAATTTTGATATTGCTTCCCTATCTCTATGTTTATTGTATTTAGAGCCTACAATTCCCCGTCATAGGGTTAATTTGACCAGATTTCTTGGTCCGGGACAAGACGGTATGTGAACCTTGTCCCAATGGAGCGGGCGTTTGCGCACCGGTTTTGAAGCCTGGTATTGGGCATACCTAGGTGAATGAGCACTTACTACGTGTCTAATTAAACCCCAGTCCCACCGTGACCTTTTCAGCTTTAAATTTTAAAACATTTTTACAAATTTTACATATGGCTACTTGATTCTCTACGTCCCTATCAAAAAATGTCCATGCATCTGATTTTAATGGTCGTTTCTTTGGACCTCGTCTCATACTAGGGGGAATATGAGGTATTTCAGTTGAAGGTGCACTAGTGGGTGTGTTGTCATCAACATTAGTGAGTATATCATCTAGATCATCGTCTAAATTAAAGTCTTCTTGAGTTTCAGAAAATAGCTCCTGGTCTAAATCTAATGGTACTGTAGGAAAAAATGTTGAGTATCAACAAAATCATCATGTGTAGGAATAAGATGACTAGAAGAAGTACCCTTGCTCTGGTTGCCCCTACTAGAAGAAGCACCCTTACCCTTACCCTTAAACATACCTTTTAATCATTTCATTTTAATTATGATAATAAATAAATAAATAAATAAATAATTAAAGACAATAAAATTAAGTGATCTAAACTAAATAAACAGACAATAATAATTTAATGAAGGAACAGATGTACCCAAGCGACGTAACGTCGACGTGTAATCGAGAGGTTGAAAATTGAAACTTTGCTCGATGGAAGATCCTCAAGCTAGTTGCCAACTTCACTACCAATTCCCAAATGAATAAATAAAATTGAATATTTAGCAAACAATGTAGACTTGTAGAGAGATATATTGAGAAATTAGAGAGATTGTAGGAAGATTTGTGAGAAAGATGAAGAGAAAATGAGTTAATTATAGTTGAAAAATTGGGTTAAAGTGTAAATATAATAACTTATGGGTTAAAAATAAATATTAAGGGGTAGGGGGTTGGGGAGGGGGGGGGTAAAATGGCCGTTGGCCAACGGCCATTTTAGATTATGGTCGTTGGTGCAACGGCCATTTTTGCAAAGGGGCGGGGTCGGGGCGGACTCGGGTCTCGCGGGCCTGGGGTGGGCTCGGGTCTCGCGGGACGAGACATCGTCCCGTCCCGAGTTCGAGTCCCACCCCCGTAATTTTTTTTTTTGGCGGGGTCGGGGCGGGACCGGGGCGGGCTCGGGACGGGCTCGGGTCGGAGTCGGGCTGTCCCGGCCCACTGGCCAGCCCTAGTATAAACTTATCCACACCGTTTGTTTATATCAAATCAACGGATGTATGACATATATTTGAATATATACAATTATCACTTAGCCATAGTTAATTAATGTATATATTCACTTCATTAAATCACTTAATCATGGTAAATTGCATTGATTTGGTGTAAACACCCGGTGCGGATAAGTAAGTATTTACCGTAGGCGGTCTTAAGATATTTTTGGTAATTTGAGTTCAAAATGTTTTCATTTCTCGACAATTTGGCTAATGATTTCTGTTTATTTGGCCCATATAATTGGATACAGAATCTTCTTCACGAAGATTTCCAATTTTCGGGGAAGAAACATTACTAGGCACTATTGAGTAGATATTTGCATAATAATAACAGCAGTAGCTAGTTATCATTCCATGACAACTAAATAATTATTGTACATAAAGCAGCTTTCAAATAAAAATTCTTAAAACTCAGTTGAATCCCATTAATATGTCATAATTGTATTCCTAGTTTTTGGCATAAGGATTATGGCTTCATAAACTAATTGTATTTCTCATCAATTTCCTTCCATAAATGAAATCGGATCTACAATTAAACGCATAAGAGAAAGACCCTTCTTCTTAAAACCCCACAAATAGATTCTTACAATATATAGAGTAGAGATATTTCAGTTTGTTTATTAAACATATATTTGTAGTATAAACTTGTTATACTACATACTTAATTTTGTATACTCCTATATATACATGGTATAATAATGGTATTCTTGTTGGATTAGTGTGTTTTATTTTTTTTTAGGTATTTTCTGTTATATATATGTTATGTTAATTGTCTATACTTTTTTATTTCAATCGTATATGTGACAAAACATACATTAGTGGTATATCTCAAGTATAATGCATACAACAACAACAACATGCCTAGTGAAATCCACAACGTGGGGTCTGAGGAGGGTAGAGTGTACGTAGACCTTACCTCTACCTTACAAAGGTAGAACAGTTGTTTCCAAGAGACCCTCGATTCAAGACAAAGCACAAGCACAAGAAAAGTAACACAAACAAAGCGACTAAGCCATGATAGCGAATTCTGAAAAAGAAGCAATAACTAGTGCAGATAAATAAGTCAAATAAAATACACATAGCAGCATACATCAAACGGTAAGGGACTATAAAGCAATATTGTGTCTACTAGTATGATAGGCTAAGCGGGCCTACAATAATAACACTACAACTACTAGTTTGTAAGTGTAGGTAGGACTACGCTGGACAACCTACTACCCTTCTACACGAATTCGTGTCCTCCATAACCCCTTATCTAAGGTCATGTCCTCAGTGAGTTGCACATGCGTCATATCCCTTCTAATCACCTCTCACCAATACTTCTTCGGCCTACCTCTACCTCTCATGTACCCGTCTATAGCCAACCTCTCACACCTCCGCACTAGGGCATTTGTGTCTCTCCTCTGCACGTGCCCGAACCATCTCAACCTCACTTCCACATCTTATCATCCACCGAGGCCACTCTCACTCTGTCCCGGATATCATCATTTCTAATTATATCCCTCCTTGTATGCCCACACATCCATCTTAGCATCCTCATTCAGCAACTTTCATCTTTTGGGCGTGCGAAATCTTGACCGGCCAACACTCCGCCCCATACAACATAGTCGGTCTAACCACCACCCGATAAAACTTGCCTTTAAGTTTTGGTGGCACCTTTTTATAGCACAAGACTCCATATGCGAGCCTCTATTTCATCTATCCTGCCCCAATACGATGTGTGACATGGTCATCAATCTCTCAATTCCCTTAGATAATAGAACCGAGGTACTTAAAGCTTCCTTTATTTGGAATGACCTGAGTACCAAGCCTCACATCCACACCTGTCTCAAGGTCGCTATTGAACTTGCACTCCAAGTATTCTATCTTGGTCCTACTCAGCCTGAACCCTTTAGACTCCAGAATCTGTCTCCAAACCTCCAGCTTAACGTTCACTCCGCTGCGAGTCTCATCAATCAGGACTATGTCATCTGCGAATAAATCAAGTATAATGCATATCTATAAATAAAAATGTATGTTAATTTTATTCATTAGATGTATTAGAACGTATATGTACAATCATATATCTGGTATAATATACATACAAATACTATATATGATATATTAATGGAATATTTACATTATATAAACTGTTAAAGTATGATATATTTGAGATATATATTAAAGGTATTTACAGAAAAAATAAAGTGTCCACCATTACAATTATCTTTAGTCTTAAATCACAAGATTTAAAAGTCTTCTTTATTTTTTTAAGTTTCGCGTCAAGTCAAGCTAAGACAACTAAACTCCATTCTTGTAAATCACTTTCTCAAGAAGCAGGTTTGACCAAGCTTTCTTGGAGGCTAGAATCACTTTTTTTTTTAGATTTAAGGTGTTTGACCAATAAAAAATACT
The DNA here is from genome assembly GCA_029783415.1 of Anisodus acutangulus. NCBI lineage: Eukaryota > Viridiplantae > Streptophyta > Magnoliopsida > Solanales > Solanaceae > Anisodus > Anisodus acutangulus. Next base: position 21,664,077 of record CM056503.1, read on the forward strand.
ACTATCTCTGTCTCAATTTATATGATACACTTTTCTTTTTGGTATATCCCAAAGAGAATTATACATTTCTATATTTATAAATAATTTAACTTGAAATTTTTCCTTTTACCATTAATGAAATGATTTACAACCATATAAATATCTATGACTTGTTTTAAATAACAAGTTTCAAAAGTCTTTCTCTCTCTTAAACTCCGTGCGTAGTCAAACCATATCACATTAATTGGGCGGAGAAAGTAGTGTTTTGAGGAGCGGCAGAAGCAATTTTTCTGTTGCTGGGAAGAAGCTATAAATTTATGTTTTTTCTTAGAAGCTTAAGCTGAATTAGAAAATTAAATTTTCAAGGTAAAAATATCCTTACCATAGTCACATTTATCAAACTACCCCCTATTAATATTAATAATATATATATATATATATTCTTTTGTTTTCGCCATGTCTTTTCCTTTATCTATTTGGAATAGTCTTTCAACTATAAATACGAGTTACTTCTTACTTTTTTCTACCGTTCTTTTCCTCTATTACTCTTCTCCCCTCTAGAATAACAAAGTATTGCTAGAAAAACATTACAAGTTAATATCTTTTCATATGACTTCAAAGGCTTTCATAATAATATTTAAATTATTGTTTATTTAAAAAATTCTAATAGTAAAATATGTCATGATGCTTATTCTTTTTCGTAATTGACACCCAAAAGCAGTTTATAAAAAGATTGGCCAATACAATCTTTTCTTGTCACTTACTGAAAAAAGCATTTTTTAAATGAACAGGCCAAACATAAATTGTTTTGCTCCAAAAGGGTTTTTTTGGAAAGTCGTTTAAACAAAAATATCAAAATCAGTAGTCTCAAAATTTTATTTACTAATATGAAGATATGAGTAGTTTAATTCATAATTTTAATATATATATATATATATATATATATATATTGTGACTTATATTTTAAAGGATAAATCCAAAGAAAATGAGAGAAATCATCCAAAAGCATCAAATAATATTTGTGACCCAATTTGCTAGTAATGAGAGATGTCCATAAGGAAGTCAAACATGTTTCCCTAAAGGACAAGAGTAGCAGTCGTTGGTAAATTTCCCTTTATTGCATTGAATTAAATTTTGACTTCTAAGAAAATTAAAAACTGATGCTTCCGGGTGTTCAAGTCTACCGTGCCAAGTTGATAGAGAGATTGCAGCTAGAGAGTTTTGTGGGTTGACACTTGCAGCGGAATTGGATGAGAAATGATATATGTCCCCACACTATTGCATCTCGTAAGAGTTGTCCTCGTATATAGGTCCTTCACAGAAAAGTCAAAAGGGTCAAACTCAATAGATAAGGAATTGTCACTAGTAAATTTCCTAACAGAAATTAAGTTTTTAATGATGTTATGAGCATATAGGACATTTTTTTTAGGGTAAATGGAGGGTGAGGTGGTGGTGTTTTAGTGGTGCCATAGCCTTGAATTGGATTGCGATTGCCATTTCCAACCAAAATAAATTGAGGATTGTTCAAATTAAATAGTTGAGAGAGATTATCGAAGCTACGAGTGAGGTGGGATGTGACACATGTATCCATGTACCAGGAGTCGTCAGGTGGCTGTAGGTTCATAGTGTTGTAGGTCTGACTCAGTTCGGTGGGGGTCATAAGGCTATACAGATGTTGCTGTTGGGTTGGAGAGAGGTAGGCATGATATTGTTGGCCCGTGTAGCGTGGGCCTGGAGGAGGGCCCAGGATGCTCGACTGCGGACGATAACCGGTGTGTTGGGCCGGGGCTGTTGGGTATGTGCATGGGGGAGAGGCCAGTTCCCGGGGATGTTGGGTACGGTCATAGGCCACAGTATTGGGCCGACCCATTGAGAGGGGTATTGGGCCATCTGTGTCTGTCCATTGGGATTAGACTTTCCTTCACACCCTTTTCCTCTGCCTCCGCCTCGATTTCTGTGGCTTCATCCCCTGCCGCCACTTCGGCCACCACGTTGATGTTAGTGGTCCGACGGGTGCGGTGGTGGTTGGTAGTACGTCAACCGTCAATGCGTGTTGACTATGCTCATCTTGTTTGGCTGGTCTAGTTTTCTCCAATAACAATTGTGATCGGGCCTTGTTGAACCTAGGGAAGGGATTAGCTTGTTGGATCATCGTCGCAAGTGTATCGTCCTCACCCTTCGACAAACTATTAATCAGTTGCAAAACCATCTTTGTTTTGGAAATCGGATTTCCAACATTAGACAATTGATCTGCAACTAATTTTAGTTGTTTACAATAATCTGACATGTTAACAAAGTTTTCAAGACGGGTGTTGTAAAAAATTGTTCCTCCAGATACACGGCACGTGTATGTTTGTTGTCTTAAAATATTTTCTCTAGGCCTTGTCCATAATTCGTGAGCCGAAGCACTTGTCTTCATAATAGTATGAAGTAAATCCTTGGATATGGTGTCATATATCTATTGTTTGACGATTGCATCGAGCCGCTTCCACGTCGGGTTGTCGACGTCGGGTGGACGGGGGTGGTGGCACCGATGTCATCAAGGTCGTTGTAAGAACAAGCATGTATTTGAAATAATTGAACCCACGATGAGTATTGTCCATCCTCTTGATCAAAAACCAAAATGATAAAGTTTTTTATATTCGTCACGGCAAAGGCCGGATGAAAAGTGTTAGGAGGGAGGGAGGAGGAGGAAGAGGCGGTAGAAGCCATGAACATTGGCTGCCGACGATGTGAGAAAAAGAGAAGGGGGGCGTCGATTTTAGGGGTAGGGAGGGGTTAGGGTTTGACTTCTCATATCACGTGGAATTGTGTAATTCTCTTTGTTTTGAGTTTTCTCATTAATATAATATTTAAAGTTATTTACAATTACAAACCTATGCAAAATATATAATTTACATAATTATATCAAAATAATAATTATAAAATATATGAAGAATATAAACATATTCTGTATAATTATTCATTTTATATAACAAAAATCTTCCAAATACAAAGGAAAGTAACTACCGCCACAGCGTAGACTATAAAATGGGCAAGGAAAAGCAGATCCATTTGTACAAGTTCATGCAAGATGGTTCCTCGTGTCCTCCTCTTCCTATCTCCCTTGTCATTATCATTGGCGGCGGAGCAGAAGCCAGTTTGCCGTTAATGGGAAAGTATTGGAACTTGATGAATCTAACTTCAACGCCGCTATTTCCACCTTTGATTATATCTTCGTTGATTTCTACGCTCCTTGGTGTGGTCAATGCAAGCGTCTCTCTCCTGAGGTCTTACTTCATCGATTTGTTTTTACTTATTATTAGAGTATCTATTACCCTATGTTGTTTGTTGTGTTTCGCTGCTGCATGCTCTGTATTGCTTTTCTTATTAGTTAACATATTTTCTTCACTGTCGTATTTCTTTTTTCATAACTACTTTAATTTGAGAGTCGTTCGAAAACAACTTCTAGTCTTTCGAAAACAACTTCTCTAACTGCATGAGGCCTCTGTGTACATTGTACCCTTTTCAACTATGGGATTACACGGGGTATGTTGTTGTTGTAGTATTATTAGAGTGAAATAAAGGAACAAAGGATAACTTAAATTAGGTTACGAAAAAAAGTTACTTACAGATACTCCCTCCGTCCCAATTTATGTGACACCATTTGACTAGACACAGACTTTTAGAAAGAAAGGAACTTTTGAAATTTGTGGTTCAAAAGAAATCTTAGATATTTATGTAGCTATAAATTTATCTCATAAATTAAATTATTTCTAAATATATAAAGGTAACATTTTTTTTGGGACAGATTAAATTGGAAAGTATGCGACATAAATTGGAACAGAGGGAGTAATAGTTTTCCGAAAGTAATCTTCAACCATAATTTTAAGATGTATTACCTTGTCTTTTAGAATGGGAAAATATTGGCACTAGTTTTGATGCAATTTCTAAATGTATAAATTTTATTTTCAAAAAGTAGAGTAGAGTATGTGAAAGACTGAAAATCAGTCACATTGACCCTCAGACAGTGGCTTTGGTAAGAAACTATAGAGCATTAACTAATATCATCTTAAAGTTTATTCCCAAATTTTTAATTACTCCTATTAATTAATTGTATATGGGCAATTTAATGCCTAAAAAAAGTCAGTCAAGTGCACGAAGTATCCCGCATTCATGCAGGAAATGACTACTAATGTAAAATGAAATTATGGCACATGAATGAAGTATGCCCCAGCGGCTAGTGTGTGTATATATATATATATATGCACACTCTTATGGTAGCTAATAAGGTGTTGGTAGTGTTACATTTGACTCTTGAGAAATTCTTATTGATAAAAAAAAGATTTGGCACTTGAGAACTAGATGCTTATGATATAATCTGATTTGAAACCATAGAGGGATGGATGGCTTATCGTGGTCAGGTAATTAAACTTAGGGGGGAAAGAAAGCTCTCCTTCATGCTGCTAAAGAATGTAGAATGATTTCAGTTATAGTGAAAGAAGATTTTGGATGCCGTCTGCCGTCTTTTAACTTAATATGTTCATATCCATGATATATGAACTGTCAGAAAGAAGCTGTTTTCCATGAACATAAAGTTCAAGAGGCTGAGGAAAACACTGCTTGGGTCTGATCTTAGCAACTGGATTAGCTTGTGTTATGGTCACTAGGAATTACTCATTTCGTAACTTGTTGTGACTTTCTTTTCTCTTCTGGTACTGGTTTAATACTTCCTCGGAAGAATTTGTAAGGTTCATATGCAAAGTCAATTATCCAATCTGGAGAAGAAATAAGGGTCTAAGATACCTCGGAAAGCAAGTCGCTCCTCCAGTACAAAAAGTGGAGAAGAAGATGTGACCAATAGAGGATAATGGAATTGAAAAAGGATATTTGATATGGAAAGGCTTAGAATATTCTTGCAAAGGAAGTTCATTGGTGTCAGACAAGATGAAGATATGTCATGTAAGAAGTGATTGTTACCTACTGTTTATAGACTGATAGGCATAGTGGTGTGTCCGTTTACTCTTATCAGCTGTTCCCTGGCCTCGAAGAGAAAATTTCTCCCTTTATGGAGTGCCTCTATTTTGGGTGGTTAAGTGTGTTGCTGGTGATCACTGAAACTGCTTGAGGGTTTGAATTGTTTCTTTCTAAAGATTGATGATATCGATATGTTCGTCAACAGAAGAAGGTGATACCAATCTCTTTACTTGAGTTCACTAAGCTTCATGCTCTGTGTTCTATGTTTGTATTGTATTCCTTTGCCAACAAAGGGACATTTATTTTGTTTTCTTCCCTATACAAGTGTAGACATGTGAACAGTATTTCATTTGCTTGTCTTAATGGATAATTGATAATGTGAATGTGACATCACGAAGCACTCTGACAAAAGTTCCTTGCAGTTGGACAAAGCTGCTGCCGATCTTGCTGTACTGAAGCAGCCAGTTGTAATTGCAAAAGTAAATGCTGACAAATACAGTCATCTTGTTTCTAAATATGAAATTGAGTATGTCTGCTTTATCCATATTAGTTATTAATACAATTATTTTGTTAAATCGCTTTCACAATGTGCAACTTGCTTTCTGGTTAAATCAAGTTGTTCGAACCAAAAGAAGAGAATAAGTTCTTCTTTAGTTTGGTAAAACATTTCTATTAGCATTATTAGATTCACACTTTGTTATCTTAATTAATTTTTTTAGTCTTCTATAGATTGCCAAAGACTGTATAATGTAGATGCAAATCCTACAAAGGAACCCTATTCCTGATCCAGTATTCCTTCTGGGGGTTGGGTTTTCCCATTCTCAATTATGACCTACTCGGTTAGGTTAACATCTAGGTCTCGGTCGGGGGAGACTTCCAAATTATGGTCTCATTCTTCCCTTTCCTTGATTCACAATCCTGCTGAATTAATCCCCCATGTGTCGGGACCTGTACCGTGGTGGTAAGGTGGTGCTCTTCTACTTTTTTTTAAAGGCAAGTGTATTATAAAAGAAACAAGCATCAAGAAGGTACTGTTCAAAAGTATTTACATAGAATCCTAAGATTAATTCCTTTTTATTCTTAAAAAAATCTATAAGATTTATCATTGCTTCAGCTTCATTTACAAAGTTCTGTTTACACCAAAAGTAAAACAAAAGTAAACAGTTCATCTTTATCCTCTGAATAGAGTTCCCTTTGTCTTCAAAACATCTGTCATTTCTCTCTCCAAATATTCCACCATATACATGCAGGAATAGTATACCACCATTTCTTCTGCTTTGTGCATCTTCCTTTGATGTTCCAGCACTTTAAAGTTCACATGTATCGCTGCACATAGTCCATTTAAGCCACCCATGTTAAGGATCAACTGCCATAATTGATCAGTAGCATGACAATGCAAAAATAGATGAATGACATTCTCAGATTCTTTTCCTCATATGTAACACTTCGAGCACAACATAATTCCTCTGTAGATTTTCATGTGTCAAGCAAGCTTTTCTAGCCATCAACCAAGTGAAACATGCCACTTTATAAGGGGCATTTGTTTTCCATATTCTTCCTCAAGTGCCAACATCCTCCTTGCTGTCCAACAGAATTCAGAAGACTATAACAAGAGTTTACTGTAAAGGCACCCTTGCTATGAACTTTCCAGATTAGTTTATTTTGTCCTTGAGTCAAACCTTTGAAAAGTTCGAGTACTTTCAAGAAATCAGCTGTTCTGCCCAATTCCCATTCATTTAAATATCTCCTTAAGTTGAAAATTCATTCTTGTTTCCCCCTCATAATATCCAAAGTAGCATCCGGTAAATGAGTAAGTCTGAATGTATCAGGGAATACATCTGCTAAGGAGTGAAATATTTCTTTTGTTGCAATGCAGTGGATTTCCAACTTTAAAGATATTCATGTTGGAATTTCTAAGGTACTTTATAAAGCAGTACGGGAAGTAATAACTATTACAAATGTTCGAAAGGATAAATAAATGGTCAATCTTCAAAACTGCCGCATGTGTGTTGTGTCTTGAATCTTGATCACCTTGCAAAGCCAATGTTGAGAACTGCCGCAAGTTTGTTGTGTCTTGAATCTTGATAACCTGAAATCAAGAAACAACTAAATCTGGATGGTTACAACGTTGTGTGTTGAGTCGAGGATAGCCCTCTATCCTTAAGACAAGATTGCCCCGTATATATGCTTTTACGTTAGCGGGCAATAGTCTCCCAAGATAAAACAACACTTTAATCTCAACACTACAAAGCCAATAGGTTGAGCCTGGCGAAGAAAACAAATATGACTCGACTTGCTGAAGATATGGAATAGGAAGGAAGAGTTTCTCAATACTCTTCTCTTTTGTCTCTGTGTATATAGTGTGTCTCTGTAGTGTATATCTTGTGTATATGTGTGGGTTTGCTCACTGATTTTCGTGACAATTTGCTCACTGTTTTGAGCTATTTTCGTGACAGTTTTCAGTGGTGTTTGCTGCCTGTTTGCTGCCTGTTTTCGTGTGTTTTCTGCTCCTTTTCTTGCTTCCGTTTTTCAGCCAAATGAAGCTGAATATATAGCAAGAGGAGGGGCTGTCCAACAGCCACAAACAAGGCTGTAATGGCCATTAAAGGAGGCCATTAAAACAGCCAAGTAATGGCTCCAACAGCCATTGAAAGAGGCTGCTCACTGCCCAAGTAATGGGCTGTTAATGGAGGAATTAATCAGCCAAATAATGGCTGGTTAATGCTCCAAAACGCAGTCCAATATTTACAGAAAAAGTCTCCAGAAATTCTGGGGACCAAACTGTAAATATTGAAACTTCAGGGACCAAACTGTACATATGAAAGAATTCTGGTCCAAACTGTACATATGAAACTTCAGGGATCAAACTGTACATCTGGCAGAGTTCTCTGGTCCAAAAAGATAATATTAGACAGCCCCACAGCCCCACAGCCCCGTGAACCCGTGAACCCGTCCAAACCCTTTACCAATTAGAGACTTATATAGAGAGCAATTCTTCCTATTCCCACCGATGTGGTAGATTTGTCCCACACCACATTTCCATGTCTCAAACACCTTGCTTCGTGGACCAATATCTCTTTCATTTCTTAACGAAATTAGACGATTCTTGGCCCTACGGTCATCTACTCACTTCGTAGATCATGCATGTGTAAAGAGACGAGGTCTCCAACATACGGAACATTAGTGTTTAATTCATCAAAGATGGGTGGACGCATCTCCCCGCCAAAGGCTAATTTCCAACAATTCATGCATGGAGTTCCAACAGATTATTATGGACCAAGAAAGGCAGATTTACTTGTGCGATTTTTGAAGAAGTTTGTCGCTCCTGATGTGGCTGAACTCCATTCTGACTCAGCTATTAGTGAATTTATTGAAGAAGCTGGAAAAAGTTTTCCTATATTCATAGGTTTTGGCTTGAATGAGTCTGTCATATCACATTTGGCGGTGAAATACAAGAAAAAAGCATGGTTTTCTGTGGCAAAAGATTTCTCGGATAAAACAATGGAATTCTATGACTTTGACAAAGTACCTGCACTGGTAGCCCTTCATCTGAGCTACAACGAACAGAGCATATTCTATGGCCCCTTTGAAGGTCAGCTTAACATGACTGCCTCGCCAAGATTTGAAATTAATTAAAATTGTATCCCTACCTCAAAGCAAAAAATTATCAACACAGGATTGTTAGCTTACTATTCGGTATGAAGTTCCTTAAATGGATGTCAGTAAGTTCTTGAAATTTTGATGTAGTCACAACCCTTGTGCTTGCTATATTTTCATATGGAACACACAAATGACAAATACTCGGATATGTTTATTCTTGAAAGGTTTCATTTTATATGCTTAGTAGCTGCCTAGTTCCATGCCTAGGAGCTTTATATGGTGTTCCTAGTTCATTATAATTCCTTGGTTCTGCATTTGATCTATCTTCATCCTATTAAAGAACAACTGAGATTAGCTGAAACTGTGCCTTGAATATTATATTACAAATAATGGCTGAATCTAATCTTTCCTGCTATGGTTGCAGAAAAGTTCCTTGAGGATTATATCAAACAGAACTTGCTCCCTCTGGATTTGCCTATCAATCAAGATACTCTGAAGTCGTTGAAAGACAACAAGAGGAAAATTGGTCTAACAATTGTGGAAGATAAGAATGATGAGAGGTCAAAAGGACTAGTAAAACTCTTGAAAGCTGCTGCATCTGCGAACCGTGACTTGGTGTTTGCTTTTGTTGGGTTCAAGCAATGGCTAGACTTTACAGTCATTTGAAGTATCTAAGAAAACTAAACTACCAATGATGAGTGTGTGGGACGGAGACGATGAGTATTTTTCAGTAAGCTTAAAACCTTCTTTTCCTCTCTCTCGTCAAGTGTTGTTTTGCCTACCAACATTTAACAGCTCTAAATAACATTTGCTTGTGTTCCTTCACCATGTTAAGTTAGTGACAAGCATGACCTCGCACATTCTATAATTTCTCTTTTGAGTATTAGAGGCAGAATCTGTAGTTAGCCTACATTTCTGGTCAGACTTTTTCCTTTTTTGCCAATTTCTTATCTAGTAATTAACCAGCTGGTAAAGGAAGTACCACATTAATTATTCATGTGCTATAACTTATATCCGTGTTTCAGAGGTTCAGATTTTCAACAAGTGATCTTGAACTATGGCTGACCTGATGGCTTTAGTAGACATCACCTAGGTCATGTAAGTACTAAATGAAAAAGAGAAACAAGGCAACATAAAGCCCACCAGAAGTGGATTGTTATAACGTCATAAATGCTCAGTTGGATTGTTATCTGTTCTCCAGGTAGTGGATACCACCAGAAGTTTCAGGGTGACAAATATTCTGGACTATGGCAATTGGTTAAAACCATTGGACATGGTCTTATTCTCGACTTCAATTCTAAGTGAATTTGAAAATTTTAGTCTTTGTTCTTCTATGAGCATGTTTATTTTGCTTCATGAGGAGTACAAGTCACTTGTAACTTTTAGATTTTATGCATGCTTAGGTTTTAATAAACTAATTATGCACTGCATTAAAAGCTTAAGTTGATTTTATCTTGAATTCTTAGTAGTTACCTAGTCCAACATATTTGCATAGGTTTTGATATTTATAGTCTCTTCTTTGGGAAGAATGGATGCATATGGTGAAGCCATAGAGGAACCTGGAAGAAAATTTTGAGTGTTCTATACATTTTACTGGCATTTGTGATGACATTGTAACGTATTGCATTTTGTTGGTAGGCTTGGGGTACATATCTTAGGTTTAAACACTTTAGCCTTCATTTTTTAAGTTTCTGACTGACACATATTGTAAAACACATTTAATAATCAATGAAATGCAGGGAATATATTCCTTTAAGGTATGAGAAGCCAAAACCTAAACTTGATACCCTAGCACGATCTCGAACAATCTATTATATACAATCATTGAAACCGACGCTAATGCACGACAAACGTGGGAGCGCTTGGAAAACATTTTTCATGATAACAAGACACAACGTGCCTTGTATTTGGAAAATCAATTTAAGGACATTCAGCAGGATGATTTTCCTAATGCGTTGGCCTATTGTCAAGAACTTAAGATGATTGTCGATCAACTCTCCGATGTCAGTGCATCGGTCACCAATCGTTGATTGGTGATGCAACTCATTGCGGGTTTGAATGAATCTTATGACGGCGTCGTTACTATCCTCTAACAAAACACGCCATTGCTTCTATTCTATGAGGCCTGTTTGATACTCATCCTTGAAAAAATCGAAAAAACCAAACGGACCGCTGCCAACCTAAGCACCGCTGATGCTACCCTCATGACCACCTGCGACACACTTGCCGACCCGAGGGGCTCGGTCTCTGCCCCGCACCACCGACAAGCCAATGATCCAAAATGTAGCTCACAATCCCAGAATAACAACAAAGGGCGAAATTTCGGCCGAAGCCGCTGTGGCCGAGCCAAAACAATAGCAGAGGGCAGCCTCCGTCGATCGGCAGCCACCCGCAGTGGCAACAACAGCCTCTGTCGTGGGCTACCTACCCACCATGGGCTGCGTGGGCCCAACCATCTTGGGCTGCGTGGGCCCAACCATCTTGGGCTGCTCCACTGTGCCCATACCCGACGTCCTCCTGGGCCTAACCTCCGGCCCAACAGCCCCATTTATTGGTGGAGGTATCTCATCTTTTCTCTTTTGGAGCAATGCTCCACACATTGCGTGGACACAGTATTGTCCGAATTCCCGCATGTCCTTCTTGGATATTTTTTCTCTGTAGCCCAGACATTGGGGAAAGGGACAGTGATAGGACATCTCTGTGTTGTAACCAGTATTGGAAATCTGTGAGTTTTTTCTCCTGGTTTTGAGTAAACCACTAATTAAAAGATTTTTAAAGTAAAAATTGTCAGAAATAAATTTGCAGAAAATATTTTTCAATGCAAATTTTTGAAATTGTTTTTGATATTGTAAATTATGCTTCAAATTTTTTTTGTATGCAAATGAATCAATTAATTTGATGGAACAGATATTAGGGTTTCTAGGGGACTCAAAATTCTGATCTAAAAAACTATTCCTTAATTCGCCTAGATGACAAAAATAAGTTTTAATCAGATTGAGGTCACTAGCTTTTGGTTTCGTCAAAAAAGAGAATTTTAAACTCTTATTATTGGAATCAAAAGAGATGAAATCATTATCTACCTTATAAAGAGTGATAAGATTTATAAATGGTGTTTCTAAGATAACGGAGTTGTGAATGTCTTTTACTAAGACAAACGATGTTGCTATAGAAACTCCATTAATAATAACAGACGCATTGGTTTGAGAATTGATTTCTAGCTTTGTGTTATTAGCCGCCGCTAGAGTTTCCTGGGTGTTTTCATGAAAACTATTTGGAATTAGACCTGTTTTTTTGCAATTCAGGTCAGCACCGGTGTCAAAAAGAGCAATAGTAGTAATTCTAAAATTGCCTGAGAATTTAAGGGTTATTTGAACAAGGTATTTCTTGAACGTGATCTGTCTGAAGACAACAAGGAATTCTTGTGGGACCTCTTCCAGAAAAGGATTGTCAGGAGGTTCTTCTGGATTTTCAGAGTCGGAGTTGTCGGACTCAGAACTGGATTCAGAATTATCTTGGGTTTTTGAAAGAATTATTTTCAGTAGAAAAGAGTCTTGTTCTTATTTTTCTCGTAGAGCATTGATCTATACTTTGATTTGTTTCACCTCCCTCTGGAGTTCTAGAACTGGGGTTTCTTTGGATTCTTTCATCCTTTTACCCTTTTTGAGGATTTTTGTCAAATGGTAGGTATTTTTGGAGGAGTTTGGCAAAATTGAATTTTTGAAATCTTTTTTCTCATCAGTAAAAGATTTGAGGAGTTTATTCAAATAATCTTTTTGGTGTTCGACATCTATGTGTTGAACCATGACTAACATGAATTGTTGATCCTTAATACAAATAAGTTTTCCCTTACCGTTATCGGAATATTCAGAAGAACTGGTTGTAAGCAATTCATCAATTTGAAGGGATTTGTTGTCTTCGAAAGACGGAGAAAAATAGTCAGGTTCTGACTCGGCATTTGAATAAGAGGAATCAATGAGAAGATTGGAGATTTTTTGGGTGACGTCATCGTCGAGCTTCAATTCTTGTAATTTTTTATTCATTTTGCAGTATTTTGATGTATGACCTTTTTTGTGACATTTGTAACACGTAATGTCCTTGTATTTGAAATCAGCGTTTTTGGTATTTGGTTTTTTGTAATGATGAGTATTTTTGTAGGGGTTTTTGTAATACTCTTCATTGGTTTTGCTGAAATCTCTCCTTTTGTAACTTCTTGAAGTACTCTTAAGGGATTTATGAGTCTTGCTACAGTTTCCTATACAACTAGAAGAGGGTTTTGAGAAATTCGTATCAAACTGTTTGCAAAAGGTTCTAAGTTCGCACTTAGTTCTCTTTAGCTCCAGTTTGAGGTGTTTTTGCAATTTCAGGTCTTGACAGATCTTTAGACCTTCCTGTTGAGTTATACTGACAAGTTGTCCGTATGTAAACTCACTGTAGGGTATAATCTGTTTACCGCAATTTTCTTTGATTTTGTTCCTAACCTTTTCTCCTAAAAGGGTAGGTAGTCCGGCCAGGAATTTCTCTTTCCAAAATGGTTGTTTGGAATCTTCCCTGAGCATAACTCTGGTTAAGAATGTATTTTTGTACCATTGGAAATCACTGAGTTTCTTGCATTTGAGGTTGGAAAGTAATTCGGCATTTTTGTCTTTCAAATGTGAAGAATCTCCTATGAAATTTAAAGAGATTGTGAGAATCAAGGTTCTACGACATCTTGTAGGGGTTCACCTTGTTCATCAAGGATTGTTAATCCTTCTTCATCAGTTTTGATGGAACTGAGGATATCTTCCTTTTGTTGATCAGCGAGATAATTATCCCACCAACCTTTCAATTGACCAGAGAATCCTGCGATGAGCAGTTCTGCAATGGTCTTGTCTTGCGTACCGTTTTGGGTTTTATAGGCATTTGCAGCCATGGTCATTTGTTGAAGAAAACTGAGAATATTGTATTCGGTCATCCCATCTATGTTCCAATCATAAATGGAAGAGGCATTGAAACGCGATTGAGCTAGGGGTTTTACTATTCCTAGGTTAGGAGCAGAGATGATCTGCAACTGTTGTTGTTGGACCTGTTGTATTGGTCGTTGCCAATCCATATGGTTAACAAAAGGTTGTTTGTTTTGGAATTGTTTTGGAATATCATTGTCGTCGGAGTCGTGTGTTAGAGCAGTGATTTTATTGGAGGATTGTGGAGTATCCGGAACAACGTGTTCTGTGTTAGACAATTCTACTCAATTGATCCTGGATAGCCTGAATAAATTCAGACTTGTTTTGCTGGATATTCTTGACGCCATCTTTGGACTCCTGAAAGGGTTTAAAGATAGGTTTTTTGCTTTTCAATTTCATATCCTTAGCTGTACCTGTGGAATCTATGGTGACTAAAGGGTTGGTTTTTATGTGTTTTTCTACCCTATCGAGCTGTCTTCCTAGGGTGTTCAAACTGATATTGGTGAAATTGTTTTGAGCGAGGATATTCTTGGTATTTGTTTTTTCATCATCTGCAGGATTCTTAAGAGGAATCGCGTCTACAGGGCAGCCATGAATATTAAGCTTGATGTCTTGTAAAGGAGGGTGGTTGGACTGGATCTTCCTAGAATCAGCTAGGGTTTCCCACTCCGGCGATTTGTTCCTAGTCGTAACGGAATTTACCGTACTAGAAAAGGGATAATCAATAGAATTTTGGGAGGAATAATAATCGAATCAGTCAAAGAAAAGGATGTTTATCCTATATTCATTAATAAACTCGTAGAATTTTTCCTGTATTTGCGTCCTAGTTTTTGAAAAGTTTTTGAAAAGGTTTTGAAGAACCAAATTTGTTTTTCTAGGTTGTATTTTTCATAAAATCATTTTGTAGGAATTTTTTGTCTACTTTGAAATCTTTTTGTAAAACACCAATTTCGTTTACTATGTTCTCTGTAATCGAGGAAAAAGTCAGATACCATAGTAAGAAAGGTGAAACCCTTCTTTTACAAACTGATCTTTCTAGATCTAACACCGTTATACCGAGACCTATTAGATGGAAGGATATTACCCTACCAGACGAATAGATCTTAGAAGGTGTTGTTAAACCTGAACCTCTAGAGACTTTCCAACCAAATACCCGTCTCAGAGAAATAACCCAATACCAGGATGATAGAGTCAGTCTATCGTTCCATAGAAAATCTATGAATAGTAGATACGATGATTCCAGTTCCGATATATATATATATATCTCGACATGGTGCAACACAAAAAATTAATGTTGATCAAGAAAGAAAGGAAGATACCAATAAACCCAAAAAAAAATGAAACAAAGAAAGGATGGGCAAAATATGAACCCCTTGTTGGAAATTAGCCTTTGGCGGGGAGATGCGTCCACCCATCTTTGATGAATTAAACACTAGTGTTTCGCATGTTGGAGACCTTGTCTCTTCACACATGCATGATCTACGAAGTGAGTAGATGACCGTAGGGCCAAGAATCGTCTAATTTCGTTGAGAAATGAAAGAGATATTGATCCACGAAGTAAGGTGTTTGAGACATGGAAATGTGGTGTGGGACAAATCTACCACATCGGTGGGAATAGGAAGAATTGCTCTCTATATAAGTCTCTAATTGGTAAAGGGTTTGGGACACCAAGGGGTATCCCATGTGTTTAAAGGAGGGAAGACCTAGATGTGCTTGGGTTCAAGGCTAAGCCCACACGCTGCCGCCAGTCGCTTGCCTCCGTCCGGCCCGGATTCAGGGTTCACGTGAAATTTGTGGGGTCATGTGGCTTTCTGATATTATCTTTTTGGACCAGAGAACTCTGCCAGATGTACAGTTTGATCCCTGAAGTTTCATATGTGCAACTTGGACCAGAATTCTTTCATATGTACAGTTTGGTCCCTGAAGTTTCAATATTTACAGTTTGGTCCCCGGTGTTTCTGGGAAGGTGACGGAAGACCGTTGGACTGCGTTTTGGAGCATTAATCAGGCATTACTTGGCTGATTAACTCTCCATTAACAGCCCATTAGTTGGGCAATTGAGCAGCCTCCTTCATGACCTTAATTCACCTCCTTCATGACATTAAAACCTGCCATTACAGCCCTCCTTTAAGGGACATTACAGCCTTGTTTGTGGCTGTTGGACAGCCCCTCCTCATGCTATATATTGAGCTTCATTTGGCTCAAAACAAGAGGAAGAAACAAGCAGAAAACAGACGAAAAAACAGGCAGCAAACAGGCAGAAAACAGACCAGAAAAAATAGCATTTTCAGCACAAAACAGTGGCTGAAAATTCAGCAAAATAGTGGCTGAAATTCAGCAAAACAGTGGCTGAAAAACAGTGACCAAACCCTCACGTATACACAAGATATACACTACAGAGACACACTATATACACAGAGACAAAAGAGAAGAGTAGACATAAACTCTTCCTTCCTATTCCATATCTTCAGCAAGTCAAGTCATATTTGTTTTCTTCGCCAGGCTCAACCTATTGGCTTTGTAGCGTTGAGATTAAAGTGTTGTTTTATCTTGGGAGACTATTGCCCGCTAACGTAAAAGCATATATACGGGGCAATATTGTCTTAAGGATAGAGGGCTATCCTCGACTCAACACACAACGTTATAACCATCCAGATTTAGTTGTTTCTTGATTTCAGGATATCAACATTCAAGACACAACAAACTTGCGGCAGTTCTCAACATTGGCTTTGTAAGGTGATCAAGATTCAAGACACAACACACATGCGACAGTTTTGAAGATTGACCATTTATTTATCCTTTCGAACATTTGTAATAGTTATTACTTCCCGTACTGCTCTATAAAGTACCATAGAATACCAACAACTTAAGACAAGATTGTATTGTAATACTATTAGTGTTCGAAAGATGTCGGTCAAAAGTTGTGTGACCAAATCTGGATATGGCAATGGTTTTCTGGTAGAAGAGAGTGATGATGATGAACATGTTCATGGTGTCACCGCTACCAAGACTGGTGGGAACAAACGCTCTTGAGAGCCTGAGGATGTCAACCGGGACAAGAGGAGAAGACTGAAGATGTGCTTCTATCTTGCAGCAGAAGGCATGTATCTGTCCCAGACAAAAAATCTGAATAATGGTAAGAAGGAACTGGACACTCAGTTTGATGAAGTGACTGGAGTGAGCCAGAATCCGAAATTGGGATAAGTAGTTTTTCTTACTTGTCAAGAATAAAGATTAAATGAGGTCTGATTAAAAATGGATTAAAGTAAGGAGGAATATGAAAATAATTTATATTCATTACGCTTTAAAAATCAGAAGTTTAATCTCATCTTCTTTTCCGTTTAAAGATTGGATTGTAAAGCAACTTAAAAAGATCCGTTCTTTTAAGAGTAATTATTAAAAGTGTGTAAAGTATGTTCGCACATACGAGGGAGTAAGATCCACTGACTGTGCGAAAACTGTTACCACTCTTAAGTAAGTGCCAAGAATTATCTGGGCACCAATCATAACGGAAGAAGTCTAAAAGTTAAAAACGTTGAGCCTGTCATACTATTTGGCAGAAGATCCTTCATAGGATGATATTGGACACTTAGTCATATAAAGCCTCCGGGCGACTGGAGTGGGCCAAAATTCCTTTGATATTATGATATTGGACACTCAGACATATAAAGCCTCCGGGCGACTGGAGTGGGGCCAGAATTCATTTCATAAGAAAAGTAATGGACACCTATTAGGGTGGGCCAGAGTTTTCAGGTCTTAAATGATCTGAAGGCCTAAAGAAAGGCAGAAAAGAAATTGGACACTCAGTCTGCCAAAACAACTGGAGTGGGCTAGAGTATCCAGATCACATATGATCCGGTTGCGCCCTAACCACGGGCAAGAGGTTGTTCATGTGAAGCAACGCCACCTCTAAAGTAGAAGGGGTTGGAGAGGTTGTCCTCAATAGGACTTCAGGGAATGAGATCACTCTAAGATGAGGTGATACATATCCCTAACTTGGTTTAAGGGACGTTGTTGGTCAAGCTGGTTTGAGACTAGTCCAACAGGTCTGTAATAACTAATAATGGTACAGTACGTCTGTAGCCAAATAAATGATATATTTGTAATCCGTGCATCTATGCCATCATAGATTAAGACACGTTAAATAGCAAGTCATTCAAAAGCTAACGATGTTGAGATTGTTGCCTTCTGTCGACATAAACCCTCAAAATGAATGTGAGGTAGACGAAGGGGCAAAATCACCTTTCCAAATTCCGTCAAAGGGAATAGCGAAAGAAGCACCGCTCCTCTAGAACTTAGTCACACCTACTTGAGTGATTTGAAGTTTATACAAAATAGAGGGGGGAGACAAGTACGTTGTGACCTTCATTGATGATGGTACAACGTATGGAATCCTTTGTTTGTTAAAAAGCAAAGATGAAGTTGTTGAAGCGGATAAGCGCTACAAAGCAGAAGTTGAAAATCAACTAAGCCTACGGATTGAGAAATTCGTAGTGATAGAGGGGGAGAAAGTGAAGCATCGTTCATTAAACGACTGTTCATTTCTCACCTCGATCAACGGTGTTAGCCAAGCGCAAAGCTCGTGACGCCCAAATTATGTGGGGTGGCTTGGTAAAAGTTGGAATCTTGAAACAGTCAAGTTGTACCTAAGACTGTAGATTGCATATCCGTCGGGATCTGCAAATACTTGATAGTGTTGATCGCTTCTTGGCGTCAAAGAATGTTGAATTCTTTGGAGATAACTTTCCTTGAAAAAGGAAAAAGGAGTAATTGCTCAAGGTTAACAAAACCCGCGAGGGTCGGGATGTCCTGAACTAGACGTTAAAGTATCTACAGACTCGAAAGTTCTTTGGCTATCCTAACTCAATATTCCAGATCTGCAGAACTCAGAGATTCTAGATGTTGAACCGAGACGGAGCAAAGAAGGGGACAAAGACTTGTTCCAGTCCTTCTAGCTTGTATGGTTAAGAATGAACCATAGACAATTAATAAATAATTGTCATCTCCAAAAGCGCTGCTTTGGAAAGAAGCTACAAAGAGAGAAATAAACTCTATCATATAGAACCATACTTGCGTAATGGTTGATCTTCCTCCGGGAAAAGAACCTTTGGATTGTAAGATGTGCTCCCCTGTGAGTAGCTTCACATCCAGGGCCATTGCAGTCTTGCGTGGCATGAATATTGAATTAGCCTTCCCAACCGGAGAGTTGGAAGACGAGGATCCGAGTTGGTTTGCTGAACTGTTGGGCTTCTTCCTGAACTTTTATTTTGGTCCCTGAAATGTTTACATTTTGGTCCTGAAAGTTTCAGATAAAACAGAAACAATGAATCTGACCACAGAAACATTGACTTTGAAATTAGAAAGCCAACAGTTGGAGAATCAACAGTCTGAAAGTAAAAGTCATATTGAAACAAAGTCTCGATATGAAAGATATGGGTATCACAGATGACATCTTAGGAATTGGATTTCTAAGACATCTAACGGACTGGTCGATAGTTGACAGTCTCGTTGAAGCCACCAATGGATATGAATCATAGAACTGATTGGAATCATGGTGCACCCATAGACAAGGAGCGATATGCACAGGTCATGTGTAGTTTAATGTATCGTACACACTACAACCGACCTGGTATCGCCCTACGAACAGATCAGTTGAACTAAGGTTCACTGATGATCTTAATACATGATCAATAAAAGGCTTTAAGTCAGATATGACGATAGCTGAGTTATTCGCTTATCTACGGATTATAGTATTCTGGATGTCCAGTGGTTCTGGGAGAACACAGTGATGCAAACTGGACATCAGATCTGAAAAACACTAAAGCCACAAGCAAATGTGTATGGTGGGTCTTGGAAAATCCTCTAAGCAAACTTGCATCGGCCGATTCATGATGGAATCGGAGTTTATCGCTTTATACAAAGCATGAAAGAAGTTGAGTAACTTCACGGCTCCTTAGAGGACGTCCCTTATTGGGAGAAACCCGTGCCTTCAGCAGTTATACACTGTGGCTAGCCGGTCGGCTTCAGGAAGGACACGGATGATGGCGTCTGGACGTATCTGTCAAGAGACATAAGACCATATGGCAGTTGATCATCACGGGTGTCACTACCTTATTTACTAACTAAGGGATTACCCGAAGATCAAGTGTTCTGCCTGTCTAGGGGAATGGGCTGAAAACCCAAACAATACGAACCTTTGCGGTGGTAACCCAACCATACTGATTGGAGATCCCAAGAATTTGGTTCAATGGGAAAACTAAGCGGCAAAAGGTTCAGTTGGCGCGCCGGTGGAAGCAAGAAGCACTTAGGATGATGATTTACGTGCGAAAACATGAA
Organism: Anisodus acutangulus; assembly: GCA_029783415.1. Lineage (NCBI taxonomy): Eukaryota > Viridiplantae > Streptophyta > Magnoliopsida > Solanales > Solanaceae > Anisodus > Anisodus acutangulus. The sequence continues at coordinate 21,683,888 of CM056503.1, forward strand.
TCCAAAGTTGTTCCGCGATAGACATTAAAGTCTTTGCTTGCATGGTGGGTAAAGGTTAAGCTTCCAAACCTTTTAAAAGATCCTCAAACGGTTGAGGTTAAGGTTGGGGAAACTTTTAATGATTCCTAACACTTGAGAAGTGGGGTATAGCAGGATACCTTGTAGGAGATCACCTATTTAAGTGCGAGGATGGCCGCCTCAAATGAACGCACTTAAGAATTCAAGTGTGTCCATGGCCACAACGGACAGAAACGTAAGAAGGAAAATGAGTAAGAAGAGTTATTGTGTTGATATCATTGTCTTGGCTTACACTAAACACTGACGGTTCAAGACATCACGTTCACCGCGCAGTAAGTAAGTCCGATGGTTTCAACTAGGGAAGGTTCAAAGCGAAAACTACCACTCCTGATGCAATATCTTTTCGCTGAAAGATTGCTGAAATGTAGGCACCTTGTGTGTGCGCCACAATCTCTCTTTCATAGAGGGGATTGTTGGAAATTAGCCTTTGGCGGGGAGATGCGTCCACCCATCTTTGATGAATTAAACACTATTGTTCCGCATGTTGGAGACCTTGTCTCTTCGCACATGCATGATCTACAGAGTGAGTAGATGACCGTAGGGCCAAGAATCGTCTAATTTCGTTGAGAAATGAAAGAGATATTGGTCCACGAAGTAAGGTGTTTGAGACATGGAAATGTGGTGTGGGACAAATCTACCACATCGGTGGGAATATGAAGAATTGCTCTCTATATAAGTCTCTAATTGGTAAAGGGTTTGGGACCCCAAGGGGTATCCCATGTGTTTAAAGGAGGGAAGACCTAGATGTGCTTGGGTTCAACGCTAAGCCCACACGCGCGCCGCCGCCGCCCGCCCGTCCCGTCCCGTCCGGTCCGGTTCCGGGTTCTCGGGTTCACGGGCCACGGGCTGTGGGGCTGTGGGGCTTTCTGATATTATCTTTTTGGACCAGAGAACATATGTACAGTTTGGACCAGAATTCTTTCATATGTACAGTTTGGTCCCTGAAATTTCATTATTTACAATTTGGTCCTCAGAGTTTCTGGGAAGGTGACGGAAGGCCGTTGGACTGCGTTTTGGAGCATTAATCAGGCATTACTTGGCTGATTAACTCTCCATTAACAGCCCATTAGTTGGGCAATTGAGCAGCCTCCTTCATAACCTTAATTCACCTCTTTCATGGCATTAAAACCTGCCATTACAGCCCTCCTTTAAGGGCCATTACAGCCCTCCTTTAAGGGCCATTACATCCCTCCTTTAAGGGCCATTACAGCCTTGTTTGTGGCTGTTGGACAGCCCCTCTTCATGCTATATATTGAGCTTCATTTGGCTCAAAACAATAGGAAGAAACAAGCAGAAAACAGACGAAAAAATAGGCAGCAAACAGGCAGAAAACAGACCAGAAAAAATAGCATTTTCAGCACAAAACAGTGGCTGAAAATTCAGCAAAACAATGGCTGAAAATTCAGCAAAATAGTGGCTGAAATTCAGCAAAACAGTGGCTGAAAAACAGTGACCAAACCCTCACGTACATAAGATATACACTACAGAGACACACTATATACACAGAGACAAAAGAGAAGAGTAGACATAAACTCTTCCTTCCTATTCCATATCTTCAGCAAGTCAAGTCATATTTGTTTTCTTCGCCAGGCTCAACCTATTGCATTTGTAGCGTTGAGATTAAAGTGTTGTTTTATCTTGGGAGACTATTGCCCGCTAACGTAAAAGCATATATACGGGGCAATCTTGTCTTAAGGATAGAGGGCTATCCTTGACTCAACACACAACGTTATAACCATCCAGATTTAGTTGTTTCTTGATTTCAGGATATCAACATTCAAGACACAACAAACTTGCGGCAGTTCTCAACATTGGCTTTGCAAGGTGATCAAGATTCAAGACACAACACACATGCGACAGTTTTGAAGATTGACCATTTATTTATCCTTTCGAACATTTGTAATAGTTATTACTTCCCGTACTGCTCTATAAAGTACCATAGAATACCAAAGCCCCTTACCTGTAGGCTGTAACCAGTATGTCACAATCTAGCTAGATCCTCACGATAATATTGAATTGTCTATCTATTAGCTTATGGGCTAGCATGTATATGTTACCATTATATTACCAAATAACTCAAAAAGTAAAACTTATCAAATACATGACAAGAAACAAGCAATTACCAAAAGAGTTCATCATAGCTTGTATGTAGACATAGGGGTCGTTTGGTATGAGAGATAGGTTATCTCATATAGATGGAATTGGGTGGGATGGACTAACTTATCCCACCCTCTATATGGAATGACTTATCCCACCTTTTCTCACATGTAGATGAGATTGGGTGAGATACTAATAGAGTTATCCCACCAACTAAACATGAGGTAATTCCAATTATATGAGACTAATTATAATCTCATTCCATCCTATCTCTCTTACCAAACGACCCCTTAGAATAATAGTTATCTCTATCTTATAAAATGTATTCCCTGAAACAAATTTTCTATGTGCAAATCAAGTTCCGAAACAACCAATAGATAGCACTTCATTCTCCCCTCAACCTTCTAGGACATACATGCTTTTTAGTAGGCGTATATAAATTTTGATATAACCAATAAATCAGATCGAAAATAGAATTATTGGTCTATGGATATACGTTATCAGTTTAACAGTTTGTATTTTTTTTTTGTAGTTAATGCTACTGGCATATCGATTCGATCAACGATTTTTAGAGTTTTCTTAACTGTTTAATCGATTATCCAATTAAATCTGTTAATTTAACCTACAACCGATACAAGTCTTTGATTCTTTTTGTGAAGATTAGTCTCCTTCTCAATTCATCTACTCAACTCTTTTCTTTATTGATAAATATACCCGTGATATACACGGTATATACACTGCCCTGTGTATACCATGTAGATCACGGAAACACGAGTCATATAAGGAAATAAGGAGACCGTGTATATCACGGTAATTTTGGTAGTATATTGTTGTATTTAATTAGCATTCTACACTAGCCATAATTGTAGAATTCTTGTACAAATAGAATAGGGTTTTGAGAGTAGAATAGGAATAGAATTTCCATATTATGAAAATTGTAAATATATTCATTCATTAATGAAAATAATCAAGGGATTATTTCTTTCATGGTATCAGAAGTCTAGGTGCATCTACCAATTTGTTTCCTCTCTTCCGCTGCCTCGGTTCTCGTGTCCATTCTTGGAAACCGTGCCCTCTCTTCCTAAATTTTCTTCCAAATCCCTCATTAACATATTGTTCTTTCCTTATGTCTACGTCAAAAAACATGTTCCATCCTGCCCTTAATGTTTCTAACATCAAGAACCACATCCCTATTGTTCTTGGGAATGAGAACGTCCAATATACGACGTGGGTAGAATTGTTCAAAATTCACGCTATCTCACACCAATTCCTCCATCACATAATTCATCCCGCTATCCCTTCACCCGCAGAGGATCCTCAGTTATGGATTACTCTTGATGCTATCGTCCTTCAGTGAATTTACTCTACTATTTCTACCTATCTTTTACAGACGATCATTGAACCAGACACGCTATGGCTGCCTGGAATAGATTGCGTGATATATTCCAGGATAACTAACATTCCCGAGTTGTCACCCTTGAGCAGGAATTTTTACAAGTCAGCGTGGAAGATTTCCCGAATGTTTCAGCTTATTGTAAACGGCTCAAGGAATTGGTGGACCAACTCCATAACGTTGGCGCGCCTATTACCAATAATTGTCTTGTTCTCAATGGTTGCAGGCCTATCTGAGGACTATAATGGCGTTGGAACTCTCCTCCGTCAAAGTAATCTGCTTCCACCTTTTTATCAAGCCCGTTCGATGCTCACGGTAGAAGAAGTCAGCTTGGCAAAAAGTCCGCTACCGGCGCCAGTTCCATGGCGATGATGACTTCATCCGATAACGCTCACGGGTTTATTGATAAGTCGGGCCAAAAATGCAACAACGGTGGCGACAAGAAGGGTCAAAATCGTCAAAATAATAGAAAAAATCACAGCGGACGGGACAATAGCAACACCGGCAGTGGGCCTCGGGGTACTGGGCCTCAGCCCTAGGCCCCTTGGCAGTGGGCTTGGACCAGCGGCAGTGGCAAGTCCAGCCTACTGCCCGCCGAGTTATTTCCCTGACAGTTGGGCCCAGTCCAGCCCAGTCACAAGCCTAATTTTTCTGGTCATTCAGGCATCACCCAACAACAATATGGGTTGGGTCAGCAGGGCGGTCTGCTTGGGCCTAGGCTCCGTAGGCCTTCACTGCAGCAGGCCCAACTCTGATCCCGACACCTACCGATATTTAGGCCGACATGCATACACTTGGATTAAATCCTTCGGACACAAATTGGTACATGGACACCGGCGTCACTTCTCACATGACGTCCGACCAATGTACTCTCTCATCTTATTTCAATTTGAGCAAAAATTGTTGCATTATTATTAGTAATGGCAACTCAATTTCAATTCGTAGTTTCGGTCATACAACTTTGCGTCACCCCCCCCCCCCCGTCCACGTCTTGTCTTGAAAAATATCCTTCATGCCCCTAACTTAATCAAAAATTTGGTGTCTGTCCGTAAATTCACCACTGATAATTGGATTTCTGTTAATTTTGATCCATTTGGATTTTCTATGAAGGATTTCAAAACGGGGATACCTCTCACGAGATGCAATAGTAGGGGAGATCTTTATCTAATTACGCCCGCCACCAGTTTCTCGAGTCAATCCATGTCATCGACATTTGCAGCTCTAGCTCCTTCCTTGTGGCATGCACGTTTGGGTCACCTTGGGTTGTCCATTGTTTCTTCCTTGCATAAAAATAATTTTATTTCTTGTAAGGGTACGCGTAGTACTCCAATTTATCATTCCTGTCCCTTTAGGAAAATATGTTAGATTATCATTTTTAGCCTCTACTTCTCGTACTTTGATGCCTTTTGATATTATTCATACAGATTTATGGGCTTCTCTCATTCTAAGTTTTGTGGGCCATCGTTATTATGTTCTATTTTTGGATGATTATTCTAATTTTTTATGGACCTTTCCGTTAGCGAGAAAATCTCAAGTTTTTTCCACATTCTTAAAATTTAGAGCATTCATCCGTACCCAATTCGAATGGGAAATAAAAAATATTCAATATGATAATGGCAAAGATTATGCTAATGGGTTGTTTCAGGAATTTCGTGATGCTAATGGCATATTTTTTCGCTTCTCTTGTCCTCATACGTCTTCACAAAATGGGAAAGCCGAACGATAAATTCATACCATTAATAATATTGTCCGAACTTTATTGGACCATGCTTCCGTACCCCCTTCCTTTTGGCACTATGCTCTACAAATGGCTACTTATCTCCTTAACATACTTCCTACCAAACGGTTGACATATTCATCCCCTCTTAAAATCATATATAATAAGAATCATTCGTATTCACATCTTAGGGTCTTTGGGTGTTTATGTTATCCACTTTTTCCGTCCACTACTATTAACAAACTTCAAGCCCGTTCTACCGCTTGTGTGTTTTTGGGTTATCCATCTGATCATCGTGGTTACAAATGTTTTGATTTGTCATCTAATAAAATCATAATTAGTCACCATGTTATTTTTTATGAAACCCAATTTCCGTTTGCTAAAGTGAGTAGTCCCGTGCCTAGTTCGTATAATTTTTTAGATTACAGAATCTCACCGTACATTATGCACCACTTAATGGGCCAATCCAGTACCCCAGAAACACCAGCAGGCCCACTGTCTGCTGGCCCGCCAACACCCATTGTTTCTACCCCAGTTTCTGCTAGTGGGCTTGCCCAGCCCACTATCGAGACAGCTCCTGGCCCGGTTACGCCCGATCCGACCTCCGGTTTCGATTTTGGGTCAAGAGCCCATTGCTGTGGCCACCCATCATCCTTCCGACTTTTTCCCAAAATCCACCCAATTCTCCCTCGACACACATGTCTGTTACTCATAGTCAACGGAGTATTTTTAAACCAAAAAGATATTTTAATCTTAATTCTAATGTTCTTAAATTCCCACTACCCCGTAACCATGTGTCTGCGTTAAATTAACCGAATTAGAAATTGGCTATGAACGACGAATATGATGCTCTTACTAAAAATAAGACGTGGGAATTGGTACCCCGTCCTTCTAGTGTCAATATTATTCGGTCTATGTGGATTTTTACTCATAAAGATAATTCTGATGGTTCTTTTGCGAGACATAAGACTCGTCTTGTAGGTGATGGTAAAACTCAACAGGTTGGCGTGGATTGTGGTGAGACATTTAGCCCGGTGGTCAAACCGGCAACCATTCACATTGTTCTCAGTCTGGCTCTTTCCAAGGCATGTCCCATTCATCAGTTAGATGTGAAGAATGTCTTCTTACATGGTGATCTTAAGGAGACAGTCTACATGCATCAGCCCTTGGGTTTTCGCGACCCCAGATATCCTTATTATGTCTGTTTATTGAAGAAGTCCTTGTATGGACTCAAGTAGGCCCCACAGTCTTGGTATAAGCGATTTACAGACTATGTATCTACTATTGAGTTTTCTCACAGCATGTCTGATAATTCTCTATTCATATATCGCTGTGGTACTTCTCTGGCTTATATTCTCTTATATGTGGATGACATTATCTTGATTGCTTCTTCGATGGTTTACGCAAGTCTATCATGACACTACTCAGTTCTGAGTTTGCTATGAAAGACTTGGGGTCTTTGAGTTATTTCTTGGGGATTGCTGTCACTCGTCATGCAAGTGAGTTATTCTTATCACAACGGAAGTATGACGCTGAGATAATTGAGCGGGCTGGTATGTCCTCATGTAAGTCTACTTTCACTCCAGTTGATACGAAACCTAAGCTGGGTGTTGCGGCTGGCTCACCTTACGAGGATCCTACCCATTATCGCAGTCTTGCAGGGGCTCTTCAGTATCTTACTTTCATGAGATCGAATATTACGTATGTCGTACATCAGGTGTGTTTGTTTATGCATGATCCTAGGATTGAGCACATGAATGTGCTCAAACGCATTATACGATACATTCAGGGAACACTTGACTATGGCTTGCATCTATATCGGTCGTCCACCTCTACGCTTGTATCGTATACAAATGCTGATTGGGGTGGTTGTTCAGACACCAGACGCTCCACATCTGGTTATTGTATGTTTCTTAGTAATAACTTGGTCCCATGGTCTGCAAAGCGACAATCTACATTATCACGCTCTAGAGCAGAGGCCGAGTATCAAGGGGTAGCCAATGTGGTAACTGAATCATGTTGGTTACATAATCTTCTCTTAGAACTTCATTGTCCCATTCAGAAAGCTACCTTGGTTTATTGTGATAATATTAGTGTAGTCTATCTTTTTGGTAATCCGGTTCAACATCAGCGCACTAAACACATCGAAATTAATATCCACTTTGTTCGCGAAAAGGTAGCTCGTGGACAAGTATGTGTCTGCCATGTCCCTTCTAGGTATCAAATTGCAGACATCTTTACTAAGGGTCTTCCCTCGGTTCTATTTGACGATTTTAGGGACAGTCTCAGCGTACGAAGATCGCCCACTATGCCTGCGGGGGTGTGATAAATATATCCGTGATATACATAGTGTATACACTGCCCTGTGTATACCATGTATATCACGGAAACACAAGCCATACAAGGAAATAAGGAGACCGTGTATATCACGGTAATTTTGGTAGTATATTGTTGTATTTAATTAGCATTGTACACTTATCATAATTGTATAATTCTTGTACAAATAGAATAGGATTTGGGGAGTAGAATAGGAATATGAGTTTTCATATTATGGAAATTGTAAATTGTATATATACTCATTCATTAATGAAAATAATCCAGAGATTATTTTTTTCATTTATCAATGCATTTAGTAAATATATTTTCCAGTGTATTTGCTAAAAGAAGATAAGTGCATATGTCATATGTGTTCAATGAAAGATGAGAGACCTCTTTTGTTTTGATTACTGTAACTTTAAGGTTGACGTACTAAGACTTCATGAGAGGATTAGGCTAAACAATCATCAATTTTGGAGATGCCATATAAAATTTTGGAGACTTGGTTAAAGTTGAAGCTTCAGAACCTAATACCAATCTTGAAATCATGGTATCTTGACTCATTTATGTCTTAAAGTGCTCTTTCCTGATAAATATACAAGTTGACTCACATGTCACGACTATTCAAAGATAATGACATAACGGAAGAAAAAACAGCTTTAAGATTAAATCAAGGTACTAACTATGACTTCAGGAGATGATTAGGCACCAAGATTATCAATCTTGGAGGTGCCATATATAATTTTGGAGACTTGATTAAAGTTGAAGCTTAAGAACTTAATATTAATTCTGAAATCTTGTTATCTTGATCCATTTATGCCTTAAAGAGCCCTTTCTTGATTAATATACACGTTGACTCACATATTACATTAAAAGATAATGGCACAAAGGAAGAAAAATAACCTTAAGGTTGAATCAAGGTACTAAGACTCCCGGAGAGGATTAGGCTCCAAAATTATCAACCTTGGAGATGCCATATATAATTTTGAAGACTTGATAAAAAAATTGAAGCTAATACCAATCCTGAAATCTTGTTATCTTGATACATTTATGCCTTAAAGTGCCATTTTTTGATAAATATACAAGTTGATTTACCTATTACAACTATTCAAAGATAATGACATAAAAAAAAAGAAAAAACAGCTTTAAGGTTAAATCAAGGTACTAAGATTTCAGGAGAGGATTAAGCTCCAAAATTAACAACTTTGGAGATGCCATATATAATCTTGGAGACTTGGTAAAAATTGAAGCTTCAGAGCCTAAGACCAATCTTGAAACCTTGTTATCTTGACCCATTTATGCCTTAAAGTGCCATTTCATGATAAATATACAAGTTGACTCACACATTACAACTATTAAAAGATAACGACATAAAGGAAGAAAAACAACTTTAAGGTTGAATCAAGGTACTAAGACTTCCAAAGATGATTAGGCTCCAAAATTATCAACATTGGAGATGTCATATGTAACTTTATAGAGTTTGTGAAAGTTGAAGCTTCAGAGCCTAATACCAATCCTGAAACCTTGTTATCTTGATCCATTTATGTCTTAAAGTGCCCTTTCCTGATAAATATACAAGTTGACTCACCTATTACAATCATTAAAAGATAATGGCACAGAGGAAGAATACAACTTTAAGGTTGAATCAAGGTACTAAGACTTCAGGAGAGAATTAGGCTCCAAAATTATCAACCTTGGAGAAGTCATATGTAATTTTGTAGACTTGGTGAAAGTTGAAGCTTCAAAGCCTAATACCAATCCTGAAACCTTGCTATCTTGATCCATTTATGCCTTAAAGTGCCCTTTTTTGAGAAATATACAAGTTGACTCACATACCACAACTATTTAAAGAGAATGACGCAAAGGAAGAATAACCAATGTTAAGGTTGAATCAAGGTACTAGTACTTTAGGATAGGATTACGCTAAAAAATTATCAATCATGGAGATGCCATGTGTAATTTTGTAGACTTGGTGAAAGTTGAAGCAATTGAAGCTTCAAAGCCTAATATCAATCCTGAAACCTTGATATCTTGACCCATTTATGACTTAAAGTACCTTTCTTGAGAAACATACAAGTTGACTCATATACCACAACTATTTAAAGATAATGACACAAAGGAAGAATGACCAATGTTAAGGTTGAATTAAGGTACTAAGACTTCAGGATAGGATTACGCTCCAAAATTATCAATCTTGGACATGTCATATATAATTTTGAAGACTTGGTTAAAGTTAAAGTTTCAGAGCCTATTACCAATCCTGAAATCTTGTTATACACATTTATGCCTTAAAGTTCCCTTTATGAATAAACATATAGATTGACTCACATGCCACGATTATTCACAGATAATGAGACAAAGGAAGAAAAACAACCTTAAGGTTAATAAAACTTCAGGAAAATATTAGGTTCCAAATTATCAACTTTGGAGATGTCATATAAAATTTTGAAAATTTGATAAAAGTTGCAGATTCAGAGCCTAATACCAATCCAAAAACTTTATTATCTTGAGTCATTTATGCCTTAAAGTGTCCTACAATTATGCCTTGACATGAAAATAATGTTGAATAACACATTAAAGTGGAAAAGTGCAAAGTCTTGATGCCCATTCTTCACCTCATAATATAAAAATAATGTCACTCAAAGCTATTTATAAGTAATGACTAGGAAGCTTGAAAGTTATATCATATCATATGAATTTAGAAATTTGATAAAAAAACCTGAAAAAAATTGAAGAAAAAAGATAAAATTGAGTTTCATGAAGGTAAAAATAGTTAAATCAATTATAACAAAGAAAGAAAATTCAAAAAATTGTACCTTTCAGTAAATCCTTATTAATTCATATGCCAAGAGCTGATACCAACAAACCGTGTATATCACTTTAGGGGATAAACTTTCTAAAAATAATTTGTGTGTGTGGACCAAAGTGATTAAAGTATTATGTCATGCTCCATATGATGTGAGCAAATTTCAAGTTCTATTAATGATTAATGGAGGAATGAGGGAGAAGTAATAGCTAGAATAGTATATTGTTAATATTGGGTACTTTGAGGTTCATTAAGTATTAAGCCTTTAGGATAGGATTAGGTTTCAAAATAATCAATTCTGGAGATGCCATATATAAATTTGTAAACTAGATGATTATATATTAAGTTAAAGTTTTAAAGCCTAAATAGCAATTTGAAATCTTGTTATCTTGATTCATTCATGTCTGAAAGTTTTTTATGCCTTGATAAACATACAAATTCACTCACCGGTCAAAACTATCCGAAGATTTAATGGTATAAAGGAAGAAAACAAAGAGACAGATTATATATGCCTCATGAAGGTAAAAAGAGCAAACCAATTATAACCAAGAATAAAAATTCAAATGCTTATATATTTCATAAAATAGTTGTTATTCTCATATGCCAAGAGTTTATCACCTCAGGGGATAGTTTTCTAAAAACACTTGAAGGGATTGTACAATCTTTACATCGACTGACTCAATATATCAATAATCTTGAGTAAATTTTGACAAAAGTATATACTCAATTGCAAAATTCAACAAAAGTGTCAATTTTGATTCATCATTAAAGTTGTTGTTATGATTTATTATTTAATCCATCTTGATCCAAGCAAATGTGAATAAAATTGATATCATTATTTATTTAATGACTCACCTAAACTTGCTTAGACCCACTTATTTGACGCGCTACATGCATCAATTTTGACCTATAAAGTGTACTTTATCTGGCGTATCAAAAACATATGTTTGACAGGTTTTGCTATGACACATTACTTGATCGGTTTCAAATTCACTCAACAAATTTCGACCTAGTTAAATTATGCACATTTTTACTCGATTCATTCAGCCGTACTTCCAGATCTAACAATTGCATTGGGCATAATTTATTTACAATTTACTAAATGCGTGTTTCATGTGTTCAAACAAAATTTAGATTTTATTAAAGATACAAATAATTTTCAAAATTCAAACCTCACTTTTTTCATGATGCCGTTGTGATACGTCTGTCCAAGTCTTTACAGTTAAGAAAGAGAAATTCATAGAGTAATAATATAATTTTTATATACAGACGACTTTGAGACAGACGTGAAGGTGAGGCTTGGTACTCAGGTCATTCCAAAGAAAGGGAGCTCCAAGTACCTCGGGTCTATTATCCAAGGGAATGAAGAGATTGATGATGATGTCACACATCGTATTGGGGAAGGGTGGATGAAATGGAGGCTCACATCTGGAGTCTTGTGCGATAAAAAGATGCCACCAAAACTCAAAGGCAAGTTCTATAGGGTGGTGGTTAGACCGACTATGTTGTATGGGGCAGAGTGTTGGCCGGTCAAGACTTCGAACACCCAAAAGATGAAAGTTGCGGAGATGAGGATGCTAAGATGGATGTGTGGGCATACAAGGAGGGATATAATTAGAAATGATGATATCCGGGACAGATTGGGAGTGGCCTCGGTGGAAGACAAGATGCGGGAAGCGAGGTTGAGATGGTTTGGACATGTGCTGAGGAGAGACACAAATGCCTCAGTGCAGAGGTGTGAGAGGTTGGCTATTGACGGGTTCATGAGTGGTAGAGGTAGGCCGAAGAAATATTGGGGAGAGGTGATTAGACGGGATATGGAGCAGGCGCAACTCATTGAGGACATGACCTTAGATAGGGGGTTATGGAGGACACGTATTAGGGTAGAAGGGTAGTAGGTAGTCCAGTGTAGTCATGCCTACGCTTACAAACTGCTAGTTGTAATATTATTATGGTAGGCTCGCTTAGTCTATCATACTAGTAGGCACAGTATTGCCTTATAGTCCATTGTCGTTTGATTTATAATGCTATATTTATTTTGTTTGTCTTATTTACTTGCATTATTTATTGCCTCTTTTTGCTTCTTTCTCTTTTTCAGAATTCGCTATCATGACTTATTCATTTTGTTTGTCTTACTTTGCTTAGGCTTGTGCTTTGTCTCGAGCCGATGGTCTCTCGAAAACAACCGCTCTACCTACCAAGGTAGAGGTAAGGTCTGCATACACTCCATCCTCCCCAGGCCCACATTGTGGGATTTCACTAGGTATGTTGTTGTTGTTATTCCAAAAATAGAGAAGATAGGTGGATTATTCACTTTTTTTCTCAAAAATCTACCCTCCAATAATTACATGTCACTTGATATTCATATCATTTATTGAACATTTTGCTATTTTTACTATTTGATTGAACAAACAGTATGGTATTTCACAAATAATTATTACCATTATAAATAAAGAAAAATCTAATTAAACACATTAACTAAAAAGATACGGAGTTCAGCTTCAAACTCATATAATTTTGTTTAAATAGTACCAACATTTTTACCACTAAAAATTAATACTTGTAAGGTTCAATTTTGCAAACTTAATAGAGGTAGCGCAATGATGTAACTGCTTGTGCTTTCTTCTCTACTTTTTCTGTAAATTTCCTCCTTATTATAGAAATAAGTAGCATGTCTTCCTGTTTCACCATTATTGAAGATTTTATTTTGACTTATTTTACATTAAGGGTGTAGCCGTGACAACTCTATATGGTGGCAATGACACCAATGTTAATTGATTTATTAAATGTCAATTAGTTAAACTATTAGTTTTCAAATTGGTAGTTACCTTAGCTTATATATTTGCATATAGACTACACATCTTAATTAGTGGAAAGAAGTAATTATCATTTTTCATCCCAAAATATCTTATTTCTCATCTTCACGAGAAGCACCATAGTTGAGCTTGTCTAAATTCTATATTTATTGTTTAGATTTTATCTGGTATAAGAACAGTGGATGCTAGATACACATGTTGCTATGCCCTTAAAATGATATTAGACGTGACACGATATCTGATGTCTATCAACTTGTACTGCGTGAACTAATTTAGTGAAGTAACTACCCGTTTCGTGCCCATGTAACACAATTCAGTTAATTAATGTCAATATTAAGTGAGTAATATTAATTTTAAATCCAACATGTTCACAAGTCTAAACATAATGATAAGGATGTCATCCGCAAAGCTATACGATTTTCCATAAACCCAAAATAATACAAGATCTTCTATGGACTCTCCATGCAAATGAATAAACGAAAGTTACGAGATTATCCGCAATAGATAAAAAAGAAACTATACAATAAAAGTGTCACAATTCAATAATCCCAAATGATCGTGAGGGCACCTATCCTAACTCATAGGTGAACCCAAATAAAAGGTTAAATTCTTTCGATCTGAATTAAAAACGGAATTTAAAGGAAATAACCGACAAATCATGAACAAGTCTCATAACTCATAATATAAGGAAATCTAAGTCATACATCTCCCCAAGACATGAAAGTCATAAGTGCAAGAGCTACTAAATCTAGAATGTAAGTCTAAAATACTACAACACTGTCTGAAAGATAAGGACAGAAAAGTAAGAGAGAAATGGAGTCCAGTGTTGTGGTACAACTAGCAGCTCACCATGACAACTTCAAATGATATGCTTCATCGATCGGCGATACTCGTCCACTATTAGAACTAGGAACAAGACCTGCGCACAGAAAATGTTCAGCAAGTATAGAGTGAGTACGGAGAAACACGTGTACTCAGCAATATCGTTGATCGACCAAAAACTGAAGCAATGACGAGGGTTGATTCTTCTGATACTCACATCCAAGCTCCATTAGTGATCAATTTTACAGTTTATACAAAAATAGAAATTTCCCATCCAAATCTGATCATAAAGTTCAGTTCTTCCTAAATACGACTCTAAAGTTCAATCATTTCTAAATCTAGTTGTATAGCTTAAGTCTTTTTAAATTCAATCCTAAAACTTACGTCCTTCTCAAATACAATCATAATGCTCTAGTATTTTCTTTAAATCATAAGAAGGTATCATGAAATCAACATATCAAATGAGAATGGTATGAATGCAAATGATATGCAATGCAATGGCCAATATGCACCGATACACACATGCTCCTGCAGTAGGTTTCGCGTGACCCATTGAGACTCATGAGGTTCATAGACCCACCCGGAGTTTCAGATCACATTGGGTATAAGTCAATAGGATATCATATCATCATAATCATCAATCCATCCATGTACCATATCCAATTTCGATCTCTACGGACCATTAATCGTATCTCATCAATCAGATGTCAATAATATCATGAATGAATGTAATGAATATGCGTACACTATGTAAATGCATAATATCAATTAAATTTATCAAGAATAATTCCTCTATCATATTTCAGACGAGATGTGAAGTGATGAATGCTTAATGAATCAATAATCATAAATATCAGTCAAACATGACTATCGTAACCCACATAAGCAACAATCATACCAAACCAATGGATTTATAACCACTTCCAGGGCCCGAAGGCTCACATGCAATCCCTGTCACAAGTTTATATCATTTTCCATTGATTATCCATATAATTACATTAGTACCCTAACATGCGCTCGTTACCTCACGAGTACGGGACCTTAACTCCCCATTACGCCCATTATACACAATGCTCACGAACGAATTTGCCCTTCATCAACATCTACGAACAATCTCAATCTCAATCCGAGTAAAGATTAAGCCTTCTCGAAGCTCTACCGCATCCAAATTCATCAAATGAGTTCAATATAGTCAAAATAATATTCCAGTAGGTTGGATGAGTCCAAAGATACCCATAATGATATACTTTAATTTGGAACCCAAAAACGAACCCAAGAAGAATCTTGAGTCCTCAAGGTCAAAATTGGATTTTTATTGCAAAAGAGATAACCCATAATATATGGAATCTAAAACCAGAAAATTATTTAGAACCTAGTTCAATTCGATTTCCAATTTGAAGAAATTCATAAGTTTAACTTAGTGCTTTAGAAATCCCAAAAGTGACCCCGAACTCCGATGACCAAATTAAAATTTTTCTTTAAAATTAGTTTTCCCTCGACACAAAGAACTTAAATCCAGAAAACTCAGTCAAAAAGACTCCAACTTGACCTTCAACTTCTTATTTTATCAAAAATCCAACCTAGGGCCGGTAAAAACCCTCAATTTTCCAACACCCCAAATAGTGTAATAAATCTATGGAGTACTATGAAATAAGGTTTATATTCTTACTCTTGAGTAAATATGAGAAGAATGCCTTGAAATCGCCTCAATCCGATCTCCCAAACTTGAGAGAAAAAGTCCCGAAATAAGTAATAAAAATTGCAGAAGTTTTCGGACCCGAATCAGATTTTAGATGATCATGAAACTCACCCTTAACAAGTACAACATAATCCTTGCGAGATTTCACCCAAAATAGCCTTTTGAATCACCAAATATGGCCTTGAAATAGAGATATGATGTTTTCGAAGTCTAAAAAGAAGTCTGAAATTTAAGGCTGAACTTAGGGACATAACTGGTATTTTTGAAATTGTTGCACCAGAAAATTCAGCAATTGCAAAATTTTAGTTTTAGCACCCGAAACTCATCTGAAACCTCCCGCACAAACCATATATGCATTTAAAATATAACACAAGCTACGAACCTACTCTCCCACGCGCAACACCCAAAAGAGGTCGTCTTGACTCGGTTTTGACCGAGGTCAACTCCAAATCCTTAAGTTAACTAGTTTCTCAACCACAGACCCAAATCACACCCGAACACCTCGGGACCTGATCCAACAACTCGACTAAGTCATAAATCATATTGCATACCTAATGGAATCGACAGAACTTTGAAAAAGACGCATTTACTCCTGATATTGACTTTGGTCAAACTTATTTATTTTCTTAACTTAAGAACTTCCAAATTAACCAAATTCGATCAGAAACTCATCTAATTGCCTCGTCTGCAAGTCATAAATACCGAGATAAATCTACAGGAAGGTTATTTCGCAGAAAATGAATCTATAAGCTCAAAACGACAAACGGATAGTTACAAAAAGCAGTTCAGTAATTCAAAAATGTTTTCAGCTATTTTGTGTTTGAAGCATTTTGTCAACATGGCTGATTGATGAAACAGAGGATTGAAAATTCATTTTTCTCTGGTTTAAATCTGATGTCTCATTGTTAGTATGTTGTGACCTATGTACTGAAAAAACTATGTTCTTTAAGCAGCTATGCAAGAAGGTAAAGTGCGGAATATGTAAATCAACACAAGTTTTTTCATGTGGAAAACTCCTTGCTCAAGGAAAGAAAAAATCACAACGTACCTTTTGTAGAATTTGCTTGAACTCCACATAACACGAGTAATTTTTAAGGTTACATCGACTTGTACACCTAAGGAACTGACTCTACAATCCTTACCCCAATTCTTAACCGCATCTGAAGCCTCTACCTCTGGTCTTCCTGGAAATGCATAGCAATGAGAACGACCACCCTCGACCTGAGAACCTTCATGACCTCTACCACGGCTTGACTGAGTACCACCCGTACTCGAATATGAACCTATGTGCACCGTCTCTAGCCGAATGTGTTGCTACTCTAGGTGTGGAACCTTGAGAATTGGAGTCTGACCACTTTGCCTAAGCATGGGGTAGTCCCTCATGTAATGGCCTAAGTCGCTTCACTCAAAACATCCCCGACGTGCCACAATTTTCTAAGGAGAATTAGAATAATCCAAATGATCACCTTGACCTACGGGCCTGGACAAAGAACCCGAGGAACCCCGTCCCCAACTATGTGTATCACGACCCAAAGAACCATCTGCCAAAGTTTGAATCACTTCCTGAACTAGTCTGTTAAACTGAGGATGATATCCTCTCCCATAATGGCCCTTACCTCCAGACGAGGTACCGCCATAACTGCTAGAACTATGGGGCTTCTTGACCGCTCTCCCCTTAAACTCTTGATGCCTGGTAGTCTCAACCATTCTAGCGATATCCACCACTTTTTGAAAGGTACTTCTAGAAGCTGCTACTTGAGATGCTGCAACTCGAAAGGGATAAGTCAATCCCCTAACAAACCTATGAATCCTACCGATCTCATCAAGAAGAATCGACAAGACATGACGAGAAAAGGCGTGGAACTTCATCTCATACTCAGTCACAAAAATCCTCTCTTTATCTAATTTATCAAATTGATCCCGTCGGTCCTCCCTCATACTATGAGGAACCCACTTTTTCCATAACACATGAGTAAACTCGGCCCAAATAAGTGGAGGTGACCCAACTGGCCTAGTCTCAACAAAAACTTTCCACCACTGTTTGGCGGGATCAATCATATGAAACACCTTGAAATCAACACCATTGGACTCAACCAGCCCCAAATTATGTAGCCTCTCATGACAACTAACCAAGAACTCATAATCTTCATCATCAGGATGTCTATCATACTTTGGTTGCTTCATATTCTCAAACGTGTCCACCTCTTATGCTCCTCAACTGTCATAGTGTGCTGAACAACTAGTTGGATAACAACACCCAAAATTGGCAAACCTAAAAACTGAGAAGCCACAACAACAACTAGTTGTGACCTTGGGGTCCTAAACCCTAAAGTAACCATCAGATCGGGAGTCTTAGCTCTAACCCTAGGCTGGGAATCCTTTGGTGTCACCAGCAACATCCCCGCCTGAGCCACACCATCAAAATAGCTTGAAGGACGGACTATAATATCCTGAAGGACAGACTATATCATCCCGAAGAACTATATGAACCCAGGTGGCACCTTACGGGTCCCACCTCCTCTACTTGATCCGACTCCTCCCCAGAATGTCCTCTATGTCCAAAGTCACATCTCTAACAGGATCTTGAGCTAGTAGTAGTGCTGGTGCTCAGCCTCTGGCAGGTGTAGAAGAATAACCCCGACTCCTACCTCAGCAGCTGATCCAACCCTTGCCACTCCTTTGTCTAACAACTCTAACAAAAGATATGGGTACGGGTGCCTGGCTCCATCTACGGTCGATCACATTCTCACCATCTGTGAGGGAGTGAAACAAAAGACTTAGAACTTCAAATAGGATCAAGTAGGCACGAAAACATATTAAAGATAAGAATGTTCCTAAATGTCATATAGTTTCTCGAAGATAGGTACGGACGTCATCGTACCGATCCACAAGACTCTACTATACACTGTTCTTGTACTTATAAGACCACTGAGTCTAGAGCTCTGATACTAATTTGTCACGATCCAATTTCAAGCCACGATGGCTCCTAACCCCACTCGGTAGGTAAGCCATCCACAACCAATTTGGAGAAATCATACAAGTATAAAAATACAGAATAAAGTAAACCAGACCATTTTTCAAGTCTTAATAAGTCTCATATCAATGCCAAAATACAAATACAAATCACTATCCTAAAACATGATGTCACTAGTATAAGAACATCTAGAATACGAGTACAAGTCTGAGACATAGTTTAATACATTATATAGGAAAAAGAAAGACAAAAATGAAAGATATATATAAAATCTGGTGCCGCATATCAGCAAGTAGCTCACTTGAATCATTCGAAAGCACTCCTCAACGAGCGGTAGAGTCTCGAGCGTCACTCTTGCTAGGAACCGAATTTGCAATTTGCACACAAAAGGTGCAATACGTGTAGAGTGATACGGGGAAACAACGTGTACTTAGCAACATCATTGACTGATCCTAATCTAAAATAGTGATGAATGTTAGCCTTTTCGACTGCTTATTCGACACTTAGTCGCGATTAGTACAACTTTACAGTAATCATAATCCAATTAGTCTAAATGAAGGAAGTCTCTAATTACACAAGCATTCAAGTAATCACTCAGGCAAAATAAGTACATTAAATCAACAATTCAAGTAATTCATCCGATAATGAATCCATGAAATGAATGATATGCATATGTAATGCTATGAAATGCAAGGACTTTCCAATAACCGGTATATATACGCTCCATAATATGGAATATGTGACCCTAGGGGACTCACTAGGTCCATACACCACCCATAATCATTTTCCATTGGGTTCCAGCCACCAAGACTCCAAGTATCAATCACATAGCCAATTCAGCAATTCAACTTACTTTACCAGTCTTTAGCCCCTACAACTTTTTTCCACTCACATCACTCTGTCCGTAATCATTTCTCATTAGGTTGTGATATGTATCCTCAAGTGTAATATTGATGTGTCATAGAATTACAACACATTTAATGCCTTTTGATGATAAGGTTTACTTGTTTTTAAGCAAGTTTGTGTATTTGTGTTATGTTTCAGGTAATTGATGACAAAAATACAAGAACAAAGAAATTTCACCAAAGTTCACAGAATTCAGAGAGGTACATACCATAATTATTTACTGAAAGGAAGTTGGGGATGGACATAGATCATTCCGCTTATCCGGAGTGTTGGAAATATAGCCATTTCTTTGTTCCAAAATATAAAATAAATATAGGAGTAATAGAATATGACAGTTATAATGAATTATTATTAGAAGTGACCTTTTAACTATGATAGATTATAAAATTAACAACGAAGGAATTGAAGTAAAGGATCAAGGAAAAACTAGATTTATAAGTAAAATATGAATGTACAGAGGGAAATAATAGAGAAAAAACAAAAATTAAAAATAATAAAAACATCTTTATCAGAAGAAATATTTTCACAACTCAAATACTTAAAATACAAGGCAAAAGAAATAAAACTAGAAGAAAAGATAAAACAGTTAGAACAACAATGTGATAAATTTGACAAAATATGGATAGATATGGGAAACGGATGGAAAAAGAGAATAAATAATCCTGACTAATCCTAATGAAAAAATTAATGCGTTATGGGAAGAAATAATAGTAAAAGAAAAAATGAAAAATACATTAATAATGATGGATGAAATAAAAGAAAATCAAACACAGATGCAATAAGTAATAAGAGAAGAATTAACAAAATTATGGAATGTATCTGAAGTACCATCATTTAAAATAATACAGGAAAAACTTAACATATTAGTAGAAGAGACAAATAAAGGTAAAGGTAAACAAGTAGAAGGAGAAAATGAACCTAGTACAAGCAAAGAAAACACAATAATTAGTACTACAATTCAACAACCAGAAATAGTACCGATATATGCTTGGAGAAGAAGTAAAGAGCCTATAATAGTAGATATCAGTAAAATAAAACCAAAACTATCAAAGAAAGTAGAAAAAATATTAGATAGTTTAGCAATATGAAGTAAAAAAGGATAATTTTAATGGAAAATCAAGAACCTAGTGTACTTACTTTTTTTAAAAACCATGGGAAAAATATAATAGAAAGAGAAAGATACAAGTATGAACCAATAAAAAAGAAAGAAAAAACTACACCACATAGTATTAACAATTCAAAAGGTGAAAACATTTACTTAAAAGACACAGAAAAAACAACCAACGAATATTTAAACCTAAAACTAGATAAACAAGAACAAAAAATATGTGAATTGAAAACAGAAAATACCAAATTAAGATCACACAATAATGAAGAATGATATAATAAATATAAACACAAATTTAAAGATACAAAGAAAATACTAAAAGAAATCAAAGTAAAGAAGAATTGAATGAAGTGAAGCAAGAATTAAATGAGGTAAAACAAGCATTAGGAGAATTAAAGGAAGAAATACAAATCATTAGAGAAGAAATAAAAAGGTTCAAAGGACAAAAGAGTAAGAAAAATTATTAAAACAAGCGATGAAAGTACAACTAGTAATGAAAAACTGAGAGTGATAACAACATTGAATTAGTTGATCAAGAGATACAAGTAGCAGAATTCATAGAAGAAGAAGGCGGCTCGGAAATAGTAAAAGAAAACAACCAGATAATAGAAGTCTTACAAAAGATGAAAAGCGTAAATGCAATCATAGAAGATGAACCTGAAAGTGATATAGAAGATGAATTTAATAAGCCCATAGAAACAGATGATATAATAAATGAAGATGCAAATGATTATCCTGAAGAAGAATTAGTAGACCATAATCTAGAAATAATAACAAGAAAACGAACTAGATTACCAACTCATATACCAGTAGGACAACAAGCTGAATTTAAAGAATTTGTAGAATTAATGGCACAAGGTGTAAATTACAATGTATATTTTTTAGACTTAAATAATGTTTATGATGAACATAAAATAGGAAGAAGAATAAATGATTGGAATTTTAGAATGTATATAGCATTAATGAATTCTACACAAACAGAAAACCTAGAATATATGTATGACTTGATATCTAAAACATTAATTGGAAATGTAGCTTATTGGATAGAATCTATAGCATACCAATTAAGATGAGAAGTATTTAGCCATGCAGAAGATTGGAAATCTATGTTAATAATATTTGATATTATACTAAAAAGAGAATTTTTAGGAGAAAAATGGGTAGTAGCGGGAGAAAACGTACTTGCAGAAAGAAAAACTGAGATAATAATGGATCTAAATAACATGAAATGTTATGAAATTAATAAATTATCAGAATATACAATAAGTTTTAGTAAGTTCTTTTATGAAGAAGATTTTTACCACAAGAATGTTTAATATATCAACAATTCTATTATGACCACTTACCAATACCTTATAATACTGAGATATCACAAGAATATACCCAACTAGAACCAAAAGAAAATACATTAGGAGAGAGAATAAGAGTACTAAGAGCATACCTAATGCGAAAATGTGAAGAATATAGAATGCAACAAAAGATTAAAAAAGATAAAAAAAAATAGGATTAAGAGAAATATGTGGATTTACAGAAAAAAGACTAGTATTTGGATGTGATGATAATATAAGAGAAATGAAATATAAGAAAAGTCATAAAAATAAGAGGTATCAACACAAGGGATATAAAAGATATAATAATTACAATAGACAAAATCAAAAATCTTATTACAAACCTTATAGGAAAAAAAATGTTTAAAAAATATTGAAATACCCCTAAAACACAGGAAAAAATTTAAATATAAGAGAAAATTTAGTAAAAGAAAATATATAAAACCATTAGAAGAGGAAAAACTTAAAGAATGTAAATGCTGGAATTGCAATGAAAAATGACATTATGCTAATAAATGTCCAAAGCTAAAGAAAAAAGATGTAAAATATATAAATACAACGCAATTTATAATGAGTCTACAAAAAATAAAAGAAGAAAATGATAAATTGTATGAATATGAAGATTTTTATGTCAGTCAAACTGATGAAGAAAGTGAATCAGAATTAGAAAATATTAACTTTATTAACCAAAACTCAGAAAACGAAAGTAGTTCTCTGACTAAATGGAACTACAAGAAGAAAAAAGAAAATTATTAGAGGAAAGAAATTACTGGATACAATATGAAAGGCATGTTCGCCATAAGTTTATTACAACTGCGACTATTAGTGAAACAAGAAATAAATACTATAATGATAGATACAAAAAGGTTACTAAAAACCTTAGCAGAATAAGAGAAAGATTGAGTGAAATAAGATGGAAAAAGCTACTAGAGGAAGTAAGACAAATGGAACAAGATGAGGAGCTTCAACAAAGATTAAGAAAGATAGATTTGGAACAAAATGATAATTAGATGGTAGCAATATATATAGAAGCTCATATAGAATACAAGCCTAATAAAATGATAAAACAAAAGATCTTTATTGATAGTGGAGCAGACTTATGTCTAGCAAAGAAAGAAGTATTAGAATCACACAGATTGAAGAGATCTAGAACACATAGAACGAGAGTATCAGGCTTTAACAAACAAATAAAAGAATTGGATATAATATGAGAATAATATTAGGAAAGACAATATTTAGACTACCAGTAATATACCAACTGAATGATATGAAACAACAAGTATTGTTAGGAAACAATTTCCTAGACTACTTTAAAACACATGTTATAGATAATAATACTATTAGTTTACAAACGCCTTGTAATAAGTGGATAATACTAAAGAGAGTACTACCAATACACACACTAAGAATATGTAACATAAGATCAGATAGGAATAGTAACCTACAGTTATTAAGAGAAAAATATCCCAATATATTAAAAATAATTTTTGGAGATAACCCAATGCAACTATGGGAGAAAGAAAAAATATATGCTGAAATCAAGTTAATAAATCCCAATGATATAGTTAGATCTAAACCTATTAGGTATAGCCCAATAGATCAAAAGGAGTTTGAAATCCAACTAAAAGAGAATTATTAGAATTAAAATTAATACAAGAGAGTAAAAGTCCACATAGTAGCCCAACCTTTTTAGTTATAAAATATAGTGAACAAAAAAGAGGAAAGGCTAGAATGATGATTGATTATAGAGAACTAAACAAAAAGACAATATTTGGTGGATATTTTTTACCATACAAAAGAAACCTTATCAATCGACTTGGAAATAAGAAATGATTCAGTAAATTTGATTGTAAAGGTGGATTTTGGCAAATAAAACTAAAAAATGAATAAAAATCTTTAACAACCTTCAGTGCCCTTCAAGGACATTACGAATGGAATGTACTACCCTTTGAATTAAAAAATGCACCACAAATATTTCAAAGAAGGATGGACCAAGTGTTCAGAAAATTGACAGAATTTTGTATAGTATATGCTGATGACATATTAATATATAGTGATGATTTGGAAAATCATATAAAACATCTAGAATAATTTATAAAAACTATGAAACAGCATGAAATATTATTATCTGAAAAGAAATCTGAAATCTTTAAGAATAGTAGAGAATACTTGGGATACGTAATAGATAATGAAGGATTACAATTACAAGAGCACATTGTAACAAAAATAAAAAAAATTAAAGATAAATTAGAGAGCAAAAAAGAGGTACAACAATTTCTAGGAATAGTAAACTATGCTTCAGACCATATAAAGGATTTACCACTCTTAAGAAAGTCAATACAAGAATTAACTAGAAAAAGTATAACCTTTGAATGGAAGGAAGAACATACTAAAGCCATAAATAAAATCAAGAAAAAAGTGAAAACCTTTCCAAAACATAGAATACCAACAGAACTAGATCACCTAGAACTTTTTACTGATGCTAGTGATATAGGATGGGGAGCAATCCTCATAGCATATGCTAAAGAAGATATAGATAAAGAAAAATCACTAATTTGTGGATACGGAGGTGGAACATGAAACCAAATGAGAAAAATTATCATATTAACGAAAAAGAACTATTAGCAGTAAAATTTGAAATAAAGAGATTCCATTATCACCTATTACCAGTAAAAATTGTTGTTAGAACAAATAATACACAAGTAAGAGCTTTCATTACAAATAAAATAGACCTTACCAGAACTAAACAAAAGAAGGAATTGACAATCATTCTTTTATTGTTAAAAATATATCTGAAACTAAAAATATTCAAGCTGATTTTCTTAGCAGTTATAACGATGTCAACCAACAATGAAAAAATTGAAGAATATATTACCAGTGTTACAAAAATTATCAAGTAAAACAATGAAACCATTACAACCAAAATGCAAGAAAACGCACATCTGGTAGATCAACTGACATAAGCCTTTCGAGACTTCAAAAACCTACAAAACCTAAAAACCCCTCTATCTACTACAGAAAAACCAAAAACGTTTACATCCAAGCTTGCAACCATGCCATCCACTATGCCATCTACCATAACAACCTCATCTTCTCAAAATCCAACAACAGTATCAATGAGTTACAAATTGAAGTTTGCACCTGAATATATTACAACTTACGAACAAATAAATAAATTTTATGACTATAAATCTAATCCTCATATTTTACGAAGTGCAAAACTTAGCAAATACCCAAGATTTTCATGTAATGGAAAATCTAACCCTGATATCGTTGCAAAACTATTTACTTATGGTTTTATAGACAAAATACTAGTAGATGAAATTTTTTACAATATTGCTAAATTACCTACCGTTATAGTACAATCTGCTCAAGCAATGATGGAATCGTTTGAAAAAGGTATATATGGTATACAACTATTTGATGCCTCAACAGATCTAACGGGAAAACCTATTATAATATGCTAATTGTTCAAAACTGGAAGAAATAGCAACATTAGTGGAGATGATGAAGATGAAAATACCATGTACCCTGGAAAAATTTCAAGAATGACTGAGTGCCAAAAGAGCTATTGGACTATTTAACGTTAAAATAAAAAATTGAAGATA
The DNA here is from genome assembly GCA_029783415.1 of Anisodus acutangulus. NCBI lineage: Eukaryota > Viridiplantae > Streptophyta > Magnoliopsida > Solanales > Solanaceae > Anisodus > Anisodus acutangulus. The sequence continues at coordinate 21,709,556 of CM056503.1, forward strand.
TGTTAAGAGCAGGTACAAGCTAGCATTATTGGAAATTCAAAGGTGGAGAAATTGAAGAAATTATTACCGTATATTACAACGACGACGTATTATCTCAAGATACCATGCAACTTACAATATGCATGACTGGATCATAAACCTAAAACACAATCACTCCAGTGCAACTGTGCAACAATACAAGCTTCTGATAGGCCAGAGGAAAAGGCCTGTTATCAGTACAAAAAATGATACCAATACTACTATGAAAAAAGAAGGATCCTTTAATTCTTTCGCATGAAACGGCCCAATGTAGTATAACTATAGAAAACTACAATGTAACAAATTGATACGTCCCAATGTAGTCTAACTACATCAAGCCCATATATTATCATATATTACCATCATACTACTAAAAGAGATACCGTTCCTATTCTATAAGAGCATCTATTGAAAAAATTGAAACGATACCGTTCCTATTCTATAGGTGTATCAAAGAATTTTTTTTTATCTTATTATAAAAAAGACAACTTGCAAAGATATTTATGGAAGAAAGCAACCGGCCTCAACAAATTTCAAAAGCCGTCGGACCCACAAAGAATCAATGACAAGGATGATAGCTGACAACGTTTAAAAAATGACAACAAAGACAAACAACTTTGAAGAAAAATATGCAAATTACTATTTACTTTTAGACTTTTGCAGCATAGCAATAATGTAAGAAATCAAAGAGGTTATGTATATAAAGAGCCTCATTGTAAAGCTGGATTTAGAAAGGATCAGCAGCGGTGCATATATGATATTTTAAGGACAAGAAATATTGGACTAGACTATTCCTTATGTAGATGTAGTGGATAAGCTCTCCGTGTTGGGATAGGAATTCGGATTGGAACAACTATTCTAAGAGCGTGTTGAATCCAACCGTTGCACGTTCCCCCTTTGGCTAAACCACCACTTTAGGCTAACCCTTTTGCCTGGTTGCTTCTGAAAGGATCTTTCGAAATACAACATCTTCAAATCTTTGAAATACTCTCTCTCATGTCTAGCTAAACCCCCTTCTAGTCTATAACCCATATCAAGAATAATATCATAATATCAGAGAATAGATACTTTGAAAGCTTATACTTAGAACCATACTAGTCCATAAAACACCGTCTCTTAAAAGAAATTTAAAAAAAGAGTCTGTCGAGCAACTCCCAGCACCTAGGCCATTTATCCCGTCGAATCCAGTGAGGAAAAAGGGAGGCAGAGCCAGGGTGGGTTGAGTATCTCAGGTGATCTTGAAATTTTGCTAAGAGGTATGTTTTCAGACTATGTGTTTCTAATTATGATCTTGATAAATATAGGTCCCTGCAATTATGATGTTAAATATTGATAGAAGGTTATAGACTTTTATTTTAAAAATGAATTTTGAGTTGATAATACATGCTTCCGTACTACATGCTTATTATTTATTAAAACTTAGATATAACTATGTTAATATATAGATGATACCCAATTTCCGTTTGCCAAATTGTGTAATTCTGTGTCTAATTCTTATAATTTTTTAGATGATGGGCTCTCACCGTATGTTGTCCATCATTTAGTCCAGTCTTTGCCTCGGGATCTGGACCAGCAGACCCATGACCAAAATCAGCCAGCAGGCCTGCTGGCCCAATTGCCCAGTTTCCATATCCAGCTTATCGGCCAGCAGGCCCATTGCCTCTGTTCGCTTCGTTAGAAACAACGCCCGAACTCCACCGGAGCTCAACCACGCCGCTTCTAGCCTCCTCTCCCTTGCTCGTGTGTTTCTCTATCAACGACGAGCTCAAGCTTGCCGGAAAAAATGGCCAGATTTTCCAGGAAATGATCCCAAAATGGAGATATTTTCTGATGGTTGCCACGATGTCGCTCTGGCAAAAGCCGTTAAAGCAACACTGGCCTCTCCCTTCCGCTTCTCGTATTTTGTATGCTCGAGCACAATGGGAAGATGGGAAGTCAGTACATGAAATTTTCTTAAAGAAAACCCATTTGCTTAAACAGATCAAATCGGTTTATATTGATTTTTTTCAATTCAAATATAAAGTCCAAATGGTTTATGTTTTTTTAAACATCAACAGTAAATGCATCAGCATATTAGTAGCAACAACAACAACCAATTTTAATAGGAACATACATAGACTGGTTTTTTAAACAACAGCAACAACAACAACATCAAATTTCAGTTCCTGTCTAAACAGGAATTTCAGCAGCAGACAGCAGCAACAACATCATCAACAGAAATTTCAGCAACATCACAGGAATTTCAGCAATTTCAGCTGCTCCAGCAATATAAACTAAGACTGCTTATGAGTCAAATATAGATAGATACTAACAACAAAAACTAATTTGAAGGATTGTAGATTTGAGAACTTTACCATTATGACGCCAATATCAATCTATTGTCAAGTCCTCAACTGCTTGTGTTTGTTCTATTGGCTGTGATTGCGGTACGGTTGAAAGTTTCTCGAAGTCTACATACAATTTGCCGAATCGTTAATATAATAAACAAAATATTAAAGTATAATGATTCTATTAAAAACAATATATAAAAAAATAGTATTGTTACCCAATTCAACATCTTCATAAAACTTAGTTTCTTCTTCGGTTGGTTGCACAATTTGTTCTCCTATAAGAGTTGAGCGAAGCCAATTCTGTGTGTAAATTAATGCTTCAACTGTCTTATGAGTTAATGTACTCCTAAAAGGGTCAAGAATGCCCCCCCCCCCCCCCCCCCGTGCTAAATGACGATTCGGAAGACATGGTAGACACATGAATTGCCAAAATATCTTTGGCAATCTTTGACAAAGTTGGATACCTAGACGAATACACCAGCTTAAAAGATCAAAATTCGGATCATTAGAACTTTCATTCCGCTTTGACAAATATTTCTCAACATCATTCTTCACCCCAAAATCATCATTTTCAGTTGCATTCATCTTTTTAAACAGTTGAAAAGGATCAATTGATTCTTTTGTATTGCTGCCACTATCACAAACTTCACTTAACTGAGTAATTGAACTACTACCCATACCACTATTTGGGCTAACATCATTATAATTTTCAAATAACCGTAACAACTCTTTGATATCAGCTTTAATTTCATCAACCTTCCTACTATCAAATATACTTCCAAAGCACCAGTTTATAAATTCAAATTTACACCGAGGATCAAGCACATTTGCTAAAATTAATATCTTGTTCACCTTTTCTATAGAAGTACCCCAATATTTCACAAACTTATCTCTCATGCCATTACCAATTTTTTTCACCAACAAATCAGTAGATTCCGATAGTGAGCAAAGATGAAGATAAACTTTCCACAACTCATTTAAAAAATCAGTAGAAGTCACACATTTTGTACTGCTGAATTTTAATGTCTTGTCATAAAAAACTGACAAATAATGTACTAACCTCTTAGCATTATCCCAATCCACAAAAATTAGAGGCCCAATCCTTTTTCTTCCATTCTCATCTTCGTTAAACCAACTTTTGTTGTGGTCATCGTCCTCCTCTAACCTATCAAACGCTTTTTCAAATATCACAGCTTTTTCCAACATTAAGTATGTCGAATTCCATCTAGTTGGCACATCCAAAACCATAAGTCCCTTATATGATATTTTCTCTCGCTCAACACATGTCTTGAATTTTTGCAACCTTGTCGGAGAAGATCTTACATACTTCACCGCATTACGAATAACAGCTATTGAGTCATTCGCTTCTACCAACCCATCCTGAACAATCAAATTCACTATATGTGCAGCACACCTCACATGCATATGATCACCATTTAAAACCACCGCCTTAGGACTCCAATTTGTCAGTTTCTTCTTCACATAAGCAATTGCAACTTGATTAGCACTTGCGTTGTCCACAGTAATTGTGAATAGCCTATCAATACCCCAATCCAATAAGCATTTCTCTATAATCTTTCCAATACCATCTCCTTTATGATTAGAAATTAGTGTAAAATAAAGTATCTTTTTATGCAACACCCACTCACAGTCAATAAAATGCCCAATTATTATCATGTAGCTACTCATTTGAATTAATGTCCACGTGTCTGTTGTAATACAAATTCTCAGTTGGTTTGAGTTCATGATTCTTTTAATCAAAGCCTTCTCAATCTGATGCAACTGAAGAATATCCCGTGCAATCGTTCTTCGTGAAGGCACCACAAATCTGGAACAACAAACCCTCATATACTCCACCAAGTTCTGACTCTCCACAAATCTAAAAGCTAACTCATCTTTAATAATCAATTTCACAAGTGCGGCTCTACAAGCCTCTTGATTACACCCCACAAATACAACTTTATCATTGTCCTTACCCTTGTCACGAGTTAATACTTTTTTATTCTCATCCTCTTCAAGTTTTGATTTCTTGTACACTTTGCATCTAGCCAAGTGGTTCCTTAAATTAGTTGTCCTAACTAACGAGCTATCGCAAGCATAATCTTTTCGGCAAAAATGACATTTGGCTTTCTGTCCTCCAGGTAACTTAGTAAAAAAATTCCAAAGTTTTGATCTCAATTTTCCCTCGTCGATTCGTTTCACCAATTTTGTTTCATCATCTAAGATGTCTTCCATTCTATAATATTAGAGAGTTCATGAGCAATTTGTCAAATACACCATGAATACAAAATATCAACTTCATTTTAGATAGTAGGAAGGTTGAATACACCATGAAACTATAGATTGAATATGCTTCCTTCTTTACAGAAAATCAGAAATTACTTCAGTAACTTCATTTTAAAATCAGAAATTATCACCTTTTCTCAGAAAATCAAAAACTATAGATTGAATATGCTTCCTTCTTTACTTCAATTTGTCAAATACACCATGAAACTATAGATTGAATATGCTTCTTTCTTTATAGAAAATCAAAAATTACTTCAGTTTTTTCATTTTATAATTCTCTTAATCATAAATTACTTCAGCAACTACACTTTAAATAACCTTAATTTGATGATCTTTTTTCAATTTGCAAGCAGTCATAACAACAAACACCAGTTCCCAACATCTAAATCATTCAACAAACAAATAAAGCCAGTGTCCGAGAAAAGTCTTCTCGTATTACGCCTAATTCATAACTTCTCATAATGTTTCGACAAACATGATTCAAACATAGCATAAAACAGATGACAAATCAGAACGAGAGAAAGAACTGAGTAAAGGGATTGGATTATCTTTTGTGGTGGCATTGGCAGGGTCGGATTGAAGCTTGAACTATTGAAAATCTGAAAATCTGAAATCGAATTCGTGTCTTCAACCCGAACTCGAATTCGAATTTCAGCAAAAGTGCAAAACTGAATCATGTCTTCAATCTGAAGCTTCAACCCGTGGTATGGCTAAATTGCAACCCAGGGTCGGGTTGAAGCTTGAACAAAAGTGCAAAATTGAAAAGTGAAAATCTGAAATCGATCGAGTGAGTGCTGCGGAAAATGAAATCGATTTAAGGCTTTTATTTATATAGGGGGTATGGCTAATTACAAGAATAACCTCGGTTCTTCGATTCGGTGTATCACAAAATCATGTGAACCGAACCGATTCAGTTTTAAAAAAATTGAACTGGTTTTTTTGAAATCGAGTTTGTAGCAGATTTTTAACCAAACCGATTCGCCGGTTCGGTTCAGTTTTTTTGGTGCATCGGCTTTTTTGCCCACCCCTAGCCACATGTCCTAATTTAATTTGTCATTTTGCCACGTCATCGGCGGGTGTGTTACACACATTTTACATTTTTGATTGATTGTTGAAAAATGATTTAAATGGCATAGCGGAGGCCCACCTGAAGTGTCTAAATGGAACAAACGTTACTTAACGTGTTCAAGTGACAAATCTGGATGACCACATGTGGCTGACGATGGATTTGGCCTAAAATTTATTATACGGAAAAGAGCCTAAAATGTTGTTGAACTATTAGAATTGGTACATTCATATGTGGTCATATCTGATTGATCCAAATTTAAACCCTTATTTTTAACGATCACGTTAAAATAAAATAATTAAATATTTATTTATTACGTGATCATATCTAATTGGACCAAATTTAAATCCTTCTTAAATTTTAAAAAAAAATTCACCCATGACCCTTATTTTGACACGGCCCGTGTGAGAAAATCTCTACCACCACCATGTCATCTTCTAACTTGAAGCTTCATTAATGACTTCCATGGATTTTTCTGCTTCTTTCTTCCGGTTCTAAGCCCTAATTCGATGGTTATTCATGCTATCAACTTTAAAAATAGTATCACCCAATTGATTTAAACACTCAAATTTACAGATTTTGAAATTTAAAGCAAGCTTCGAAAAGCTCCTTCAATAGTGACTTTAGTTCACTTCCTTAATGAATTTTTTTCAAGTATACTCAATGATGCTTGACCTTAAGAACCAAATTCCAACATACCAAGTTCAAATCGCCAACAAATTTCAAAATTAAAATTTCAAATTGTGGCCAATGTTCATCAATGAATGTCCAAGTTTTATGGAGGTTTCATGACATTAAATAAGTATTTTTTGCAGTATTCAACTAAATTTCTACACAAATATGCTCAGTAAAAACTTAGAATCAGATTTTTATCATTTAAATACTTAATGTGAGTTAATTTTCCCTTTTTTGATTTGTAATGAAATGGGTTAGAGGCTCTTTCAATTTGGTTTGTTACAATTTATTTAGGGCGGATCAAGGTTTAGTTGGTGGGTCGGGTTAAATGGGTTGATAATTAATTAGTTTTAGTTAATTATATGGCTATCCAATGAGATGTTGCCACATAATAAATAAAATGATCTGTTAAAAATAAGAGCAAAGTAGACCCAACAGGTTAACGATATGGGTATTTGGAGGCTCAAAGGTGGATGTAGGACATTTTTTTTACCAGTTCTAATAATTCAAAGGCATTTTAGGCCCTTTACTATTACCTTTATTTATATATAAACTTCATCCGTCTCAATTTATATCAAGTAGTTTGACTGAGCATGAAGTTTAAGAAATAAATGAAGACTTTTGAATATGTGGTCTAAAATAAGTCAAAGATATTTATGTGGTTATAAATCATCTCGTTAAGCTTAAAAGGTGAAGTTTAAAGTGAAATTATTATCAAATAAGAAAAAATATTTTTTTTAAGACTGGACTAAAAAAAGTGTATCATATAAACAGGGACGAAACCTCACATGCCCCACTAGGGGTTATAGACCCCAACAATTTTTTTTTTACTATTACTATATTAACAATTGCCAAAAAGCCCCCAACCACAAAAAATATTAGCTCCCAACCTTTTGAAAACTCTTACTTTGAATGAAAATTCATGTGCCTTTTATGTTCATTGCTTTGCTCATCAGCTTCAGTTGAGTTTAGTATCGGTCGCAAAGTTTCACTTTCTTCCTCAATATCTTTTTGAAATTACATCAAGGGTTGTAAATATGGTTGGAGGTTCGACTAAGAGGCAGGATATTCTCAAAGACATACAAAGTCAAAAAGTAATGGAATTTCTAATTAAGGGAGAACTTATTAGTGGGCGTGGGCTAAATCAAGAAACTAACTTGCAACGTCCAGGTGATACTTGTTGGAGCTCGCATTATAATACTTTAGTTAGACTCATTGGCATGTTTTCATCTGTTATTGAAGTACTTGATCTTATAATGGATGATCCGGAGCAAAGAATTTATGCAAACATGTTTTTAAATGCATTACAATCATTTGAGTTTGCATTCGCTATGCATTTGATAAAAAAGGTATTGGCGATTACCAATGAGTTGTCATTAGCATTGCAAAAAAAAGAGCAAGAGATAGAGAATGATATGCGATTAGTGGAGATTTCAAAGCAGAGATTGCAATATTTGAGAGACAATAGATGAGATTCTCGAGTTAATGAAGTTTATTTGTTTTGTTCTAATCATGAGATTGTTGTCCCTAACATGAATGAAAAATATGTATCTCCTCGGCGGTCCAAGCAGAGAACTGAAGAAAAGACTAACGATACTTATTTTCGCATCGAGTGCTTTTATGGTGTTTTGTCCAAACAACTTATGGAGTTAAATAGTCAATTTTCTGTGACAAATGTTCAATTGCTTCTTTTTGTTGGGTGCCTTAATCCTAGCAATTCATTTTGTGCTTTCAACAAGGAAAGTCTCATCAAGTTTGCTCGATTGTATCCTCGGGAGTTTTCTTCACATGATCTAGAGTTACTTGATAATCAACTTGAAACTTATACTATTGATATATGTAGTAGCATTGAGTTTTCAGAAATTGTTGGCATTGGAGATCTTGCAAAGAAGATGGTGGAAATAAAAAGACACATAATCTATCATTTGGTTTACACGCTTCTTACCCTAGCATTAACTTTGCCAGTTGCTACTACATGTGTAGAGAGAGTCTTTTCTGCTATGAGCATCATCAAAGATAGACTGCGAAATCGAATATCAGACGATTGACTTAATGATTTATTAGTACCTTATATTGAGAACAAAATTTTGTATGAAATCAGTAGTGAAGCCGTTATGCAACGGTTTCAGACTATGAAACCTCGTCGAGAAAAATTGTGATTATATTTTTATTATTCTTGAACGATTTGTATTTATGTTATTTGGAATTTAAATTATTACCTACTTTTTAAAATTTGTATAATATAGTACTAGCCCCCTGAAAGTATGTATGTCCTAGAGACAATCTATATTAGGGACAAAATATACTTGAACATATTCGTATTATTAATGAGATTAATATTTATGACATTTGCAATTATTGAATTATTGTTTGATTGTTTGCAATTATTCATATATGTGCATCCCTTGAGCTTACGTTGTCATTAATAGAGTAAGATATTAATGATAGAACGTAACTCTAAAAATAGCCTCGACTAATGATCATCGAGAATTGGATATCGATGATATGATATAAGTCGACATGTGGTCTGAATCACATTCTTGGAGAATGTAGTATGTCTCACAGCTACGAGTAATGGTTACTCGTGATGGACACATGGATACTTTGGAGAAATATTGGTATACTCTGCCGATAAACTATTTGTTATACATGTCTATAGTGTTATCGGTGTGTGGAATATAAATGTCCTTTGACTTGAGGTCAATACGCACCTTGTTTAGAGAATGATGTACTTTGACCAAGTTCTAAGCTTAAACTCCTTCTGAATAAGATACGGTTTGTGTTGGGTGCATCAGGATGTAAATCAAGATGGTAGTTGAGCCAAGAATAGGATTCATTCCTCGATTGGAAATTCGAGAGAGCACTCAACTTCTCAATGTTATTAGGTTGACTAAAGTCACTAGCCAGTGCAAGAGACATATTTAGAATATGGTCTAGTTGTCAATTAATAAATGTGAGATAAAGTGATTAAGCCATTTGGATAGACACTTGACAAATCCTAAGCTCAATCGAGTGTGTCATGAATGAAAGAAATTTATAGTTCCGCATAAAGGTTAAGTTTGCTGGATTCATGTAAATGTACTTCACATATTGAGTTCGTCATACTACGCAGTCTAGGAGTTTTGTATGGACCTTAATTAGATTAATGTCGATATGTGAAGGCCTATAGGGTCACGCTATATGCGATTGTTTCTTCGATCAAAGAGTGTATTGAGAAAATATTAAATATTCGATTGAGAGTCGAGATATTTAATTTATAATAATTATGGAATATTTCTATTTGATAGAAATTATTTAATTAAGTCGAATTGGATTTCAGATTTAATTAAATGTGTTGGATATATTATATGGGTACTTGGACAAATACAGGGAAGCAACTGGGCCAGAAATTACTGACCCAAAATTGGGGCCTGACCGTCCACCTTGGACGTGTGAGGTGGAACCAGCTGGTCCACTAAACATTAACATGGGCCGGGTTTTACCTGTTTTAAATCTGCTTAGGTTTTGTCCTGCACATACCCCATAATTGTAAGGTTATAGAAAATAACTTCTTAGTTCCTAAAACAAGATTTCCTAGCTTTCTTGCAAAGGAAATACACTGGAGTTGGAACTTGCAGTCGAGGATTCAAATCGCGTGGATACCTTAGTATTGAATCCTGCGCTCGAAAACCTGTAAGTTTTCTTTTGTTATGTTTTGAACATAAACATGATTATCGTATAAGCCATGCCGGGATCATTGTTGGGTAAGAAAATTTTAAACTTCCGTTGTGCTTACAAACCCAACAAATCCGTACACCCCCTCGAAAAAATTTGGATGGCTTCGTTCCTGCATAAAATTGGAACGGAGGGAGTAGTAAGAATACCATCTTAGGTACCAACTTATATGCGATGGAATCATTACGTTAGTTTTATTTTACCTATTATCTTTCGTTTTACTTAATTCCATCTTATACCTTATCATGTCTTTATATTATAATTAAGTTCATTCTTTTCGTCTTATGCTAAACATTTCCACCCCAGATTTCTAGTTTTAGCCACTATATATTTTTCTGATCATTTTTTACCATTCTCCGCCTACAAATTTTTTTTTTTGTTGCTAATTCTGGTTGACAATTTTGCTTTTAATTATTTTGATTAGAAGTTGAATGAAGTTAAAAGTTTATTAAGTTATAAGGTATAATTGGTGATAAATTAGAAAAAGAGTTGTCTTAAATTATTTTATGAGTAATTATTGATAAATATAATATTTATTAAGGATATTTAGTAAGCTTATCGTTTATTACCCAATACAATCAAAGCAAACAACAAAATTTTTACGAGTATATCACAATAAATGACAAAGACTATTTAAATGTTGTATAAAAGGGCAGGGTAGTCCGGTGCACTAGATCCCGCTATGCGCGGTGTCCGGGGAAGGGCCGGACTATAAGGGTCTATTGTACGCAACCTTACCTCACATTTCTGCAAGACCCTGTTTCCACGGCTTGAATCCATGACCTCCTGGTCACATGAGAACAACTTTACCAGTTACTCCAAGGCTCCCCTTCACTATTTAAATGTTGTATCTATAAATTAAAATGCAATACTATATGATACTATAATATAAAGCTATACATTACGAAATGGTGAAGTTTAGCTATTTTTATCTAAACTTCAGGCAGATTATATATAGTTTCAGATATTTTTTGTTGAAGTTATTTCAAAGCGGATAGATGTGTAACTTTTTTTAAATGGGTACAAGTTAAATAGTAGCGTCCAAGTTAGGTACCCATGAAATTTTACGTGATGTGCTGAGAATTTACGGCACGTTTGATATCAATTTTGTTGATTAGTGTTGTCCTTAATGCATTTGTATGGTATGTTTCTTATATAATTTTGACTTTTATAGAATTTTTACCTCGAGACACCAAAAGCAAGGAAAAGTGTTAAAATGTGGACAAAAGAGTTGAAAAAAGGAAGAAGTGCTGAGAAGACCACTTCTGCAAATCGCAGAATGGTAGGCAACATCGCAGATTCAAAAAGTAGATAGAAGACTCCGAAGCTCTGAAGTGTGACCGAATATGCGGTCTGCACTTTCGTTCTGCGGACTGCACTTCCAGCCGTAGTTCTAGACAGTCCAGATCAAGACCCACTCTGCAAATTCTAGTTCTCCTTTGCGGACCGTAGACCAGTTCTGCGATCGCAGAGTGGTCAGGCGATGCCGTTTCTATAATTATGTCAAGTTCGAAAATTGAGCCCTATATATAGGCGATGCCTAGGGTTTTGTGATAGATACAAACTTTCATATCAACTTTTATGTTTTTTCATTGATTGTTGACACTAAAATAGACACAAAAATATTACTTTCACTATTCATCTAGTAGTTTATTCACTATAGTTTTTTCATTTTATTCTAAGAATCTTGAGTAGTGTTCCACTTTGTAGAGACAAACTCCATTATCAATACAAAAATCATTGTAAGCTTTCAGTAATGTTTACTATGTCTTTAATTATTTCTTAGTATTTTATTCATTGTTTTTCATGAGTGGCTAGAATTTAGGTTGGTGTTGTGACCTAATAATGAAACGTGACAGGTGGGGGTAGTTTATAAATATGAAATGGGTGTAAAAAGATGACATTTAATTACCCTTGATGATTAATGTTTAAGGGTTGGTTGCAAACACTCATTTAATGCCTATTGTCCCTAGTCAAATTTGAAAAAGGAGACTAAAGTCTATGAAAGAGGTATATTAATTAGGACTTAGGGCTTAAAATCTCATATAATGATTCTCAACTTTAATTAGAAGAGAATCAACTAAGGGTAATAATGAGTGTTCATATATTCCACACTTTAAAGCTTGAGAAAGCCTAAAGTGAAATTAGGTGGGTCAATAGAGAAATCCCCACCTAGATATTAGTCGTTATTACTCATACCACATTTGTTACACCCAACCTTAGCATAACCCAACATCACTTCCACGCATTAAGTCACAATCCTAGCACTCCAACTTACTTGATACATTAATTTCTAATTGAAGTTGTTAATTGAGTAGTTAAAACAAATTGGTTACTATAGGAGTAAATTATTTAGCAAAGGAATGATAGAACACGAATAGGATTCATTTAGATCGTATTTCTTGTGGGATTCGACCTCAATCTAGTTGAATTACTATATTTAATAACGATCGTGTTATACCGTATTATGGTGTAATTTGGGCGAAACATTACGCACAAAAGCAAATACTATACATCGAATGAACAAAAAAATTAAAGTGCAAAAATATAATACTCCTAATTTACTCTTTTGAAAACAATTGACAGGTTTGAAATAGTGAACTTATATTTTGTGTATAACCTCAAATATCAATTTCTTATACTTTTAAAATTTTGAATTTGTATATTTAAAATTATATTTTTGTTATAAATATTCTTTCGAAATTGTTTGAAAAAAATCGAAATAGTGATAACGTTAAATAAAACAAGACAAAGGAGTAAATTTACATAAGTACTTATGTGATGGGTAAATTTATGTAAAAATGGCGCGGGCTAGTCATTTTTAGGACATGTAATTGAAAAATAGTCAGAGATTATAAAGTAATTGTAAAATAACTAATTTTTATGCGGAGATAAAATCATCTTTAGGTAAAACACGAAGAAATTCCATCATACTATGCTCGCGTTCATAAATCTTAGAATTTAGAAAAAAGAAATATTGGAGTTCACGAAAAAATGCTGAAATTCAGGGGGAAAATGTTGGAGGTCATGAACAAAAATGTTGGAATTAAGATTAACGTTAGAGTTCATGAAAAAATGCTAAAATTAATGGTAGAGTTCATGAAAAAATGCTGGAATTAATGTTGGAGTACATGGGAAAAAATAGTAGAATTAATATTGAAGTTCATAAAATAATGGAAAAAAGCTCAATATGCCATCGAACTATCAAAAATGACTTATCACTCATTAATAGTTGGGCTCATTTATATCATCGTCTTGGCCGAAATGACTTATCTATGCCACTTTCTGTTAACAACTCAAATGATTGGTTTCCAAAAACTCAGATTTGACACGTGGTCTTAAATTAGAGGTCCATGTCGCCAAATTAAAGCAGCCTAAATAAAATTAAAACCCGTCCCAAATAAAATTTAAACCTGATCCACCTAGAACCATTTTAACCCAAATTCATATTCTTATTTCCCTCGTCACATTATACGATCAAAACAAAAATTCATTAGTAAGAAATGTTTATACTAGATTGAAAATTGATTACTGCTCTAAAAGAATATGAATATCATCCATTAGCTATTTGTCAGACCATTCATTTGCTAGAAAAATCAATACAATCTTAATAGTGTATGTGAAATTAATTGTCAGACCATTCATTAGCTACTGCTCTAAAATGATTTATCTTGTATGTGAAGTTTATAATTCTCACTTGTACAGGATCATGCTTCTTTACTTCCCATTAGGTTCAATCTAACATAACTAATGGGGTTTTGTTTTAATCTATAATGTGATGTCAGGAAATAAGAATATGGATTTCGGTTAAAAGGATTTTGGGTCGGGTCTCACATTTATTTGACATGTGTTTTAATTTTATTTGGGCTGGTTTAATTTAACGACATGGACCTCTAATTAAATGCCACGTGTCAAATCTGATTTTTTGAAAACCAACCATTTGAGTTTTTAACGGAAAATGGCATGGATGACCCATTTCGGTCACGTCAATGGCATAAATAGGCCCAAAACCTTATTCTACTTGTACAATAATTATACAATTATGGTAAGTGTACAACTCTAATTTAATTACAACTAACCTACCAAAACTAAGCCACTAAACCCGTGATTCATACCGTGTACACCACGAATTTTTAACAGCCCAATTAACAGTATTCTGCCCGTGATATACACGGTGTATATTCCGTGTATTTATCACACCCTCACAATCATAGCGAGCAGTCTTCGTACAATGAGACTTCAAATAGAACCGATGGAAGGCCCTTGGTAAATATGTCTGCAATTTGATACCTGGAAGGGACATGGAGGACGCGTACTTGTCCACGAGCTACCTTTTCGCGAACAAAATGGATATCCAGCTCAATATGTTTAGTGCGCTGATGTTGAATCGGATTGCCAGAAAGGTATATAGCACTAACATTATCACAATAAACTAAAGTAGCTTTGTGAACTGGAAAGTGAAGCTCTAAGAGGAGATTACGGAGCCAACATGATTCAGAAACCACATTGGTCACCCCTCGATACTCGGCCTCAGAACTAGAGCGTGATAAGGTAGCTTGGCGTTTGGCAGACCACGAGACCAAGTTATCATCAAGAAACATACAATAACCAGACGTAGAACGTCTGGTGTCCGGACAACCACCCCAATCAGCATATGTGTAAGAGACAAGTGTATAAACCACGACGGATATAGATGTAAGCCAGAATCAAGAGTGTCTTGGAGGTAGCGGATAATGCGTTTGAGCGCATTCATGTGCTCAATCCGAGGATCATGCATAAACAAATAAACATGTTGTATGGCATACGTAATATCCGATCGTGTAAAAATGAGATACTGAAGTGCCCCAACAAGACTACGATAATGGGTGGGGTCCTCGTATGGTACACCGGCCGCAACACTTAGTTTCGATTTAGTATCAACTGGCGTAGACGTAGACTTACAAGATGACATACCGGCTCGCTCAATAATCTCAGCAGCATACTTTCTCTGCGACAAAAATAACCCCCTACATGACGAGTGACATCAATACCCAAGAAGTAACTCAAGGGTCCCAAGTCTCTCATAGCAAACTCAGAACTGAGCAATGTTATGACTGACTGACGCAACACATCAGATGAGGCAATCAAAATAATATCATCCACATACAATAAAATATAGGCCATAGAAGACCCACGACGATAAATAAACAATGAATTATCAGACCTGCTGTGCGAGAACCCAATAGTAGAGACATAGTCAGCAAACCGCTTATACCAAGCTTGCGGGGCCTGCTTAAGACCATATAAGGATTTCTTCAACAAACACATATGATGTGGATAATTGGGATCTCGAAAACCCAACGGCTGATGCGTGTAGACAGTCTCCTTAAGATCACCATGCAAGAAGTCATTTTTCACATGTAACTGATGAATATGCCAAGATTTTGAAAGTGTCAAGTTGAGAACATTGCGAATGATAGCCGGTTTAACAACCGGACTGAACGTCTCACCATAATCCATGCCAACTTACTAAGTCTTACCATCACCTACAAGACGAGCCTTATGCCTCGCAAAAGATCCGTCAGAATTATTCTTATGAGTAAAAATCCACATAGATCAAATAATATTAACACCAGAAGGACGGGGTACCAACTCCCACGTCTTATTTGCAATAAGAGCATCATATTCGTAGGTCATAGCCAATTTCCAATTTGGTTCATTTAACGCAGACACTGAGTTATGAGGTAGGATGATTTAAGAACATTTGAATTTAAATTAAAATGCCTTTTTGGTTTAAAAATACCCCGTTGACTACGAGTAGGCGAAAATAGTGGATAACACAAGCACCCAAAGACCCTAAGATGTGAATAAGAAAGAGTCTTATTATATAAGATTTGAAGAGGGGTGGAATATGTCAAACCTTTGGTAGGAAGTATGTTAAGAAGATATGTAGCCATTCGTAGAGCATGATGCCAAAAGGAAGGGGGGACGAAAGCATGAACAAATATAGTTCGAACAATGTTATTAATTGTATAAATTTTGTGTTCGGCTTTTCCATTTTGGGAGGACGTATGAGGACAAGAGAAACTAAAATTTATTCCATTAGTATCACAAAAATTCCGAAACAACCCATTATCATATTCTTTGCCATTTTCACATTGAATATTTTTTATTTTCCGGTCGAACTGGGTACGGATGAATGCTCTAAATTTTAAAAAGGTGGAAAACACTTGAGATTTTTCACTAATGGAAAAGTCCATAAAAATTAGAATAGTCATCCAAAAATAGAACATAATAACGATGGCCCAAAGAACTGAGAATAGGAGATATCCATAAATCACTATGAATAATATCAAATGACATTAACTTACGAGAAGTAGAGTCTACAAACGGTAATCTAACAAGTTTTCCTAGAGGACAAGATTGAAAAATTGGAGTACTACACGTACGCTTACAGGAAATAAAATTGTTTTTATGTAATGAAGAAACAATAGACGACCCAAAGTGACCCAAACGTGCATGCCATAAGGAAGGAGCAAGAGCCACAAAAGTAGATGGCAAGGCTTGACTCGAGAGACCGAATGGGGGCTTGATAGGATAAAAATCTCCCATACTATCACATCTCATGAGAGGAATCCCCGTCTTGAAATTCTTCACAGAAAACCCAAAAGGATCAAAATTAACAGAAACCCAATTATCAGTGGTGAATTTACGGACATACACCAAATTTTTAATTAAGTGAGGGGCATGAAAGACATTTTTTAAGACAAGAGGTGGATGTGGGGGAGACAACGTTTTATGACTAGAACCACGAATTGGAATTGATTTGCTATTACCAATAATTATGCCACGATTGTTGCTCAAATTGAAATAAGACGAGAGAGTACATTGGTCGGACGTCATGTGTGAAGTGGTGCCGGTGTCCATATACCAATTTGGGTCTGGGGGATTTAATCCAAACGTATGCATCACAGCCTCAATATCTATCGCAGTCGGTGTGGGGCCCACTGCCTGGAATTCCTACGGAGGTCAAGGCCCAAGCACACCGGCCTGCTGCCCAGGCCCAAAAAACTACCTGTTTGCCAAAGCTGGACCCAAGACACTAGGCCTGGCCTGTTGTGAAAACTGGGCCCTGTTTCCCAAGTACGGGCTCGAAAAATAGCCACTGTTGGGCCAAGACGGACTGGCCCAGTTCCACTGCATAGGGGCCCACTGCTGAGCCCAGTGGGGCTGCTGCCCACTGCCCTGAGGTCCGCCGCCGCAACCACCACTGTTCCGGCCACCACCATTATTGCCGCCGCGATTCTTGCTATTATTTTTACGGGTTTGACCTTTCTTGCTGCCACCGTTGTTGAGGTTTTGGCCCGAATTGTTATCAAAACCATGAGAATTATAGGACGAAGTCATCATTGCCACGGAAATGGCGCTGGTAGCTGCCTTCTTTGCCAAGCCGTCTTCTTCTAAGGTGAGCATCGAACGGGATTGATAAAAAGGGGGAAGCGGATTACTTTGACGAATGAGAGTCCCAACGTCATTATAGGCCTCAGGAAGGCCGATAACCATTTGTAGAACCAGACGATTATTGGTCACAGGTGCACCAACGTTACGGAGTTGGTCCGCCAACTCCTTGAGCCGTTTGCAATATGCAGAAACGTTCGGAAAATCTTCCATGCGGACATGGGAGAATTCTTGCTCAAGGGTGACAACATCTGAATGTTGGTTATCTTGAAATATATCATGCAATCTATTCCAGGTAGCCATATCCGTAGTGTCCGGCTCAATGATCGTCTGTAGAAGGTCGGTAGAAATAGTGAAATAAATCCACTGAAGGACGGTAGCATAAAGAGTAATCCATAACTGAGGATCCTCTGCGGGAATAGGGGTAGCGGGAGGAATTATGTGATTGAGGACTTGATGGGAGATAGCGTGAATTTTAAACAACTCTGCCCACGTCACATATTGGACGTTTTCCATCTCAAGAATAATAAGGATGTTGTTCTTGATGTTAGAAATAGTAAAGGAAGGATGACACATGTTCTTAGACATAGAGAAAGAACAAAGGGATTAGGAAGAAAATTTGGGAAGAGAGTAGGTAAAATTTAACACGAAATCTGAGGAAGGGGCATGGAAAACGATGCAGTTTTGGCTGAAAAGGGGCACGAAAACCGAGAATAAATTTGGAGAAGAGCGGAAGCAATTTAGTCCTAGACTTCTGATACCATGATCCATTCTTTTGTAAGGTATCAAAGTCAGACCCATTCCAATTCTTTGTTAACCAATGTTGGGCCCTCAAATTATATTATCCATGCTCCAGTTAACAAGATCTGGGCGTGTGGGGAGTGTTAAAAGTCTCATATCGGATATGAAATGAGAACATGAACTCCTTATATGGACTTGGACAATCATCACCCTACAAACTAGCTTTTGGGGTTGAGTTAGGCCTAAGATCCATTCTCTACATGGCAAATCAGTTAGAGTCTTATTATATAAGATTTGAAGAGGGGTTGAATATGTCAAACCTTTGGTAGGAAGTATGTTAAGAAAATATGTAGCCATTTGTAGAGCATGATGCCAAAAGGAAGGGGGGGGCGGAAGCATGAACCAATATAGTTCGGACAATGTTATTAATAGTACGAATTTTGCATTCAGCTTTCCCATTTTGGGAGGACGTATGAGGACAAGAGAAACGAAAATTTATTCCATTAGTATCACAAAAATCCCGAAACAACCCATTATCATATTCTTTGTCATTATCACATTGAATATTTTTTATTTTCCAGTCGAACTGGGTACGGATGAATGCTCTAAAATTTAAAAAGGTGAAAAACACTTGAGATTTTTTCGCTAACGGAAAAGTCCATAAAAACTATAATAGTCATCCAAAAATAGAACATAATAACGATGGCACAAAGAACTGAGAACAGGAGATGTCCATAAATCGCTATGAATAATATCAAATGGCATTAATGTACGAGAAGTAGAGTCTACAAACGGTAACCTAACAAGCTTTGATACCATGTAAAAAATGGATCTTGGGCCTAACTCAACCTCAAAAGCTAGCTTGTAGGGTGATGATTGTCCAAGTCCATACAAGGAGTCCATGTTCTCATTCCATATCTAATGTGGGACTCTTAACACTCCCACGCACGCCCAGACCTTGTTAACTGAAGCGTGAATAATATAATTTGGGGGCCCAACATCGGTGAGCAAAGAATTGGAATAGGCCTGACTCTGATACCATGAAAGAAATAATCCCCTGATTATTTTCATTAATGAAAGAGTATATATACAATTTATAATTTTCATAATAGGAAAATCTTATTCCCAAAACCTTATTCTACTTGTACAATAATTATACAATTATGGTAAGTGTACAACTCTAATTTAATTACAACTAATCTACCAAAACTAAGCCACTAAACTCGTGATATACACTGTATGAATATACCGTGTATACCACGAATTTTAACAGCCCAATTAACAGTATTCTGCCCGTGATATACACGGTGTATATTCCGTGTATATCACGGGTATTTATCATTTGAGTCTCGCAGGCACACAGTGTAAATTTCCCTAATATGTTATCTCACACAGATTAAGGGAATATGTGATGAGCTTTTACCTCTTTTCTTGTAAATGGTTTGAGAAGGAGAGGTCATACAATAGAAACTTGCAACTTTAGAGGTGTTAAGTGTAAATATCATAATTCATAGACACATTCAGGGCATACAACTCTTAACTAGGGATGGCAACAGATCGGATTTGGATCGGATCCTACTAGATCCAGATCCAGATCCGTTTTTCATACCTGAATCCAGATCCAGATCCATCGGGTCCATAAAAATCAGATTCAAATCCAGATCCATCGAATCCACCGGGTCCACAGATCGGATCTGGATCCACATGTAAAAAAATTTGTCTTGCTAAGAATTTTTTTTTAACTGACAAACGATTTTTACTTAGCTAACAGTTTACTGGGTTTCAATTTTGAAATGTTCATATGAGATATTTTGTTTGTTGTCTCATTTTCATTGTGAGCTATTAATTGAAAATGTTGGACGATGACAGTAGTTGTGAAAAATGTTAACTAGTATTTTCACAATGCAGAACTTGCATGTGCTTGTAATGTTCACAAATGAAGTGAATATAATTTTAACTACTTGTCTATGGAGATGTTAGTCATTCACCAATATAACATTGATTTTATTATCGAAGTTACCTCTTTATTTTATGGGTTTTGAGTTAACGCGGGGCTAAATTAAACATGTTTTGAGAATTAAACTTGTAAGGATGTGATTAGCAATTTTAAGAAAATACTTATAAAATTACATTCTAAAGTTATGAATATATTTAATAAAAAACGGATCCACGGATCGGATACGGATCTCAAATACAAGATCCAGATCCGATCCATCAGAAACGGATCCGTCGGGTCCAAATTTTGAAAATACATATCCTATAAAACAAACGAATCTAAATCCATCGAATCCGGACCGGGTCCAAAATCCACTGTCATCCCTACTCTTAACATTGTACTAACATTGTACATGGAGATAATGGCTCTAACATTGCAGCAAAACATTCCTATTACCATTAATTTCAGATACCCAACTTTCTCCTTTACTAATAAAAAAAGGGCTAAACTACCGCTATGGGCGGGTCCAGGGAAGGGCCAGTTCTATTGTACGCAGAAAATAGGAAATTGCATAATCCAAACACCCACATCATCTTCAAAAATCACGTCAAACCCAACTGTTTTTCAATCAGAAAATCCCACCCAAAACCAAACTTGAAGCTCTTGAAAGTGTTATTACTAACTTAGAAACCACTGTGAAAAATGGCACTGATATTTACGACTCACAAATCTTTGCTTCCCTTTTAGAAACATGCTTTCAATTGCAGGCTATTGATCACGGTATCCGAGTTCATCGCCTCATTCCCGATAAACTTTTACGTAAAAACGTGGGCATTTCATCGAAGCTGATTAGACTGTATGCGTTTAGTGGACATACTCAGAAGGCCCATGAACTGTTTGATAAAATGCCTAAGAGAAATGCGTCTGCATTTCCTTGGAATTAGATTATATCAGGATATGCTGAGAAGGGTTTGTTTGAAGATTTCTTAGCCATGTATTTCCAGATGGTGGAAGAGGGTGTGGAGCCTGATTGCTACACTTTCCCGCGTGCACTGAAGGCCTGTGGAGGTGTCGGGTTGATCCACGTTGGAGAGGAAGTTCATCGGCATGTGATTCGTCGAGGGTTTGGAAGTACCGGGTTTATTCTAAATGCGCTTGTTGATATGTATGCAAAATGTGGTGATCTTGTTAAGGCTCAAAAGCTCTTTGATCAAATTGGGACGAAGGATTTAGTTTCTTGGAATTCAATGCTCATTGGATACATGAGGTATGAGCTCATAACTAAGGCGTTGAACCTTTTTCGTCTTATGATATGTGATGGAATAGAACCTGACTCTGTCTCTTTATCAGCATTATTTGTGGCTAAATTACCTCTCTCAATTGGAAAACAAATTCAAGGATGGGTTCTTCGTCGAGGGACTAATCAAGAATTGTGCATTATTAACTCAATGGTTGATTTCTATGCAGACCGAAAAAAGTTGAAGCAAGTGAGATGGTTGTTTGAATATATGCATGAATGGGACATAGTATCATGGAATTCAGTCATTTCAGCTCACTCTAAGCATCCTGATGAAGCCTTATCGTACTTCGAAAAAATGGTGAAATCTGGTGCCTTGCCAGACGGCGTCACGTTTGTGTCGTTGTTGTTGGCATGCGCTCATTTAGGGAAACTAGAGGATGGAGAGAGTTTGTTTAGAATTATGAAAGAGAGGTATGATATTAGTCCAAGGATGGAACATTATGGTTGTATGGTGAATCTATATGGGAGGTTAGGATTGATAGACAAAGCTTTTGATTTTGTAATGAAGAGAATGGAATTCGAAGCTGGACCAACTGTTTGGGGTGCATTGTTGTATGCTTGCTACAGATATGGCAATGTTAAAATAGGAGAGGTGGCGGCGCAACATCTATTCGAGTTGGAGCTAGATAATGAGCATAATTTTGAGCTTTTGATGAAGATTTATAAGAATGCTGGTCTAATAGAGGATGTAGAGAGAATCAAACTAATTGTTAAGAGTCCCACATCGGATATGGAATGAAAACATGGACTCCTTATATGTACTTGGACAATCCTCACCCTACAAGCTAGCTTTTGGGGTTGAGTTAGGTCCAAGATCCATTCTTTAAATGATATCAGAGCCAAGCCCATTCCAATTCTTTGTTCACCGATGTTGGGCCCCCAAATTACACGCTCCAGTTAACAATGTCTGGGCGTGCGGGGGAGTGTTAAGAGTCTCACATCGGATATGGAATGGAAACATGAACTCCTTATATTGACTTGGACAATCCTCACCCTACAAGCTAGCTTTTGGGGTTAAGTTAGGCCCAAGATTCATTCTTTACACTAATGATGGTAGAACGATAACTAGATACTTCGATACCACCATACAAAAGTCGTTGAAGTTTCTTAAAACGACATTTGCCAATGATTTTGTAGTACATTAAGGAGAGTGTGAACGAATACTTTTAAAGTAAATAGATTATTTGAGATGGTGAAAGTGAATGAACTGTGGAGGAATGAAAACATTAGGTGAATTATTTGTGAGAAAAATTCTTGAAGAGTTGTAACACATTTTAGTGAGTTTCATAGAAGCACAATCGAAAAGTTTTTAGTTTAATTTAGACTATGGAAATAGCTGACATCTGAAACTTAAAATTTCTTATAAATTTACTTTCTTCCCCTGTGCTAAAAATGATGTGAGGATAATTTACCTGCACCTGACTAGTCCAATGATTACTTTGTTTCTAATCCTTTTTGGACGATCCTCTAATGTATTGTGTTGGTAGTGCAACTGACAGTGAATTTCATTGCCGCATTTGATCTGCTACTGATTAAGTTCAGAACTTTGTCATTTATCACTACTTGGCTATGCAGTTCTCTTTCTTTACAGAAACCTTTTGAATGAATGGACTCCTGGGAAGGGAAGGGTGAAATGTTAAAGATTTACATTTGGATACACAGTACTCCATCGTGTGTGTATTTCTTTACACTTTGCACCATAATCTTTGGTTTTCTTTAATGACTTTTCTTCTTTAATATTTTTATTTTCTCAATGAAGTCGATGAAAGGTTAGCCAAAAGTCATCCACAGGTTTGCGTATCACTTCACTAGAGAGAAAAATGGCATCATAAAGACACAAAATTGGACTGGGAATATAGAGGTAGAATTACATTAAGGATAGGAAATTTTGTTCTATGGGTTAGTATTACTCTATTGCCATCATCAAATGTTCATGTGTTGGACAAAATCTGGTATTTTAATAGTATAGCAAGAAAGAAATAGCTCAAGAGCAATCATATCAATTGATCAATCAACTAGACTTCATTCAGAAATAAAACCGGAATCAACCATGAATATTTAAATCCTTTGTAATAGAAAAAATATGAACAAACTTGCAATAATGTGCATATATTAGCTGCAAAAGGTCAAGAACTCCTCAAAATATGGTACTCGTACTTCCTATCCATGTATACATAGTTCCTTCTCATTTCTCAAGCAAGGCCTTTTTTTACCTTACCTTTTCTGCTAGGACCAGAATTAGAAAAAGTTCTGTCAAAATTATGTAATTTGAATAAAAACAAAGGAAAGAAAATTGACTTGGGGAGATTAAGCTTTGCTTAAGCATAAGTCTCCTTAAGAGGCAAAGATTTTCACTTTTTGTCTTATGCGCTCTTTTATGAGACTTGAGAAAAGACAATTAAATCCGTGTTAAATATACATATGATATACAATATATCATATGTATATTTCGGATGGTGTAGATTAGTTTAGGTAGTATTTGAGTGTAATTAGTATTGTATACTTATCATAATTGTATTACCATAATTGTATAGTTAGTATCCAAGTAGAATAAGGTTTTAGGAGTAGAATAGGAATATGATTCTCCTATTATGGAAATATGTAAATTGTATATATAATATTTCCATTAATGAAAATAATGAAGGGATTATTTCTTTCATGGTATCAGAAGTCTAGGTTTTTTATTCCTCTCTCCAAAATTTCCGTCGGTCTCCTCCAATTTCCGGCAACCTGCCTCGATTTTCGAGCCCTCTTTCTCTGATTTCGTGCCCGACGGTACCTCCTCTCTTCCCAAATTTTCCCTTCCACATCCCTCTATTACTTTCTATTCTTTCGTTATGTCTACGTCAAGGAATATGTTTCATCCTGCCCTCGTTGTTTCTAACATCGAAAATCGTATCCATCTAATTCTTGAAATAGAAAACGTCCAATACGCGATGTGGGCCGAGTTGTTCAAAATTCACGCTCATTCGCATCAAGTCATCCATCACATAATCCCCGCGACTCCTGATGACACGGAGGTGCCTCAACGAGAGGATGTCCCAAAATTATGGACCACACTTGATGCCACCGTCCTTCAGTGGATTTATTCTACTATCTCTGCCAACCTATTGCAGACGATTATTGATTCAGACGCTACGGCGATGGCGGCATGGTATAGGCTGCGTGACATATTCCAGGATAATCAAAATTCTAGAGTTGTTACCCTTGAACAGGATTTTTCCCACGTCAACATAGAAAATTTGCCAAACGTTTCAGCTTATTGCAAAAGGTTGAAAGAATTGGCGGACCAACTCCGCAACGTTGGTGCGCCAGTTAGTGAAGATCGTCTTGTTCTACATATGGTTGATGGCCTATCTGAGGCCTATAGTGGCGTTGGAACTCTCCTTCGTCAAAGTAATCATCTTCCAAAGTTCTATCAGGCCCGCTCCATGCTTACCTTGGAAGAAGCCGACTTGGCTAAAAAGGCAGCTACGAGTGCTAGCCCCGTGGTCATGATGACATCTTCCACTACTCCTCCAAATTTTGGTGACAATTCGAACCAAAACCGGTCTCATGGTGGCGAAAAAAATAGTCAGAAAAAATAATGGCAAAAATCGTGGGGGTAAATGCGGCGGGTCCGGCAATGGTAACGGGGGCCAAAATGGTGGCGGAGGATAATATTTCGGATACAATGGGACACTGAACCACTGGTCCCAGCCTTGGGCCACTGGATCGTGGGCCTGGAACAGTGGGCAGTAGCCCAACAACCTAGTTTCGCCATCCAGTCCAACCCAGTTCCAGTAGGCTTTCCAGCACGCTCCTCGGCCCAATACCAACTGGGCCAATAGGTCTTCCCGAAGAAGCACTGGGCCGGGGTACTTGGGCCCCGGCCTCCACAAGCCCACCATGCAGCAGGCCCCACTCAAACTGATATTGAGGCTGCGATACACACACTTGGTTTGACTCAACCGGACCCGAATTGGTATATGGACACAGGTAGAGATAGCAGTGGATTGTGGACCCGGTGGATCCAAATCCGTTTTATAGGATATGGATCTTCAAAATTTAGATCCGACGGATCCGGATCGGACCCGAATCCATTTCTGACGGATCTAATATGGATTTGGATCTTGTGTTTGAGATCCGTATCTGGTCCAGATCCGACCCGTGGATCCGTTCTTTATTAAATATATGCATAACCTAGAATGTAATTTTATAAGTATTTTCTTAAATTTTTTCATAATTTATGTATTTTACATTCAAGTTTGGAGTAATGGATATTGGAAATTTTAGGAAGAATTGGTTGGAACAACAATTTTATTACTCCACTAATCACCCTCAGCTTCCATTCTCACACCTCTTAGTTTCCTTGAATAAATAAATTAACAGACCTTTTAATTTATTCTATAGATATAAATTAGTGTTGTAATATATTTAATTTCCATGTTTGCTTCAATATGACTTTAATGCCTTTCTACTCCAAAATGGTTAAATGAAACAACTTCTTTAAATACCATACATTCTTTAACATACTCAAATTATCTCTTATTTACTTATTTAATTTTCTATCTATCATACTGAAAAATGCATTTTGTTACAAGTATATGTACATGTTTCTCAGATTTAATTATGTCTTTATCATTTTATGAGGCTTTTGATTTTTTTTTTTGCTATTATAGAATCAAGGACACATTCATTTGTCTACAGCAATATAGGGAGGCCAAAGATGTCATCGTCCAATTCTCCATGTGCAGCATGCAAATTATTGCGTCAAAAATACACTCAAGAATGTGGATCCAGATCCGATCCGTGGATCCGGTGGATCTGAATTTGGATCTAATTTTTATGGACCCGATGGATTTGGATCCAGGTATGAAAAATGGATCTGGATCTGGATCTAGTAGGATCCGGTCCAGATCCGATCCATTGCCATCCCTAGACATAGGTGCCACTACCCACATGACATCCGATTCAGGTACTCTCTCGTCTTATTCCATTTTGAGCAACCCTCGTGGCATAATTGTTGGTAATGGTAATTTTATTCCAATTCGTGGTTATGGTCATAAAACTTTGTCTCCCCCCATCCACCCCTTATTTTGAAAAACACCCTACATGCCCCCCAAATTGATTAAAAACTTAGTGTATGTCCGTAAATTCACTACTGACAATTCCGTATCTATTGAATTTGATCTGTTTGGTTTCTATGTGAAGAATTTCAAGATGGGGAGTCCTCTCATGAGGTGTGATAGTAGGGGAGATCTTTATCCTATCACGCCATGTTCCGGTCTATCGAGTCAAGCCTTGCCATCAACTTTTACAGCCCTTACTCCTTCCTTGTGCCATGCTCGTCTAAGTCATCAGGGGTCGTCTATTTTGTCTTCCTTAGATAAAAATAATTTTATTTCATGTAAGGGTACGCGTAGTACTCCGAATTGTCATTCTTGTTCTTTAGAAAAATTGTTAGGTTGCCATTTGTAGAATCTAATTCTCATACTTTAATGTCATTTGATATTATTCATAGCGACTTATGGACGTCTCCTGTTCTTAGTTCTTTTGGTCATCGGTATTTTGTTCTTTTTTTGGATGATTATTCTAAATTTTTATGGACTTTTCCGATAGCGAAAAAATCTCAAGTTTTTTCCATCTTCTTAAAATTTAGAGCTTTCATTAGAACCCAATTCGAACGAGAAATAAAAAATATTCAATATGATAATGGCAGAGAATATGACAACGGGGTGTTTTGGGAATTTTGTGCAACTAATGGGATCAATTTTCATTTTTCTTGCCCTCATAAGTCTTCACAAAATAGGAAAGTCGAACGCAAAATTCGTACCATTAATAACATTGTCCGCACTTTATTGATTCATGCTACCGTACCCCCTTTATTTTTGGCATTATGCTCTACAAATGACTACATATCTCCTTAACATCCTTCCTTCCAAAGGCTTGACATATTCTTCCCCCCTTCAAATTTTATATAATAAGACTCCTTCGTATTCACATCTTCGAGTCTTTGGGTGCTTATGTTATCCGTTATTTCATCCACCATAATTAACAAACTTCAGACTCGGTCTACTCTGTGTGTGTTTTTGGATTTTTCGTCCAATCATCGTGGTTACAAATATTTTGATTTATTCTCTAATAAAATCATCATTAGTCGCCATGCATTTTTTGATGAATCTCAATTTTCGTTTGCTAAGGTTAGTACTCCCGTTTCTAGTTTGTATAATTTTTTGGATGATGGTATATCCCCTTATATTATTCACCAGTTTTCGAACGTCTCCCGCACCCCAAATTCGCTAGTGGGCCCACCACCCCGTGACTCGCTACGGGGTTCTGTCCAGTTACTGGGCCAGTTACCCAGCCCAGTTTTGCCACTGGTCGAGTTCCTCCTTCCAGTTCCCGTTCCCAGATTGGGCCAGCAGGCCCACTGACTGCTAGCTAGTCCGTCTCAAATCTGAGACTTCCCAAAATCCACCCGCTTTCTCCCCGAGTCATAGACTAGTCACTCGTAGTTAGGGATGGCAACGGATCGGATCTGTAATGGATCTTACTAGATACCAGATCCAGATCCATTTTTCATACCTTGATCCAGATCCATCGGATCCATAAAAATCAGATTCAAATCCGGATCCATCGGATCCACCGGGTCCACAGATCGGATCTGGATCCACATGTAAAAAATTTTGCCTTGCTAAGATTTTTTTTTTGAACTGACAAACGATTTTTACTTAGCTAACAGTTTACTGTGTTTTAATTTTGAAATGTTCATATGAGATATTTTGTTCGTTGTCTCGTTTTGATTGTGAGCTATTAATTGAAAATGTTGGACAATGACAATAGTTGTGAAAAATGCTAACTAGTATTTTCACAATGCAGAACTTGCATATGCTTGAAATCTTCACAAATGAAGTGAATATAATTTTAACTACTTGTATATGGAGATCGTAATCATTCACTAATATAACATTGATTTTATTATCGAAGTTACCTCTTTATTTTTTGGTATATGAGTTAACGCGAGGATAAATTAAATTTGTTTTGAGAATAAAATTGCAAGGATGTACTTAGCAATTTTAAGAAAATACTTATAAAATTACATTCTAGGTTATAAATATATTTAATAAAAAATGGAACTACGGGTCGGATCTGGATCGGATACAGATCTCAAATACAAGATCCAGATCTAGATCTGATCCGTCAGAAATGGATCCGGGTCCGATCCGAATCCGTCTGGTCCAAATTTTGAAGATTCATATCCTATAAAACGGATCTGGATCCACCGGATCCGGACCGGGTCCAGGATCCACTGTCATCTCTGCTCGTAGTCAATAAGATATTTTTAAACCAAAAAGACATTTTAATTTGAATTCTAATATGCTTAAATCACCCTTACCCCATAATTTCGTGTCTGCATTAAATTACCCGAATTGGAAAATTGCTATGACCCATAAATATAATGTTCTTATTGATAATAAGACGTGGGAGTTGGTGCCCCGTCCATATGATATTAATATTATTAGGTCTATGTCGATTTTTGCTCATAAAGATAATTCAGACGGTTCGTTTGCAAGGCATAAGGCTCGGCTTATGGGTGATGGTAAGACTCAGCAGGTTGGTGTGGATTGTGGGGAGACGTTTAGTCCGGTGGTCAAGCCGGCTACCATTTGCATTGTGCTCTGCTTGACTCTTTCGAAAGCATGGCTCATTCATCAGTTAGATGTGAAGAATGCTTTCTTACATGGTGATATCAAGGAAACAGTCTATATGCATCAACCCTTGGGGTTTAGGTATCCCAAATATCCTCATCATGTCTGTTTGTTGAAAAAATCCTTATATGGGCTTAAGTAGTCTCCCTGGGCCTGGTATAAGAGGTTTGCCGACTATGTTTCGACTATTGGTTCACTCACAGCAGGTCGGATAATTCCTTGTTCATATATCATCGTGGTTGTTCCTTGCGTTATCTTATATTATATGTGGATGATATTATCTTGACTGCCTCTTCCAATGCATTACACCAGTCGATCATGACAATGCTCAGTTCTGAGTTTGCTATGAAAGACGTGGGGCCCTTGAGTTATTTTTTGGGGATTACTGTCACTTATCATGCAGGTGGGTTGTTCTTATCCCAGAGGAAATATGCAGCTGAGATCATTGAGAGGGCTGAGATGTCATCCTGTAAGTCCACCATACGAGGATCTGACCCGCTATCGCAGTTTTGCCGGGGCCCTTCAGTATCTTACATTCACGAGACCAGATATTATGTATGCCGTACAGCAGGTGTGTTTGTTTATGTATAATCCCAGAGTTGAGCACATGAATGCGCTGAAACGCATCATTTGGTATATTCAGGGTACACTTGACTATGGCTTACATTTATATCCTTCATCAACGTCAACACTTGTCTCGTATACAGATGCTGATTGGGGTGGCTGTCCGGACATCAGACGGTCTACGTCTGGCTATTGTATGTTTCTTGGTAATAACTTGGTTTCATGGTCTGCGAAGCGTCAACCGACTTTATCCCGTTTCAGTGCAGAGGACGAATATCGAGGGGTAGCTAATGTGGTCTCTGAATCATGTTGGTTACGTAATTTGATGTTAGAGCTTCATTGTCCTATTTAGAAAGCGACCTTGGTTTATTGTGATAATAGTAGTGTCATCTACCTTTCTGGTAATCCGGTTCAGCACCAGCGCACTAAACATATCGAGATGGACATTCACTTTGTTCGTGAAAAGGTTGCTCGTGGTCAAGTATGCGTCTGCCATGTCCCTTCCAGGTATCAAATTGCAGACATCTTTACAAATGGTCTTCCCTCGGTCCTTTTTGAAGATTTTAGGGACAGTCTCAGCGTTCGAAAACCGTCCCCTATGACTGCAGGGGTATGTTAAATATACATATGATATACAATATATCATATGTATATTTCGGATGGTGTAGATTAGTTTAAGTAGTATTTGAGTATAATTAGTATTGTATACTTACCATAATTGTATTACCATAATTGTATAGTTAGTGTCCAAGTAAAATAAGGTTTTAGGAGTAGAATAGGAATAAGATTCTCCTATTATGGAAATATATAAATTGTATATATATACTCTTTCAATTAATGAAAATAATGAAGGGATTATTTCTTTCAATCTGGTTAAGGTATTTGATATGAGGATAGAACAGCAGAATAGTCAGCTAGGTAACTCTGCAGATGAAAGGAAATATTCACAAGATTTAGGAAATACACTTCCTGAAGATCAATCGATACAGTTTTGTACAACTTGTGTATTTTTGAATGACTAATTTGATATGGAACTGTTAAAAAGACTTCAAATGAAATCTTTGTTTCAATGGAGGTAAGTTGATTCATGTGAGACCTGTTTAACCATAAGAACTCGTCTTCTTCGACCAATCCATTTTGTCTTCCATGGAGCATCACCTGAAACTACTTTATAACCCGCATTTGTATACAATTGCCGAGCACCATAATCATCCTCATAAGCTCTTAGAACTAGATATTCAAAACCCCAAAATCTTGCAAGAACATCACAGGCCTTAAGCAAAGCAGTTGCAACTTTCTGCCTCCTGCAATAGATCAACATTTAAGTGTGTCAAATCAAATACCATTTGACAGCAAAAGGCACACATAACTCATTTGTATATTCATTTAACATAGGATAATTTAAGACATCTGTAACAAATCAAGATAATGAACATAAACAAGTTATAGTATAACAAAAAAGCATATTATGCCATATCAAAGAAAGCATCAGTTTACTTTGATGTATTAATTGGAGGAGAAGTATTGAATCTTGTACCTGAATTTGTTCAATACAGCGATCCCAGAAATATAGATATATTCCGCTGCTCCAGGCAGGTGCTGAAGAACATCACTATCTCTATACACCGTAGCATCAACGACTCCTACAAGATCCTGTTCTACCTCAGGAGTGTCACTTGAGGCCTCCGCAACTAAACAAGCATACCTGTTTAGTCAAGAATTACTTAAATTTTAGTAAGTTGAACTGAAATTCCGCAGTTATAGGTTATCAAGATTGGTTGTCTATTCAAAATCTCGTAAAAACATTGAATTAGTTTGCATTTGTTTTCCTTCCATTTTTCACTGTTCATCAGGGAGAGATATATGATTTCATTTTGCAGATGCAATTATAGGCAATCTCTATTACCAGAAGTAGATATTTGAACTATAAATGTTTGAAAACCCCTCTCCCTGTCTTATAAAGAAAGGAAAAGAAAAAGCAGCTTAAAGTCATCAACCTACATAATATATCATTTGGACCTGGGATAATAAAGGAATGAGCTTGATTATACTTTCATTAGGAATTAAGGAAACCAACCATCTCCATGTTTAAAATAAATGTAGCTTATCTGTGATAATCTGATTTTCTCGACAGAAAGGGGGTTCCACCTTCTTCTATTTAGATGTGAAGTCTAGGTATATTGTTCATATAAGAGTAGAGTAATGTAACATGAACATTACCAGAGCAGAGAATGAGGTCATGTTATTATTTGTCTACAAATATTAAACAATCACAATGCACTTAGATTTACTTATACGTATGATGATGACATGAGTTGAGCTTATACAGCCGACCCAACTTTTTGGGACTGAGGCATAGTTTAATACACTTAGATTTTTTTAACAATAAGGGAAAAACAGAGGAATCATACAACAGAAAAGAAAAAGAAAGATTCGACCTCATTCCCATGTTTTGATTTTTACCTGTCTCGTGGAGAACTCTTCAGTCTGTAAAGAAGTCCTGAAAGTACTTCAGCCTACATAATCATCATTAACATTTTATTATGTAGATAAAAAAAACACTGATACATGAACTTTTCATGACACCAAAATAAAATGATGAATCAGTTGATTGGTAGAATAACATATAGCAATGTAACCAAATTCATATCCTAATATACTAATAAGAGACATGAAACTGAGAACAAAATATATGATCAGTTCATTATTCTATAACCCTTTTTCAAATTCTATGAAACCCCCCCCCCCCCCGCACAAATCTGTTTTCCTAGCAAAATCAATATTACAAAATGATATACAGAAACTAGCACAAACAGAGATTCAAGAAAAAGAAAAATCAAGAAGAGAATGACATGTGTAGAGGCGGATCTAGGATTTATAGAACATGGGTGCACCACTAAAAATGACAAAAAAAATGTATTAAGTGGGCATTGATCACTGTTCCTGATAAATAATTCATCATTCAACTAAGTGCATCATTCGGTCCTTTTGAAGCAGGGAGTATTAGCAAACAATTAGATCAAGTCTAGAAAATATGTACATAAAATACCTAATTTAACGAAGAGACTATGAGTTCACGTGCACCGCTATTTCTAGAGTAGATACGCCCCACACTTTTGGAGATTCAAAGAACAAAATATTGAAGATGAAATGCTCAATGAAAACAAAAATGAAGAAGAGAAAGAACCTGAAAGAATTCAAAGAACATATCATTGAAGATGAAGACAGGTTCATGAAAAGCTTCAGCTTGAACTGCAGCAACATTCCTCATTTCTTGTTCAATCTCAATCATTCTCCTCACTTTCCATCCATTCTCATCATTCACAAAACACTCCACTTCATATTCTCCTCTTTGTTTTCCCAACTTCAACCTTACTTCTTCCCTTCTTGTTGTTGATGTAAGTGGAAATGAACTGCTGTAACATTGTGTAGTCTGCAATCTTTTCTTTGTTCTCCAATTACAAATAATTGTGCTACTGTTAATGGAAACTATGCATTTCCATGTTGTTGAAATTGCACTCTGAAAGTTCGGTTGCCATTGACATTGAGCCATTCTTTTTCTTCCTCCCTCAGTGATTTCTCATAACAGTCAAAAGAGAAAGAGAAGAAAAATTTATCCTCGTGGGGTTCGGTTATTTCAGTTGTCATTTCCCTCTGGTTCTGTAAATTGTGATTTTTGTGGTTGATTGGTAATCCTCTGATTCTCTTTTGTTTCGTTTCACATACTTGAAATTCTATTTCCTCTTTTTTAATTTTATTTTATTTTAATTTGAGTTGAAAACAACAACATGTCAAATTTAATTTCACAAGTAAAATCTAGATTCACATATTTTATTTTTACTTTAAAAAATAAAAATATTTTATATCTAATAGATCATCGGCTCAAGATAAAATAAAAACAAAATAGAAGTGAATGTTGTGGCATGTCAAGAAATTTGTGGCTATAGATCCACTGATCGATTCTGCTCATAATAGTGACAACATACAAGAACATCAGTGAATGGTTCTAAACTCTTTTATCAGAAATTTTATCATGTGTGAGGCATGCCACGTAATACTTGAGTGAGGGACTTATCATCTGACAAGTGGACTGTGGGCCCCAGAATGTCAAGAAAATTTATCCACCAAAATACCAGCTATATATCCTTTTTGTTATCCTTCTCTTAAAAAACCTTCTCCTTTATATTTTTGTTTCGATAGTTTTGCTGATTTACTACTAAGTTACTTTTTTTTGTTGTTAATTAATTATTAGTAGAAAGTTTAACTTTCTTTTTAAAGAAAAAAATTAGGGGTTGAAAAAGATTAAAAAAAAATGACACCAGACAATTACCCCAAGCCCAGATTTCACTTAATTCACCGATAAAAGAATTGGTTTGCTAATTTTAAATGGTGTATTGTTAACTTACTGAGTTACTTCCATCAACTTCACTCAAAGAATAAATAATTTTTTTCTAAAACCAAAATGAAGATAACGATCAATTAGGGGCGGCTCAATACACTAGGTGGTCTAAAGTAGAAATATAAAAAGAGGCCTTATATTTATATAATATTTTTTTAAATATATTTTAGTTGATTTTTATTTTTATAGATTCTTAAATTGAAAGATAGTTAATTATATTTGATGATATCGTTTTTCTCAATTGATAGTATAGTCTATTCGTGAATTTTTTAGTGAGATATTATTGATCTTAAATAAGATCTCATTGATTTAATTTTGAAAATTTAGGCAATTATTACAAAAGCATTAAAAAATCTTATAAGCCAGCAATATTATAGTGACTATTGGAGTGTGACCCTTCCCCACACTCTACTAACACAGGATGTTTTGTACAACAGTCTTCTCCTTAATTATGCTTTAAAAACGCTCAAGGTTAAGATAATATTTTTTCAAATCTAATCGTTTAACAATTGCTTAGCTTGAACTTGAAAAATGTCTAAAAGAGCACTCAAATAATTGAAGAAGATCTTACAAAGTCAAAATTATAAACAAAATTGATTCAATTTAAAGTGAATTAGATAATATTAAAAAGTACGAAGTAATTCAATTGTAATTACATCAATTATATTTTTTAAAGTAGCATAAACATTAAAAAATATGTGTGTAATAATGATAAAAGAATTGATAACAAAATTAAAAATATTACATTTATAACTAGTAATAAATATATAATTATTTAAAGTGTACATATAATATGGGAATCGAAGAGGAACGAGAGAAAATGAAAAGTTCAAAAGAAGATAACCCCCCCCCCCCTGCCCAAAAAAAAAAAGATATATGAAGAAGAAAAATAAGAGAGGTATAGAGTTGTCCCACCAAACATGACACTTGGCTAAAAATAACACTGTTTCACACAACTTCAAGTTTTTGTGTGAGGTACAGAGTAAAACTTTTTCCAAACTCATGATGTGCCTGAAATTCTGGTCCACATGGATACCAAATAGCCTTTGTAATTACTAGTCCACATGGATCCAGAATAATATTTATTAAAATTTTAATAAGATTTTCATGAATATTTTAATTTTATGTCAACAATATTACTCCTATGTTCGGTTGAGACCACATCAGAAGGTGTTATCCTATCCCCACTGCACCTCTGTATTAAATAGATTAGTCTTCTAATACATTTTTTTAAATATAAATATAATTTATTTTTGATGAATACACGATATCATCAATTATAATTATATCTTAAAAATTACAAGTTAAATCTGCATGGATTACTTTGTTTCGTACATGCGCATTGAATACATGATATCATCAATTGTAATTATATCTTAAAAACAAACTAATTTTTTATACCGAAAAATAATGATATTTTACCTATAAAGTTTTAATTATCAAAGATATCATGGATATATCAATAAGTTTAAGTAAAGTTAAGATCTTCATAAACGGGGGAAAATGAGAAATATAATTCTTTGCAGCTCATACATAACTGAGTAGAGATTTTCAGGTGTGTATTTTCGTACACGAATTTCAAATATTTAATGACCAAAAATTTCAACAATAATTCAATCAGTTAAAAAGTTAATTATAGTACTCAAATTGTATTGGAACGAACATAACCTATTAACGATAACCACAGTGAGGGAAAAAAAAAGGGAGAAATTTCACTTCACTTTGACTCATTTACCCACTATGGTTACTGGCGTAACTTGGTAGCAAATGAAGAGGTTGAGACTGGGGCAAGGATAAAAGGGTCAGTCAAAAAATTATATGGCAGCTACAGTAAAGTCTTTTATCAACCAATAGAGTTGCTCCATTTTGACAAATTACAGAATTATCCTTCTTGATCCAGATAATGAAAGGTTATTTTAGTAAAGATGATTAAATTTTTCGTCAATAAAATCCCAAAGCCCGGCTTTTAAGCATAGAGTTCAAGCAAACTACGCACAAATATTAGCTGAAATGACGAAAAAGCCATCAACATAAAATCAATTACTGTAAGCACACATGTTGACCCTAAGCTTCTCAACTTGTGGCTTATATACTTGAGTTTTATCGAATCTTTCTCTTTTTTAAACAAAAATGACATGTTTGAATTTATATTTTGGCTACGGGTGAAAAACTGAAAATATAGTTAAGGAGGAAAGGAAAAAGAAAAAGAAAAAGCAAGTTGCCATTGAGACTTGAGCTACCTTACCAAATAACATTAATTAGGGGTTTGATCGGTTTGATTCGATTATTTTATTTATAAAAATAATTTCAGCGTATGTGTGTTCCACGTGTGTATCATGTTAAATAATAAAAATAAAAAAAGTTATTATTTAATAAATAGTAATTGGCGTTAAAATAAATACAATATTTAGTAAATGATGAACATCTCTTTTTGATGTGTTTTCTTCTGTCGCTTTGATTACTTTGTATCTAAGTCTGAAACTCTTTTTTTCTCACACTAAGACCATTAAAATTAATATAAAATTATGTGCAAGAAGATTAAATTATATAAAATAGTAAATGGCGTTAAAACAATATAGCATTTCATTTAAATGGTAAAAAAAATATGACCACGTATGCAATAGTAGGAAAAAAATTGGATGCCTTCAAGATCTGCGAAGAAAAATAATTGAGTTAAGTCAGATAATAATAATATGTTATGTAGTTGCAACTCACCCAATATCTCTTCATAGATGATATTTTGGTTTATGTTCCTTTTTATCGTTACTTCAATTAACCTATAATGACCAAAGTTCTTGTTGATGACATTGAATATTTATCTTAAAAGTTCAATATATTGTTAGTCATGTAAGAAAGAAAAGAAGTTTCATTACCCGTAGATACATGATATTTGTGTGTAATGCAGTACACAGATTCGAATGACTCTAGAACTTCAATTGAAAATTTAATTGATATCGAAAGTGTATAGAATTTATATAATTATGATATATATATTTATAGTGGAAGAAGTCAAGAAGCACAAACAACTTGTAGCTAGCCAAACAACTGATCCATGGCTTAACAAATCATATATTCTCCTATGCGAAAAATATGCCGTTGTTAAAAGTGGATGTAATTTTCTATGGCAAATAAGTCTAAGAATGAGTTTACTACGTGGATTGCAATTGGTTGTCCATCATCAGTTTCATAATCTTGAACTTGTAGTTGATGCTTCAGCTATAATTACTATTTTACATAACTCATCATCCCTTATACATTCACACATTATTAATGAGTGCAGATCCCTCCTCCACCAGCTGTATGAGCCACCCCTCTTTGTGCTTCAGATCTTTTAAATAGACAGGGATGATAGAAAGTAATCGTTAATAATCGTAAATAGACAGATATTTTACTATTATAGATTTGTTACATTTTCTCTAACTTGTAATGTCATGCGTCAACTCCCTGTACTACTTTAATCTATAATAGAAAGTAATCGTTTTTGCAAAAAAAAAAAAAAAAAAAAAAGGTAAAAGTTTTGTGTTATTATGATATTTAATTAAGGTATAAATTGAAAAGTTAAAAATTTTTGGGACTCACACTTTATTGTTTATACCTCAAGGCTTACACCTCATCCATATTAAGTAAAACTAATAGTCTCACGTCCCGTTTAAAGACACAGAAAAAAAAAATGTAAGAACACATAATATTTCATATTCTAGAAATAAGTTCATCATAACATGAAAATTATGTTTGATGAGCCCCACACTAACCTAATTAACGTGATTCTGAGTCTTCCAAATGCATTCTTAAATAGGACCCTCCTATTGGTAGTTTGGGAGGAGAACTTAGACGGTGATTCTAAAAAAAATGGACAGAATATGTCATTTGGATGTTTGAAGGTGATAAATGTGGGATACAATAATTGCAGGAAACGGAAGTAAGTAAATATTATAAATACTAGAAAGGATAAACTACTCAAGATTATAACAAACTGGAAATAACAACGATTACAAAATCCTTGTGATTTGCTGAGTCGAGTGATGACACTCTGTCATTAAGACAAGATTGCCCCGTATATATCATTTTACGTTGTCGGGCAATAGTCTCCCAAGATACAACAACAACTTAACAAATGAGCAAAGGAAACTCAAATGTTACTCTTGAAGAACTTTGAATATAGAAAACTTGCTAGAGAGGAAGAAAAAAATTTCAGAAAATTTCTAAGTGTATGGACAATTGAGCCAAAGGCCTCAATTTATAGTGTAAGGAAATGACCACTCAACTAGCCAACTAATGGCCTTCAATAGCCATCTAATGACACTTATTGAAAGGTTACATTCATCCAAATAATGGTTGAATTCATGTGCCAAATAATGGAGATTCAATGCTCCAAAACTAGCCCAAAAGTCAGAACTTTCCATCTTCCCCTCACAACATTCTGCCTCCGAAGCGCCGCAGCTCTGCAAATTAGCGCCACGACTCCAGTAGCCCAAGCCACCAATTAGCGCCGCGGCTCCGATGGTGTTGCTCCGCGGCAATTTCCGACTCATTTCATCTTACACTTCTTCCTTCGTTTACCGACGTGGAATACTTGTCATTTGGCCAATAACCGTCCATCATTTTATGTCTCAAACGTATTACGTATGTACCAATATCTCTTTCACTAATAAAATTTACGATACTTGGCACTATGTGTACACGTGTGTGGAAACGACATTTCCGACATGCGAGGCCCCAATTGTTTGAGTAAGAAATAATGGGATAAACTCAATTCCACATTAGTAAATTTCCAACAATCCCCTCTTGAAAGAGATTTTGGCGCACTCAAAAGGTGTCTATTTCCAGCAATCTTTCAGCGGACAGATGTTGCATCTGGATAGATAGCTTCCACTTTGAACCTTCCATAGTGGAATACCATCGGACTTACTGCGCGGTGAACGTGATGTCTTGAACTGTCAGTGCTTAGTATAATCCAAGTCAACGGTACCAACACAACAACTTCCCTTACTCTGTTCTTCGTAATGTTTTACCCGTTGTGGCCGTGGACACTTCTTGGATTCTTAAGTGCATTCATTTGAGGCAATATGTCCTCGCACTTAAATAGGTAGTCTCCTACAAGGTATCCTGCTATACCCCACTTTACAAGTGTTAAGAACCATTAAAATTTTCCCCAAACCTAACCTCAACCGTTGAGAATCATTAAAGGTTTTGGAAACTTAACCTTTACCCACACTGCAGATAGCACTTAACGTCTATCGCGGGAACGACTTTGGGTTTATGTTCCTTACATGGATCATAACCTGAAGTGCTCTTACTTCCACCGAAGCGCTCAACTGAACCTTTACAACTTAGTTTTCCTATTGAACCAAATTCCTGAGATCTCCAGTCAGTAAGGTTGGGTTACCACCGTATTGGTCCTTAAAGCTTGGGTTTTAAGCTCATTCCCCTAGACAAGCAGCATATCTGATCTTTGGGTAAGCCCTTTGTCAGTGGGTCTGTTATGTTGTCCTTTGATTTTATGTAATCAATGGATATTATACACGTGGTGATCAGCTGCCTAACGGTCTTATGCCTCCGTCGAATATGACGAGACTTACCGTTGTACATAGAACTCTGTGTCCTTCCTAGAGCCGACTGACTGTCACAACAATGGATCATTACAGAAGGAACGGGTTTGTCCCAACAAGGGACATCCTCTAAGAAGTCGTGAAGCCACTCAGCTTCTTCTCCTGCTTTGTCTAAAGTGATAAACTCTGATTCCATCGTGGATCGGGCGATGCATGTTTGCTTAGAGGATTTCCAAGACACAGCCCCACCACAAATTAATATATACCCACTGGTGGACTTGGTGTTCTCTATATCAGATATTAAGTTTGTATCACTATACCCCTCTAGTACATCTAGATATCTCGAATAATGCAACATGTTAGTTAGCATGTATTTCAGGTATCGTAGTACCCGATTCAACGCCTTTTAATGATCATTACTCAGATTATGGGTAAATCTAGCCAATTTGTTGACTGCATTAGCAATATCAAGTCGGGTGCAGTTTGTTATGTACATCAACATCCCAATCACATGTGCATATTGCTCCTGGCATACGGGTGCACCACGATTTTTATCAAGCTTTTGATTTCTATCTAGTGGTGACTTTATAGGCGAACTGTCAAACATCTCAAACTTTATCAACACATCCTCGACGTAGTGAGACTGAGATAAGACCAGTCCGTCAGACATCTTAGAGATATGTATCCCTAAGATGACATCTGTGATACCCATATCCTTCATGTCGAAGCATTGTTTCAACATGTTCTTAGTCTCTAGGATCAAGTTAGGACTGCTCTTTGTGATCAACATGTCATCTATATACAAGCATATCATGACGAACGAGTCGGAGTTACCTTTTGTGTAGATACATTTGTCACACTCATTAATGGAGAAACTCTTCGATAGTAGAGTACTATCAAATATTTCGTGCCATTGCTTCGGGGCCTGTTTCAGCCCATATAGAGATTTGACAAGTCGACAGACTTTCTTCTCTTGTCCTGGAACCACATACCCCTCGGGTTGTTCTAAATAGATTTCTTCTTCCAAATTACTATTTAGGATGGTTGTCTTGACATCCATTTGATGTATCTCAAGGTCACGCAACGCTGCGATCACAATGAATACTCGTATGGACGTCATCCTAGACACCGGGGAGTACGTGTCAAAATAGTTAAGGTATTCCTTCTGTCGATAGCCCTTGACTAACAACATGACATTGTACTTATCTATAGACTTATCTGCTTTATACTTCCGTTTGAGTATCCATTTACAACCCAACGATTTATTTTCCGGAGGAAGATCAACCAACTCCCAAGTATGGTTATGTAGGATGGAGTCTATTTCACTCTCAATAGCTTCTTTCCAGAGCGGTGCCTCTGGAGTTGAAAATTCTTCAGCAATTGTCTTTGGTTCATCATCAACCATATAAGCTACAAAGTCAGGACCGAAGGATTTATCCTTCCTGGCCCTTTTACTTTGCCTCGGTTCCATATCTGGAGTCTCCAAGTTCTGAGAATCTGGAATACTAGATTCCGGATATTCAGCCACTTCGAAGTCCACTAGATCTGAACCATCTAGATCCGGGTAGTCAACGACTCATGGTTCCTGAGATCTTTGTTCATAACTTCATTTGCGAGAGGTTATGTATTTTTCCTTTCTAGGAAAAGTATCCTCAAATAATTGAGCATTCCTTGATTCCATGATTGTACCCCCGTGGATATCTGGGATATCTGACTTATGCACTAAGAAGCGATAAGCACTACTGTTATTTGCATATCCGATGAAAATGCAAAATACAGTCTTAGGCCCAATCTTGACCTGCTTTGGCTTAGACACTTCGACCTTTGCCAAACAACCCCACACCTTTAAATATTTATAGGTGGGTTTCTTTCCCTTTCATGATTCATATGGAGTTTTGTCCTTACCCTTATGTGGGACTCTATTAAGAATCGTATTATCGGTAAGGACGACTTCTCCTCACATGTTTTTGGGAAGACCGAAATTGATGAGCAAGTCATTCATCATTTCCTTCAACGTGCGGTTCTTGCGTTCAGCAACACCTTTCGATTGAGGTGAGTATGGAGCCATCGTTTGATGAACAATGCCCGATTCGGCACAATATTCCTCAAATGGCGCATTTAATCTGCATGCTTAGTTAGTTTTCAACTTCTGCTTTGTAACGTCGGAACGCTTCAAAGGCTTTATCTTTACTTTTCAACAAGTAAATGTAACAATACCTTGTGCTATCATCAATGAATGTCACAAAGTACTTGTTCCCCCTATTTTGTGCAAACTTCAAATCACATATATCTGTGTGAATAAGTTCTAGAGGAACTGTATTCCTTTCGACGGATCGAAAATGAATCTTTCTGAGTTTTGCCTCTACGCACACCTCACACTTATGTTGAGGGTTTACATCGATAGTCGACAACAACTCCAACTTCACCAACCTTTGGATGGATTTATAGTTAACATGTCCTAATCTATGATGCCATAAATTAGAAGACTCAACCAAGTAAGAAGAAGCTTCAATTTTATTGCTTGGATGTATTACAGACATGGCGTTAACTTTGAAGAGGCCTTCACAGACGAAGCCACTTCCCACAAAAGTTCCATTCTTGGTGATTACAAATTTATTGGACTCAAATACTAGCCTAAAACCAGCATTAACCAATAAATGACCTGAAATTAAATTCGTCCTAATATCAGGGGCATGCATCACCTCCTTCAGAGTGAGCTCCTTTTCAGAAGTCATCTTCAGGACTACCTTTCCTACCCCAAGCACGTCAGAGAAAACATTGTTACCCATGAACATCTTCTTGTCTGTAACTGGTGTATATGTGGAGAAGGCATCTCTATTGGAACAGATGTGTTTGGTAGCACCCGTGTCCATCCACCATTGCATGAGATTCTCAACAAGGTTTGCTTCAAGCACCACTGTCGAGAACTCCTCAACCATGTCGTCTAGAAGTGTGTCTTTGACGACGTTAGATTATGCCTTGCCTTTGGCCTTGGCCTTCTCTTGTTGCTCAGAGCTTGCGGCAGTACTTGATCATGTGACTAAGTTTCCCACAGTAGTGACAGTTCCCCTTGAACTTCTCCGCCGCCTGGGTCTTGCCGTCTTTCTGGAACTTGCGCTTCTTGCTTGGGTTCCCTTTAGCCTCAGCCAGATTTGCCTTTGCCTCAACGGGTTGCTTTCCCCTAGGCAAGGCCTTCTTATTATCTTCCTGAATCTGGAGTTTGATAATAAGTTGCTCAAAGGTCATTTCCTTTGTCTTGAGTTTTAAGTAACTCATAAACTCATTCCACGAGGGAGGTAACTTCTCAATCAGTGATGCAATAAAAAACCGTTCACTTGGTTTTATACCTTCTAAATCCAGGTGATGTATAATCATTTGGAATTCCTAGACTTGGGACATCACAGTTTTCCTATCCACCATTTGAAATTTCAGGAATTTCCCAACGATGAATTTCTTCGTACCAGCATCTTGTGCGTTGTACTTCTTCTGCAACTTTTCCCATAACTCTTTGGCGGTGCCTACGGCGTAATACACCGTGTAGAGTGGGTCTGACAGACAGTTCAGAATATAGTTCTTACACATGAAGTCACTATGACTCCAAGCATCAAGAACCATATTGATGCCATTGACAACATGGATACCTTGGCCCCCTCCAGCAGTTTCATTAGGCTGAGGGTCCACTTCATCTCCAGCTTGTGGAGGATTTTCTGTTAGGAAAT
This sequence comes from Anisodus acutangulus, assembly GCA_029783415.1. NCBI lineage: Eukaryota > Viridiplantae > Streptophyta > Magnoliopsida > Solanales > Solanaceae > Anisodus > Anisodus acutangulus. The sequence continues at coordinate 21,752,981 of CM056503.1, forward strand.
GAGTCATTCCCATAACAATCAGATAAAACAACATCTTTTGCTGCCATCTCTTGAAGTTGGAGCCCATAAACTTCTCTGGGCGTTCATTGTGGAAACCGGAGGGTGGAGGAACAGTAACATTCCCTTGAGCAATGGGGAAGGCAGAAGGCAGAGGGGATGCCTTGAGTGGCAGCAACAGCAGAATCAGAAGTGAGTTGTTGTCTTCCAGTCATCTTTCTAAGCACTTACAACAATCTTATCTTAAAATTGTGGGTTACAATAATTGCAGAAAATGGAAAGTAAGTAAATATTACAAATGCTAGAAAGGATAAACTACTCAATATTACAACAAACTAGAAATAAGAACGATTACAAACTCCTTGTGATATGTTGAGTCGAGTGATGACACTCTATCTTTAAGACAAGATTGCCCCGTATATATCCTTTTACATTGTCGGGAAATAGTCTCCCAAGATACAACAACAACTTAATAAATGAGCAAAAGAAACTCAGGTGTTACTCTTGAAGAACTTCGAATATAGAAAACTTGCTAGAGAGGAAGAAGAAGATTTCAGAACATTTCTAAGTGTATGAACAATTGAGCCAAAGACCTCAATTTATAGTGTAAGGAAATAACCCCTCAACTAGCCAACTAATGGTCTTCAATAGCCTTCTAATGACACTTATTGAGGGGTTACATTCAGCCAAATAATGGCTGAATTCATGTGCCAAATAATGGAGATTCAATGCTCCAAAATCAGCCCAAAAGTCAGAACTTTCCATCTTCGCGTCGCAGTATTCTGCCTCTGAAGCACCGCGACTCTGCGAATTAGCGCCACGGCTCCAGTAGCCCAAGCCACCAATTAGCGCCGCGGCTCCGATGGTGTTGCTCCGCGGCGATTTCCGACTCGTTTCATCTTACACTTTTTCCTTCGTTTACCAACATGGAATACTTGTCATTTGACCAATAACCGTCCATCATTTTATGTCTCAAACGTATTACGTATGTACCAATATCTCTTTCACTAATGAAATTTACGATACTTGGCACTACGTGTACACGTGTGTAGAAACGACGTTTTCGACATGCGGGACTCCAATTGTTCGAGTCATAAATAATGCGATAAACTCAATTCCACATTAGTAAATTTTCAACAATAAATTGGTAAACTATCATATCACTCGTCGTTAAAAATTGAACCGAGCCTCTTTTAATTTGTATATATTTATTAGATTTAAGGCCAAATACATAGTCAGCCCTTAAAGTTGGCTGAAAATTTCATTATTACAGGTAGTTCCTATTGAACCCTCAAACCCAAGTAGAAGTTTGACAATAACACCTTAAAAAATTATTTAGACAAGAAAATTTAGTGTGGAGAATTATATATTTTAATTTTTGGATATGGTAACTGAAAGAAATAATCCCCTTCATTATTTTCATTGATTGAATAGGTATATATACAAGTTACATCTTTCCATAATACTACAAATCCTTTTCCTATTCTACTACTAAATCCTTATTCTACCATAATTCTAACTATACAATTATGGTAGGTGTATAACACTAATTAAGGTATCATTTTAATTACAATATACTACAAATATATATACCATATATACTACAACTATTTATGGCCGAGCACAATCAATCCCAACATTCTGGTCTGTTTAACACACCCCCACAGTCATAGCGGGCGGTTTTCGAACGCTGAGACTGTCCCTAAAATCTTCAAAGAGAACCGCTGGTAGACCCTTTGTAAAGATGTCTGCAATTTGATAACGAGACGGGACATGGCATACGCCAACTTGACCCTTTGCAACCTTTTCCCGGACAAAGTGAATGTGCATTTCGATATGCTTGGTGCGTTGGTGTTGAACGGGGTTACCTGAGAGGTAGATGACACTAATGTTATCGCAATATACCAATGTTGCCTTCTGAATGGGACAATGAAGCTCCAAAAGCAAATTACGTAGCCAACAGGACTCGGAGACCACATTCGCTACCCCTCGATATTCTACCTCTGCACTGGAGCGTGACAGAGTTGCTTGACGTTTTGCCGACCATGAGACCAAGTTGTTGCCAAGGAACATACAGTAGCCGGAAGTCGACCGTCTGGTGTCGGGACAACCACCCCAATCAGCATCCGTGTAAGAGACAAATGTGGATGTAGATGAAGGATACAAGTGCAACCCATAGTCCAGTGTCCCCTGAAGATACCGAATGATGCGTTTGATTGCATTCATGTGCTCAACCCTGGGATCATGCATGAATAAACACACCTGCTGAACCGCATATGTAATATCCGGTCCAGTAAAGGTAAGATCTTGGAGGGCCCCTGCAAGATCGCGATAGCGGGTCGGGTCCTCGTATGGTGCACTGCCGCGGCACTCGACTTTGGGTTTGCATCAACCGGTGTGGAAGTGGACTTACAGGATGACATCCCCGCCTCTCGATGATCTCAAAGAAGATACTCCGCTGAGATAGAAACAAGCCACCTGAATGACGCTGACGGCAATCCCCAAAAATAACTCAACGGCCCCAAGTCCTTCATAGCAAACTCGTAATCGAGCATGGTCATGATAGATTGGCGCAAGGCATCGGAAGAGGCGGTCAAGATGATATCATCCACATACAACAGAATGTAGGCCAAAGAAGAACCACGGCGGTAGATGAACAAGGAATTGTCTGACCGGCTATGAGTGAATCCAATAGTTGAAACAAAGTCAGCAAACCTCGTGTACCATGCCCTCGGAGACTGCTTAAGCCCATATAAGGACTTCTTCAACAAACATACATGATGAGGACGGTTTGGATCCCTGAAACCCAAAGGCTGATGCATATAGACTGTTTCCTTGAGATCACCGTGTAGAAAAACATTTTTGACATCCAACTGATGAATTGGCCAAGTCTTTGACAGAGCCAAGCTAAGCACAGTGCGTATGGTAGCCGGTTTGACCACCGGACTAAACGTCTCCCCACAATCAATTCCAACATTCTGGTCTGTTTAACAGTAACCCTCAAAGCCATTTCCATCCATAGCCTAACTAACAATGGTGTCAGATTATTGGGGAAGAGTTATAATGGATTAAGAAAATTACAGGGATGTTTTCAATGATTATCTTGGGGAAATCGATGAGGGGCGATGGAGTTCTTCGGAGAAGATGGCGCGGGAGAGGGATGGGTTTTTTCTGGATAACAAATATTTTTATATTTATTTTTTGTCTCAAAAATCATTTTCTGAGTTATTCACGCTCCTAATTTAAAGTAGAACTCAATATTTATGCCATGTAAGTATGAGGGATTTAATAGACACACTTTTACGAGGGTTCAATAAATTTTCAACCAACTTTGAGGGCTATCTATGTATTTGGCCTTAGATTAAAAATGAAAAATAGGTTAAATTGTAGAGGAAAAAAGTATCATTCACAGGATCGACCATTTTATAGCAATTGTGATTTTTATATGACTTAATTGCGCCTGAGTACAGATCGACCATTTAGTTAATCAAAGTTTGACTCATATTTTAAAAATTTATGCAATTTGGCTCATTGTTTGATCGAACGTGAAGAAGAAAAGAGAACAAAATTTGGTCGTTGCTTTGATCTGGAATTTTTAGATATGTTTCTCTGCTTTGATAGTAGCTCACTTTAGTAATTTCGTTTGAAGAACAAACTTGAAAAGTATAATTACATAGTTGCTTTGGTTTGAGGAGTTACAATTTTTTGAATATAATATGTTAGAGAATGTTGTTTGAACCTGAAAAACGTAGTTATCCATTGATTTAAGGCTGAGAACATAAACATGAAGCAAAAATTTCATAGACAGTCATTGTTGAAGTTCGATATTTTAAAGTTTGAAAATCAGGTTTTCAATAAGCTTTATTTCGAGTGAGAGTATTGTTGCAAAAGATCGGGTACGTATCGAGGAGTTTAAATCTGCTTTTTAGAGTGATTTGGTGTAGCTTTTGAGGTGTTTTGAATGAATTTGGTGCTTGGATTTAAGAAAGAATACGAAGTCATTTTTTGTATAATAGTGTATAATATTGTATACTAGCGTATATGTGATTATATAAACACCTCTTATATATTTTTATATATATATATATATATATATAATGTACATATCTCTATATATAAGTTTATAACATTGTATAAAAGTGTATAATCGTCAGCTTGTCCAAGATCAATCCAAATCTCTATTAAATGACTTTAACTTTTGTAAACAACCTCCTTTTATATTTCTACAAGTCTAAACGATACCCTTCTGCGCTCAGGTCTGCAACTGAAGAGTGAATAATATAAATGAGGACCCAATGTCTGCAACTCAAGCGTGAATAATATAAATGAGGATCAATATCGATGAAATATAGAATTGAGATCAGCTATTGATACCATATAAAATTAGGCATTGGTAGGCATTTTAAATGAGAATTTTGTGTCGTCTTCACCAGCACAATTTTCCTTTACAAAACATTCTCATGAAAACCCAAAACTCAGGACAACTTTATCTACTCCAAAACAGCAAAATCTTGATCCCTACTCCCTAGACCCTTCTAGAATTGTCTGTTCTTTCTTCGCGATCATCCAAGTAGTAGCAAAAACTTTCAATATTTCCACTTTCACTCAGCAACCCAATAAATTTTCAGTTTAAAAAATGGCTTCATCAGCTGCAACTGCAACCCTCCAAATAAATATCCCATTTTCCGGACACAAACTAGACAAAAAAACTCCATTTTTGGGCGGGAAAATCAGTTTTATATCATGTAAATGTAACAGCGACAAGGCGGTGATGAAAGTAGTGAACGAGAAGGTGGTGGGGATAGACTTAGGAACAACAAACTCAGCAGTAGCAGTAATGGAGGGTGGAAAACCTACAATAGTAACAAACGCGGAGGGGCCGTTTTTTCTCAGTGAAGAGGTTTATAGGGAGGAAAATGGTTGAGGTTGATGAAGAGTCGAAGCAAGTATCGTATAGAGTGCTGAAGGATGAGAACTTGAGTGTCAACACTTTGCTCCTGAGGACATTTCTGCTCAGGTATGTTAATTTGTCTATTGCTATTGACATTTTTTTTCATTTAGTCTTACTGGTCTACCAACTAATGGGAATTGTTAAGATGAAAAAAAATCTCCATTTGGTTGTACTTATATATATTTTTCTAGTAATATCTAAGTACTACTATTACATTTGAGTGGTGCAATATAGCTACTACACATAAGTTTTGCATGAAAATTGGTCAAATTGCTCCTGAAAATATGTTAATTGACAGACAGACTTTTGGTATTTTTCAAATTGGCATGAGAATTCAGGTTGAGCTTCTGATTTCTATTTTTCCTTCTCAAGAAAATTTAGATTGAGCTTCTGGTTGATGTTTGACTGAATTTGGTTACTCTGTTTTCTTGGAAATATGTACAAATTTTGAAATTTTGTGTTGGTGTATGTATTTATTTATTTAACCCTACTCTACCCTTTCCATGAACTCCCTTTGTCCTCCGTCCTATTACTTGTCATGTTTCGCTTCTCGAAAGTCGAGAGTCAAAATAAGTGCACTTTAATTAGCATTTTATAATATATTTTCTCATCAATTTAATATGTGAACAGTTACAACTTGTAGTACTTATTATATAGTGTTTGAATATCTAATTTTAATTATGAAATATTGAGTTGATTTTGTTCAATTTAGTTTCGAAAATGAGTCAAATTGACTTTCGAAAAAGGAAATATGAGAACTAATTTGGGACGGAGGGAGTACTAATTTTGAGAAACCAATATGAGAACTTATACTTGGAGTAACTGGTAAAGTTGCTGCCATGTGACCAGTAGGTCATGGGTTCAAGCCGTGGAAATAGCCTCTTGCAGAAATGTGAGGTAAGGCTGCGTACAATAGACCCTTGTGGTCCGGCCCTTTCCCGGACCCCACACATAGCGGGAGCTTAGTGCACCGAGTTTAAAAAAAATATGAGAACTTATACTTGTTTTAGTTATGCCGGATCGTAAACTAGTAACTAAACACTGTACTCATTATGCTAAATTTATATATAGCAATTAAAATGCTACCACTAGTTATGCTGGTTTTAATTCATGAATGATATACTTCCTAACCAGCAACCAAACGACCCCTTAATTCATCCGGCCTTGGTAGTTTAGATGGCTATTGTTATTAACATAATAATATGAGAAGAATTGTTACTACATCCTGATCACATGAATCTTGCTTTTCCATGGAGTTTGCGTCCTCCCTACTAGGTTTTGAGTTGTATTATAGACTTAAGCATATTCCGACTACCTCGTCGTGTGTGCTTTGAGATCTAAGTGATGCTGACAGCTGGTACATTAATATGTAGAACATCAATAATATGGAGTGAAGGAAAACAGTGGTAGAAGGTTCCCATGATGTGGGTAGAATTCCGACTTTAAACATGCTTTTGTATCTACCCTAACTCATATGTCAACTTCTATGATGCAGTTCTTGAGGTTGGAGATGGAGTATTTGAGGTAATTTCTACCTCAGGTGACACATTTGGGTGGTGATGATTTTGATAAGGTATTAAATCTGATCTTCTCTTTGCTCACTTGCATTTTTTTCGTTTTTGGGCCTTTCTATAGAGTGCTTACACATTTTTATCAGACAGAATTGTGGACTGGCTTGCTGAAACTTTCAGGAAAGAAGAAGGAATAGACCTTCTAAAAGACAAACAAGTGCTTCAACGTCTTACTGAAGCTGCTGAAAAGGAAAAGATAGAATTGTCAACCAAAACTAATATAAGGTATTTTAGTTGTCTGTCTTAGTTGTGTGCAAATAATGGTTCTTCTTCTTTGACCCGCCCTCTCTGTTCTGAAAAAAAAATGGAGGGAAGAAACTACCGCTTCTGCTCTAAGCCTCTAACAAGCTTTCATTGAATGTATTCCTTTTTGTGCAGTTTGCCATTCATCACTGTTACTGCAGATGGTCCGAAACATATTGACACCACACTTACAAGGGCCAGATTTGAGGAGTATACTGGACAGGTACCAATTTTGTCCACAAAACTACCTGTCATTTAATATGGGGGTGTTAATAAGAATATATAGCTTTCAGCTGTGCAATAGTTTAGACTTGAGATGATCTTGTTTCTGTAAATTGAGATAATAGTCCATTAACATAATTAGCTTGTTTCTTAGATTTCATTGTAGTCCTTCTGAGTTGACAGCTCTAATTGGAATTTGTCTTCACAGGCACCAGTTGAAACTGCCTTAAAGGGCCAGCCTTTCCTTCAAAGATATAGATGTAGTAGTTCTTGTTGGTGGATCAACACGAATACCAGCTGTCCAAAACCTTGTCCGCAAGATGATTGGTAAAGAGCCCAATGTTTCCGTTAATCCTGATGAAATAGTTGCTCTTGGAGCTTCAGTTTACGTTTGTGACTTTCACCTTGCTGTCTATAACTCTCTCTTCAAACCATCTCGCCTTCGATTTCGTACAATTTTACTGGTGCAACATTGTGACACGGTTGTGTTATTCTCTTTTATATTCCTCAGGCTGGTGTCTTGGCTGGAGATGTTAGTGACATCGTGTTATTAGATGTAACTCCATTGTCACTTGGTCTGGAAACTCTGGGTGGATTTATGACAAAAATCATCACAAGAAATACAACACTACCGACTTCAAAGTCAGAAGTTTTTTCAACTGCGGCAGACGGGCAAACCAGTGTTGAGATTAATGTGCTGCAAGGTGAAAGAGAGTTTGTGAAAGATAACAAGTCTATTGGAAGGTTCCGACTGGACGGAATCCCTCCAGCTCCCCAGGGTGTTCCCCAGATTGAAGTAAAATTCGATATTGAGGCCAATGGTATTCTTTCTGTCACGGCTACTGTACAGGAAAGAAGCAGGACATTACTATAACTGGTGCCAGCACTTTGCCCAAAGATGAGGTACACTTATCAGAACTACTGTTTCGCATGCCGAATAAAGAGAACATTCTTTTAATATATCCAAGTATTAGTGTGATCAAAAGGCCCTGCAGGATACGCGTTGCATACCCAGTTTTTCTCACGTCTTGGTCAAGTTTTGCACAATAGTTTAAGTAGATTCTGAAGTTGCATGTTAAGATATGTGCCAATATTGATCGTGGGAGTTGGATTTGTAGTTATTATTTAATCCAGTTATGCAATGCTGATTGATCTAAAAATTGATGAAATGAAATTTCAGGTCGATAGAATGGTTCAGGAAGCTGAGAAATTTGCTACAGAGGACAAGGATAAGAGGGAAGCCATAGATACAAAGAACCAAGCAGAATCTGTTGTATACCAAACAGAGAAGCAGCTAAAAGAGTTGGGAGATAAGGTGCCTGCTGATGTTAAAGACAAAGTGGAATCAAAACTGAAAGCGCTCAAGGTTGCTGTATCTGATGGTTCTACTCAAACCATTAAGGACGCGATGGCTGCATTGAACCAAGAAGTAATGCAGCTGGGACAGTCTCTATACAGCCAGCCAGGTGCAGCCGCTGGTCCTGCTGCTGCTGGTACAACGGGAGCATCTGGTTCCACCGGAAAAGATGGTGGAGATGGAGAAGTTATCGATGCAGACTTCAGCGATAGAAATTAAGAATCCATCAATGTATCAAATCACAATTACGTATGTATAGGGACTTGTACAACACCATCAGATAATAAGGAGTTAAGGGTATATCTTTTGGGTAAATTTATAGTGGCAGATGAGAGGATTGTAAATGCGTGGCTAGTTTACTGGAAGTGTAATGAGGTTGAAAATTGGCTTTTCCAAACAAATCTCATGTACAAAATCTGGGAATGCATGGGGAGGTTAACATTACTTTGCTACCAGCCCAGTCTGAAGTTATGCTTGTCAGACAGTTTAAGCATGACCGTATATCAACGTTAAGAGATGTGAGAACAATACTATATCTCATTGTGCATCAATTAGGCAGTCCTTTCATCCTTGTTGAGATCTTATTTCGACCTCCTTTTAAAGAGTATATACAACATTTTAAGTTAAATTTTTCCATAGCCGAGTAATTATTGTTCTCTCAAATTGAGTTTGTCAAATATATGAACTAATCGACACATCTTCACTAATAATATTTGGTGCTCTCATCGACTGACCTGGTAGTTGTCGGAAGTCATTTCTTACAGAAACGTCTTAGGCAAAAGCTGAATAAGTGATTAACCTATGAGTTTGAATTGTATACAGTAATGAGTAATGAATTATGCAATGATAATTAATGTTACAGAATATGATCGTTCAACATGACTAGTAGTGGAAGCCTGGAATTGTCTGGTGATTTTTTTATATCTCACTAACAACATATTTAACAGCTGAAGTATTCAGTCGTCAGTTTCTCTAATTTTTTGTGAGAGAACTGAGAGGTTCTGCGACACATGTTCACAATAATTGGAAACTTTATGCGGTAGATTTGGAAATTCAGGGACTATAAGCTGCCCTAAGAACGGCCCGGTGCACAAAGCACATGCGTTAGCAGAGTCCGAGGAAGGACCGCACCCCAAGTCATGTGATGTAGACAACGTACCTATTAGAATATGTAAATATTCAATCAAGTAAATATGTATATGATTAGATTAGCATGATTGAAGATCTGATTCAATCAAGTAAATATGTATATGATTAGATTAGCATGATTGAAGATCTGATTAGATTAGCATAATTGAAGATCTGATTTAACATGATTTCAGCTATAATTGGATTGTATTCTTGTATATAAACTGGATCAAATCAATGGAATAGACATGCAACATTCCATTATCTCTATCATGGTATCAAGAGCCTAGGTTAATTTACTTATCTTTTGCCCAAAATTAGCCGACGCCTTCTCTCTGTGTCTGAATCTGTTCTTTTCCTTCACTGTCTCGATATGGCTGCAAACCAAATAACCGACCCGAAAACTTCTTCCCCATCCAACCTCACTCTTAATCCCGCTTTAACAGTGTCAAACATCAATAGTTTCATCAAAGCCAATCTTGACATTGAAAAGGGTCAGTACATGACATGGTCAGAACTTTTTAAAATCCATGCTAGGACTTATAAAGTTCTCGACCATATCACTACATATTCGAAGGAAACAGCGACAACAGACACGTCCCCATCGCTAAAAAATACATATCTTGAACTCTGATCACGGATTGATGCCATTGTTTTACAACACCATATCCGAAGACCTTATGAGCATAATTCTTGAACGGGGCTCCGCTGCCGAATTAGCGTGGAATCGGATAAAGGACATATTTTCCGACAATAAGAACTCGAGGGCACTATACCTCGAACAAGAATTTTCCGTCGTCCAGATGGAAAATTTTCCAGATGCTTCATCTTACTGCCAGTATCTAAAATCAATAGCAGACCAACTTTCCAACGTCGGCGTCGTCGTGTCAAATGACAGGTTAGTACTTGAAATGGTCTCCGATTTAACTGACGCCTATTCCACTGTTGCCTCCCAGATTCGTCACGACGACTCTCTTCCTCCCTTCTACAAAGCCCGATCCATGCTCGTTTTAAAAGAAACATCACGGGCGAAGAGGATTGCACACTCCACCGATACCTTTGCTCTTCATACTTCACACGATGACACCAAGAATACAAGAGGAAATCAAGGTGGCCATCGTCCAAACAACAACAACAACAACAATCGGGTCGGCAAAGGTGGTGGGAGTAATAATCGGGGCGGCAAAGGGAAAGGAAAGGGGGATGGTAGACAACAAAGAGCGCAAAACCCTGGTTATCCAAATTGGGGCTACAATGAGCCAAACCCATCTTTTTATCCGTCCTGGGCCTATTCTCCAAATGGGTCGTGGGTTGCTTTTTTTCCTTGCCCGTGTCCAACGGCAAATCAAGCCCAATTTCAAACGCCTAACACAACCCAACGTCCTTCTATATTGGGCCCAAGGCCTCAAGCCCACGTTGTATCAACCCAGTCCACTAATGCACCAATTGATATTCAACAAGCTATGCACACTATGCAATTGCTCCTCCGAATGATCAGTGGTACATGGACACTGGCGCTACATCTCACATGACTACAAACGGAGGTAATCTTACGTCTTATTTAAATAAGAGCAATAATCATAATATTACAGTTGGTAGTGGCCATACAATTCCAATTATTGGTTGTGAAAATACATTATTACCCAAACCTAATCAACCCTTAACCTTAAAAAATGTTCTACATGCCCCCAAATTAATCAAAAACCTTGTTTCTGTGCCAAAATTTACCATTGATAATTATGTTTCTGTTGAATTTGATCCTTTCGGATTTTCTGTGAATGATTTTCAGACGGGGATGTATTTAATGAGGTGTAACAACATGGGTGATCTCTATTCAATTACCACAAGACCTTATTTTGGAAGGCCCGCACCCTCTACTTTTGCAGCTTTATCTCCCGAACTATGGCATAGTCGTTTAGGACATCCGGGAGCTCTTGTTTTAAGCTTTCTCCGCCGGAACAATTTTATTGATTGTAATAAATTTCGGGATGATTTTTTATATCATTCTTGTTCCCTTGGGAAACAAGTAAAACAACCTTTTTATGACTCGTCATCACTAACCTCTTTGCCATTTGATATTGTGCATAGTGATCTTTGGTCATCACCTATCCTTAGTTCGGGTGGTCATCGGTATTATGTTTTATTCCTTGACGACTTTACAAATTTTCTGTGGACTTTTCCAATTGCCTATAAATCTCAAGTCCATTCCATGTTCATAGTTTTTCATAATTATGTCACAACACAATTTGAAAGAAAAATAAAAAAAATTCAATGTGACAATGGGAGGGAATACAACAATGAGTCCTTTCACAAGTTTTGTGAATCCCATGGAATGCGCTTTAGATTCTCTTGTCCTCATACATCTTCTCAAAATGGAAAAGCCGAAAGAAAAATTCGTACCATAAACAATTTCATCCGAACTCTTCTTACTCGTGCCTTCTTACCCCCTCATTTTGGCATTATGCATTACAAATGACTACCTACTTGCATAACATAATTCCTAACAAAAAGCTTGCATATAAAACACCCACGCATATTCTATATCAAAAAGATCCATCCTATTCTCATCTTCTGGTGTTTGGATGTTTATGCTATCCACTACCTCCCTCCACTTCTCAGAATAAATTGCAAGCAAAATCAACACTCTGTGTTTTTTTGGGATATCCTACAAACCATAGAGGTTACAAATGTTATGATTTATCGAGTCGAAATATAATCATTACAAGACATGTAATTTTTTATGAGAATACCTTCCCTTTTTCAAAAATACATGATCAAAAACCCGTGACATATGAGTTTCTGGATACATGCCTCATTAATCCATTATTTCTATAACATACACATGCATATCAAAGTTCAACACCTAATCTAAGGGACTCAACCTCTACTTCCTCACAGGTGATTCATGAGTCCGTTCAAACTCCTATTCGAACCTACTCCGCCCCGACTCAATTAGCACCAGCCGCAATAGACAATACTCCCAGCAAACTACCTCTCACATGTAACTCCTCATCAATCCCCTTAAATGAAAACAAGAGTCCAACACGGAATTTTTAAGCCCAGAAGACTTATCAATCTTCACACCACTACTAAAAATTTCATTTCTCATTTGCCTACAAATCCCAACCATGCATTAAACGATCATAATTGGAAAATGGTCATGAAAGATGAATACAATGCTCTTATTCTACATAAGACGTGGAACTTGGTGCCATGACCATCTAATGCTAATATCATTCGAAGTTTTTGAATTTTCAGGCATAAAAAGAAATCTGACGGGTCTTTTGAGAGGCATAAAGCCAGACTTATAGGTGATGGTGCAAGACAACAAACTGGTGTAGATTGCGGAGAAACATTCAGTTTAGTGGTCAAACCGGCACGGGTCTTTTGAGAGGCATAAAGCCAGACTTGTAGGTGATGGTGTAAGACAACAAACTGGTGTAGATTGCGGAGAAACATTCAGTTTAGTGGTCAAACCGGATACTATTCAGACAGTCATTAGTATTGCATTATCAAAATCTTGGTGTCTCACTCAGCTTGATGTCAAAAATGCATTCTTACATGGACATCTCAATGAAACCGTATATATGTACCAACCACCGAGTTTTCGTGACCCTCAACACCCTGATTATGTATGCTTGCTCAAGAAATACCTTTATGAACTTAAACAAGCCCTTGGCACTTGGTACCGGCGTTTTGCAGATTATGTGGCTACATTGGGCTTCTCTCACAGCATCTCAGATCATTCTTTATTCATTTATCGTCGAGGCACATATATGGCATATATTCTTCTCTGTGTTGATGATATAATTCTAGCTACTTCTTCAGAGGATCTTCGATAATCCATTATATCTAAGCTTGAATCTGAATTCGCTATGAAAGATTTGGGCTCACTCAGCTATTTTTTTGGTATCACTGTCACCCGACATTTCGGAGGTCTATTTCTTTCACAGAAGAAATATGCAAAGGAGATTATTGAGCGGGCCAGTATGTCCACCTGCAAACCATCTCCTACACCGGTTGACACAAAAGCAAAACTTAGTTCCTCTTCCGGTAATCCTTATCATGACCCGACGGAATATCGTAGTCTTGCAGGTGCATTACAATATTTAACATTTACAAGACCTGATATATCATATGCGGTTCAACAAGTTTGCTTATTTAAGCATGACCCAAGAACCCAACACATGTTTGCATTAAAGCATATCATTCGCTACATTCACGGTACACTTAAATTCGGACTCCATATTTACCCAACTTCGATCAGCAAACTCATATCATACACCGACGCAGACTAGAGAGGATGTCCGGATACTAGACGCTCAACTTCTGGTTACTGTGTCTACCTCGGAGATAACTTGATATCTTGGTCTGCAAAAAGGCAACCTACATTATCCATATCATGTGCTGAGGTCGAATATCGTGGAGTAGCCAATGTCATCTCTGAATCCTATTGGATTCGAAACTTACTTCTGGAGCTTCACTGTCCAGTTGTAAAAGCCACTTGGGTTTACTGTGACAATGTTAGTGCGGTTTATCTTTCTAGTAACCCAGTTCAACATCAACGTACTAAACACATTGAAATAGATATACAATTCGTACGTGAGAAAGTCGATCGAGGTCAAGTACGCGTCCTCTATGTCCTTTCACGCAATCAAATTGCCGATATTTTCACTAAAGGACTCCCGCTGCAACTCTTCGATGATTTTCAAGATAGTCTCTACGTACGCAAACCTCCCGTTTTGATTAAGGGGATATATTAGAATATGTAAATGTTCAATCAAGTAAATATGTATATGATTAGATTAGCATGATTGAAGATCTGATTAGATTAGCATAATTGAAGATCTGATTTATGTTTAGGATAATTTAAGATCTGATTTAGCATGATTTCAGTTAGCAAGATTAACATGATTTCAGCTATAATTGGATTGTATTCTTGTATATAAACGGGATCAAATCAATGGAATAGACAAGCAAAAAATTCCATTATCTCTATCAGTACCCTAATGCAAATATTAGTGGTTGCTTCACGGCTGAAAGTCGTGATCTATTGGTCACACGAAAACAACGGTATAACTTTACCGTTGCTCCAAGGATCCTTTCGACTATAAGCTTTACTATATACTAGTAGAAAGAACAAAGAGGGAATTTTGCCTAATATTTCCTAGCTAAGTGATATTGCAATTTACCAAATAGGCTTTTTCCTTTTGAGCATCCGGTATCCGGAGTTTACTGGCTTGAATAATTCAAATTTGTGTTGCGTAGAATCTGTTAAAATGGGAGTGCTTTGTGCTAATTTTTCATTCTTAGAGCTCAAACGGAAACTTTTGACCTTAAATATAAAAATATAATTTTTCAACCAAGCCAATTCAAATAACCTCTTACACCTCTAGCTTCACATTGGGTCGGGAGAGTGTGAATAGCCCTTCCAATTAAGAATCTGCACTAGAGGTAACAAAATTAGCTCATGAAATCATAACTCGCCCAATTTGTTCAAGTTTGAGTGGGTTATTGACTCGTTTATTTATTAGCTCGTCCCATTTTAGCCCCATTAAAATTATAAAAGAACAAATAAAAACAATTAAAACTTAATAATAATTGGACGAATTGGGTTTTGACCCGCTTTTTAGCACATTTCAGAACTCATTTCAGCCAAAGTAATTTTTGACCGGGTTACTAGTCCGCCCATTTATTAGCTCAGTCCATTTTGGCACGCTCAAATTCAGCCCAATCCGTCCATTTAACTCCTCTAATCTGCACTCACCAACAACTCCTAAAACTGCTAAATTTCAAGTGTATGATCATCAACTACGTACTAGTAAAAGTTCACATATTCACAATCATCTTACTCTTCTAAAAGATATGAAATAAAAGGGTTATTAAAGCCAGAACAGAGGGGTAAAAAGAAAAAGTAAAAGTAAGAAGCTAAAAGGAAACAAATTGTTAATTAATCTCACATAAAGCATGACAACCAACAATTCAGTACTGCAACTAAATTCAAGTTCATTAAAATCCGAGCAACCTCATGCAAGCTCTTAAAATCTTACCTTTCTCCTTCTTCCTGTGCATAACATTCACCTTCTCAGTTTTTTCTTCATCATTTTGATGATGATGATGAATTCTGCAATATGCAGATGAAACTGACAATGATCTCTTCATTGAACTACTTCTTCTTTCCTTCTCTGCCATACATTTATAGGATGAAACAGACCGGCTTCTGCTTAATATAACTCCAAACATCTCTCCATCCCCTTCCTCTTCATGTATAGACTTTTCTTTAAATTCATTTTTGTTGGATTTTTCTTCATGGGGTTTTGATATTTTTGGTATTGGAAGAGATAGATGATCAGAGAAATCTATAGGTACTGATTTGCTTTTGCTGTTGTTGATTCTTGAATATCTGTTCATATTTCTTCTTGTGCTGCAGAAATGGTAGTACTGTTGTTGTTTTTGCAGTGTGATTGTGGGGTTTCTAATGGTAGTTGGAATTAAGAATTGAGTGTTGAAGTTGTCAAAAGAAAAGAGGGATGAGAAGGTAAGTCAATGATTGGGTAAAATATGTGTGATGGTGATGTGTGAAAACTTGGGAGTTTATTAAGGGTGAAGTATGAGTTCCCTTGCTCTTAGGATATGTTTCCCTCTCACAGTACTAATGGGAGTTTGGTGGTTTTTAAAAAAATTAGTGGTGGTTTGGTTCTTGATTAAGAAGTAAATTATTTATGTTTTAAAATTATCATAATTGATACTCCAACATATTTTGTAGTAGTTTAGTTGCTATATGTATAGTATTTGATTACCAATTTATAATCCCATATAGCAAAAATATGTATAAATTGTAATTTAATTTATGTATTATTTTATATTTCGATAAAAGATAGAATAACTAATACATTAATTAATTATACATGAATATAAGTAATCTCTGTATAATTAAATCGTGTATAATTAATCTATGTATAACTAACTCATGCATTACAACTCTAACCCTTAAGAGGTTGTTTGATAGCTGATTAGAGCTATGCAGATAATTACAATTGGTAATTAAGTATAAGAGACTCCAACATATAAATTGTTGCATTCTATATTAAATTCTGATTCCGCCTTATGCGACTCTTTAAAATAAAACTAAAGTGATATTTGGATTTAGTCATGGCTAGTTTTATTGAAAACTAGTTCTTGAAAAAGCTTTAAGAAAATTTTTTGAAAAAATAAATATATGTTATGAAATACATATCCTTTGTATGGATGTCCATACACATTCATTAACATTTTGTATGTTACATGTACCTATTAATTTGTGCACTTAATATTTGTAACCTCCATTGAATGATTACATGTACCTATTGATTTGGGCACTTAATATTTGTAACATCCATTGTGTGGTTTCATCCTATAAATTGGGATGTTATTCACCTTTGAAGGAAGATGAACATACACTTAAAATAAGAAGAAAGTCTTATCCCTCCTCTCAAGATTTTTGTCTACATTTCTTGTCTTTTGCTATAATTTTATAACACGTTATTAGCACGAGTCTCTAATTTTGTTTTGGAGTTTATTCCAAATTAATACTAACATCTTCGAATGCCAACAGTACTAGTCGTCGCTTACTGAAAATCAACGAGAATGCTTCATTGTATGTGATAGAGATGGCCAATACACAAGTTGTGTAATTCAAGTCTTTTGCTTACTATTGATTTTATATTTTTATCAATACTTGTTAAGTTGCTATTTGTATAACGTATTAGTATGCAGTAGCCAAATATTTTCATAAAGAATTGTTTTGCTGGAAACTCCTAATATCTCATATAGATAATATTGTTTGAATGTTGCTTATATATTATATTTGAAAATTTTATGCTACAATAATTTTATAAATTGGAAATCTCACATTAGAAGATATATTAAACTCCTGTAGAATTTGAAAGCAGTATATAACCACTACAAGTGGCAATATCTCATAAGTTTCGTTATGGATAAATTTATTTATGCCTATAATCATCAGAAGTGGTAATATTTTTGTAGATCTATTGTGATTACAATTAAAGATGTGTTAGAGAAAAATTCTCATCATATATATGCCTCGATTTGCTCCTGAAGTAGCAACATCTTAAAGACGTTCTAACTTATCATTATTTGATATGTTTAAGACACGTTGAGATGTGTTCCATTCCTGAAGAATGAGAACTTTTGATAAATGTTATAAGTACAGATCCATTCCCTGAAGTGAATGTGACAATATGAAGTAAAACCGTGTGTTTGGTTGTGACATTATCACGACTCACCTCCAGAAGAGGTAGAATAGTTGATAAAAATATTCTAAATATTTTATGCTTTACTCCCAAAGTAGTAAACTCAGAATTCTACTCCCGAAGTAGCAAACTCAAAAATCTGCTCCCGAAGTAGCACATTTTAAACTCTACTCCAGAAGTAGTAGAACTTTAAAAGTAGTAAAACTTTAAATTTTACTCTTGAAATAGTAAATCTGAAATTTACTCTTGAAATACCAAATTCAAAATTTATTCCCGAAGCAGTAAGTCTCTGAAATTTACTCCCAAAGTAGTAGAACTCTTAAATTTACTCTCGCATTAGTAAAATTTCGAACTATACTCCCGAAGTAGTAGAATTTCGAACCTTACCCCCGAAGTAGTAGAACTTTGAATTTACTCCCGAAGTAGTAAACCTTTGAACTTTACTCCCCAAGTAGTAATATTTTGAATTTTACTTTAAAAAAAAAGGTTCAACTTTGAAATTTACTTCTTTTACTCCCCAAAATCTGTTGTGAGCTTATAATGCATGTAATATGTTTCAATTTTACTCCATCCTCTTGTTGATTTATGGACTCTCTAGTTGTTCTCCGTTCATGTTAAGAATTATCGGTAAATTATTACTTTCAACTGATGATATGGCTATTTGTTGTCATGGTAACTATAAATTCAGATTCCAAAAGAAATATTTTAAGTGATGGATAATTTTGTGTGGTGTTGTCATATTTGGTTTGTATATTCATTTCTAATTGAATTTAATTTGGCATATTGGTTGATAACACCATATTTTGTAATTTTCTCATTAGTTTTGTTTAATTATTTTCAAAAGTTGTGTCCTTCCGTTTATTTAATTTGAGGTTTCATTACTGTATAGTTTATGATTGTGGATTTGAAAGGAATTTTTGGAATTCCGTATAAACGTATTGGATAATTAATACCGCTCAAGTTTATTTGCTAGCTAGGAGGACAACTCATCTACTGAAACTGAACCTTCAGACTTTAGTACTTCTAGGGCCCATCTATTATGGCAATATTATCTTTCATTATAAAAAAATTGAAGTATAATCTGTTCATAACTGAAACTCCTATATGATATTATTTCATTTATGGATTTTGATGAATTTTCTGTTTCGAGGGATAATTTATTCATAAGCTAATGGCTCCATAAACTCTCAGTTCTACTATAGAATAATGCTTGTGATGATACATGAAATTGTGTCTGATCGTTGTTTAATTGATGATGATATTCTCATAAAATCTTAAAATGTGTTGAAATATTTTATTGATTGGGTTTAAGTCCTGATGCACTATATTGATGATATAAATAATGTATTTTTGATGAAAAATTATGAAGTTCGTCCCACTTGATGTGCTCCATTCCGTGACGTGAATGTGGTAGCAGTGCATAATAAGTCTGAAAGATGACAAATGGTTAAATGGATGAACGTGAGCATGGAAAATGACTACATAATGTTGATCATCATTGTGGTAATATAAAAGGAAGAACATTATGGTTTCTCAAAATGACCTTCAAAAGGTTAAGGTAATTTTTACCATCAATTTGACATAAAAAGTATCGGGCATACGGTTATCGTGCGACTTAATTTAAATGTATTTTACAAATCCTCCATCAAAATCTAAATTGAAGGCACATTTAACCTTTCAAAGTGATGTTGAGGTTGGTCATATAAATGTTATAAATGTCAAGGAACGGCAATGAGCTTATAAGAAATAATTGGTAAAATATCTGATAAATATTCTGAAGCAATGTCTTCTTTTGCTTGGATACAATAATGAGCTATTGAAAATTTTGTATAAAACGCATCTACATGACCAGGTTTCATTCCCTGAAGTGAATGAAGAAATACCACAACACACCTCTTGCAGAGATTAAATAACAAATGATATAAATGTTATTTTGTGGTATGAAGGTCATTGTTGCACGTACGTAAATAATTCATGTAATAGTAAACCAGAAGTTTACTAAAACAAATAGCACATGACATGGTAAACTTGAAGTTCACTAGTACAAATAAATTTATCAATTGTTGTGACAAATTTGATTGTCCTGATTTAAATCTGATGTGCTAAGTTTGTACTCGGAAAATATATTGAAGAACTAGAAGATTCTTCAAGAATTAATTTTCTTGTTCTCATGATAAGTTGATTACACCAGCTAATGTTGGGATTGAGTTCCCTAAATTCTGAAAAATATAAAAGGTGAATAAGGGCTCGTTCACCTGTTATGTGATATCTTAAATAGGTGCATCGATAAGATGGTTACATGTGCGTTTATTGTCAACCTGCAGTTTGACATTTACAAAGTTTTTTGCTCAAAATAATTGAGTTGAGAGCACAATCTTCAGATTATGTAATCAAGATAATTCGTCTTGTTAATGCTGGTTTATATTCAAGACGGTTTAGCATTGAAATGCCTCTGAAAAATAGCTAAACCATTGCGAATGAGAACAAAGCTTCACGTGTTGATTTAAAATATGAAATATTACATACAACATCACTTGTATGCGTCAGACCAATAAATTATGATAAATTCTCCCCTCATAATTGGTTCAAGGTCAGGAACCAAATGTTTTCATCTAATGATTTTATTGTGCGGTATATGATTAATGAATCTACCACGATGCATACAGATGGATTCCCCAAAGAAGGTGAAAATGTATGTTAGTTTTTCTAACATAAGGGTAGAGAGAATTAAAAAACTAAGAAATATATTGTGAATTATCATCAGTATGATCCTCATTCAAATGATAATTCAAGTCAAATGCTAGAACCATTTGCTGACCCAACTATTTCATATTTCAGCTGCAAGATGCTCCTAAATGTCCCTGAAGGACAAGGTTTACAACATGCGAGAAGCATGGTAGACAAATCAGTTTCAAACGCAATAACTCTTGAAAATGAGAGGAGCAAATGATCATAATAAGGAGACAATGTGCTCTTGAAGAGCCTACGACATAACACTTCATAAAACCTCGTACGAGGTTCAGGTACCTAAAAAATAATAAAGTGATAAGATCTCAATAAGTTATGTCTAATTGTAAACCGATACAAAATTATATCTCGTCAATGGTATATTTGATACAATATAGTGCGCAATATTGTATAATATTATGAGGATCTAAATTCTACGTCTCTTAAAGCATGTTGATGTAGAGATAATTATCAAGTAGATGTATCTTGGTAAGGGTAAAATTACTGAACCTGCAGTCTTGACATTAGAAAATGTCATCTAAATGAAAATTGTCTCAGCCTGTATGGCTTACATGACAAAATTTATATGAAATTTTTTGAAGGATTAAAAATGCATGAAGCATATTCAAGTTGTTGAAAAACTTTCTTGTTATCCATAAACGGATTAAATGAACTAAGGTTGATGTACTGAAATCACCTTAATAAATATTTATTGACGAGGGGTACAAAGATGACTCTGTTTACCCTTATCCCTTCAGGATATTCAAAATCTTCCATAATATTGTGCAAGTTGTTGACTTGAATATTATTGGAGCTTTTCGAAAAGCAGTAGACTACTTGCTAAAAGAAGTTGAAATGAGAAAATTAGAATGGTCCTGAAGTATCACATATTTGTTCAATTGATGCGTTTTTTATCTTGCTATAACTATGAGCATTATATAATTTTTTCCTTACACGGAGATACTAAAATAAGATCAATTGCATATTGTCGATTTGATGAGAGAATTTTTCCAAAATTAGGGGGGAAATAATGAAATAAAAAGGGAAATTTTGTGGAAAAATCCATCATATTCTCATCTTGATCTACGTGCTTCTATTAGTGAGCAAGAGGTCCAAAAGATTATTCACTTGCAGAAAATAGCAAATCAAATTTCAGACGTATTTACAGATTTGAAAAGGATTGCCGAATCACATACCCCTGCAGAGAATGTCCCAATTCGGATTGATGTCCCTGTAGGACCATCTACTAGTGTCATAGAAAATGAGTCCAAAAGCACGCCTGAAGCGTGATAGACCATTGGGTTCTAAGGATTGGAATCCTAGAAAAATAAATATAAATGGTCAAGATGACACTAAGAAAGAATCTCATAAAGAAATGCATGATTTGATCAATCCTGATATTCTTGAAGAAATCAATGAGCCGCAAACTCAAGAAAATGAAGAAATATCAATAAATCCAATTGAAGTTATGACTATTTGAATCGGTTGGTAGTAAATGTGGTTTGAAATACCCACAACCTTATATTAAGATAATGCAACATGCGTTGCTCAATTGAAGGGAGGATTCAGAAAAGGAGATAGGACAAAAGCACATTTCACCAAAGTTGTTCTTCACACATGAGTTCCAAAAGAACTGTGATATCAACATGCAACAGATTCATTCAAGTGATAATATGACTGATTTGTTCACTAAGTCTCTACCAACTGCAACTTTCGAGAAAATGGTGCACAAGATTGGAATACGAAGACTCAAGCATTTGAACTGAAGTTCTCATCAGGGGGAGTTAATACACGTTGTACTCTTTTTTCCATATAAGGTTTTGTCCCACTGGGTTTTCCTTGTAATTCTTTTAATGAGGTAACCAAAATATATATTATTAGAAATGTGTACTCTTTTTCCTTCACTAGAATCTTTTCCCAATGGATTTTTTTCTAGTAAGGTTTTAACGAGGCACAATTTCTATGGACATCCAAGGGGGAATGTTATGAAATACATATCCTTTGTACGGATGTCTATACACATTCATTAACCTTTTGTATGTTACATGTACCTATTGATTTGGGCATTTAATATTTGTAACCTCCATTGGGTGGTTAATGTACCTATTAATTTGAACATTTAATATTTGTAACCTCCATTGGACGGTTTCATTCTATAAATTGGAATGTTATTCACATTTGAAGAAAGATAAACATACATTTGAAAGTCTTATCCCTCCTCTCTAGATTTTTATCGTACATTTCTTGTCATTTACTATAATTTTATAACAATATACCAGTTTTTGCTATTAGTAAGTCTACCATGTTGCTACCTTCAACCAGACTCATTTTGACTTATTAGAAATGTACATTCAATTTTGTAAGTACAGTTGTAGGATTATTGTAGACTTACGCCATGCAAGTGTTCCACCAGTCTCTACGCTACTTCTTCAAGGTGTACACATTTGGATTTTACACTTGCCTTAGACTTTTCTTCCCCTTATATGCACCAAATTCTGGAATTTCTATTTTGACAAATTATAAAAGGACAAAAACAGAAGTCATTGCATTTAATATCCCCTCAAGTTACTCATAATTTTACAATCTCCATTTGAGATTTGAAATTATATGCTTTAGTTTTATTCTGAAATAGAGAAAACCATGAAAGAATTGAATTGAAAAATAAGATGTGGTGCGCGCGGGAGAAATAGATGCATAAATTCTTGGGAAATTTTAGGTACTAAATTTGGGGCATGTGAATCCATATTCTCTTTTTAAAACCAAGTAAATTATGTATATATTTTTTAAAATTAGTATAATACCATCTACCGGAACTCATGCTACGAAGAGGCTAATGGTGCACTTGATTGAAGATTAATCTATTTACCTAGAGAATTGAGAATTAATTCTCACTTAATACATTTTTTTCCTTTTAGAGGATTAGAGATCAATTCCCATTTAATATATTTTTCTTCTTTTTTAGTGGTGTATTCATATTTCAGAAATTCTAGATTCGCCTCCGCATAAATCGCCTATATTGGTATTTCTTTAGGTAGGTTGATTTGCAAGGGCATATTGGACATTTTAATTGCAGACCACGTAGGGTGATGGAAAACAATTCTTGTAAATGTTAATAGTATGAGGAAAATTTGTCTTTTTGTGTGTAGATGTATTATGTATGTATAAAAAAAAGGCTGTTGCTAAGAGTTCAGAATTCAAATGACCCACAAAGTGAGCAAGTGAATAAAAATACTCTAATAAAAAATAGTGAAAAATTATATTTTGCGCAGTAATTTCTACGCAAAAAGACTTAACCGTAACGACACGTTTTTAAATGGTCACTTTTAGTCCAATTACACAATAAATTATTGTGTTTTACAATCAATTATTCATCTACCAATTTGTACTTGATTTGACATGACACTATGACAATTATTGCAAGAACCCATCCGTTTTTCTATTTAACATGAATTTTGGATGAGGTAAAGACTCATTCATTTCATAAGGTTAAGTCATCGAAATTGTACTTGAAAAAACTATCCAACTCCAAAGTTCATAAAAATGATGTTTTCTCCTTCAACAATTAAGATTTCTTTATTTTGGGAAGGAGAGATTCTTCATGATAATAATATTGTGCCTTATAGTATTCCACCACAATACCATGTTAAGTTTCCAATTAACTTGGATTACTCAACATTACTCAATGCCATACACAAAAGAATGAAAGTTAGTAAGTGTGAGTTTGCATTATCTGTAATAGGAAGCTATTCAATATCCATTGCACCGCAAGGTTTAATGCTCTATGACGAGTGGAATATCACTTGTGATGAGTCTTTGAGTAAATATTTGAGGGCGCCGGAAGAATATAAGGGCTTAATCACCCCGAATGTTCTTGGAATGTATGTTGAAAAGATACCTATCAATCGTAGTGAAGTCTTGGTCATGACTCGTCAAGAAATCCCAGAAATGCCGACTACGCCTCGTCCTCAAATTTGTCAAGTCCAGCCTACTCATGGTAACACTTATCGGACATGAGTTCTTATGGAGACATTTGAGTGATCAAATGTCGTTGTAAACTCTAAGCCAACAATTTAATCAAAATTATGGGGAAAATTGGTAAATATCCACTTTTTCATTATTATTTCTGTAGTAGAACGTCTTTATTATATGTATGGTAATAGTAATATTTTTTTTATATATTTTTAGTGGTTATACACCTGATATGAGTAATATTGGGCAATCCTCTCAGTTTGGTTCAGTTGATTATTATCGGTAGGTATACTTTTTAATAATTAAATAATATAAGTATTTTGATGTTTAGTATATACATTACTTGAATTGCCTTTGTAGTAAAAATTATTTACAAAACGCGCTAATGGTATCAAATGTTGATTTTGGTGCAATTGAACTTTCTTCAAACCCAGACAATATTGATTATTATCGGTAGGTTCATCACCTTGATATTAAATAATTCATATATATTTTGATATTGGTATTTAAAACATGTTACCTATTTTTTGTGTAAGGAAGAGGCCTTTACTAGATGATGATGATTATCCAAATCATATAGAAACATCATTGAGTGATAGCGATGATATACCGAATGCAAAGGTATCCAATGACGATGACATAAATATATCAAATAGTGAGGTTGATATTCATCCTCTTAGGTAGGAATAACAGTTAGTAGAAATAATGCAAAGCTGGCCACACCAGCAAGAACCGCTGGCACAAAGCCTAATTCACTAGCACAAACTGATGGCAAAAAGCCCAATTCAGTGGCATTCTGACGTGATTTCATATCTTAATAATCTTCAAGATCGTCCTGATGCCTTTGTCTTCACTAGAGAAGATGATTATATTCACCAAGAAATGTGGAAAGAACTAGATAATCTTGTAAACGGTAATGTTCACTTTGCAAAAGGCATGATTTTTTCTTCCAAAAAGGCAATGCAAAAGGTCGTCAAAATTTATAGCATTAAAGAAATGAGGGAGTTTAGAGTTGATGATTCAACCCAAAAGTCATGGAGATTAGTTTGCAGACATGAGTATCAAGGTTGTCAATGAATGCTTCTGGGTATTGAGACTCATAATAGTATGTGGACTATCTCAAAATTCCGCTCATGTCACACTTGTGATATGGATGACAATCGAGCAGATCATTTTAATTTAGATACAAATATGATTGCTCAAGTGTTACTTGCTGACATTACTGAAACCCCAATGTACCTTATTCGACCAAGTTCATTATAATTTTGACATCAATTAAATTATCATTGCTAAATATTATTTGTTTAAACTTGTCCAGGTTCCCCATCAAATAATGTATCAGAACAGTTTTGAGAGTTTATCATAAAACAATAAGCAGGATAAAGGGATATCTCGGGCGTAGGCGCACTTTTGAGATGATTTAAGGTACCTGGGAGGGATCTTTCCAGCAGTTGCCAAGGTATCTGGCAGCTCTACGAAAATTCAATTCTAGTAGTGTTGTAGAGTGGAAGCTCAACACCCAACCTGGTGTGCCCGATAATATTTATAATTTTGTTTTTTGAACATTCAAACCTTGCATTGATGATTTTGCTTATTGCCGGCCAGTCATATCCATAGATGGCATGCATGTGTACGGGGTATGCGACATTAAGCTGCTGATTGTAGAGGAATGGATGCCAATGGGTTGATATTTCCTCTTGCTTTCACCATTTCCACTTACAAGAGCAATGAAACATGGAGGATATTTTTGACATATTTGAGGCGATACGTTATTAAGGATCGTATGGGCATAAGTGTGTTATCTGATAAAAATTATGACATATTGAACAATATATTTCATTTGGAGGGGTGACAACTTCTCTTTGTTTACCATCGCTATTGTTTAAGGCATATAAAGGTAAATTTTCAAACAACCTTTAGAAACAACACACTAAACAAATGGATGTGGGCGATTGATACAGAGCATCAAGAAAAAAAATTCTTTTGCGGATGGAGATGATTAAGGCTGCGAAGCCAGAAATATATGATTGGTTGAAGGCAATCGATGTTGATAAAAGGAAATTACATGCGGATGAAGGCAGGAGATGAGGGATTCTAATAATAAACAACTCAGAGTCATTCAATGGTTTGCTAAAATCTGCACATGGACTGCATGTTACTGCAATGGTGAGAATGACTTACAAGCAAGTTATGGAGCGGTTTGTGGCTAGAACAAAACAGGCCAAATCCATATTAGCAGATGGTGGAAAATGGATGCCAAATCATGCAAAATTGTTCGAGCATCATAGGAAAAAATGTGAGCAACACACGATAGTAGAGTATAACCATGTTGAACGTGTGCTTGAAATCAAGACAGGTTCTTACCAAGGTCGACGAGGCAACATTTATACCGTTTATGAGATTACGAAAATGCGCAGTTGTGATAAGTGGAAATTATATCACATGATGTGTTCTCATGTCATCAAGTGTTTTGAGGCAATTGAGAAAAACGGTATCAAATTATGTGGCATCGAAATACAACGTTAAAAGTTATCTTAAAGAATATGTCGGTCATTTCTATCCACTTGGTGATCAGGTTTATTGGCCAAATGAGTCATTTTCAATGATTTCTAATAAGGAGTATATTCGTAAATTGCGTGTTAATACACAAGCTCATATTCTCAATTAAATGGATGTTTCAGATAGGACATACTCTCGAAAGTGCTCGATGAGTAAGGAGTTTGGCCATGATAAGCGTTTGTGTCACTTATGGGACCGTGGTGGTGCAAGTACCTCTGATGGTGGAATAATATCTCGTGGTAGAAGAGCCTCTCGTGGTTGAAGAACCTCATGATTTTATGAATGTATTTTAATTCTCCTTGATGTATTCAAAATTGTCTTGAATTATGAATCTTAAGTATTTTTCTACTTGTACTAAATGATGTATTATTTTTTTTAATGAAGCATATTGAATTAGCCATTTTATTATAAAGAAATTCTATTGAAAATTTTTATAACGTACATTCTACCCTCCCAGACCCCACGTTGTGAGATTTCATTGGGTATGTTGTTGTTGTTGTTGTAATTTAATATTCGTCGCTTTCTGTAACCACCTCATCGTCGTCATCATTTTCATCACCCTCCTTACTTGCATTCTCTTATTCATCTTCTTCCCCTTGATTTATTTCTCCATCATCCTCGTTGTAGTCTAGATTTCAACTATCATCACTATGAGCGCTTTCTTGGTTGACACAATAATATGGCACTCCACAATCTAATGTTTGTGGTAAATATTTTGAAAGACCTATCCATTCTTGAATTATTGGATAAATTGGATAAGAAGAGTCTCGATGAAGATTTTTATTTTCTAACAGTTTCCAATGATCTTCTTCATACGCTCTTTAAAAATTAAGATCGTCCAAAGCATGATACATATCTAGTACTTTCTGCATTTTTAAAACAAAGCTTGTGGCACAACTAAATTTTGCTAGCGATATAATACCTCATAATCACGCTTTTTTTAATATAATTGAACTCATTGAAGCTTTTCACCGCAAATTATAGCTCATTCGGGGTTTGAGTAGTGTGCGTCACCCTCAATTATATGTCCAATAACTTTTAAATCAACATTGATACAAATTGATTGATTTTCAAAGGGCCGAAGAACAACATACCATTTTTCAGCAGATAAATCCGTATAACATCCTAATATCTCTTTTTCAAAATATGATTCAATTGTGTTTGTGTTTTTGTTTGTTTCTATCCTACCATGAGGCCTTCTTGAGCTACCCTCGCCTTTTTATCAATTTTGAACCAACTATTGAATGTAAGTTTTTTAGACATTTTTAAAATGTGAGTCTTTTTAACCGAATGAGTTATTTAAAAGTTCTGTTATATAAGTGTGTCATATTTTGCGCATGTAAAAGTTGTGCAACATAATTGTGTCATATAAAATGGTCAAAAGCAAGCATAGTGTTGTCAACTCAAGGATATCATTCCGAAACATCATATTTTGTGCATGTAAATATAAGTGTGTCATATAAAACGGTCAAAAGCGAGTATAATGTTGTCAAATCAAGGACGTCATTCTGAAATATCATATTTTGCGCATGTAAAAATTGCACAATAAATGTCTCATATAAAGCGGTCAAAAGCGAGCATAGTGTTGTCAAATCAAGGATGTCATTCTAAAACATCATATTCTGCGCATGTAAAAATTGCGCAATATAAGTGTGTCATATAAAGCGGTCAAAAGCGAACATAGTGTTGTCAAATCAAGGATGTCATTCCGAAACATCATAATGTAAAAATTGCGCAATATAAGTGTGTCATATAAAGCGGTCAAAAGCGAACATAGTGTTGTCAAATCAAGAATGTCATTCCGAAATATCATATTTTGCGCATGTAAAAGTTGCGCAATATAAGTGTGTTTTATAAAGCGATCAAAAACGAACATATTATTGACAAATCAAGGAGTAGTATATCACATGAATGACGAACAACTACCATTCACATTAAAACGAGTTATTATGTCAATTTGAAACCAATTTTCTGATATTGGTTCTATTATATGTTTTACCCCAACAGACATATTTGAAGCAATGGGTAAGACATGAAAACTAGATGATGATTTTAAATACGTAAATAACCCGAACCACAAATACAATCAACAATACAATAATATAATGATAGCTGAGTGGAATTGGCGTGTTAAGGAGGCTGAAATGCTAGGCACTCGGACTTAAACGTTCAAAAAGTCGTGCTACGTCTATGCCTCGTGGTACACCACAAGAGTTCAATTGTGTTTTCTTTTCACGCAGAGAACAATTGGATGAAAATGCGTTGCCTCAGGATAGAGTATGGTCAACATGGTTACGTCAGATTCAGATTCAAGTGGGATTCGGAATGTGAGATGTCCGATGAAGATGATTCTCCATGATTCTATTAATATTTTTTTTAAAAATAAAGTAGGTAGGTAGGTAATAGCTTTTCATTTTTTATTTTTAGGTAGGTAAGTAAGTAAGTAGCCTTTCATTTTTTATTAAACTACAACATATTCAATGTCGAGTAGTAGAAATGTAGATTGATCGGTATTCCTTCGAAATTATCCTATTAGCAGTGGTGATGATAGCTCAAATCATAACAGCTATTTGGGTAATTCGAGTTATCTTAATAACAATGAATTCAAGATAGACGATTTGAAACACACCTTTTGATAGAGCGTAATGATAATTTTTGCAATGTCAAATATTCAGATTCACGAGGATATTATTGTAGGTTACGTCGAGAATGGGTATATCGGCATGCCTAATCAGAATGTCTTATTCGTGACTTAGAAAATCTCAATGCTCAAATTCCAACAAGGTTCTCAATGACCATGCCTCGAACTGGTCAACATTCTTGTGAGGTTGTCGTATGGAGGATTAGAAAAAAAACAACAGAATGCTAGCAAGACGTTGTAGATTTTACATGCTAAAGTTGGCCGAAGAACAAGCATCATCAACGGGTAGAGAACCAACATCTACAGAAATAAGATGTCTTAAGAAATTCAAAATATTTTTTTGAGGACGATATTGAGGACTTCTATTTTCTGATGATGATTAGGGATTATTTTAGTTCACTTGCTTAGTTTTTGGGTCATTTAAGTTCCGGACTCACGATTTTATTTGTATTTTTAATTTATGACGAAGCCATCAATTTGAAGAAAATGTATATTTAATTTTGCTTTGATTGTTATTGTCTATTTTTAATTTATATAAGCGTCTTAGAGTTAATAATACATAAAAAGTTTAACAAATTCACAATTTGTAATGAAAACACAAATAAATTAGTACATAAAAGGTGCCGATTACATAATACATTTTAAAAAATAAAGAAAATACATAATACATGAAAATATGCAACTAGCAAAAAAAATATACATAGAAATAATAAACTTAACCGAAAATACATAAAAATAATAAACTTAGTAAAAAATACATAGAAATAATAAACAACAACAAGATAACACAAATCATCTTCCAAAATTTCAATTTATCTTTAGCATTTTTCTCGTGTTGAGTGTCTCTAAGGTTATCCTTGAAAAAAACTTTATTTTTCTTCGGATTCTTTTAGCAAAACCTCCAAAAGGTCAATTTTATTTTGAGCTTCCATAAGTTTATACTGCAAGTTAAACTTCATGATATCTCTAGTGATACGTGAAGTCGCGCTATCTTTATCAACATGAGGCTTTTTAAGCTTCACCGATACCATTTTATCCATGGCAAGAAAATAAGTTTTTGAAAGTAAAATATGTAGATAATGTGAAAAAAGTAAAAAACTCTAAACCCTAAAAACTTGTAAAAACACTTACATCGGACACCTTACAATGCCAAAAACGACGCCCCGAATTATCTTGGGTCCTTGATGTTCTGAGCTTACAATAATAACCGCAACCACAAACATCGGGTTCTATAGCAAAGTTTGATATTTCAGAGCTTTGAGACATAATTTTCGGAGGGAGGGGGTAAAGTATGGTAAAAGAGTGAAAATGAAAAGGGTGAAGAGTGACTTAAAAATGGCTAAGTCTGCTAGGGTTTATAATAACCCCTATAGCGCAGTAAATATCTGCACAAAAGGAGTTAACTGCGCAAAAAATTTTTGCGCAAAAAATACTTATATGACGTTTTTTATGAGGTATTTTAATTCAAAACCCCACTTTTCTAGACCATTTAAGTTCCGGACCCCTATTGCTAAGAAGTCAACAAAGTAAATGACAGTTTCCACCCAGTCTTCATGAGTGTTGGAAATTCACTTGATGTCAAAGATGGGTAGATGTAATTTTCAATGGATATTGAATTGGAAAGGGACAAAGCAGAAGAAACAAAAGTACTAAACAGACTAGCTTGTGTAAGAAGGAAAAAGGACAGCAATGGTCTGGAAATTAAAGGTACACTATATAGTATATATGGTACTATGGCTAGGTCATGTGGCACAAAGAGGCTTCTTTTTGCCCATGTTATATGTTTTGTAGGAGCGGTTTGTCGATGAAAAATCTTTTCAATTCATAAAATTCAACTTTTTAATTTTTTTTATTTTTCACCCGATGTTTGGTATAGGCGATGTTTTATTTTTCACCCGATGGGGGGATCACATTATACAATTTTTTTCCTTTTTTGTACTATAAATAAGATCATTCTTTGTATATACAGACACGACCAATCAATCAAACAACTCAATTTTTATCTATCTTTATCCTTTACTTTATTTATCATTTACTTTACTGTACTCAGATGCATTCATGTTTCTTACCTCTTAGTTTACTCATACCACCGTTCTAATGCTTTCTGGAGTAGTTGGGGAACCCATTGATGGAAATTAGAGTTCTGTTTTCAGCCCAAATCTCTTAAGTTAAGGAATTAATTTGTCTCCCGATACTGTCATCCTATAAAACGACAGAGAACAGAATTCAGGGTGAGAACACACTCCCTACCAAGAATTTTTCCATACCCAGTGCTCGAATCCGGGACCTCTGATTAAGGGAGGAGCAGCTCATCCATTGCATCACATCCTTTGGTGGTATTTTTTATTAAAAAAAATCAAGTAAAATGCATGTTCAACTATAACTTCAATTTTCAAACATATTTTTTCAACTTAATTTCAAATACTACGCTTATTATACCGCATTTTTATATCCAAACACCTACTTATTCTCTCCATCATTGAGGTTACTAAAGATAAAATGTTTAAATAAATAATATTGTGTTTAACTAGCTTTTTTAGATAACAAATCAAGTTTGAAGTAATTAAAAGTAACATAATTTTATACGTTTTATTCGAATTGTTGTGGTGGGGGTGGGCGTGGGTGGGGGATTCTTTTTCATGTAAGATGGAGCAAGTATTAGCTCCGTAGGGATGTTAACTTCCATTCATAGACAAAGGCAAGGGTGGATTTGATTGCATTTGTTTGTTATTGGAACCAACGTGAGCTATGATACTATGATAGGGAAATTGTTGCCAGAATCCAAAAGTATAAGGTTTTCGTAATTGTCATAATTTTCCTTTTAATATGTTTATTTTATTTTGTATCTTCTATTTCAAGTAGTGCAAACAATTTCTTACAGAAATACAGGATAAGATCACGTACAATAGACCCTTGTGATCCGGCTCTTTTCCGGACCTCGCACACCAACCCCTTTTTTCTATTTAAGTTATATTTAATATTTCAAAATATTTAACTTACAGGTGGTAGGCTGTAGGTTGTAGGTTGTAGCACACAAAATTGTTTGCATCACTTTTGTACGACAAAAAATATCTTATGATCCGATTGTTCCTAGGATCCCAATTTTGTAAACTTTGGTAGGATCAATACTTTCCTCCTCATTAAGTAATGTGCGAAAAAGACTTTTATCTTAATAATTCTCCAACAATTAAACATTTTTCTTGGCGTTGTATCTTCTGCCAATTCTGTAAAAAATAAATTTTCCAAAAAAATATCGTTGTGGAAAACCAATCATAAGTAATCTTTTAAGAACTTTCTCACACGTGAGTTCCATACAAAGACCCCTTATACACGATACCTTTTTAATGTGAGTTTCCATTTCTATGGAGGAAAAAGCAGAAAAATGGGGCTCTAGCGATTGAAAACATGGAGTAACCATGTTGAGACCCAAGGTACAAATTCCAGAGAACGTGACATTAGGCAAAAAAAATCATTTAGGTTTGAGATAATGGTCAAAAATACATCTGAACATTCAATTTCTCGTGAGTTTTCTATCTAAATTAACATGTGTGCGAGTTTTCCACTGGAACAATGAGGTAGAAAAAGTGAACAACTAATAATTGATGGGTATTTTAATAAATAGATGGTGATAGTTTAAGTAGAAAACCCGCACACCTAATAGTTCAAGAAGAAAACTCATGAAAAAGTGATAGTTCATGTTGGATATTGTAAAGCAGTACGGGAAGTAAATAAATATTACAAGTGTTCGAAAGGATAAACAAGTAACCAATATTCAGAACTGCTGCAAGCTTGGTTGAATGTTGAATCTTGATAACCTGAAACCAAGAAACACTAAATCTGGATTGTTACAACTGTGTGATGAGTCGAGAGATGGCTCTCTGTCCTTAAGACAAAATTGCCCCGTATATATGCTTTTACGTTAACGGGAAATAGTCTCCCAAGATAAAACAACAACTAATCAACACTACAAAGCAAATAGGTTGATTCTGACGAAGAAAACAAACACGAAACGACTTGCTGAAGAATAGAAAATGAAGGAAGAGTTTTCTATTTTCGTCCCAACGTTTCTGCTCACGTTTTGGACTTTCTGTTTTGTCTTTGTGTATATAGATGTTGTCTCATTTTTGCTGTGTATATTTTGTGTTTGTGTGTAACACAATTGAGCCAAAAAGCTACAATATATAGCATAAGGGAGGGACTCCTCAACTGCCAAAACATGACTGTTAATGTCCATTAGTGAGGGTTGTTAATGGCAGGTTTAATGCTCCAAAAATTAGCCCAAACGGTAGGCAGACACTTTCTGCCTTCCGTTGTTGTCAAATTCATCTTCCCAAAAACTACAGGGACCAAACTGTAAATATTAAACAATTTGGGGTCCAAAGAGATATTATCAGAAGAAGCCCAAGACCCACGACCCATGACCCGAGACCCGAGCCCGGACCGGATGGGACGGGACGGGCGGGCGGCGGCGCGCGTGTAGGCTTAGCCTTGAACCAAAGCGCATCTAGGTCCTCCTTCTTTCAAACACATGGATTACCCCTTGGGGTCCCAAACCCTTAGCCAATTATGAGACTTATAAAGAGAGCAATTCTTCCTTTTTCCACCGATGTGGTAGATTTGTTCCACACCATATTTCCATGCCTCAAACACCTTACTTCATGGACCAATATCTCTTTCATTTCTTAACGAAATTTGACGATTCTTGGCCCTACGGTCATCTACTCACTTAGTAGATTATGCACGTGTGAAGAGACAAAGCCTCCAATATGCTGAACCCTAGTGTTTAATTCATTAAATATGGGTGGACGCACCTCCCCACCAAAGACAAATTTCCAACAATCCCCTCTTGAAAGAGATTTTGGCGCACACACATGGTGCCTACTTTCAACAATCTTTCAACGAAAAGATATTGCATTAGGAGAGGTAGCTTCTGCTTTGAACCTTCCCTAGTTGAATACCATCGGACTTACTTACTGCGCGGTGAACGTGATGTCTTGAACCGTCAGTGTTTAGTGTAAGCCAAGATAGTGATACCAACACAATAACTCTCCTTATTCGTTTTCTTCTTATTGTTTTATCCGTTGTGGCCGTGGACACACTTGGATTCTTAAGTGCGTTCTATCCTCGCACTTAAATAGGTGATCTCCTACAAGGTATCCTGCTATACCCCCACTTCACAAGTGTTAGGAATCATTAAAAGTTTTCCAACCTTAACCTCAATCGTTTGAGGATTGTTAAAGGTTTGGAAACTTAACCTTTACCCACCATACAGGTAGCACTTTAATGTCTATCGCGGAAACATCTTTGGATTCATGTTTCCCTACAGAAATCATCATCCGAGGTGCTCTTGCTTCCACCGAAGCGCTCAACTGAACCTTTTGCAGCTTAATTTTCCCATTTAACCAAATTCTTGGGATCTCCATTCAGTATGGTTGGGTTACCACAACAAAGGTTCGTATTGTTTGGGTTTAAGCCCATTCCCCTAGACAGGCAGAACACTTGATCTCCGGGTAGTCCCTTAGTTAAAAAAAAAGGTCTGCTATATCCTTTGATTAGTAATCAAGGAAGTGACACACATGATAATCAATTGTCATACGGTCTTATGTCTCCGACAGATCCTGACAGATATGTCCAGACGCCGTCATCCGTGTCCTTCCTGAAGCCGACTGGTTAGCCACAGTGTATAACTGCTGAAGGCACGGGTTTCTCGCAATAAGGGACGTCCTCTAAGGAGTCATGAAGTTACTCAACTTCTTTCATGCTTTGTATAAAGCGATAAACTCCGATTCCATCATGAATCGGCCGATACAAGATTGCTTAGAGGATTTTCCAAGACCCATCATACACATTTACTTGTGGTTTTGGTTTTCTTCATATCTGATGTCCAGTTTACATCACCGTGTTCTCCCAGAATCGCTGGACATCCAGAATACCATAATCCATAGATAAGCGAATATTTCAGATATAGTCATATCCGACTTAACGTCTTCTATCGATCATTTTCAGAATCATGAGTGATCCTTAGTTCAACTGATCTACTTTGTAGGTCGATACCAGGTCGGTTGTAGTGTGTACAATACATTGAACTACATGTGACCTGCACATATCGCTCATTTTCTATGGGTGCACCATGATTCCAATAAGTTCTATGATTCATATCCATTGGTGGCTTCAACGAGACTGCAATTATCTCACAACTGAGTTTGGAGTTAGACCAGTCCGTTAGATGTCTTAGAAATCCAATTCCTAAGATGTCATCTGTGATACCCGTATCTTTTGTTTCAATATAACTTCCACTTTCAGACTGTTGATTTTCCAATTGTTGGCTTTCTAACTTTAGAGTCAATGTTTCTGTGGTCAGATTCATTGTTTATGTTTTATCTGAAACTTCCAGGACCAAAATGTAAATATTTCATGGACCAAAATGAAAGTTCAGGAAGAAGCTCAACAGTCCAGCAAACCAACTCTGATCCTCCCCTTCCAACTCTCCGGTTAGGAAGGCTGTTTCAACATCCATTCCACGCAAGATTGCAATAGCCCTGGATGTTAAGCTATTCACAGGGAAGCACATGTACAAGTAGCCCAGGCCTTATACTCGTCAGTAGATCTATCTACTTTGTACTCACTTTTGAGTATCCTTTTTCACAACCTAAAGGTTCTTTTCCCGGAGGAAGATCAACCATTACACAAGTATGGTTCTATATGATGGAATCTATTTCTCTCTTTGTAGCTTCTTTTCAAAGCAGCGCTTCTGGAGATGACAATCAATTGTTAATTGTCCATGGTTCATTCTCAACCATACAAGCTAGAAGGCCTAGAACAAGTCTTTGTTCCCCTCTTTGCTCCGTCTCGATTCAACATCTAAATCTCTGAGTTCTGCAGATCTAGAATGTTAAGTTCCTGATAGTCAGCAACTTCCGAGTCCTGTAGATATGGAACATCTAGTTCCGGACAGTCAGGCCCTCGCGGGTTCTTGCTAACCTTGAGCAATTACTTCTTTTTCCTTCTTAAGGAAAGTTATCCTCAAAGAATTCAACATACTTTGACACTAAGAGGCGATAAGCACTGCTGTTATTTACAGATTCGGTGGATATGCAATCTACAATCTTAGGTCCAACTTGACCTGTTTCGGTATTCCAACTTTTACCAAGCCACCCCACATCACAACATTTGTATGTGAGACCCTTTCCATGTTTCACACGGAGAGTTATCTTTATCCTTATGCGTATTTCTGTTGAGAATCGCATTAGCAGTAAGGATCGCCTTGCCCCACATATTTTGGGCGT
Organism: Anisodus acutangulus; assembly: GCA_029783415.1. Classification (NCBI taxonomy): domain Eukaryota; kingdom Viridiplantae; phylum Streptophyta; class Magnoliopsida; order Solanales; family Solanaceae; genus Anisodus; species Anisodus acutangulus. The sequence continues at coordinate 21,789,884 of CM056503.1, forward strand.
ACGGCTTTGCTCTTGGCTAACACCGTTGGACTGAGGTGAGTAATGAACAGTCGTTTAATGAACGATGCTTCACATTGTCCCCCTCTATCACTACAAATTCCTCAATCCGTAGGCTTAGTTGATTTTTAACTTCTGCTTTGTGCGCTTATTCTCTTAAACAACTTCATCTTTGCTTTTCAACAAACAAAGGATGCAATACGTTGTACCATTATCAATGAAGGTCACAAAGTACTTGTCTCCCCCCTCTATTTTGTATAAACTTCAAATCACCTAAGTAGGTGTGACTAAGTTTTAGAGGAGCGGTGCTTTTTTTGCTATTCCCTTGACGGAACTTGGAAATGTGATTTTACCTCTTCGCCTACCTCACATTCATTTTGAGGGTTTATGTCAAAATAAGGAAACAATCTCAACATCGTTAGCTTTTGAATGACTTTCTATTTAACGTGTCTTAATCTATGATGGCATAGATGCACAGATTACAAATATATCATTCATTTGGCTACAGACATACTGTACCATTCTTAGTTATTACAGACCTGTTGGACTAGTCTCAAACCAGCTTGACCAACAACGTCCCTTAAACCAAGTTTGGGACATGTATCACCTCCTTTTAGAGTGATCCCATTCCCTGAAGTCCTATTGAGGACAACATCTCCAACCCCTTCTACTTTAGAGGTGGCGTTGCTTCACATGAACAACCTATTGCCCGTGGTTAGGGCGTAACCAGATCATATGTGATCTGTATACTCTGGTCCACTTCAGTTGCTTTGGTAGACTGAGTGTCCAATTTATTTTCTGCCTTTATTTTGGCCTTCAGATCATTTAAGACCTGGAAAACTCTGGCCCACTCCAGTCGCCCGTAGGCTTTGTATGACTGAGTGTCTAATATCATCCTATCAAAGGAATTTTGGCCCCACTCCAGTCGCCCATAGGCTTTGTATAACTGAGTGTCCAATATCATCCTATGAAGGATCTTCTGCCAAATAGTGTGACAGGCTCAACGTCTTTAGCTTTTAGTCTTCTTCCGTTATGATTGGTGCCCAGACAATTCTTGGCGCTTACTTAAGAGTGGTAACAGTTTTCGCACAGTTAGTGGATCTTTCTCCCTCGTATGTGTGAACATACTTTACACACTTTTAATAATTACACTTAAAAGAACGGATCTTTTTAAGTCGTTTGCAAAATCCAATCTTTAAACGGGAAGGAAGGTGAGATTAAACTTCTGATTTTAAAGCGTACGGTATATAAATTATTTCGGAAAACATTTTCATATTCCTCCTTACTTTAAGCACTTTTTAATCAGACATCATTTAATCTTATTCATGACAAAGAAGAAAAATTACTTATCCCAATTTTGGATTCTGGCCTACTTCAGTCACTTCATCAGACTGAGTGTCCATTTCCTCCTTACCATAATTCAGATCCTTTGTCTGGGACAGATATAGGCCTTCTTCTACAAGATAGAAACACATCTTCATCTTTCTCCTCTTGTCCCAGTTGACATCCTCAGCCTCTCGTGAGCGCTTGTTCCCACCACTCTCAGGAGTGGTGACACCATGAACACGTTGACCTTCAACAGTATAATTATCACTATCTTCTACCAGAAAACCACAGCCATATCCAGATTTGGTCACACAACTTTCGACCGACATCTTTCGAACACTAATTCAATCTTGTCTTAAGCTTGTTGGATATTGTAAAGCAGTACGGGAAGTAAATAAATATTATAAGTGTTCGAAAGGATAAACAAGTAACCAATATTCAGAACTGCTGCAAGCTTGGTTAAATATTGAATCTTGATAACCTGAAACCAAGAAACACTAAATCTGGATTGTTACAACTGTGTGCTGAGTCGAGAGATGTCTCTCTGTCCTTAAGACAAAATTGCCCCGTATATATGCTTTTACATTAACGGGCAATAGTCTCCCAAGATAAAACAACAACTAATCAACACTACAAAGCAAATAGGTTGATTCTGACGAAGAAAACAAACACGAAATGACTTGCTGAAGAATAGAAAAGGAAAGAAGAGCTTTCTGTTTTCGTCCCAACGTTTCTGCTCACGTTTTTGACTTTCTGTTTTGTCTCTGTGTATATAGATGCTGTCTCATTTTTGCTGTGTATATTTTGTGTTTGTGTGTAACACAATTGAGCCAAAAAGCTCCAATATATAGCATAAGGGAGGGACTCCTCAACTGCCAAAACATGGCTGGTTAATGCTCCAAAAATCAGCCCAAACGGTAGGCAGAAACTTTCTGTCTTCCGTTGTTGCCAAATTCATCTTCTCAGAAACTCCAGGGACCAAACTGTAAATATTAAATAATTTGGGGTCCAAAGAGATAATATTAGAAGAAGCCCACGACCCACGACCGGACGACCGGGCGGCGGTGGCGGTGGCGCGCGTGTGAGTTTAGCCTTGAACCCAAGCACATCTAGGTCATCCCTCCTTTAAACACATGGGTTACCCTTTGGGGTCCCAAACCCTTAGCCAATTATGAGACTTATAAAGAGAGCAATTCTTCCCTTTCCCACCGATGTGGTAGATTTGTCCCACACCATATTTCCATGCCTCAAACACCTTACTTCGTGGACCAATATCTCTTTCATTTCTCAATGAAATTTGACGATTCTTGGTCCTTCGGTCATCTACTCACTTAGTAGATTATGCACGTATGAAGAGACAAAGTCTTTAACATGCGGAACCCTAGTGTTTAATTCATTAAATATGGGTGGACGCACCTCTCCACCAAAGACAAATTTCCAACAGTTCATACGTGATTTTGATGATTAACTCTTTAAGGGTTGATGGACGAAATTCCTCGCCATATATATTGGTGTGAAGTAACTGGTATTCGATTGATTAGTCAAGGGACTAAGGAAGGTTTGAATTTCATAGAGGTCGGCGACACTAAATGGGTAGCTGTAGTGATTTTTTTAAATGAGAAATTCCACCAAGAGTCTTCATGGAGTCTTATAAATCCACTTGTTGTCCAAAATGGGTAGTAGTTGTGATTTTTAAAATTTTCATTGATAGATTCTGACTCTGAATACGGAAAAAACAAAAATAAAAGAAAAAGTCAGAGGGTAGATAATATTCGCTCTGTCTCAATTTAGGTAATATCATTTTCTTTTTTAATTATTTCAAAGAAATATTATATTTTTTTATTTGATAACTATTTAATAATGTCATTTCTATTTTATACTTATTGAGTCTCACTTAATTTTAGAAATGTACTTATTGTGAAGAAAAATTAGCAAAAGAAAATATTAAAGTAAGGACAATTTAATAAATATAACAAAGTATTTCCTTACTTAAAATTTCGTGCTTGATTAAATAGTACCACAAAAATTGAGAAAATAAGTAACTATTATAGGTGACTAATTGGCTATGTGGTGCTAAGAGGTCTATTTTTTTCGATGTTTCTTAGAAGTTAGATGTGGTCAATGTGTTAGTTCTATGTGGGGAATTGAGGTTTTATATATACCTGGACAAAAGCTGGGCGGTTCCATCTATTTTGTTTGTTTCTTCTCAAATTGACTTGAGCTATGAGTGAATGATAGGGATATTTGTTTGTGATAGTGGAAAGCAAGAAAGAAAAAATTAAGGTTTCTTGATTGTATACTACTTTTTTGATAAGTTAACAAATTTAAAATCTTTGATAATATTGGGATTTTAAATTTTGGATCATCGTAATTTGTTTTTTCAGATTTTTTATAGTATTTTTGTCTTGGCTTTTTATAATATTTTGAATTGCGTGTGTCGAGGATCTATCAGAAATAGTTTATCTATCTCCCAAAATAAAGATAAAGTATGTATACTCTACCTTTTTCAAATTTCATTTTGTGAAATTTCATCAGGTATGTTATTGTTGTTACAGTTGGTGATTTAGGAGTTGATCTTTTTGAAGAACTCGAAACCGCAGATAGCATGGAAAATATTACTGGGAGTTATTACTACCTTCTCATTTCAAAATATCAAAGAAAATAAATTATCTAAAAAATAGTAAAATAATAGGATCTTTGAGTGTTGAAAATAGGTAAAAAGAAAAACGGTAAATAATTTGGAACAAAAGGAGGTATTACATTTTGCTGAAAAGTTATCATTTATGGGTAGTTCTTACTCGCACATGATATTTAAATTTAACTAAGTAATTTTATCATAGTAATTAAAATTAAAGTGCTAATACATATATTTAATCATGATTAAGTTATAAATAAGTACTATATGAAAGATGCATAACTTACATTCATTGATTTGGTATAAACATCGAATGCGAATAAATTTTTGATAAATATGAATAAAGACACAACTTACATTAATTCATTCATCTATTGTAAACATCGGATGAGATTTTTTATAAATAAATAAATATATATAGAGAGAAGACACATCATTTATATTAATTGATTTGATATAAACACGCAATGCAGATAACTTTTTAAAGTTGAAAGGAGTAGGGAGTGCATCAAATTCCTGTATGAATATTCAGAAGATGGGAGGACTTATTATTATATCTAGAATTTGATTGATGGTTGTGTTCGCAATAAATTTTGCTATCAGAAAATAAATAACTGCAGTACTAAAATATATGTGAAAAAATTATTTTATTGATTATTTTGTGAGTACAACTCGAGATGCATCATTTGATTTTAATTTTTGTGTTGTTCGTCTTGATTTGAGGGCCAATGTAGTGTCTTTATCGAATGAGGGATGGACTTCTGTTGATATGTGTTGGTACTCTATTGTACTTTATAAAGCAGTACGGGAAGTAAATAACTATTACAAGTGTTCGAAAGGATAAATAAATGGTCAATCTTCAAAACTGCCTCAAACTTGTTGTGTCTTGAATCTTGATAACCTTGCAAAGCCAATGTTGAGAACTGTCGCAAGCTTGTTGTGTCTTGAATCTTGATATCCTTAAATCAAGAAACAACTAAATCTGGATGGTTACAACGTTGTGTGTTGAGTCGAGTGATTGCACTCTGTCCTTAAGACAAGATTGCCCCGTATATATGCTTTTACGTTAGCGGGCAATAGTCTCCCAAGATAAAACAACACTTTAATCTCAACGCTACAAAGCCAATAGGTTGAGCCTGCCGAATAAAACAAATATGAATCGACTTGCTGAAGATATGGAATAGGAAGGAAGAGTTTCTCTTCTCTTCTGTTTTGTCTCTGTGTATATAGTGTGTCTCTGTTGTGTATATCTTGTGTATATGAGGGTTTGCTCACTGTTTTTCAGTCACGTATTGCACTGATTTTCACCACTGTTTTGGACAGATTTAGGCCACTATTTTGTGCTTTTTTCCAACTGAAATGTGCTGCTATTTTCGTCTATTTTCTGCCACTGAATTGAGCCAAAAGAGACTCAATATATAGCATGGAGGAGGGGCTAAACAACTGCCCAAAACATGGCTGTTAATGGCCATTAGGAGGGCATTAAAACAACCAAGTAATGGTTGTAAATGGCTATCAAGAGGGGCTGAATTATGGACATGAAGGAGGGTGATAATGGAGGAGTTAATCAGCCAAGTAATGACTGATTAATGCCTCAAAAAACAGTCCCAACGGTAGACAGAAAGTTTTCTGCCTACCGTCACCTTCCCAGAAACTCTGGGGACCAAACTGTAAAACTTCAGGGACCAAACTGTACATAAGAAACTTCAGGGATCAAACTGTACAGCTGACAATGTTCTCTGGTCCAAAAAGATAATATCAGAAAGTCCCCACAGCCCAAAGCCCGTGACCGGACGGGCGCGCGGCGGCGCGCGTGTGGGCTTAGCCTTGAACCTATGCACATCTAGGTCCTCCCTCCTTTAAACACATGGGATACCCCTTGGGGTCCCAAACCCTTTACCAATTAGAGACTTATATAGAGAGCAGTTCTTCCTATTCCCACCGATGTGGTAGATTTGTCCACACCACATTTTCATGCCTCAAACACCTTACTTCGTGGACAAATATCTCTTTCATTTCTCAATGAAATTTGACGATTCTTGGCCCTACGGTCATCTATTCACTTCGTAGATCATGAATGTGCGAAGAGACAAGGTCTCCAACATGCGGAACACTAGTGTTTAATTCATCAAAGATGGGTGGACGCATCTCCCCGCCAAAGACAAATTTCCAACAATATGTTGAATCTTCGAAGAACTTAGAGCATCACTTTGGATTGTTCTTGAGGGAAGACGTCTCTCGAACTCTCTTTCTTGTTGAAAACCTTTTGCCGTTCCTCTCCTTGCGTCTTGTCATGATGCTATGCCAATTTCCAGATCTCTTCAAAAGGGGATATGTGACCCCTTTATATAGGTGTGAGCTAGAACTTCATGGTATTTTGAGCTCCAAGTAATTCTAACAAACCTTGGGTTAGAAAGATGTGGGTTGTGCTTGTCTTGTAGAGGCCCAATTTAATGGACTAATCAAAATGTAATTTGAATTTTCACTCAATTCATATAATTTTAACTTAAATAATTAATCCGACTTTCTTAATCAAAATTTGTCTTGATCAAAATATCAAATAATTTAGAGTTTAATTCAAATTTTATATAAATTAATTTAATTAAAATTTTGATGTCCACATGTTGCCCTAGATAGATACTTTAAAAGTATAATATTCAAGCAGATTCAGTACCATGTAATTGAGAACCTAATTGACTAATGTGAAGTATGAAAAGAATAAACTCAAGAAGACTGACAAACAATTCCATCTGGACCCATTATCAAGAACACTTTGGATCATTCCATAAGGTTATTCCTTTTTCCTAGGATTGACAGATTCAAGATTTTTCAGGTTATATTTTTTAAAGATTTGACTTATTAGTGGAATTATTTTTAGATTGATTAGTGGAGAATCAAGATTAGAGTTACAATTTAATGGTTATAACTTCTCTATACCTCATCAATCAATCAATATATATATATATATATATATATCCAAGAAAGCGATCGTTTACGTCAAGAATAGAGGCCGTTAAGGATGTACTTACTTCTACTTTTCTTCATTGAGATTGGGTTAGTGTTCCGTGACTGGCCTTTCTCTTGTTGTTGTCGAGTGCCTGCAGCTTGACTTCTTTCATTCTTGCTTTGTTCTTTCTCTTCATGCAAATCGAAGACATAGAAAAAGTGACGTGACACCTTTTTTTGGGCAATGATCCTATTTATTTATTTTCTCATTTTTTGACAATTTTTCTCATTTTTTGACAATTTTTCTCATTTTTTTGACAATTTTTCCTCCTCTATCCTATTAGTTTAGCTTATATTAAAAAGCATAAAAGTCTCTTCCCTTCATAATCATTATTTATTTTCTAATTAAACACAGCAATTAATACATATTACTACCTATGCCTTTTCATCTTCTTAATCGATTGTTTTTGTTCATTTTTTCGTTCATGAACAACCATTTTAATCTCCAATTAAATTTAATAATTAATACATATTAATGTCCATTTATGTGCCATTTTGTCTTCTAAGGTTCATCCATTATATAAGTTTATTATTAAGTTGAGAAAAATAATGTTGTAACTCGTAGGGATCTTCCTCTTCCAATTGGTTCATCCAATTAAAATTATGCACAAGATAGAGTAGACCAATGGTGATTACTTGCTCATCAAGCAGTTTAAGAGAGTAATATTCTTTATTTTTGGCTGCGTTTTGTTATGTTTTCTATGTTCTATTTTGTTTGAAGATAGAGTAGAACAATGGTCATTATTTGCTCATTCAGCAGTTTAAGAGAGTAATATTCTTTATTCTTGGCTGCGTTTTGTTATATTTTCTATGTTCCGTTTTGTTTGATGTGTTGGTTTGATTTTTTTTATTTTTATTTTGGATCTATCAGTTGTTGTTGGTGTTATTGCAGGTTCAAGATTGCTATGTGTGATAGTGGTTGATGTCAATACGTTATACTTTGTCGTTTGGTAGGAGAGATATGATGAGATTGAATTATTAGTCTCAAGTATTGAAATTATTCCACGTTTGATTGGTGAGATAACTCATTTGGTATTCCACTCAATTTCATCTATATGAGATAAACGTGGGATAAATTATCCTATATGGATGGTGAAATAAGTTATCGCGGAGAACCTGAGAAGATTTGGTAGTTTTGAGATGAGGATCAAAAAGAGTTTGGCAACTATCATAATTCAATTAAATATGTTCGGTTTCTTTTATCATATATCAGAATTAATTATGTACCAATTTTTTTTATTCTGTCCGCTTTTTAGCTGCTGTGACGGCAATGATATTTTTTAGATTTATAACTTGGAGGTTCTGTATTACATGTGTGGTCCATTAATTATCTGTTATTATGGTGTATTGAATAATTATGAGCAGAAAAGAATAGTCAAGAAGAAGCCAACGTCAAATGAAGTTTCTGACGAAGGACAAGGCTAAGGATGTGAAGAAGCTTCCCAAAATGGTGATTTATGTTGCCGCCACCCGTTCCTATTTTTAGACTACTAAATGTTGAATACTATGAGATGAACTTTCATATAAGATGTATGCTAACTATGAGAGTATAAATATCATCTTATTACCTTTCAAAAAAGAAAATATAGCGGTTTGTACTACAAATATTAACTAAAAGTTTTTCGTTACAAAATGGTACAAATATATTTATGTTGTTACACAAATGGGCGTAAATTTCGCAAATGATCACTTAACTGTCATTTTTTTTCATAAAAGTCATTTAACTATTATTTTTAACACAAAAATCACTTAACTTTGAGTTACTAACACAAAAGTCATTAAAATCACTTTCTTCTGAATAGCTTATTTTATTTTAATTAAAATCTAATAAATAAAATTTTAATTTAAAAACTTCAACCCGACCCAAAACCCAAATGAAAAAAGTAAATAACCTTTCATATTCTTTCATTTTCCCTACCATTTTAACATGTTTGAACTATCAGCAAATCCTGAAAGTCACAAAACCGAACCTTTTTATCTGCTAAAAAAAATGTTTCTTCTCCTAACTAAAAGATAACCTGTTTTATACTCCCTCCTTTTCAATCTACGAGGTACCTTTAATTTCACCGAACCTTTTTATCTGCTAAAAATATGTTTCTTCTCCTAACTAAAAGATAACCTGTTTTATACTCCATCCTTTTCAATCTATGAGGTACCCTTAATTTCGATTCATGACAGTGAATTGATTTAATTTTTAGGCTAAGTTGAATATTAAAAAGCATACCAAAAGTGTGATAAATTGCTATTTTTCTCATATCATGATGAAAAAATACATTATTAAATATAGGTCAAAGTGTATATAATTTAAATCTCAAAAAATAAAAGTGTCACATAAATTGAAACATATAAAGTACTTTTTACCGGTTATTCTTAAAAGTCTCTCAGTAAAATGTTATATTGCCATCATAAATTTCAAATTTACTTGATAGAAACTTACCTGCCTTATTTTTAAGTTATTAATTTTAGGAGTTGTGACCGCTTATGATATGTTGAATAAATAACTTTTACACTATAAAGTATTATTTCTTTAGCGGGTCATTTTCCTTATGATTTAAATTGCTAATTTCATAAATTATTAACAATTATGCATAGAGTAATAAATATTTAAGAGCTTAAAAATGTAAAATAAATACAAAGTAAAAGATACAGTAATTTTAAAATAGGGAAAAAGGAAGAATATGAAAGGTTATTTTTTTTCATATGAGTTTTGGGTCGGGTTGGGTTGAACCTTTTAGACTAAAATTTTATTTATTAAATTTTAATTAAAAAAAGTAACAAATAAGTTATTCACAGAAAAATGGTTTAGTGACACCTGGAAGTGATTTTAGTGACTTTTGTGATAGTTGTTCAAAATTAAGTGACTTTTGTGAAAAAAAAAAGGTATGGTTATGTGATCATTTGTGAAATCAAATATATCCTTTTCGCTGACCGAAAATGTTCTAAAAAAATCGTTTAGCTTATTTTTTAATTAAAAAAATATCTCATCGCTTTAAAAAAAAGTCTACTCATTTTTTTAAGTAGACATATTTTGTAAAGTCACATGGTAATTTTTTTCTAGTGGATCAAGTCCGATTTACTTAAAAAACATAACTCTGTGGCTTTAAAAAAATAAGTATACCATTTTTTTAAAAGGAACCAGACCCGACCCACCAGAAATAAATTACCATGTGAATTTAGAGAAATATGTCTACTCAAAAAAATGGGTAGCCTTTTCTTTAAAGTCCCGTGGCATTTGTTTTAATTCAAAAATAAGATAAATGATTTTTTTTTAAAAACAATACGTCAGGAAAACGGGTATATTTGTATCATTTTGTAATGGCATGGGTATATATCCACCACTTTTATAAATGACGTATATCTGCTCTAAATCACAAAGTTGAAGAAAAAATATTTACATCTTTGCCCTTTTCTTAATTCAACAACTACTATACTTCACCAATTAATGAACGTTGATTGGTACACACGATTTTTTTTAAATGAGTTTTGGAGGTTGAGTTAAGAGGAAATAGTGGTTGAAGCATAATTCTTCTTTTGAAGCAGTGTGGGTGAAGGTTAAGTTTCCAAAACCTTTAATGATTCTCACCGGTTGAGGTTAAGTTTGGAAAAAATTTTAATGGTTCCTAACACTTGTAAAGTGGGGTATAGCAGGATACCTTGTAGAAGACCACCTATTTAAATGCGAGGACAGACCACCTCAAATGAACGCACTTAAGAATCCAAGAAGTATCCACGGCCACAACGGACAAAACATTACAGAAAACTGAGTAGAGGAAGTTGTTGTGTTGATACCGTTGACTTAGCTTACACTAAACACTGACGGTTCAAGACATCACGTTCACCGTGCAGTAAGTAAGTCCGATGGTATTCAACTATGGAAGGTTCAAAGTGTATGCTACCTATCCAGATGGAACAACGGTCCGCTGAAAGATTGATAGAAAATGCACCATGTGTGTACGTCAAAATCTCTTTCAAGAGGGGATTGTTGAAAATTTACTAAATGTGGAAATAAGTATATCCCATTAATTTATGACTCGAACAATTGGGCCCGCACGCCGGAAACGTCATTTCCACACACGTGCACACATAGTGTCAAGTAGCAAATTTCATTAGTGAAAGAGATATTGGTACGTATGTAATACGTTTGAGACATAAAATTATGGACGGTTATTGGCCAAATGACAAAGTATTCCACGTTGGTAAAGGAAGGAAGAAGTGTAAGATGAAATGAGTCAGAAATCGCCGCGGAGCCGTGAAGGGCCGCGACGCCACAACCGCCGGAGCCGCGGCGCTAAATGGTTGGGCAGTCACTGGAGCCGCGGCGCTTCGGAGGCAGAATGCTACGACGGTAAGTTGGAAAACTCTGACGTTTGGGCTGGTTTTGGAGCATTGATTCTCTATTACTTGCCACATGAATTCAGCCATTATTTGGCTGAATGTAACCCCTCAATCAAGTGCAATTACATGGCTATTGAAGACCATTAGTTGACTAGTTGATGAGTCTTCTCCTTACACTATAAATTGAGGTCTTTGGCTCAATTGAAACACACTACACTTAAAAAATACTCTAAATTTTCTGATTTCATATTCTTCCTCTCTAGCAAAGTCACTATACTCAAAGTTCTTCAAGAGTAACACTTGAGTTTCCTTTGCTCACTTGTTAAAGTTGTTGTTGTATCTTGGAAGATTATTGCTCAATACCGTAAAAGGAGATATACAGGACAATCTTGTCATAAAGACAGAGTGCCATCACTCGACTCATCAAATCACACAAGCAGTTTGTTAAGGTTTTGATTTCAAGTTTTATTGTAATAGTTTGTTTATCCTTTCTACTATTGTAATAGTTACTTACTTCCCGTTCCCTACAACAATTGTATCCCAACAATTTTAAGACAAGATTTGTTGTAAGTTAGAAAGATGACTGGTATAAATCAAATTACTTCTGATTCTGATGTTGCTGCTCAAGGCAATCCCTCTGCCTTCCCCACTGCTCAAGGCACTCCTAATGCCTTTCCGGTTGCTCAAGGCTCATCCAATGCCTTTACTGCCACTCAAGGGAATGTTGTCGTTCCTCCATCCGCTGGATTTCACCATGAACGCCCTGAAAAGTTCATAGGGTCAAACTTCAAGAAATGGCAACAAAAGATGTTCTTCTATCTGACTGTTATGGGAATGACACGTTTCCTAACAGAAGATCCTCCACAAACTGGAGATGAAATGGACCCTTCACCTTCTGAAATGGGTGAAGGGGGCCTAGGTATCCATGTCATTAATGGCATGAAGATGGTTCTTGATTCATGGAGTCATAGTGATTTCATGTGTAAGAATTACATATTGAACTACTTGTCAGACCCTCTCTACACAGTGTATTGCACCGTTGGCACTGCCAAAGAGTTGTGGGAGAAGCTACAAAAGAAGTACAACACACAAGATGCATGTACTAAGAAATTCATCGTTGGAAAATTTCTGAAATTTCAAATGGTAGATAGTAAGACAGTGATGTCCAAGTCTAGGAATTCCAAATGATTTTACATCACCTGGATTTGGAAGGTATGAAGCCAAACGAGCAGTTTTTGGTTGTATAACTGATTGAAAAGTTACCTCCTTCGTGGAATGAGTTTATCAGCTACTTAAAGCTCAAGACAAATGAGATGACCTTTGAAGAACTTATTATCAAACTCCAAATTCAGGAAGATAATAAGAAGGCCTTGCCTAGGGGTAAACAACTCGCTGAGGCAAAGGCAAATCTGGATGAGGCCAAAGGGAACCTAAGCAAGAAGCACAAGTTACAGAAAGACGGCAAGACCCAAGCAGCGAAGAAGTTCAAAGGAAACTGTCACCACTGTGGGAAACCTGGTCACATGATCAAGGATTGCCGCAAGCTCAAGACTGAGCAACTAGAGAAGGCCAAGGCTAAGGGCAAGGCACATGTTAAAGTCGTCAAAGACCACATGATTGAGGAGTTCTCAGCGGTGGTGCTAGAAGCAAACCTTGTTGAGAATCCCATGCAGTGGTGGATGGACACAGGTGCTACAAGACATATCTGTTCCAATAGAGATACCTTCTCCACTTATACACCGGTTATAAATAAGAAATTGTTCATGGGTAACAACGCTTCCTCTGACGTGATGGGGGTAAGAAAGGTAGTCCTAAAGATGACTTCTAGAAAGGAGCTCACTCTGAAGAAAGTGATGCATGTTCCTGAGATTAGAAGAAATTTAATTTCAGATCCTTTATTGGTTAATGTTGGTTTAATGCTAGTGTTTGAGTCCAATAAATTTGTAGTCACTAAGAATGGAACGTTTGTGAGAAGAGGATTCGTGTGTGAAGGCCTCTTCAAAGTAAACACCATGTATGTATTACGAACAAGCAATAATATTGAAGCATCTTCTTCTTACTTGCTTGAGTCCTCTAATTTATGGCATCATAGATTAGGACATGTCAACTACAAATCCATCCAAAGGTTGGTAAAGATGGAGTTGTTGCCGTCTATCGACGTAAACCTTCAACATAAGTGTGAGGTGTGCGTAAAGGCAAAACTCACAAAGTTTCCTTTTCGATTCGTCGAAAGGAATACCGCTCCTCTAGAACTTATTCACACAGATATATGTGATTTGAAGTTTGCAAACTAGAGGAGGGAACAAGTACTTTGTGACATTCATTGATGATAGCACAAGGTATTGTTACCTTTACTTGTTGAAAAGTAAAGATGAAGCCTTTGAAGCGTTCCGACGTTACGAAGCAAAAGTTGAGAACCAACTAAGCATACAGATTAAATCCATTCATAGCGATAGAGGGGGAGAATATGTAGCGTCATTTGAGGAATATTGTGCCCAAGAAGGTATTGTTTATCAAACGACGGCTCCATACTCACCTCAATCGAACGGTGTGGCGGAACGTAAGAACCGGACATTGAAGGAAATGATGAATGCCTTGCTCATTAATTTCGGTCTTCCCCAAAATATGTGGGGAGAAACTGTCCTTGCCGCTAATACGATTCTTAACAGAGTCCCACATAAGGGTAAGGAAAAAACTCCATATGAATCATGGAAAGGAAAGAAACCCACCTATAAATATTTAAAGGTGTGGGGTTGTCTAGCAAAGGTTGAAGTACCCAAGCCAAAACAGGTCAAGATTGGGCCTAAGACTGTAGATTGCATATTCATCGGATATGCAAATAACAGTGGTGCTTATCGCTTCTTAGTGTATAAGTCAGATATTTCAGATATCTACGGGGGTACAATCATGGAATCAATGAATGCTCAATTCTTTGAAGGTACCTTTCCTAGAAAGAAAAAATACATAACCTCTCGCAAATGAAGTTATGAACAAAGCTCTCAGGAACCGGGAGTCATTGACAGCCCGGATCTAGATGGTTCAGATCTAGTCGATCTCGAGTTGGCTGAATATCCGGAATCTAGTGTTCCAGATTCTCAGAACTTGGAGACTCCAGAGATAGAACTAAGGCGAAGTAAAAGGGCCAGGAAGGATAAATTCTTCGGTCCTGACTTTGTAGCTTATATGGTTGATGATGAACCAAGGACAATTGCTGAAACATTGTCAACTCCAAAGGCACCGCTCTGTAAAGAAGCTATTGAGAGTGAAATAGGCTTCATTCTGCATAACCATACTTGGGAGTTGGTTGATCTTCCTCCGAAAAATAAACTGTTGGGTTGTAAATGGATACTCAAACAGAAGTATAATGCAGATGGGTCTATAGATAAGTACAAGGCCAGGTTGGTAGTCAAGGGTTATTGACAGAAAGAAGGTCTTTACTACTTTGACACGTACTCCCCGGTGTCTAGGATGACGTCCATACGAGTATTCATTGCGATCGCAGCATTGCGTGACCTTGATATACATCAAATGGATGTCAAGACAGCCTTCCTAAATGTTGATTTTGAAGAAGAAATTTATATGGACCAACCCGAGGGGTATGTGGTTCAAGGACAAGAGAAGAAAGTCTGTCGGCTTGTCAAATTTCTATACGGGCTTAAACAAGCCTCGAAGCAATATCACGAAAAATTTGATAGTACTCTACTAACGAAGGGTTTCACCATTAATGAGTGTGACAAATATGTCTACATGAAAGGTAACTCTGACTCATTTGTTATGATGTGCCTGTATGTAGACGACATGTTGATCACAATGAGCAGTCCTAGCATAATTCTAGAGACTAAGAACATGTTGAAAATAATGCTTCGACATGAAGGATATGGGTATCGCAGATGTCATCTTAGGGATAAAAATCTCTAAGACGTTTGACGGATTGGTCTTATCTCAGTCTCACTACATCGATGATGTTCTGAGAAAGTTCGAGATATATGACAGTTCGCCTATAAAGTCACCAATGGATAGAAATCAAAAGCTTGATAAAAATCATGATGCACCCATATGCCAGGAGCAATATGCACATGTGATCGGTAGTTTGATGTACATAAAAAATTGCACCCGACCTGATATTGCTTATGCAGTCAACAAGTTGGCTAGGTTTACTCGTAATCCCAGTGATGATCACTGGAAGGCGTTGAATCGGGTACTTCAATACCTGAAATACACGCTAACTTGCGGGTTGCATTATTCGAGATATTCAGTTGTACTAGAGGGGTACAGTGATGCAAATTGGATATCTGATATAGAGAACACCAAGTCCACCAGTGGGTATGAATTTACAATTGGTGGTGGGGCTGTGTCTTTGAAATCCTCTAAGCAAACTTGCATCGCCCGATCCACTATGAAATTAGAGTTTATCACTTTAGACAAAGCAGGAGAAGAAGCTGAGTGGCTTCATGACTTCTTAGAGGATGTTCCGTGCTGGAACAAACCCGTACCTTCTGTAATGATCCACTGCGACAGCCAGTCTGCTCTAGAAAGGGAACAAAATGCTATGTACAACGGCAAGTCTCGTCATATTCGACGGAGGTATAAGACCGTTAGGCAGCTGATCACCACGGGTATAATAACTATTGATTACATAAAGTCAAATGATAACATAGCAGACCCGCTGACAAAGGATTTACCCAAGGATCAGATGTTCTGCCTGTCTAGGGGAATGGGCTTAAAACCCAAAGTATAAGGACCAATACGGTGGTAACCCAACCTTACTGACTGGAGATCCCAGGAATTAGGTTCAATGGGAAAACTAAGCTGTAAAGGTTCAGTTGATCGCTTCGGTGGAAGCATGAGCACTTCGGATAATGATTTCTGTAAAGAAACACCAAATCCAAAGTCGTTTCCGCGATAGACTATAAGTGCTATCTGCAGTGTGGGTGAAAGTTAAGTTTCCAAAACCTTTAATGATCCTCACCGGTTGAGGTTTGGTTTGGGGAAATTTTTAATGGTTCCTAACACTTGTAAAGTGGGGTATAGCAGGATACCTTGTAGGAGACCACCTATTTAAGTACGAGGACAGACCGCCTCAAATGAATGCACTTAAGAATCCAAGAAGTGTCCACGGCCACAACGGACAAAACATTACAGAGAACTGAGTAGAGGAAGTTGTTGTGTTGGTACCGTTGACTTGGCTTACACTAAACACTGACGGTTTAAGACATCACGTTCACCGTGCAGTAAGTAAGTTCGATGGTATTCAACTATGGAAGGTTCAAAGTGTATGCTACCTATCCAGATGGAACATCGGTCCGCTGAAAGATTGATAGAAAAGGCACCATGTGTGTGCGCCAAAATCTCTTTCAAGAGGGGATTGTTGGAAATTTACTAAATGTGGAAATAAGTATATCCCATTAATTTATGACTCGAACAATTGGGCCCGCACGTCGGAAACGTAGTTTCCACACACGTGCACACATAGTGCCAAGTAGCAAATTTCATTAGTGAAAGAGATATTGGTACGTATGTAATACGTTTGAGACATAGAACTATGGCTGGTTATTGGCCAAATGACAAAGTATTCCACGTTGGTAAAGGAAGGAAGAAGTGTAAGACGAAATGAGTCGGAAATAGCCCCGGAGCCGTGAAGGGCCGCGGTGCCACAACCGTCGGAGCCGCGGCGCTAAATGGTTGGGCAGTCACTGGAGCCGCGGCGCTTCAGAGGTAGAATGCTGCGACGGTAAGTTGGAAAAATCTGACGTTTGGGCTGGTTTTGGAGCATTGATTCTCTATCACTTGCCACATGAATTCAGCCATTATTTGGCTGAATGTAACCCCTCAATCAAGTGCAATTACATGGCTATTGAAGACCATTAGTTGACTAGTTGAGGGGTCTTTTCCTTACACTATAAATTGAGGCCTTTGGCTCAATTGAAACACACTACACTTAAAAAATACTCCAGATTTTCTGATTTCATATTCTTCCTCTCTAGCAAAGTCACTATACTCAAAGTTCTTCAAGAGTAACACTTGAGTTTCCTTTGCTCACTTGTTAAAGTTGTTGTTGTATCTTGGGAGACTATTGCTCAATACCGTAAAAGGAGATATACGGGGCAATTTTGTCTTAAAGACAGAGTGTCATCACTCGACTCAGCAAATCACACAAGCAGTTTGTTAAGGTTTTGATTTCCAGTTTTATTGTAATGGTTTGTTTATCCTTTCTACTATTGTAATAGTTATTTACTTCCTATTCCCACCACAATTGTATTCCAACGGTAATTAAAGTACATCATGTCGCAGAATTACAGAAATATGACAAGTTATGCACTATCAAGGAGTACAATAGAATAGATAAGATTCCTTTACATTTGGAATACCAAATGATTATATGAAAACAAAAAAAGGCAGGCATGCAATAACCGCAAAATCCTTAAACTGCGTGAAGTTATGAAAATAATAGCGTTTTGAGGAATATATTGTATATAAATGGACATCCCTCTAACCTATTACCTTTTTTCAAGAATTAGTACTACCTAAAAACCCTCCTAAACTATCCACGTTTCCTATCTAATAACCCCGTACAGTGTCAAGGCCCGTAGAGAGTGGCCTCACTATCTTTGTAGTGTTGGAAACTAGAAAATAGGTTAAAACAAGCTTTTGTGGCATTTTACATTTATTAAATTGATTGTTTTTTCTTTTTATTTGTCATTCAGATTTTCAAACTCAATAAGCGATAAAATAAAAATCACATAATAAATGTTATATGAATTAGTAAGATTCAAACCTAAAAATAAATGATTGTGACTTGATAAGATTCAGACCTTCATTAAGTGAGTGCAAACAAATGAGACCTTGATTTATTTGAATACTTGTATGCCAGTACATGAATAAATATGAAATGTAAAGAAACGAACTTTGAGCAATGGCAAGAAATGTAAACACAAGATTATTCCCCGGGCACTGTTTCTTCATCATACTGATTGTTCAATTGACAATCTCAATTCCTGTAAAAGGTTCTCCTGCATGGAGTTGAAGAGCAACATCTCCAACAATTTACCTTATTAGAAGATTCATTTCAACAAAGATGACTAGCAAATAAACTAGCCTAAATTGTTCCGATTAAATGTATCAGGCAGCAATACAACACTATGCTTTTCAGCCAATGGAAGAAACATACATCCCCAGAAACTAGCTCTGTAAATGGATACCAAAGTACTGTTTAGCTTAAATCCAGGGATTTAAGTTTTTTTTTCTTTTCAGAAAGTCATTTACAAGTACATATTGGCTTGACAATGATATCTCTTGGCAAAGATGTTTATACTATGTTACTTGTGATTTGCTTATACCACAAAACTTCATCTAACAGAAAAAACAGACACTTCATAAACTTAACTTTCAGAAGATATGAAAAGATACATTATTTGTAAATAAAAAAGAGAGATCAGAGAAGGGCATGAAAATAGTACTTTAACATTTCAAATGTGGGTCTAAACACAGAAAAGCCAAAGGTATTTAAGTATGCAAACATTTTGAACTACCTGTAATTTTGCAATGGTGAAATGAAATTGGCTCGAATTGAGCAAAATATAATTTTAAAAAAAGGGATTCATATCCCAATTCCAAATTTGGAATTGAGGTGCAGTCGATTGATTGATTGAAACACTTCCTCAAGATCCTCAATTTAGGACTTACCTTGGCCATGTATCTATAGGACAATTCTGTAACACCAGCAACATGGGGTGTGATTATAACATCTGGAAATTTAAGGATAGCATCATCAGGATCAAATGGTTCAGTCCAAGCAACATCAATTCCTAAACCGCCCAAATGTCCCGACATGAGAAGAGTTAATACAGCATCATAGTCCAAGAGACCACCTCAGAATGGCACCCTGCAGCAAATGAGAGCACGTAAAGTTACCATAATTTAACTATGTATTGGTTTTTGCTTCCTTGCAGACACCACTTCCCTAACAGCTCATGAAGAACACTACTCCCCCGTCCTAATTTATATGACACACTTTCCTTTTTAGTCAGTTCTAAAAAGAACGACATATTTCCTTATTTGGAAATAATTTAACTTTAAACTTTAGTTTTTACGCTTAACGAGATGATGTATAACCACAAAAATATATTTGGCTTGTTTTAGACCACAAAATCAAAAGTTTTTATTTATTTCTTAAATTTCATGCACAGTCAAACTACATTATATAAATTGGGACGGAGAGAGTATCATTCTCGCGAATGAGATCCAAGTGGGAACTCTTGTTCTTTTTGGTCTAACCTTTTTTCTACATACACTGAAATGAAAAAGAACGACTAGAACAATAAACTGAATAGCTAGTCAATGGTTTCTGTGGTTCAAGAAGATATTCAACTTCTCCAATCAGATAAAATAAAAATCAGAGGCTTGTGAACTGCAAGCAGAAAAAAATACTAAACCATGATAGTCTAACCTTGAACAGAATTATAGTAACATACATTGAGATGTTCTAACAACAAATTTCTGCCAAACTGAAATATGACAGATCTAGGGTACCAAATTTGACGTATTATAGTGTGAACCGCCAAACTCTCCCAAGTTATCATGGGTTCAGTTGGAGATATATAGTTCAAGGGCTAATACCCAATTTAACCCGTCCAAAAGATGGGTCAAGATGGCTGCTGAGCAATGCCCAAATCAACCAGTCAAGTTCCCCAAAATTAACCCGTAAAATATGTCGTGTATGTGCCAGCAATTGTACAACCCACAGCGCAAGACGGCGACAAGGAGAAAAACCAGATCGAAAGATCAGACAAAATCATGGTATGTAATATATGTATGACAAGTGGGCTATATTCATCATCTTGATAAGTGTTTTCTATCTTTTACAGTATTTATTACTCCTCTCTCCTCTCTTCTCTTTCCTCTCTCCAACACAATGGTAACAAATCAGCTCCCACCCGCTTCCCCGACGGTAACTACCTCTGTGACAAGGTAACCTACTCCGGACGGTGACCAGGTAACGCCGCCGGATTACTACGCCGGTGACTTTTTCCGGCATCTTTTCTTTTCTACTTCTTCATCTTCTCTTTTTCGGCGACTTTTTTTTCTTCTTCTACAACTCGGATCAGCGGCCAGGTTACTAAGCTGCTCCGACGCCATCTTGAACAACAACTCCGACAGTGAATAGTATTGGAAATTTGTCTTGTTGGGAGGTGCATTCACCATTATTTAATGACTTAAACACTAGAGTTCCGTATGTTGGAGGTTTTGTCTCTTCACACATGCATAATCTACTAAATGAGTAGATGACTGTAGGGCCAAGAATCATCAAATTTCATTGAGAAATGAAAGAGATATTGGTCCACGAAGTAAGGTGTTTGAGGCATGAAAATATGGTGTGGGACAAATCTACCACATCGGTGGAAAAAGGAAGAATTGTTGTATTTATAAGTCTCAAAATTGGCTAAGGGTTTGGGAACCCAAGGGGTAACCCATATGTTTGAAGGAATGAGGACCTAGATGTGTTTGGGTTCAAGACTAAGTCCACACGCGCGCCGCCGCCGCCGGCTCATCCCGTCCGGGCTCGGGTTTCGGGAAAGCTGAAATTGGGAACGATGGAAGGCAGAAACTTTATGCCTGCCGTTTGAGTTGATTTTTGGAGCGTTAAAACTCCATTATCTGCACATTAACTTCTCTCTAACAGCTCTTTTATGTTGCACATTAAATCAACAATTACTTGGCTGATTAACTCCCTCACTAATGGCCATAAACAACCATTACTTGGCTATAAACTGTCATTACTTGACAGTTGAAGAGTCCCTCCCCTTATGCTATATATTGGAGCTTTTTTGCTCAATTGCAGAGACTACAAGAGATACACAGAGACAAACAGAAAGAGAACAACACAAATTATGTCCAAAACATGACCAGAAACAGAAAACTCTTCCTTCATTTTCTATTCTTCAGCAAGTCGTTTCGTGTTTGTTTTCGTCGTCAGAATCAACCTATTTGCTTTGTAGTGTTGATTAGTTGTTGTTTTATCTTGGGAGACTATTGCCCGTTAACGTAAAAGCATATATAAGGCGACAATCTTGTCTTAAAGACAAAGAGCCATTTCTCGACTCAACCACAGTTGTAACAATCCAGATTTAGTGTTTCTTGATTTCAGGTTATCAAGATTCAAGACTCAACAACTTTGCGGCAGTTCTGTATTGGCTTGTTTGTTTATTCTTTCGAACACTTGTAATATTTATTTACTTTCCGTATTGTTTTACATATCCAACAAATAGTACTCCGGTAGTGAATAGTACTCAGGCAGTGAACAATATTTTCCATGCAGAGAACAGGTTCTACCCAACTGGAGTTGGTACCTCCAGTCGCCCTTACTGATTCTTTAACAATTCAGATATTTCTTTCTTCTCTTTTCTTTCTTTTGTTCTTTCTCTCCTCGATCTACACATGTACTCAACTTTTTTAGTGAAAACTCAGTGAACAGTACTTCCGGTACAGGTGAACAGTGATTTTCGCCGGCAAACAGGTTCGATTCAACTGGAATTGGTACCTCCGATTGCTCGTATTCATTCTTTGTCATTATCCATATTGTTAAATTTTGCTACTTCGTTGTATTGATTCGTGACTTTATGTTCTTGTATTTACCCTTCTTGTCTTTAGTTATAACATTCTTGGCGTAGTGATTTTACCTGCCTCTAGATTCTTGTGAACTTGTGCTTGCACTTGGATCCCTTCTTGTTTTAGGGTAAACATTTGAGTAGTCAATTATTTTATATTTGCTTTAGTGGCTTTGGTAACTAATGGTAGACTAGGGTCATGTTCTCGGTCGGGAATGAGGGGTAGGGGGTAAGTGGGGTAAGGGAGAGGCTAGGCTGAGAATTAGGGGTGGGCGTATATCGGTTCATATCGGTTTTGTATCAGAAAAATATGAACCGAATAAAAATTGGTTTTTTTAAAAAAACCGAATCCAACTTTAAAAAAACCGATATGTTCTGTTTTTATCGCCGAACGTATCGGATTATATCGATTTTTTCTAGTGGGCCGAGGCAGGTCGGGTCAGGGAATTTTTTGTTTTTTTAAAAATTGAATTTCCAACACTTAAATTGGCATTCACACCTACATTACCACGAAATTTCGACGTTGGAATGTATTGTATATCGTGAGATGTTTACTAAAGAAAAAAGAAAATTAGAAACCGATTTGGGGGAAAACACAAATTGATTGGGAAAATAGACGTTTTCGTACAAATTGACAACGCCAAACCGCCTTGCGACAGTTTGGCCGGCCACATCTAGAAAAAATACGCAAAATAAAAAAAATCGGGTAAAACGGACATCCAAGCGCAGAGTTATGACATTTAAAGTTTTACCAATTTACAACTACTTTCTCTCCATACATTTTATGTCAATGCTTCCGTGATATGTTAATCAAGTTCATGCAGCATTCGACTTCCGTAAAAGCTTCATAGATTAGTTTCAATGGCTATGATTCAAGAGATAGTAGTAGTCTAAAATAAAAAATAAGATTAATTACATATTTAATTCAGTTTTTCGGTTCGGTTTTTCAAAAAATTGATTTTTTTTTAAAAATGAATAAAAACCGAACCGAACAGCCGGTTTGGTTTTTTCGGTTCTCCGGATTTTTGGCCCACCCCTACTGAGAATAAGGTCTTGGAACATTGAAATTTTAACGGGAAAGTCCATAAAGCTAGTTAAGATTCTTAAGAAGAGGATGATTAATATATCCTGTGTCTAGGAGACCAAATGGGTAGGACCTAAGGCTAAGGATGGAGACGGGTATAGGTTATGATTCTCGGGTAGGTCGAGGTATAGGAATGGGGTAGGCATTTTAATAGACATCGAGCTAAGGGATCAGGTGGTAGAGGTTAGGAGGTCAATGGCAGGATGATGGCGATTAAGTTGGTAGTTGGAGGGTTCACTATGAACATTATTAGTGCTTACGCGCCATAGGCGGGCTTGGGCGAGGAGGAGAAGAGGCGTTTTTAGGAGGAATTGGAAGAGGTGATGGGTTACGGTATACCACCCACTGAGAAGTTATTTATAGGAGGGGATTTCAATGGACATATGGGGTCACTTCCGGGGGTTATGACGACGTGCATGGAGGCTTTGGCCTCGGGGACAGGAATTGGGGTGGCGTCTCACTTTTGGAGTTCTCTAGAGCTTCTGGGATGGTGATTGCCAATTCGAAGTTCCTGAAGAAGGAGGAGCACTTGGTGACTTTTCGTAGTTCGGCAGTTAAGACTCAGATAGACTTTTGCTCATTTGGAAGGTTGACAAAGGTTTTTGTAAAGACTGCAAGGTTATTCCGAGGGAGGATCTTACAACCCGACATAAGCTTTTGGTGATGGATTTGGAAATCAGGATGGATAAGAAGAAGAGGGTTGTGGATGATAGGTTAAGAATCAAATAGGGGAGTTTGACCGTAACTAGTGCAAAAGAGATGGGGAAGAGGTTGATAGCCAAGGGGGCTTGGGAGAGTAGTGGGGATGCGACCGGTATGTGGTACAGGATGGTCAGTTGCATTTGAGAGCTAGCTAGAGAAGTGCTTGGGGTCTCGAGGGGTAGCCGTGGTAGGCATCGAGGGGACTGGTGGTGGAATGGTGTAGTTCAAGAGAAGGTGGAAGTGAAGAAAGCGGTGTATGCGAAATTGGTAGAAAGCAAGGATGAGGTAGAGAAGTGGACGAATAAAGAACTGTATAAGATGGTGAGGAAGAAGGCAAAGCTTGCGGTTACGGCGGCAAAAACAACGGCTTTTGAACGCCTTATGTGGAATTAGAGGAGAAATGTGAGGATAGAAAGTTGTACAGACTAGCCAAGGCGAGGGAGATGAGGGCCCGTGACTTGGATCACGTGAGGTTCATCAAGGACGAGGACGGAAAATTACTGGTGGAGGACGCGCATATTAGGCAAAAGTGGCAGTCTTACTTTCATAAATTCTTGAACGAAAAAAGAGATAGTGACATCGTGCTGGGAGATCTAGAGCAATAGGTATCGGAATTTTGGGTATTGTAAAAGCATTAAGGTTGAGGAGGTTAAGGGTGTTGTTCACAGGATGCGCAAGAGAAGAGCGACCGGGCCTGACGAGATCCCAGTTGAATTTTGGAAGAGCATAGACAAGACATGTTTGGAATGGCTGACTAAGCTGTTTAACGTCATTTTTAAGACGGTATGAAAGTCCGGAGAATGGAGGTGGAGTACAATGATCCCGTTGTACAAGAATAAATGTGATATCCATAGTTGCAACAACTATAGGGGTATCAAGCTGCTAAGCCACACTATGAAAGTTTGGGAAAGGGTCGTGGAGATGAGGGTGATGAGAGGCGTGTCTATTTTCGAGAACCAGTTTTGATTCATACCGGGGTGTTCGACTACTGAAGTAATTCATTTTATTAAGATGTCAGTGGAGCAGTATAGGGAGAGGAAGAGAGACTTACATATGGTTTTCATCGACCTCGAGAAGGCATACGACAAAGTCCATAGAGAGGTTCTATGAAGATGTTTTGAGGTTAGAGGTGTTGGTGGCGTACACTAGGGCGATCAAGGATATGTATGATAGAGTCAAGACCATTGTATGGATAGTAGGAGGACTCGAAGCACTTTCCAGTGATGATGGGGCTGCAACAGGGATCAGCTCTTAGCCCATTCTTATTTTCCTTGGTGATGGACGGACTGACGCGACAAATCCAATGGGAGGTACCATGGTGTATGTTATTCGCAGACGACATAGTCCTGATTGATAAGACTCGTAGCGGAGTGAACGCCAAACTGGAGGTTTGGAGACAGACTTTAGAGTCTAAAGGATTCATTTGTTGTTTTTCTCCATACTGCTTTATCCTGCTTTTTATAATATTCTTTTTTGTCATGAATTGTTCTATTGCTTTGGACTGCATGTGCTGAGGGTCTATCGAAAATCGTCTCTCTACCTCTCAAGGTAGAGCTAAGGTCTGAGTACATTTTACCCTCTCCAAACCTCACTTTGTGGAATTTCATTGGGTATGTAGTTAAAATTTTCTTCATTTTCTTCAAGAAGATAACTTATTCATATACTTCACTTTTTAAAAGAAAACAAATCTAATTTTGTTTAGAAAGATGTCCAAGTCATTCGCATGCTTTATCATATAATATTCGTGTAATCCTAAAATAAAAAACAAATAAAAAAGAAAATCAGAATTAACTGATAAAAAGGAAAAGAGAATGTCAATTGGCATTTGAAAGAATAAGGGCTTTAATCTATTTACATAGAAGAGTATCATAATGTTTTTAGTTGCCCAAAATGCATAAAAGCTTATTCAAGTTGCGGGTTGGGACATAACTCACTGTTAACCCATCTTGATCTGTAAATCATAACCCAGGTAAACTTTGAGCAGGTCAATAACCTGCCGGTTTATTTGTCAACCCATTTTAAATTGCCCAAGTTTAGCTCAACCGGGCCATTTGACCCCCCTAATATTCTGTGATTCCCCTGTGGAGGAACAGAATATAATACAGCTCCAAAATTAGCAATTAGAAAAGTTACAGGAGAAGACAAACCTTTCTCATGACAGATATAAAATCATTGTTCACGATACCAGCCTGCAAGTGAGCAGCATATTTTTAGGTATAAGCTTGGCAAAATATTATTGATCATCAGAAAGCACATGATTTCCTGACCAAGCAGTAATAAAGATGAGTCTTACAGTTTCATTGTTCATAGCTAAGCAACATACAACAATATCAGCTTTGCTTGCAAAACTTCAAGATATCGGCATGGTTTCTTACCTTCGGATTTGCTTGAGTCCTGTGCAAGCCTTCCCCAACTCCATTTGGTAGCAAGTATTTTTCACGTCAAATGGACGTAGATGCTTTGCCAAATGTATTCCGATATTTCCAAACCCCATGATAAACACCTATGTGATGATGCATAAAATATATTAGACATTACAAAAGTGCAATTCTTGCACAAGTTTGATGGTCTGTAAATTCGTCTGGTCATCAACAATATTCAACCTGGCAACAATGCAATTAAAAGTCTTTTCATTTGTGCTAATACCCAAAGAATTAAGCCAATTTCTTCATCTATTAGAGCTTTTCCACTTGGTGACAGCAAATTTGAGTGTGCACTGTGAGTTTAGATAGACAGGAAGAATGCAGGTGAAGTTGGGATTAGATAGGATTATGGTACCTAATATGCAACCAATTCAGAGATATAGTCCACAATCTTCCTGGGTTAATGACATGATAGAAGAAGTAACCTATAGAATCAAAATATGATGATCGAAATGGAGAATCATTATGAGAAGGCTATGTAATAGAAAGATACCTAACAAAGTGAAATGCAAATATTATAGAGTGGTTGGATGTTATATGGGAGTGGTAACGCTGAACATATCTATAAGATGGGTTGCATAAAAATACAGATGCTAAAATGAATATGCGACCATACAAGATTAGATATGAGCACTTCCAATAAAGGGTGCAAATAACACACAGAAGATAAAATAAGAGAACGTTGCCCAAGATGATTTAGCTATGTACTTCACAAACCTTCAAATGTATCAACTCCGTGTGGGCTCAAGTATAATGATTGAAGATGTTAAAATGAGATTAGGTAGACCCCTTTAAAAAAAAGATTAGGTAGACCTAAAGTTACATGGAAGGTAGTTTCTCAAAATTCCCTACAATCTCTAGGGGTGTATGTGAACTTAAAGAACATTATGAAAGTCACGAAATTGTATAGGCGATATCAACTAGTTATAAATAAGAATTAAATTGTTGTTTCCACACTTATAAGGTTTAGTACTTGTCAAGAATCTTTCTGATCTAATCAAATAGTTGTAAGAAATTCCGATCCCCACTGGCATTGCTCCGCCACCCATCTCCTCCTTCTCCAACACTAGTTTGCAAGAAATTCCAAATTCGTTCTCTTCCTCAATTTCTGAGCAGAGACATTGCTCCTCCCACTCCACTACTCTCATTTCTTTCTCTTCCATGAGTGGTCTCGGAATCACCATATGAATGAAATTGGTATAAAACCAACAAGCACATGAAGCAGCATTTCCAGTTGCACCACCTGGAATTCTGGCCACCTTAATGCCATGCTTTGTGGCCGCATTAATGTCAACACCTTTATACAACAACATTGCTAAAGTATTTAGGCAATTGGAAACTTTAAAACGAATCATTAGCAATGAATCCAGCTACCGAGGAAATAATATCAAGATAAAAGAGAACGAAACAAAACAAAAGGCCAAAGACAAATAGACAAATAGACAAACTGAAAAAGAAAAATCATTTGACCTTCTAGCCCAACTCCAAATTGCATTATGAGCTTCATTCTCTTTGCACAGGAGAGGACATCAGAGTTCATCCGGAAGTTTTTAACTACGCAAATTTCATAGTCACCAATCACAGCAAGCACACTTTCAAGTGGAACATCATCAACCTAAAAAGGAGGCATATAATCATCACTCAAGAACAGATTATCACTTGTAATTAGGATCCTTTTAAGAAGATATTGCAAGGAGGTATTGTCAGATACCACTCAAAGAATTGAAGAGAAGATTTAAAGAGCTTTAACTTTTTTTATATAAGTAAAGCTGTAAGTTAGGGAACAATAACTGCACATAAAATCTTGAAATGGTAAAGAAGATTAACAAGTTAAATTTTAAAGTTGCAAGTTATAGTTAGGTAGCATGTTTTATGTTTACCATGCACAAAGTGTTGAACGAATATAATTAGCAGCTCTTAGTACACTCAATAAGTAACAAACAGACCGCTAAACAATTGTTGTTCTCTGTTTTTTGTTTTTCTTTTTTCTAATTTGATAATGGAGAAGTAGATTTATTAGTACAGAATTCTAGATGTATTTATATAATATATATAGCCGTTACTCTATTTGATAAGTGTATGTCCATTCATTACTCCTACAGCAGCTTACAAATAGCTTGCAAATAGCTCTGCAACCAGTTTCCTGAAAAATCTTACAAGTAGCTTTCAAGCAGCTGCTGGAAGCAGCTTCTGTTCTTCTATAAGTAGGGAGCCAAACCATTTCATTAGGTACACCGTTTTGGAGTGAAATAATATATCAATCTCTCTAGTTTATTTACTTTATAGTCTTTATTTTATAACACGTCATCAACACAAGACGTTGTCAGCTCGAGCAAATACTTTAAAAGCATCGCCAGTACGGACTTTCTTTTTCTTAAATAGTGGCAAATCTTTCTAAACTTGAATTTGTAGCCCTAGATATATCTGGCAAAAGCTACATATCTTGAGTTCGATGCTGAAATTCATCTTGATGCTATGAATCTGGCATACACCATCAAGGATAAAAACAAGGCGTCAAACCAAGACCGCGCCAAGGCCATATTCCTACGTTATCACCTTGATGAAGGTTTGAAGTGAAATAATATATCAGTCTCCTTTACTTTATGGTCTTTATAGCATGTTATCAGCATGAGGCAAGTATAGAGAGAGACTGATAAATCATGATGCTGACGTAGCAATCATGGCTTTGGCACGGTCTCGGTTTGATGTCTGGTTTTTATATTTTCATGGTGTCTTCCAAACCCATCGCATCAAGATAAATTTCAGCATCAAGCACCCAAGACACGTAGCTTTTTGCCTGATATATCCAGGGATATAAATTCAAGTTTAGAAAGATTTGTCATTATTTAAGAAAATGCGTACCTTCGATACTTTCAAAGTATTGGCTCGAGATGGCAGAGTCTCATGCTGATAATGTGCTATGAAATAATAATAAAATACAAAACAATAAGAGATGTAGCGAAAGAAGTTGGGGGGGGGGGGGAGATGTACAGCCGTTGACTAAACATCCCAAAATGAAACCAATTATCTATGCAAACTGCCATATGCTTGTCACCACAAAAATACAACTGAAATAAAAAGGAATAGTCAACCTTGAACAAATGTAATTTCAACTCTTTCTAAAGTTCTATGATCATTTCTCTCCAAACTGCCCAAATATTAAACAGGTGAGTTGTCTTCTATATGTAAATTTCCTCGCCTCCATGCTTCTAAACAGTCGTGTTTCTTGACTCTTTATCTTTCCCTTTGGTCTTGTGTAGGCACTTCAAGTGAAAAACATATAGATTTTTATCTTTCCTTGAAATTGTGATCTAGTATCGTATATAACAGCAACTTTTGTTGTGGCTCAAGTTCCTTTATTCATTGTCAAAATTTTCCACCCATATCAAATTAATCGTCTGCTTCTTCAATTGAGTTTTATGAAAATATATCTGCTTTTTCTTAAGAGGAAACTCTTAATGCATATTATAACACAAAACAGTACATGGAACTCGCTTGTACTCTTCTCCATCAATATTTGGTTTTCTATTTCTATGCCAATAAGATAAGGTAGATACATTTTACATAGGAAATGCTAGAGGATACACTTTTTCATCTCTGATTTGAATAATCATATCGATCTATTATGCGCCTCTGCATCTAGCATTGGGTATGTGAGTCAGATAAAAAAGTTCAACTTCGACAAGAATATGCAGTAACTATCCCCAAAATAAGGTCACGTTTCATGTATTGTGATTCTGCAAATCACCATCAAACGTCTACCTCTCTCCAAATAGCAATATCAAAGTTTCTTTAGAAATCTAAGAAAATAGGTAAACCAAAAAAGTCAAAACCATGTGGAAGCTTCAATTATGCAATTATCTTTTAGCCATTCATTAAGATCCCTTTGTTGCTTTATGAACTTCAACACTATAATGCAGACAAGTTTTTGAATCAAGCTGCCTCTACTTATTTTTCCCTAAGGATGCCTGAGAATATATATGATTGAATTTCATCAACCTGAGGGGCATCAGTTGGGTGATGCCATCAGCTTTAACTCTATCCAGAAGATAAAGATGAATTGTTTAGGGCTTTACTATTTTTGGAGTAAACAACAATGTCTAGAAAACATAGAATCTCTTTTTGATGTCCTAGATTACATTTAGAAAGCGTTTTAGTCTTCCTACTGTAATCCCTTTTGTGATCTGGGTACAAACACAGCTTGTGTAAGTATCCTGCTATAGAAATATAAAATGTTTACCATTGTCAAAAAAGAATATATATGATTGAACAACTATGAAATGGAGCCAATATTAAATCTCTTGCAAAGAAGAAATTAGTAAAAGCAAGAAAGTAACACCTGAACAAATGGATAGCTTTGCAAATATTCTCTTGTATAATTGTGAGAAGCAGGAAAGTGAGGCCCGCAGAAAAGAACACTGCTACTATTATCACCAATTTTCTGAACCTTCGGGGATGCGTTTGCACCAAAATGGATAGGAAAATGCAAATATAGACATCAGTCTGTACCCTTAGTACATCTGAGAGTGAGTATTATACACATTGTTTGAGAAAACACATTATCATCTTGGCTACATATCATAAGAATCTCCCTATCCAAGAACTGGATGGGATGTGCGCGAAAAGGAGAGGATAAAAAGGCACTCAAAGCATGTTTGCTCACAGAGCAAAGACTGAGATCAAAGCATAAAATTCACAGCCATAGCTTCAATCTGTGTATTCCACAATGAATGAGAAAAGGTTACGTTCAACGTGGTCATAGACTCAATTGTATTGAATCTGTTGTTAAACAAAGCAGCCCATATTCTCGGCTATGGCTTACCAAACAAATAAGTGTATATATGGTATATATATTATAGTATATTGTAGTATAAAAGGTTACCTTAATTAGTGTTATACACCTACCATAATTGTATAGGTAGAATTATGGTAAAATAAGGATTTAGAAGTAGAATAGGAAAAGGATTTTCCTATTATGGAAATATGTAACTTGTATATATATCTATTCAATCAATGAAAATAATCAAGGGGATTATTTCTTTCATGGTATCAAGAGACTAGGTCTAAACAAAAGTTTTTCTCTCAAACTTTTGCCTCCCCTTGGCCGAGACCCCCCCCCCCTTCTCGGGTTTTTCTCTTCCAAAATTTCGTCTTCCGCTCTCAAAAACCTCTCTTAAATTTCCCCTCCTTCTTTGTTCTTTCAATATGTCTAAGAACAATTTTCACCCTGCCCTCACGGTTTCTAATATCAAGCTCAGTGTCCCTATTGTCCTTGAGATGGAAAACGTTCAATATGCAACGTGGGCGGAGTTGTTTAAAATTCACGCTATCTCTTATCAAGTTCTTCATCACATCATTCCTCCCGCTAGACCCCTTCCTGCGGAGGATCCTGAGGTATGGATTACACTTGATGCTACCGTTCTTCGGTGGATATACGCCACTATTTCAGTGGACCTTCTACAGACGATTATGGAGCCCGATACCACGGCTATGGCTGCATGGAATAGATTGCGTGACATATTCCAAGACAACCAACATTCCCGTGTCGTCACACTCGAGCAGGAATTCTCTCTCGTTCGAATGGATGTATTTCCGAACGTTTCTGCATATTGCAAGAAACTAAAGGAATTGGCAGATCAACTCCGTAATGTTGGCGCACCGGTGACAAATAATCGTCTAGTTCTACGATTGGTTGCCGGTCTTTCGGAGGCCTATAATGGTGTTGGAACTCTCCTTCACCAAAGCAACCCTCTTCCCGACTTTCATCAAGCCCGCTCCATGCTGACGTTGGAAGAAGCCGGTTTGGAAAAAAAGGCGGCTACCGGAGGAAGCCCAGTTGTCATGGTGGCATCCTCTCCTAGTCCTTCGGGTTTTGTTAATAATTCGGGCCAAAACCAAATTAATGGTGGAGGCAAGAATAATCGCAAAAATAACAAAAACCGCGGGGGAAAACGAGGCGGTTCGGGTGGCGGTGATCAACAAACAGGAGGTGGGCCCCATCCGGGGTACAATGGCCCACCACCACCGTGGGCCCAGCAGTGGGGCCAGTGGCAGTGGCACCCGCACCCTCCAAAGAAGTTCGCCACGCCGTTGGTCGCCGCCAGCCCAGGCCCAATACCCAGCGGTGGCGCCCACCGGTCGATGCAAAGAATGGCACCTCACGAATGTACTCGGCCCAAAGACGGCCAGGAGTCCTTGGGCCCCGTCCTCCGCAAGCCCATCATGCAGCAAGCCCCACTCAGACCGATATCGAGGCCGCGATGCACACGTTGGGATTGTCCCAACCGGACCCAAATTGGTACATGGACACCGGGGCCACTACTCACATGACTTCCGAATCAGGTACTCTCTCATCTTATTCCAATTTGAGCACCCATCGGGGGATAATTATTGGTAATGGCAGTTCTATTCCAATTCTAGGGTATGGTCAGAAAACATTATCTCCTCCTAATCCACCACTCCTCTTGAAAAACACTTTACATGCTCCTAAATTGATTAAAAATTTAGTGTATGTCCGAAAATTCACAAATGACAATCCTGTTTCTGTTGAATTTGATCCTTTCGGTTTCTCTGTGAAGGATTTCAAGACGGGGAGTCATCTCATGAGGTGTGATAGTAGGGGGGATCTGTATCCTATCATGCCCGATTTCAGTCCATCGAGTCCAAATTTGCCATCGCCTTTGCGACCATCTCTCCTTCCATGTGGCATGCTCGTCTGGGTCATCCGGGATCTGCTATTTTATCAGCTTTAAATAAAAATAGCTTTATTTCTTGTAAGGGTACAAGTCGTACTCCAATTTGTCAGTCTTGTTCATTAGAAAAAATTGTTAAGTTGCCATTTGTAGACTCCAATTCCCATACTTCTATGCCATTTGACATTATTCATAGCGACTTATGGACATCTCCTGTTCTTAGTTCAATGGGTCATCGATATTATGTTCTCTTTTTAGATGATTATTCTAGATTTTTGTGGACGTTTCCAATTGCGAATAAATCACAAGTGTTTTCCGTCTTCATAAAATTTAGAGCTTTCATTCGTACTCAATTCGAAAGAGAAATAAAAAATATTCAATGTGATAATGGGAAAGAGTATGACAATAGGGAGTTTCGAGAGTTTTGCGCTACTCATGGGATAAATTTTTGTTTTTCATGTCCTCATACATCTTCACAAAATGGGAAAGCCGAACGCAAAATTCATTTCATAAATAACATTGTCCGAACTCTCCTAATACATGCCTCCATACCTCCATATTTTTGGCATCATGCTCTACAAATGGCCACATATCTTCTTAACATAACTCCTTCTAAGGGTCTGACATATTCTTCCCCCCTAAAAATACTATATAATAAGAACCCATCTTATTCTCACCTTCGAATTTTTGGGTGCTTGTGTTATCCGTTATTCCCATCCACCACAATTAACAAACTTCAGGCTCGGTCTACTCCGTGTGTATTTTTGGGTTATCCGTCAAATCATCGTGGTTATAAGTATTTTGATTTATCCTCCAAGAAAATCATAATCAATCGCCATGTCATTTTCGATGAAACTCAATTTCCATTTACGAAAGTTCATACTCCCGAACCTAAGTCATATAATTTTTTGGATGACCAAATATCCCCGTATATTATTCGGAATTTTTCAGACATCTCCCGTACCCAAAATCCTCGCCCATCGCTCACGCCCAACAAAGATCGCCACACCCGCTATTCCAGTCATCGAATAGCTCCAAAGAATCGGGCGGTCCAGCTCAGCTCGAACTGGTCCAGAAGCCGAGTCCAGCCAGTTCCAATTTGGGCCAAGAGCCCATCTTCAGCCGCCGATCGCCTGAGCCCAGAAAATTCCCAAAATTCCCTTAATTCTTCCTCGAGTCATAGATCGGTCACTCGTAGTCAGCGGGGTATTTTTACACCTAAAAGACATTTTAATTTACATTCTGATGTCTCTAAATCCCCTTGCCCGCAATCTCGTGTCCGCATTAAATGACCCTAATTGGAAAATTGCTATGACTGATGAATATAATGCTCTTATTGATAATAAGACGTGGGAGTTGGTGCCCGTCCATATGGTATTAATATTAACACGTCTATGTGCATTTTTGCTCATAAGGAGAATTCAGATGGGTCCTTTGCTCGGCATAAGGCGCGACTTGTTGGTGATGGTAAGACTCAGCAGGTTGGTATTGATTGTGGTGAGACGTTTAGTCCGGTGGTCAAACCGGCTACCATTCGCACTGTACTTAGCTTGGCTCTTTCAAAGACTTGGCCGATTCATCAGTTAGATGTCAAGAATGCTTTTCTACATGGAGATCTCAAGGAAACAGTCTATATGCATCAGCCGTTGGGTTTCAGGGATCCCAACCGACCTCATCATGTCTGTTTGTTGAAGAAGTCATTATATGGGCTTAAGCAGTCTCCACGTGCCTGGTATACACGATTTGCTGATTTTGTTTCGACTATTGGGTTCACACACAGCAGGTCAGACAATTCTTTGTTCATCTACCGCCGTGGTTCGTCATTGGCCTATATTCTGTTATATGTGGATGATATCATCTTGACTGCCTCCTCCGATGCTTTGCGTCAGTCTATCATGGCCATGCTCAGTTCTGAATTTGCTATGAAGGACTTAGGGTCGTTGAGTTATTTTTTGGGGATTGCCGTCAAACGTCATTCAGATGGCTTGTTTCTGTCTCAACGGAAGTATGCTGCTGAGATCATCGAAAGGGCTGGGATGTCATCCTGTAAGTCCACTTCCACGCCAGTTGATGCAAACCCAAAGCTAAGTGCCACAGCAGGTGCACCATACGAGGACCCGACCCGCTATCGCAGTCTTGCAGGGGCCCTCCAAAGATCTTACCTTTACCGGACCGGATATTACATATGCGATAAAGGTGTGTTTATTCATGCATGACCCTAGTTCAGCACATGAATGTAACCAAACGCATCATACGGTATATTCAGGGGACAGTGGATTCTGGTTTGCCCTTGTACCCTTCGTCTCCATCCACACTTGTCTCTTACACGGATGCTGATTGGGGTGGTTGTCCCGACACCAGACGGTCTACTTACGCCATCAGTATGTTCCTTGGCAACAACTTGGTCTCATGGTCGGCAAAGCGTCAAGCAACTCATCACGCTCCAGGTCAGGCGAATATCGAGGGTAGCGAATGTGGTCTCCGAGTCATGTTGGCTACGTAATTTGCTTTTGGAGCTTCATTGTCCCATTCGTAAGGCAACCTTGGTATATTGCGATAACATTAGTGCCATCTACCTTTCAGGTAACCCAGTTCAACACCAAGCACCAAGCATATCGAAATGGACATTCACTTTGTCCGTGAAAAGGTTGCAAAGGTCAAGTTCGCGTATGTCATGTCCCGTCTCGTTATCAAATTGCGCACATCTTTACAAAGGGTCTACCAAATGTTCTCTTTGAAGATTTTAGGGACAGCCTCAATCAAAACCGCCCGCTATGACTACGGGGGTGTGTTAAACAAAGCAGCCCATATTCTCGGCTATGGCTTACCAAACAAATAAGTGTATATATGGTATATATATTATAGTATATTGTAGTATAAAAGGTTACCTTAATTAGTGTTATACACCTACCATACACCTACCATAATTGTATAGGTAGAATTATGGTAAAATAAGGATTTAGAAGTAGAATAGGAAAATGATTTTTCTATTATTTGTAACTTGTATATATATATATCTATTCAATCAATGAAAATAATCAAGAGAATTATTTCTTTCATCTGTCTCATCAGTTTTTCTATGTTATGGCATTTCCAGTGACGTCCGCATTTATACAACCTGGTCTATATGGATACGTACTAGCCAACATAATAATTGCAGTAAAACTAGTGTCCTAATTGTAGTACTTTCTTCCCTCACAATTTTACAGGTAAGAGAAGATTGTATTAAATGAGGACCAGAAACCAAAGGAGACAAGATTTTATCAATGAACAAATGACTTAACAAAGAAGAATAAAAATTTTAGAAAAGAGAGCTCTTTAGTCCTCCACTTGATAATTAGACAGTAAACCCATGAATAAATCCTTGTATCTGCATTCTGTCTTTACAATTAAAATGACACTCTTAAACATCTCCAAGAACTACAGATTCCCTCCTATTTCCAACCAAAAATGAAAGATTAATTAATCATTTAAAAAAAACAAGTGGACCTACAGTAAAGGTTCATGGTACAACCAAACATATGGAGCAGAAAATAAATACTATCTCTGTCTCAATTTATATGACACACTTTTTTTTTAATCAATCTCAAAAACTGACACATTTACTTATTTGATAACAATTTAATTTTAAACTTTAGGAGTATACCGTAAAGAATGGATCTGGGGTCTAACTCAACCCCAAAAGCTAGCTTATAGGGTGAGGATTGTCCAAGTCCATATAAGGGGTCCATGTTCCCATTCCATATACGATGTGTGACTCTTAACACTCCTCGCACGTCTAGACCTTGTTAACTGGAGCGTGAACATCGGTGAACAAAGAATTGAGATGGGCTTGACTCTGATACCATGTAAAGAATAGATCTTGGACCTAACTCAATCCCAAACTAGCTTATAGGGTGAGAATTATCCAAGTCCATATAAGGAATCCATGTTCCCATTAACAAATACTATAAACACAAATATTTTTGGCTCATTTTAGACCAAAGAAATTCAAAAGTCTTAGTTTATTTCTTAAATTATGTGCTCAGTCAAATTATGTGATATAAATTGGGACAGAGGGAGTATAGATTATTGTGGAAATAGGATATAGTAGAGAAGCAGTGTTGCTGTCGCTGTTGCTGATGCAGCTCAAGAAAAGTGGTTCCCAGGAGCTTGGAAATCAGCAGATTTTTTGTCTTACAAGCCCACGTTTTGCAGACCAATGCAGAGGTGGTCTTACGGTACGTACATCTGTCTATGTGGGGAGAGAGCAAAACAGACAAAATTGGGTTCCGATTTAACTAGGTAACATCTACCTAACCACGTTTAGGAGAGATTAGAAAAATGCAATTAAGATAGGAACTAGGTTGACCCTTGGTCTAAACAGGAACAGGTGATGGTACTTCTGGCTTCATGGTTCGTACATCCTTCTTCATTTTACTCTGGCTGAGACACAAGTCACAACTAACAAAGAGTTGTTTGACACATGGATAGTGGGCCATCTTTACAAATAAACAAGTGAAAACAAAAGATGATAACATATAAATGGAGAATGACACAGGTCATTTCCCTCCTCAATTAGTTACATTTAGATCACGTCTCACCCAACTAAAGATATCATTACTCATCAATTTCTTTCTCAAAGAGACACCAATTCAATTTTTTTTTCTCATCGGATATTTGTTATCTTCATTGAAGTTCGATTATGTCCGAATTCACACATTCGGACAGCACCCCCTACCAAATCTATTCTCAATGAACATGAAACTCTCTACTCTAAATGTAATAAATCTATCAACTTTTGTTTGTTACTCTTATTTTATCATTATTTGGATTTGTGTAATCAACTTTTCTCGCCGAAGTTTCAAATTTTGAAAAATGAGAAATTGCTCATCAATAAACCTTATTTTGATACCCATATATTATCAATATAAATTATTTTATACGTAACTTGTAAACAAAATACTCCTTGTATTTTTACAGAACCATCTAAATTGTGATCACTTACGTAGAGCACATTTGTATATCCATCACTGCTGCCATTCGTGACCTTCATGACTTGTTGGAAAATTCTGTTGACATAGGAATATTTGTAATTAGAAATAAGATCAACATAAAAACTTGGTACTGTTTTTATTCTAAATAATGGTTTTCAGCAAAGTTAATGACGGTTCACATATTTAAAATTATAATTTAATCTTATAATAACACAAAAAATGTTAATATTTCTACACTAAGACAGCTTTGGCAGGAGGCAGTCTTTAATGCTATAATTATTTTTTGTACAAATTATTTGTACTTTAAACAAAGAATGAAGAATGTAAACGTTGATAAACAGTCTTCTGACCAAGAAGGTAATGTATCACTTCTATGAGATTTCTTAATTGTAATCTCTGATGTTGAAAGTCGGGGAAGAAAAATGACCTATCAAAGTTCTAAAATTTAAAAATAACCTATGTTCGTCGTTTTGTCAAATTAAATTTGTTTTAAAATATTGGACACTTAAAAATTAAGAAGTGTTAATTATTATTTTTTTATTTTCAAAAGGAAGGTTCCAATAAATCTGACCTATCGTGGTTCTAAATTTTAAATATTCTAAAACATTAGGTTTGGGTTCGAACAAAGAGAGTATTTAAAGAGTCAAAACTATCTTATGATATGAGAAATGCATATGTACTAGGCTACCTTAGTTATTTTGTTGTAAATCAGCTGAACAAAAATAGTTCTAATTGTATATTTTGTGTTAAGTATGTTAGGGAAGACAATGCTAGCTATCTAGCTAGTTTGGGCAAACAAAGTGTCCTAGGTGACATTAATAGTAATTATAATATGTTGAACCCTTAATATTGATATAACTACCTTTATCGTTCAATTTCCCCCCCATAAAATCAAATACATGTGAAGTTTCCATTTGTAATATAGTTATTCGATTTTAGTATATTTATTTACGCATATACTCCCTCCGTTTCAAAATGTTTATCTAATTTTAACTTGACACGGAGTTTAGGAAAATAAATAAGACTTTAAAATCGTGTGGTTAACTAAAGGATAGGTAGAACGTGCCAAAATATCATTTAATTTTGTGGTCTTAAATATGTCATCTGAAAAGTTAAAATTAAAGAATTGTCAAAAGGGAAAAAGATGTTCTTTTTTAAATGGACTAAAAAAAGAAAGTAAGACAAGCATTTCAAAATAGGAAGTACATTTTTTTCCGAAAATCAACATTTAAAATTCTTATATGTATATGGTAAAAATCAGCACTACACGTGACAAGGTTTAGATATGGAGTTCGAGGGAAATGACAGAGTTCCGTATCGGATGCGAGTTGCATCGAGACAAGCCCAGCTATCAAGGCAAGATCGGATAGTGACCGAACCAAATGACACCGGGTGAAGAATCGGATGAGCCCAGCGTGTATCCGTTCCGGATATGGCGCCAGCCGTACTCTTTGCTCATTAAGAGACATTTATTGTCATTTAATTGCATTTAATTGGAGAATGATTCTCGGGCATCAATGCCTTGTATTCATAGATATAAAAGGAACTCAACATTCATGTTGGAAGAGCATCCTATTCTTATTACTCACACTTGTACGATTTTGTTCATTGCAATCTTAATCATTAAACTCTCATTATTGGCTTGGAACCGAAACTATTAAGCTAAGGGTCGGATCAAACTAGCTGAGAAGATT
The DNA here is from genome assembly GCA_029783415.1 of Anisodus acutangulus. Taxonomy (NCBI): domain Eukaryota; kingdom Viridiplantae; phylum Streptophyta; class Magnoliopsida; order Solanales; family Solanaceae; genus Anisodus; species Anisodus acutangulus. The sequence continues at coordinate 21,829,358 of CM056503.1, forward strand.
CATCTTGATTCACGACATTAAAGGCTATTTTTCTTACTTGTTATTTCCATTTTACTTACTTATTGCTAATTATTTATCACTTTATATTGCAAATCAATTCACGTATCCTTAAAACCACTTACAAATTCAATTGTACCTTTTTTGGGTAAACAGTTTAGCGCCCACCTATAACATCCCGTACTTTTGGGTTACGGTTTAAATCGCTAAGCGTATATAAAATAGCTAGGCATGTGTAAATAGACCCGAGCGTTGGGAAATTTTTGTTATATTTACATATGCTAATAAGAGATTAGTATATAAATAGATGAAGTCCCAAAATAATTTTGGAAGTAACAAGTGTGACGACGGGGATCGGGAATAAATTTGATGTGCGCATACAGAGGTTATGGACTAGTGTCATAATACAAGAATTATGACATGGAGTAAAGAAGATTTTATAAATCTTTAAGATTTAAGTGAATTGGGATCATGAAATTATTTATGTGCGTGATTAATTCTTTATGTGTGTGATTGATAAATTACACGGAGGAGTGACCATGCCTGTGCAATGTAGCAGCATGGGAGGGTCTCTGTCTCCACCGCCAAAACCACATCTTGAGATTCTCTAAATGCCAATTCAAGGCATTTTATTCCAATGCCTTATCCATTCACTTTGGATGCAAAATTTGCTTAGGAAACAACAACTTTCCTTTCATACTTAGGTTGATGCTCTTATGGTCATCCACAGTTTGCTCTATATTTCACACGGTTTTTTTTTTTTACATGAGCCTTTCGGTTAAAATCTCACCTATAACATCCCGTGATATTATCTCATATTTACTCTACTCTTAGAAGGTAAAGAATGTTCATATTATTGATTCTTATGTTAAAAACATGTCTAAATATATTTCTAAGTCATTATTGAGGCATATAGGAAAGATGATGATATTCACGGTGTTAGCTGAAGGTACAGGGATATTATGTCACCCAAGATGTGTTATTCTCATTCATGCAATTTCATTTGCATTGCATTCACATATTACCCTGGACCACTTGTACTATGCACACTACTATATGGTAAATATTATATATATATATATATATATATGTAGGGAAAATGGGAAAAGGGAAAGGCGTTATATACGCACACCACCTGCAGCTGGTACAGACTATCACAAAAGAGCCCGAAGAGGACAATATGATGTGATGATGTGATGTATGGCTTATTGGGACGAGTTGCACGTTCTGCAACACTAACATATATTGGGATGGGTTGCACGATCCGCAACACTAACATATATATACCGCATTTGCCTCATGCATACATTCGTTAACAATTACATGGTATGATGCCGACAGAGGCTGTCATGGTAAGGAAATTGCCTGATGAAGCCAATGAATATGGACACTGCATTGTGCATAACATGTAGGCAAGTGTATTAAGGCCCTCAAAGGCAGTTACTGTTGGTCAGTTATTAGTATATTCCTGTTATGCTGCATTTATGCCTGACATACTCAATATATCAGTCGTACTGACGTTCCTTTTGTCGGGAGATGCTGCGTTTTATGCCCGCAGGTTCGCATAGGTAAGGCAACGACCCACGTGAATAGGTTGCAGATTTCAACGGATTTTTGGAAGCACTCCTCTCTTTCCGGAGTGTCGGTCAAATTTTGGTATGATATATTTTTGCATATCTATATTGGTATGGCGGGGCCTTGTCCCGACCTGTTGATGTTGTACACTCTTTAGAGACTTGTAAACAGGTGTCCTGTGTATATTACTTTTGTATGGCCTGGTCGGCCTTAGCGTGGGTATGTACATATATGAGTCGGTTTTCTGGTTAAGAGTTTTCATAATCTTTTCTGGCTTAGTCCGTGCTTATTTCTGATTATACGTTGATGGTGTGATTTGGGGTACCGGCGGGTGGGATCCTGGTGCCCATCGCAGCCCTCCGGTTTGGATCGTGACAAAATTGGTATCAGAGCATGTCTATCCTAGGGAGTCTACAAGCCGTGTCTAGTAGAGTCTTGTTTATGGGTATGTTGTGCATCATACTTATAAGCAGGAGACTGCCTGACGTTTAAGGATATTTTCTGTTCTTTCATCTCATAAATCGTGCAATAGATCTGAGTTATAAGTATTTCACTCCTAATCCGTCTCATTTTTATAATTCTAGTGATGCCTATAGCAAGGAAAAAGTCCAAGAGTATGAGGGTATTAAATACGGCTGCGGGCGAAGGAACCAGCCGATTGCTACATATTAGCGAGGGCCAGAGTGAGACCCTCGGTACGACTCCTTCGTACGATTCTCCTAGTATACCACCATCGGAGGAGATTGGTGGAGCTGCAGTACCCCCAGTCCCTCCACTTGATACTCTAGCCGAGGATCTTGATATGCGGAGTGCGATACAGTTACTGACACAATTGGTAGCCGCTCAGGCCCAACGTCAGGTTCCCAATCCTTCAGATAGAGCTGCTAGTGCAAGAGCTCGGGATTTCATTAATCTAGATCCTCCGGTATTTACGGGGTTAGACTTCAACGTGGACCCGCAAAATTTTCTTGATCAGGTACAGCGTACTTTGCGGGTGATGGATGCTACCGATATTGAGTCGGTAAAGTTTGCTTCTTATAGACTGTGTGATGTCGCAGTAACTTGGTATCAGACATGGGAGCAATCCAGAGGACCCTGTGCTCCACCAGCAAGATGGAGAGAATTTTCGGAGGCCTTTTTACAACATTTTCTGCCAGTCGAGCTTCGATGGGCCAGACAGGACAGGTTCCTATGTCTTGAACAGGGCAGCATGAGCGTTCGAGAATATAGCTTGCAATTTATTTCCTTGGCTCGATATGCTCCTACAATTATAACTTAAATGAGTGACCGGGTACACAGGTTCGTTACTGGCTTGGGGACACACTTGGTCAACGAGTGTACTACGACTTCTTTGAATCCGGATATGGATATTGCTCGCATCCAGGCTTATGCACAGAACCTGGAGGATCGCAAAAGGCAATAGCGGGTCGATCGAGAGTGTGATAGTGGCCAGCATAAGAGGGCTCGGTATGTAAGTGGCGTGAGGAACTTCGTAGACGGGCCCAGTCCACAGCCTTATAGACGACCATCTTACCCAGTAGTCGGCGTATCATTGTCATCTTCAGGATCGAGGGCTGATCGGTATATTCAAACGGGACCAGGCCAGAGTTCACAAGCACCATGATCTTATTATAGAGGGAATTCTATACAGATGAAGCCGCCATTGGCTTGATGTGGGCAGTTTGGTGGGACCCATACAGAGTCGTGCCAACAAAAGGGAAGAGTATGCTATTCTTGTAGGGAGCGTGGTCATATAGTGTGAGATTGTCCGACAAAAAGTGAAGGTGTTAGAGCCCAGCCAGTCGGATCTGGAGCAGCTTCATCCCAATCAGTACGCCCGTTAGGGCAGAGTCAGCAGACGTTATCTGGTCGAGGCAGAGGAAGGGGCCAGAATCATACTTATGCACTGATGGGACGACATGATCAGGAATCCTCACCTGATGTCATTATAGGTACATTATCGGTCCTTTCACATAATATGTACGCGTTGTTAGATCCAGGCTCAAATTTATCATATATTACTCCTTTCGCTGCTTGTAAATTTGGTATGGATCCTGAGTTAATAAGGGATCCATTTGTGGTATCTACACTGGTTGGTGAATCGGTAATCGCTAGACGGGTCTATCGAAATTGTGCAGTATTAGCTTGTAGTCATCAGACCCTAGCAGATTTAGTGGAATTATAAATGATTGACTTCGATGTTATTATGGGCATGGATTGGCTAGCGTCATTCTATGCTAATGTTGACTACCGAACAATGATTGTTAGATTCCAATTCCTAGGCGAGCCAGTCCTTGAATGGAAAGGTAATACGGCAACGCCAAAAGGTAGGTTTATTTCGTACCTTAAGGCAAGAAAGATGATCTCCAAATGGTGTATATACCATTTTGTTTGGGCAAGAGATGTCGATGTTGAACCACCTAGTTCTCAATAAATTCTGGTGGTTAATGAATTTATTGATGTATTCCCAGACGAACTTCCAGGCCTTCCTCCTGAAAGGGAAATTGAGTTCAATGTTGATGTGTTTCCAAACACTCAACCGATATCTATTCCTCCTTATAGAATGGCTCCAGCTGAATTGAAAGAATTGAAGGAGAACTTAAAGGATTTGCTCGAGAAAGGCTTTATTAGGCCTAGCATATCTCCTTGGGGCACGTCGGTATTGTTCGTACAAAAGAAAGATGGCTCGTTACGGATGTGTATCGACTATCGGCAGCTAAATAAAGTTACTATCAAGAACAAGTACCATCTTCCCTGAATTGACGATTTGTTTGATCAGTTACAAGGTGCGAGATGTTTCTCAAAAATTGACCTAAGGTCGGGGTACCATCAGCTAAAGGTTAAGAAGAAGGATATTCCAAAGACGGCATTCAGGATAAGGTATGGGCACTTCGAGTTCCTAGTAATGTTATTTGGACTTAGAAATTCACCAGCAGCATTTATGGATCTAATGAACAGCGTGTTTCGCCTATTCCTGGATGTATTTGTGATAGTATTTATTGATGATATTTTGGTTTACTCTCACTCTGAAAGCAGAGCATGTGGATAACTTGCGGATAATACTACAAACGCTTCGGGACCATAAGATGTATGCAAAACTCTCCAAATGTGAGTTTTGGCTGAAGTCAGTGGCTTTTCTTGGTCATATAGTGTCAGACGAGGGTATAAGAGATGACACTCAGAAGATTGAAGTGGTGAAGAATTGGCCGAGGCCTACGACTCCAACAGAGGTTCGCAGCTTTTTGGGCTTAGTCGGCTATTATAGATGGTTTGTAGAAGGGTTTTCTACCATATCAGCACCATTGACGAAGTTGACACAAAAGGCCATGAAATTCTAGTGGTCCAATGCTTGTGAGCAGAGTTTCCAAGAGCTGAAGGATAGATTAACATCGGCACCAGTCCTTACTCTCCCAGAGGGTCCAGAAGATTATGTTTTGTATTATGATGCCTCGGGAGCAGGTTTAGGATGCGTGCTAATGCAGCATGGTAAAGTGATTGCCTATGCTTCAAGGCAATTGAGGAAACATGAGAAGAACTATCTGACACATGATTTAGAGTTGGCCGCAGTAGTCTATGCACTGAAGATTTGGTGGCACTACTTATATGGTGTTCATGTAGACATTTTTACGGATCACAAGAGTCTGCAATACATATTCAAACAAAAGGAGCTGAATTTGAGACAAAGAAGATGGCTTGAATTATTGAAGGATTATGATGTGGAGATCTTATATCACCCTGGAAAAGCTAATGTACAGACGCGCTCAGCCGTAAGTCAATGGTCAGTTCGATACCAGTGCAAGTTAAAAGGAAGGAATAGGTAAGAGAGCTTCATCAGGTAGCTAGTTTGGGAGTCTGACTAGTGGATTTGGAGGATAGTGGGTTTGTGGTCCAGAATGTGTCAAAATCATCCCTTATATCAGAAATTAAGGAACGTCAACAGAAAGACCCTAGTTTAAAGAAGATAAAAGAGTGCATTCAACAGAAGATGACCACGACCTTTGAGATTGATGAACAGGGAACTCTTAGGCACCAGGGTCATCTATGTGTTCCAAATGTAGCAGGATTGTGGGATAAAATTATGACAGAGATTCATTGTTCACGGTATTTCATTCATTCTAGATCAACTAAAATGCATGATCTCAAGAGTATTTATTGGTGGAATGACATAAAGAAAAGCTTGGCAGAGTTTATAGCTCAGTGCCCCAATTGTCAGTAGGTAAAAAATAGAACACCAAAAGCCTGGTGGCTTGACTCAGAACATTGAGATTTTGATATGGAAATGGAAAATGATTAATATGGACTTCATTACGGGATTACCTCATTTCTATCAGAAGTTTGATTCTATCTGGGTAATTGTTGACAGACTGACCAAATCAGCTCATTTCCTGACAGTTAAAATGACCTACACAGCCGAGGAGTCCGCGAAATTGTATGTGAAGGATATTGTTCGACTTTATGGTGTGCCTGTTTCTATTATATCAGACCAAGGTGCTCAGTTTACAACTAACTTCTAGAAATTATTTCATAAAGGATTAGGCACCCGAGTTAATTTAAGTACGACTTTCCATTCTCAGACATACGGTCAGGCCGAGCGAACGATTCAGACACTCAAGGACATGTTACGAGCTTGTGTGTTGGACTTCAAGGGAAGTTGGGATAATCACTTACCCCTTATTGAGTTCGCATACAATAGCAACTATCACTCCAGTATTAAAATGGCTCTATATGAGGCTTTTTATAGACGAAAAGATAGATCTCCTATCGGATGGTTCGAGGTTGGCGAGTCAGAGTTATTTGGGCCTGATTTAGTACATCAAGCCATAGAAAAGGTGAAGCTTATCCAAAAGCGACTGTTAATGGCTTAGAGTCGTCAGAAGTCATATTCAGATGTGCAACGACCAGACTTAGAATTTTAGGTAGATGATTGGGTATTCTTGAAGATCTCGCCTATGAAGGGAGTAATGAGGTTCGGAAGGAAGGGAAAGCTCAGTCCGAGATATATTGGACCATATCGTATAATTCGAAGAATTGTCTAGGTAGCATATGAATTGGACTTACCTTCAGAATTGGAGTTTGTTCATCCAGTCTTCCATGTTTCCATGTTGAGAGCATGTATTGGAGATCCTTCTCGGATTGTACCAATTGAGGATGTGCAGGTTACAGAGGATCTGTCATATGAAGAAATTCATGTTGATATCCTAGATCGACAAATCCGCAAGCTGAGGACTAAGGAAGTAGCTTATGTAAAAATTTTGTGGTGAAATAGGAATGTGGAAGAGATGACATGGGACGTGGAAGAGAAAATGACGCACAAATATCCACACCTATTCCAGACTAATGTCGAGATTTCAAGAGAAGCCTAAGGTAAATTTCAATTCTTGTCATGATGTTTAACAATTGTGTATTCGGGCTACGTAACGGGGATTAGATATGTTACCCCAACATTCGAGGACTAATGTTTCTAAGGGGGAAGATGTAACATCCTGTACTTTCGAGTTACGATTTAAATCGCTAACCGTATATAAAATCGCTAGGCATGTGTAAATAGACCCGAGCGTTGAGAAAAATTTGTTATATTTATATATGCTAATAAGAGATTAGTATATAAATAGATGAAGTCCCAAAATAATTTTAAAAGTAACAAGTGTGACGACGGGGATCGGGAATAAATTTGGTGTGTGCATAAAGAGGTTATGGACTAATGTCATAATACAAGAATTATGACATGGAGTATAAAAAGATTTTATAAATCTTTAAGATTTAAGTGAATTGGGATCACAAAATTATTTATGTGCGTGATTAATTATTTATGTGTGTGATTGATAAATTACACGGAGGCAGGTCACATAATTAAATTAAGTGACCGTGCCTGTGCAATGTGGCAGCATGGGAGGGTGTCTGTCTCCACCGCCAAGACCATATCTTGAGATTCTCTAAATGCCAATTCAAGGCATTTTATACTAATGCCTTATCCATTCACTTTGGATGCAAAATTTGCTTAGAAACAACAACTTTCCTTTCATGCTTAGGTTGATGCTCTTATGGTCATCCACAGTTTGCTCTATATTTCACACTGTTTGTTTTTTTTACACGAGGCTTTCGGATAAAAGCTCTCTTGTTGGATTAGCCCAGAATTATGAGGTATGTTAAGGCAAATTTATTTCTTTCTTTTGGCATGTTCCACGTACGAAATGTAATCGTGATATTATCTCATATTTACTCTACTCTTAGAAGTTAAAGAATGTTCATATTATTGATTTCTATGCTAAAAGCATGTCTAAATATATTTGTAAGTCCTTATTGAGGCATACATGAAAGATGTTGATATTCACGGTGTTAGCTGAAGATACAGGGATATTATGTCACACAGGATGTGTTATTGTCATTCATGCAATTTAATTTGCATTGCATTCACAGATTACCATGGACCACTTGTATTATGCATACTACTATATGGTAAATATTATATATATAGAGAAAATAGGAAAAGGGAAAGGCGTTATATACGCACACCACCTGTAGTTGGTACAAACTATCATAAAAGAGTCCGAAGAGACCAATATGATGTGATGATATGATGGTTGTATGGATTATTGGGACGGGTTACACGATCCGCAACACTAACATATATATACCACATTTATATCATGCATACATTCGTTAACCATTACATGGTATGATGCCCACAGAGGTTGTCATGGTAAGGAAATTGCCCGATGAGGCCAATGAATATGGATACTTCATTGTGCATAACATGTAGGCAAGTGTATTAGGGCCCTCAGAGGCAATTACTGTTAGTCAATTATTTATGTTTAGTTATTGGTATATTCCTGTTATGTTGTGTTTATTCCTGACATACTCAGTACATCAGTCGTACTGACGTCCCTTTTGTCGGGGGATGTTGCGTTTCATGCCCGCAGGTTCGCATAAGCAAGGCGACGACCCACGTGAATAGGGTACAGATTTCAACGTATTCTTGGAATCACTCCTCTCTTTCTAGAGCGTCGGTCTAATTTTAGTATGATACATTTTTGCGTGTCTATATGGGTATAGCGGGGCCTTGTCCCGACCTGTTGATGTTGTACACTCTTTAGAGGATTATAGACAGGTGTCCTGTATATAGTAGTTTTGTATGGCCTGGTCGGCTTTGGCGTGGGTATGTACATATATGAGTCGGTTTTCTGGTTAAGAGTTTTCATAATCTTTTTTGACTTAGTCCATGCTTATTTGTGATTATGCGTTGATGGTGTGATTTAGGGTACCGGCGGGTGGGATCCGGGTGCCTGTCGCAACCCTCCGGTTTGGGTCGTGACACCACCGTGGGGTTAAGGATAATTGTAGTGATTTGTTCAAACTCAAATTTCACTTGTTCTTTTGAGATATTGTGAGAAGAGGTCAGTATCAAGTACTTGCAGAATGGCTAGTGAAATCTAAGTTGAGGTTAGCAACCACGATGACAACAACAACGGTGACAATGGTACTAATAATATCAATAACAACAACAAAGTTTCGCCCGTTGATCCAATAACTAGCGAGCATCGGAATAACCATTTGATTTCCCCCAGGGGTCTATAAGGTCACGTGAGGAATCACCGGACGATGATGAGGATGATGAAATAAATCTGGCTCAAATCTTTAACATGTTGAAGGAGCAACATGAGGCTATTACTCAGTTGCAAAAGAAGAGCAGCGGGGCAAATGCGGCGGAGGAGACTCATCTCATCCGGGATGAAGATCGGGTCCGAGAGAAGGAATGAGTCGAAGGAGATGGCGCTGGTACGGGGAACATGAATCCTCAGAGGTCTTGAAAATTCTTCAATCTTTGACTAAGTGAATGAATACTAATGAAAAGAAGGTTAAAACCTACAATTCACGGGTATACCAAATTCCTGGAGCACCTCCAATCCTAAAGAGATTGGGCTTAAAGAGATGCATTCAGTTGTTGTTCCTACCGAGTGCAACACCAAAGTTGATACCAAAAAGGTTCAAAATGCCAGATCTCCTAAAGTATGATGGAACTACGGATCCACAAGAGCACGTGATGTCATACACTTATGCGGTGAAGGGCAATGATATGCACCCGGATGAGTTCGAATCGATGTTGCTGAAGAAATATGGCAAAATATTGTCCAAATGGGAAATGAAATGGTACTCCATGTTGCATGAACACTCTATTAATTCATTTGAAATGCTTGCAGATGCTTGCATAAAGGCGTATACCGGAGCACGGAAGGTCCAAGCGAGGAAAGCGAACATATTCAAAATTGTTCAGAAGGATAACGAGTTGTTGCATGAGTTTATGATAAGCTTTCAAAAGGAACAAATGCTTCTTCCCTCGGTTCCAGATGAATATGAGGCATAAACTTTCACCAAATGATTAAATCCTAGGAGCTCAAGTGCCTTGCTCAAATTAAAGGAGAACTTGTTAGAGTTCCCGGCGGTGACATGGGCAGACGTGCATAATAGGTATGAATCCAAAATTCGGGTGGAAGACGATCAGCTCGAACTTCCTACGGGGTCAGCAGAACGGAGCAAAAGTTTTGGTAAATCGAAGAGGGTAGCTGAGTCAGAATCGAAGCCTTCAAAATATAGGTATCAATCCTACGGGCAACCTGAATGATCAAACTTCAGATCGGATATGGGACGCAACAATCACAACTTCTTATCAGACAGATGAGATAGATGTAATGATCGAGGGTCAACTAGTATGGTTTGCAATTTATAAATGATATCGGTGGAGCATCTTCTAACAATATGGAAAACCTAAGACTTTCCTAATGTAATTTTAATGTTGATGCGGCCGGACTTGTTTCGGCTATAGGACACATTAAGAAGACAATATGGTAGAGACGACTCCGGACAGACCCGGCTCAGAGAGATCCAAATTTGATTTGTGATTATCATGAAACCCGTGGTCACAAAATGGATGATTGTTGTCAGTTGAGGGATGAAATGGCTCGATTGTTGAAAAATAGTCATCTACACAAATTTTTGAGTGATCGAATAAACGAGAACTACATAAACAGAGAAGAAACCAATTAAGCGGATCCGGTTGAATCCTAGTATATCATAAACATGATTATCCGAGGAATGAATGTTCCGAAGGGACCCATCATGACCACAAATAAGACAAAATGATCAATAACTCAGGAGAAGGGATCCAAAGATTACATATCGGAGGAAACAATATCTTTCAATGATGATGACACAGAGGGCATCATTCAACCTCACAATGATGCACTGGTAATCTCTCTTTATTGATAAATTTCATATTAAGTGGATTTTGATTAATCCAGGTAGCTGAGCCAACATTATCCGATGGAAGATGGTAGAGCAATTAGGGTTGTTGGATCAAATTGTACCGGCAACATGAGTTTTCAACAGATTTAACATGTCAAGCGAGACTACGATGAGCGAAATCACTCTTCCAGTCAATGCAACAGGGACAATTCGGTAAATGAAGTTCTATGTCATTAAAGACAAAATGCGGTATAACACACTATTCGACAGGCCTTAGATACATGACATGAATGTCGTACCTTCGGCATTGCACATGATGCTAAACTTACCAATTCCGGAGGGAATTAAGACAACTCGAGAAGAGCAACCGACAGCGAGGGAGTTGTTCGTGGTAGAGGAGTCGGTACAAGTACCAAAATAAATAAAGGACGTGAATAAAGGAAAAAAAATAAATCACAATCACAGGATTTGGGCCCATCGAGTCCGAAGAAAGAAGAGGGAGAGAAGATGAATTACGAGGAAAAAGAAGATTATTATCGCATCCCGAGGTCATTTGTGCTGCCGGACGATTGAGATCCCACAAAGTCAACTAGAAGAACTAGAGCGAGTCATTTTGTTCGTGCATCTGCCGGATATAGGTATACATGGGCACCGAATTATCCCCGGAGCTCAGGCTTAAATTAATTAATTTTTCTAAAACTAACGCCGATTGCTTTGCATGGTCCCACTTAGACATGATAGGTATTTCACCGGAGATTACAACTCACAAGTTGAGTTTGGACTCGAGCTTTCCTCCGGTAAAGCAAAAAAGGAGATCAATGGCTGATTATAAGCACCAGTTTGTCATTGAGGAGGTAACAAAACTCTTAAATATAGATTCTATTCGAGAGGTAGAATATCCGGGTTGGTTAAAAAATGTAATTGTCGCACCTAAAAATGGCAATAAATTGAGAATGTACATAAATTTTAAAGATTTAAATAAAGCATGCCCATAATGGTTTTTCCTTGCCTTACATTTATCAAATGATTGATGGTACGATAAGATATGAGATGCTGAGTTTTCCTGATGCTTTCTACGGATACAACCAAATTAAGATGAATCTGAAGGAATAAGAGAAAACTTTTTTTATAACTAGATACGGGACTTACTGTTATAATGTAATGTCATTTGGCTTAAAAATGCTAGAGCAACATACTGACGCCTAGTTTAATCGCATATTAGTGGACCAAATAGGTAACACAATATAGGTTTACATTGATGATATGTTAGTTAAATCCTTGGAAATAGAGGACCATTTAAAGTATTTGCAAGAAACATTTGATATACTCTGAAAGTACAATATGAAGTTGAACCGAGAAAAATGCGCTTTTAGAGTTGGATTAGGCAAGTTCCTAGGTTTCTTGATTTTAAACTGAGGGATAGAGATCAATCCGCATAAGATCAGAGCTATTGAAGAAATTTCGGAGGTACTTGAAGATGTGAAGGCAGTATAGAGACTCACCGGAAGGCTGTCCGCTCTTAGTAGATTTATTTCTTGATCTTCGGAGAAAAGTCATAGGTTCTTCTCTTTGTTAAAAAAGATAAATGACTTCGAGTGGACTCCGGAGTGTCAACAAACTTTGAGGGATTTGAAGAAGTGCTTGTCTAGTCCGCCACTACTGCATAAACTGAAAGCATATGAGCAGTTGTTCCTGTATCTGGCAGTGTCCGAAGTAGCTATAAGTGTTATCTTGGTTCGAGAAGAGAAAGGTACACAATTTCCTATTTATTATGTAAGTAGAACATTAGCTAGTATAGAGACCAGATATCCTCACTTAGATAAATTGGCATTAGCTTTAATAACGCAGCTAGGAAATTGAGACCATACTTTCAATGTCATTCTATATGTGTAGTAACAACTTATCCGCTAAAGAATGTAATGCATAAAAAAGAATTCTCCGGTAGGTTAGCCAAGTGGGAAGTAGAAATTAGTGGATATGACATAGAGTATAAACCAAGAACAGCTACAAAGTCTCAGGATTTAGCGGACTTCGTATTGAAAACACATGCGGGGATGTTATTAGACAGTCGATAAGAATTGTGAAATTGACTAATAACGAAGCCGAGTATGAGACTATAATTGCAGGTCTATAATTGACACGGAGTTTGGAAGTAGAAGTCATCAAAGTAAAATATGATTCGCTTCTGGTTGTTAATCAAGTGAACGATATATTCGAGGTGAAAGAACAGAGAATGCAAAACTACTTGGAGAAAATTCAAATATTGTTACATCGGTTCAAAGAATGGACCATGGAATATGTGTCACGAGAGCAAAATAATGAGGTGGATGCATTGGCAAATTTGAGGTCTTCCGTGGAAGCTGAGGAGTTTAACTCCGGTACCGTGGTGCAGTTGTTGAACTTCGCAATTGATGGTGGCCACGCTGAGGTGAATACCACAAGACTAACTTAGGACTGGATGAACAAGTATATTGATTACATATGGGATGGAAAGTTGCCCACTGATATGAAGGAATCAAGGGCTCTTCGTACGAAGGCAGTTAGGTTTTGCGTGGTCAATGGCCAGTTGTACCGAATGTCCTTTTGTGGTCCTTTGGAGCGATTCTTAGGACCCGATGAAATTTATTATGTGATGAGCGAGGTTCACAAGGGGACTTGTGGCAATCACTTATGAGCAGAATTGTTGGTTTAAAAATGATCAGTGCTAGGTGTTATTGGTCTCAAATGAAAGAAGACATAAAGAACTTTGTCCGGAAGTGTGATGAATGTCAAAGGCCTGCACAAATGATTCACCAACCAACAGAATTAATATATCTGGTTCTGTCTCTTGGCCATTCATATAATGGGGGATGAATATTGTCGGACCACTACCATGAGCACCCGAAAAAGTATGCTTCATTTTATTTATGACTTATTATTTTTCTAAGTGGGTTGAAGCAAAGACCTTCAAGAAGGTTAGAGAAAAGAAAGTCATCAATTTCATTTGTGATCACGTCATTTGCAGGTTCGACATACTGCCGAAGATTACTTGCGACAATGGTCGTCAGTTGATTGGGAAGAAGGTGAATGATTTTCTTGAAGGATTGAAAATAAAAAAGATAGTGTCGACTCCGTACCACCCGAGTGCAAATGGATAAACGGAGTCAACAAACAAAACCATAATTCAAAACTTAAGGGAAAGGCTAAAGAAATCATAAGGCAGGTGGAGAGAAATTCTAACGGAGGTGTTGTGGTATTACAAAACGACACCAAAATCTAGCACTGGAGAGACACCGTTCTCTTTGGTTTATGACGCAGAAGCACTAATTCCGATGGAAGTGGGAGAACCGATTTTAAGGTTCAGCCTTGTAACCGATGAGTCGAACAACAAAGCTATGACAGTCAAGCTGGATTTAACGGATGAACACCGTGAGCTAGCATTATTACGGCTAGTGGCTCAAAAGCAAATGATGGGAAGAAATTACAATCAACAAACTAATCTTAAGCACTTTCAAGTAGGGGACTTGGTTCTACGAAAAGTGACCCTCAACACTAAAAATCTTAATGAAGGAAAATTGAGCCCGAGCTGGGAAGGACCCTACAAAATGTCTGGAATAACCGGTAAAGGCTCGTACCATTTGGAAGCCAAAGATGGACAAAAGTTGCCGAACAACTGGAATATTATGCACTTGAAGTGATATTATTGCTAAGGTATGTATTCGGTTAATTATTTGAACTTTATTTGTTTTGATGTCACTAACTTTTGCAGGGAAAAAGTTGGAGTCATCATGCAAAGACCGTTGGAAAATAGGTCTGAACTTTGCCAAGACCGGAGAAGTTAGAATTAGGTCTAAAAACATGTGTTGCACTCTTTTTCCCTTAGCATGATTTTTATCCCGAAAATGATTTTTCCTGTAAGGTTTTTAATGAGGCAACAATATAAAGTATGTTACTAAGTGAATGACAATTGGAAAAGAACATTGGGGACTGCCTGGTAGTGGAAAGCAAATAGTGTTTAACTTCGCATACTTCGAACATAAACACTAGGGGACTGCCACACCCTTGATGCTCGGGTCAGATTGATCAAGTCAATGAGTTCGAAGTTTTTTTTTCTTTAGTTCAGTATATTTTTGTAAGGGTTAAAGATAGAATAAATCTTGCCCAAGTAGTGTTAATATAAGGCAAAAAGATCGAATGAATCTTGCCGAGTTGTTTGTCCAAAGCAAAATATGAATGAAATTATACTTTATTCTAAATTTACCTCGAAAGTTTTTTTTTCATGCCGACACTTCTCCGGATAGTTTTAAAATTGTTAGGCTTACGAGCTAAATTTGTTAAGTCCTTAACTGGGGACTGTCGTCATAAAAGCATCCAGAACAAATTGAGTTATGTTCTAAAAGCATGCTTCTAAGGTGATGGATTAAGTGAATCTTGCATATTCTTAAAGACACTTGTTGTCTAAAAAGTTAGGATAAATGAAATCCAACGTTCATACCCGAAATAAATAGGAGACATCTTATTCATAAGCATAAAAATAAACTGCTTATACTTAGTCATTAAGACCCAAAATTGGAAGGATTTATCCGGTATGAAGCAACTAAGTAAACGTTTGTATTCAAAATTAATTAAGTCATTTTTAAGACCAGGAGAACTTTCACCAGGATCAACACAAACTAAGTGATGGTTTGCTTAAGTAAAACTCTAAATTCAGAGGCAATTTGCTTGTATTTGGTTAAAGGTTTGTATAGTTTAGTTGTTGAAAACAAGAAATCAATAACGAATATGAGAAGTTGGGAAAATTACTATTATAGCAAAAGAGAGTTTGATTTATATTCATAAGTGAGGCCGAAAAATGTCCAGAACGAAACATATAAAAAGAAAAAAAATGCAAAGGCACGAAGGCTAGCAGATTAGTCAGATTCGAACTTAGAGTCTTCAGGTTCTTCCTCGGTGCTATCACTATTCAACCAACGGAAGGCCTCGACCTCTATAACCTTGGCCTCAACAATTTCGGCATCCAAATCATATATCCCTCATGAGCTTGCTCCAAGGTGAACCTCCGGATATTCTAAGTAATGTGCTCGATTTTTAACACTGTCCGGGCTTTTTCAGCATCCATGTCAGTAAGAGCCTGATCCCGCTCGGCCAAGGCTTGAGTCAATTGGGCCGAGATTTCAGTGTCTCTTCAAGAAAATGCCTCGATCTTGCTGAGTGGTTTGATCTTGAGACACCTTTAAAGTAGCTTGTTCGGCAACTCACTCCGTATCGATCTCGGCAAGCTCAGTTTTAAGGCGATCGACGTCCGCATTGAGGTACTCTTCTTTATGCACTTGATAGTGCCAAATCTCATCTTGCTCTCTAAGTTCTTAGGTGAGAAGTTTATCATTCTCCTCGTCCAAGATCTTCTTTTCCTCGTTGATAAGTTCGAGGTCATTTACCGCCTGGAGGTAATTGCCTCTGACCCGGTCCAATTCAGCCTTAGTAAGGAGCAAATCACCGGCTTGCAGCAGCTGGGTTTTTTTTTGTTGCTAAAGGACCCCTTTGAGATGCTGAATCTCTTTCTCTTGAGCATACGTCTGGCCCTTAAGGTCTTTATTTTCTTCGAGGCATCAGAAGAAGCTCTGTCTGACTAAAATGGATGACTGCAAAAATGTGTTCCAAGTCTGAGTTAGGATATATATGAAAAAAAAGACAAGTATAAGAGCAAATAAGAAAGGAAAATACATACCTGGTTTGAAGTATGCATGCCCTCGTTGAAGAGGCAATGCTAAGAGACGTTCTTCATCTTATCCTTATCGGACTCTGATATTAGAGGCCTTAAGTAGCTTGCGACTCCGACTAGCCGAAATAAGAAGTTCATGTCCTCTAGGAAGGAGAGAGTTGCAGTCCTCATTCTCCTCGGATCCTCACTCAAGGCTAGGAAGACATTTATGAGTTTGGACCGGGAGGTGGCATGGTTCTTCAGGGGGCGTGAAGACTTGGAAAACCTCTAAGAAATTGACAGATGAGCGAACCCACAGGTGTTCATCGACGGAGACAGGCTCGTAGAGGTTCCAACTTCACCGAAGAGGCTATCAAAGTCTTCTTGCCCAAAGATGGAGGCCAGTTGTGATGATTGATGAGGATTTGAAGTTCTCATTTTCTTCGTCAATGGCTCCTCATCCGTGTATTCATCGTCATCTTCAATGATGACGGGAACTGGCTCGGCAGTTGGTGGCGTAGTGGCAGAAGTTGGTGCGGTACCTGATGATGGCACATCAGCTTCAGCAGTAATATTTTCTCTAACTCCGGTAGAAATATCCTCTACCGGAGTAGTGGTAGTATTCCTCATCCAAATATCTTCTGGAGAGATGTCAATAATTTGAACCCCAGAAGGGCCGCCCGCTTCTTGAGCCCTTTTCCTCTTTGAGGTGATCGAGGGTGACTTTGAAGGCTTTGAGGATTTGAATTTTGAGATTTTTTATTTCTTTGGTACCTCGGCGATATGACTAGCTGATGCGGTTGAATCGAGTAACGGATTGGGGAGAGCCAAAGCAATCGAAGGGTTTGTCCTTGGGATTGAGGTATCTTTCAGTAAACTCGGGTGTTTGAAAAAAAAGAAGTAAAAAAGTGTACCAAAAATAGTAGGGAAAAAAAGGAGTTCGAAAGATACTAATTATGGTTTTGAGCTTTCCAGCGGTTTTTGGAGAGTACTTTCCATATCCGCTTTCTGTGCGGAAGAGTGCTTATAATTTTTTTGACCTATGTGTTGAGGTCCTCGACATGAGCTGGAGTCCAGTGGATGGTGGAAAGGTGGTGACAAAGAGCTTAGGGCAAGGTGTCAAAGTCATAGATTAAACAAAAGAAAGGGAATGAGTTTTTGATACTTACGGTGCAAATTCCATTCCTCTAGGAAATACATGAACCTTGTCGGAATTATTTTGGCGCTAGGAACCGTGACAAAATGCTCCATTCATCCTCGATCTCGAACTTCGTCGGTGCTGGAGATGATGGGGAATTCTCCTCATTTTGAGATCTGAACGATCCCACTACAAAAAAATGTTAGTACGTATAAACGGATCAGGTGATCCAAGGTGAAGATTACATTGACCTCGTTGGCCAGAAATCGAAGGCATGTAACAACCTTCCATACAGACGGATCAATTTGTGCAAGACATAAATTGTAAGTCATGCACATCTCGAGGATCACATTATCTATAGGAGGGACGAGCTTGAAGGTGAAAGGGTAGGTGTATACATTGGAGTACCCGAATCTATAGGTAGTAATATCTTCGTCCGGGTGGGTATAAAGATTTCGGAGAGATCTGTCCAACCACAGTCATTTTGGATTGTATTGAAGACGGAAGGATTAATGGAGGTCGTCTAACTTTTAGCCTCTTCACCTCGATCGGATTTTGAAGTAGCGACACGAACGACAAATTCATTATCAAAATGAAAGTTAGATGGAAACATGTCAAAGGCTCTGGGCTCAATGGCAGCCTGAGCTTCAGGATACTCACCGGCGGTAACGATATTATCGATGGCCGACAGATATGAAGGAGTTGGAGAGGACTGTCTTGAAGAGGATCAGGTGGTTTTTCACCATGATGAAGATGTAAAGGTATGGAGATTTAAAGGTTGAAGATTTGAAGACTTGGTGATTTGGAGACTTGAAAATTTGAAGATTTGAAGATTTGAATGGGAAGACGGTTGAACAAATGCATAGACTTGAAGAATTTGCAGAAGTGGAAAATGGAAGAAATGTGGAAGGTTTTATAGGGGATTTTGCCATCATTACGAAATGCTTCGGTGAACCAATAGAAGTGGCGGTGCAATAAAAATACGACACATGTCCGAAGTTATAGAGTGATGAGACGTGAGTCAAATTTTGGAGAATAGAAAACGTTTCGTTTCCTGCCTATTTCGGAGTAATTTGAAAAGAAGATTGCAAGAGAAAACAACGAAGAAGTCAACCTTTATTGTCATTTAATTGAATTTAATTGGAGAATGATTCTCGGGCATCAATGCCTTGTATTCATAGCTATAAAAGGAGTTCAACCTTCATGTTGGAAGGGCATCCCATTCTTATTATTCACACTTGTACGATTTTGTTCATTGCAATCTTAATCATTAAACTCTCATTATTGACTCGAAAGCGAAGCTATTAAGCCAATGCCCGGATCAAACTAGATGAGAAGATTCATCTTGTTCACAACATTACAAGCTATTTTTCTTACTTATTATTTACATTTTACTTACTTATTGCTAATTATTTATCACTTTATATTGTAAATCAATTCACGGATCCTTAAAATCATTTACAAATTCAACTGTGGTAAACATTAGCAAATGAAAATATACTATTTAGTTATCTCGAAATTTTATTCCAATCATAGGATAAAAAGGTATTAAAATTTTATATCGGGACTATTTTTGCTTGGATACCAAACGAGTCCTTACAGTCCGGACAAGACGGGAAAAAAATGAGCAACAGAGCCCGATACTGAAAATTTGTCTTTGGCAAACTCAAAACATTAAAATCTCCCAAAATCGTCAATAATGGGAATTTGAATGAAACCCATTTGATATCTCTAATGCACACTTGCCATAACACCCTTCAACTCCAACAAATCCATGCCCACATCATTCACCATAACTTGTCATCCAATAGAACAATTGTTACCCAGCTCATATCTTCAGCTTCTTTACGCAACTCCATTCACTATGCTTTGTCTATTTTTGATTGTTTTCCTGATAAAAAATTGTATTTTTTCAATGCTTTAATTAGAGGATTAAATGGCAACTCTTGCTTTGTGAAGTCCATTTTGTATTTTAAGCTAATGCTTAAGATGGGTGTTAAACCTGATAGGCTTACATACCGTGGGGTTTTGAAAATGCGGTGAACTAGGACTTGGTGGTGTTGTTCATTGTGGGGTTTTGAAAATGGGGTTGGAGTATGATGTCTTTGTAAGGGTTTGTTTGGTTGAAATGTATGTGAAAATTGAGTTGGTGGATCTTTCATTGCAACTGTTCGATGAAAGTCCTGAGAGAAACAAAGTTGACAATGTGCTTTTGTGGAATGTTGTGATTAATGGGTGTAAGACTGGCCGGGTGAGTAAGGTGTTGGCGTTGTTTGAGGAAATGCCTGAGAGGAATGCGAGTTCTTGTAATACGTTGCTTAGTGGGTTGTTGAGGAACGGGGAAGTGGATAGAGCGATGGAAATTTTTTAACGGGATGATGGAAAAGAATGTGGTTTCTTGGACTTGTATGATTCATGGGCTAACAATAAATGGATTGCATCAAAAGGCTCTTGATTTGTTTTTCAAGATGGTGGAAGAAGGTGCGAAGCCGAATGGTCTAACTGTTGTATCTGCTCTTTCTGCTTGTGCAAAAACTGGGGCACTAGAGGCAGGGAGAAAGATTGATGATAATATTTCGAACAATGGGCTCCATTTGAATGCAACAGTTGGTAATGCTTTGCTTCATATTTATGTGAAATGTGGGGATATTGAGTCTGCAAGCCTGGTTTTTAGTGGATTGAAGGAGTGATATTCGGACATGGAGTATAATGATATGGGGTTGGGCAATTCATGGACATGTAGACAAAGCTCTTAGGTGTTATGAACAGATGAGATTGTCTGGCACTTTCGATATACTCTAGTCCATGGAGTTACTTGGATTCTGTAGAAAATTGTTTGACAAAGTAAAACATTTTTTTCCAACTAATAGTTGCAGGAATCAAACCTGCTGGTGTTTCTTTCCTTGCTGTTTTAACTGGATGCTCTCACTGGACGGGTGGACGAGGGCCTTCAAATCTTTGGTATCATGCAGCGCGAGTGGTCAATTGAGCCCACTATGAAACATTATGCTGCAGTAGTAGATCTACTTGGCAGGGCTGGCCGATTTGACGAGGCCTTGAAATTTATTGAAAGTATGCCCTTGGAGCCAGATTATGTTATTTGGGGTGCACTTTTTTCTGCTTGCAGAGCTCACAAGAACATTGAAATGGCAAAAGTTGCATCCGAGAAGCTCCTACAGCTTGAGCCAAAGCATGCTGGGGGCTATGTGTTTCTGTCCAATGTTTATGCAGGAGCAGGGAGATGGGATGATGTAGAAAGAGTTAGGAATTCAATGAAGAACAAAACTGTTGAGAAGGATCCTGGATGGAGTTCAATGGAGGTGGATGGTCAATTGCATACATGTGTTGCTGGTGATAATGCTTATTCTGCTGATTACTCGTTTTATTTTGTATAAGCTCTTTAATAATTAAAATCCAACTTTTCTCTTTGCGTATTCCAGAGAGCTCGCGATTCAAATTGTTCAGCAGTTTGAAGCTTTGGGATCCGGTATTGGAGTAAAATGTGCAGTGGTAAGGTTGACTAAGTCATGCACATGCACATGCACGAACAATTCATTTCCCTTCAAATGTAATCCATAGGCTTGATAACCACTTGCTAGACAATGGGATTTGTAGTGGCATGTCTGTTGGACTCGGGTTTCGGCGGGTCTGGCGGGCTGGGATAGGCGGGACGGTGGGAGGTCCCGTCCCGTCCCACATCCCGCCGGAACGGGGGCGGGGCGGGTCGTGACGGAGTCGGGTTGGGACTCAGATTTTTTTTCACTTAAAAAAAATAATATATATAAACACTTCAATAATTGAACAAGATAGAGTAATAAAAACACCTCAATGTTGTTTTTGTGCCTCTTATATTATTTAATAGAAATATGATTTTTTGTAATACAATTTCAAAATTGCAACTTTGTGGTGTTGTTTAAAAGTTGCAAATGACATAGTAAAATTGCAATTAAAAAAAATTACATATTCAACCATACTCTTTCGAATTTCCTCACAATGTCTTGAGGATCTTTTGTTGGAATTGGAATTTATTTGTCAAATTCTTCTACATTGCTTCTTGCTCCCTCGGACAAAATTTCGTTGTAGTTGTAGTCTTCTTCTTCGTTGGTCTTCGGTTGGCCGCACCTTCTACGCTCCGCACGAATCCAGTCTTTGAATAGAACTGCAATCTTCAATGTGTCTCCCGCCAATGAATGTATGTGTTCTCCAATTTGAAATCTTTTTGCGGAAAAGACGCTTTCAGACACTGTTGATGAAGCTTGAATGTTTAACACATCTCAAGTCATCTTTGTTAGCGTCGGAAAAATGTCTTCTCATTCTCCCTCCAATATTTCAGCAAGTCTTCTTGTTCTTCATCATTGACAATTAATTCGTACGGTACAATATCTTGCAAAACATAAACATCAAATTTGCTAATTTGTGAAGAAGTTGAACCAGTACACATTTTATTTCTAAGGCCTTAAATACTAGTAGCAGAAATCGCACGTTTTTTTAAGGTTGCAGAGAAGTAGTAGAAGATGGTACAGAAGTCGGTTGATTGTTTGCACTTTGTTGTTGGTAATACATATATATTTTTTTGCATTCGGTGTGTATGCTAGACGTAACTGCTTCTTTAGTTGGGTGTCAGTTGGTTCTTAAGTTGGGTTGTTGGAAGTACTTCTACACAATCATAAATCGTTTCTACAAGTGTTTTACAACCGTCTACTTTAATAGTTGGACTTAATACATCACCAACAATATAAATAGTGGGGATAGGAAAAAATTATTTTTTAAATTTTTTAAACATTTTTTCAATAGATGCCTTATAAGTTGGTTTTTGCATATATTCATTAAGTAACAAAAATAGCTATATAAAAGAACATATTTGAAATAGTAGGATAATAAATATCGGAAAATTCTTTAGTAGCTTGATAAATTTTTTCTAAAAATCCATTTAGTTCTAAAATTTTATCTCAATCATT
Organism: Anisodus acutangulus; assembly: GCA_029783415.1. NCBI lineage: Eukaryota > Viridiplantae > Streptophyta > Magnoliopsida > Solanales > Solanaceae > Anisodus > Anisodus acutangulus. The sequence goes on from CM056503.1 coordinate 21,851,946, forward strand.
ATCTACAAGCATATCTCTTGGATTTTTATTATGGACGTTAAATAATAAAGTAATAGGTTGTCCATAATCGTAAGCAACAAGTAGTTGCACATACAGAGAATTTCACCTAGTCGAAACTTCTTCTGGTATTTTTCTATATGATAATCCACAATCATAACATATTTTTTTATACTCTTTGCGTCTTTGTATTTTTTTACCTTTAAAAATAAAGTTTATGGCAAATTGTATTTTATCAAGAGTGCTTTCAAAAAGTTTTAGGTCATCATTTACAACTAAGTTATAAAATATGGCATGCACATCTTATATGAAAATGATCAGAAAAATTTAAAAACATCTCTTCTAACAGTTGATCTAGGAAAATCATTAAAAGCAAGATTATATGTTTATCGTATGTAATGAATAAAATCAAGAGATGAAGGAAATGAAAAAGGCAAACCCTCTACCGCTATTGACTTTGCCATATTTTCCCTATCTTTGGTTTTATCATATTTATGACCAAAAATTTCCCCCAGTGTAGGGTTAATTTGACCCTGTACTAGGTCAGGAACACTATGGGAACCTTGTCCTGACTCAGATGGCATTAGTACACCCGATTTTTTAGCCAGGTATTGATTCCACCTAGTTATGTGCTCGCCTTGTACATGTCTCAGTAAACCTCCTGTCCCACCTTAACCTTTTTCGTTTTTAAAGTTATAAACATTTTTACAAATTTTACATCTAGCTAGTTGATTCTCTTTGTATCTATCAAAAAAATGTCATGCATCTGATTTTAATTTTTGTTTTATGGGGCCTCGATTCATATTAGGGGGAATATGAGGCATTGAAGTTGCAGTTTCAGGCTGAGACTCAGACTGGGCCTGAGGTTGAGGTGCACTAGTGGGTGTGTCATCTATATTATCGTCTAAACTAAAGTTTGGTTCATCTACTTCATCATCTAATGATATATCATTAAAAAACAATTTTATCAATATGACTGAAATCAATCAAATCACCGGACTAGGAATAGAATTACTAGAAGAAGTTCCCTTACCCTTGTTACCCCTACTAGAAGAAGCGCTCTTACCCCTAATCATACGTTTCAATCCTTCCATTATAATTATGTAAATAAATAATTAAAGTAAATGAAATTAAGTGCGATAATTAAAATTAAGTAACAATAATAATTTAAAGAAGGAACGAAGGTACCAAACGCTAACGTAACGTCGATGTGTAATCGACGTTGAAAATTAAAACTTTGCTCGATTGATGATCCTCAAGATAGTTGCCAACTTCACTCCCAATTTTTTAACTTTGATAAAATATTTAATAGTAGGAAGATTTATAGAGAGATAAATTGAGAGATTAGAGAGATGGTAGGAAGATTTGTGTGAAAAATGAGTTATTTATATTTGAGAAATAGGGTTAAAGTGTAAATATATTAACTTAGGGGTTAAAATAAATATTAAGGGGGTAGAGAACGTTTATGAGGTGGGGGAGCCAAAATCGCCGTTATAGCCGTTGCACAACGGCCAAAATCAAATTTTGGTCATTATTGCATTGACTATTTTTGCAAAGGGGGATGGGTCGTGATCGGGATGGGGATGGGATCGGGAAGGGCAAGACGAACCCAGGCCTCGTCCCGAGTTCAAACCCCGACCCCGACAATTTTTTATTTATTTTGGGGGATCGGGCCGGGCCGGGTCAGGATCGGGCCGACCCGGCCCACTGGACAACCCTACTCCTAGACTGCATCTAAGATCATATCATTTCTCAACGCGAAGAAGTTAGTGAATAAAGGGGTGTTTGACTTATTTAGCCCATATTCATGATACTAGCATGGATACTCTGTCGCTTGAGTTGGTACCGGTGGTGAGAGAGTTTACGGAGGTATTTCTGACAGATTTGCCTGGTACGCCACCTGATCATGATATTAATTTTTGCATTGATTTGGAGTCGAGCACTCTGCCTATTTCTGTTCTGCCACATCGGATGGCGCCCACTGAGTTGAGGTAGCTAAAACAGCAGTTGCAAGACTTATTGAGCAAGGATTTCATCAGACCGAGTGTTTCCCTTTGGGGTGCTCCCATGTTATTTGTAAAGAAGGACGACTTTCTGCGGATGTGTATTGCTTATCGGCAATTGAATAAGGTTACTATTAAGAACAAGTATCTAACACCCCGCATTGATGACTTGTTTGACCAAGTTCATGATGAATCATTCTTTTCTAAGATCGATTTGGGATCGGGTTATCATCAGTTGAAAATTAGAGCGGAGGATATTCCGAAGACTGCTTTTAGGACCGGTTATAGTCATTATGAGTTCTTGGTTATGTTTTTCGGGTTTACCAATGCCCCGCAACTTTTATGGATTTGATGAATGGGGGTTTCAAGCCATATTTGGATTCCTTCGTCATTATCTTCATCGATGACATCTTGGTTTATTTTGTAGTGAGGAGGATCACGAGAAACATTTGAGGATCATGCTTGGGTTGTTGAAGGAGAAGCAGTTGTATGCCAAGATTTCTAAGTGTGAGTTTTCGCTCAGTTCAGTGGTTCTTTAGGTCACGTGGTGTCCAAGGATGGAATCGTGGTGCATCCTAAGAAGATTGAGGCAGTTTGAGGTTGGGCCTGACCTACTACATTGAGTGAGATTAGGAGTTTCATAGGTCTTGCGAGTTATTATCAACGGTTCGTGGACGACTTCTTGTCTATTGCTTCCCTTTTGACCAGGTTGACTTAGAATGAGGTACCATTTCAGTAGTCGGATGAATGTGAGAAGAGCTTTCAAAAGCTCAAATCTTTATTGACCTCAACCCCAATTTTGGCTTTACCGGTGGAAATGAAGGACTTTGCAGTCTATTATGATGTTTTGCGGATTGGTTTAGGGTGTGTGTTGATATAAGAAGGCAAGGTGATAGCTTATGCTTCGTGGCAATTGAAAGTGCATGAGAAGAACTACATTACTAATGATTTGGAGTTGGCAGCGGTAGTCTTTGCCTTGAAGATTTGGAGACATTACTTGTATGTGGTCTATTGTGAGGTATCCATAGACCATCGCAGTCTTCAATATGTGTTCAATTAGAGGGATTTGAATTCGAGGCAGCGTTGATGGATGGAGTTGCTCAAGGATTATGACATCACCATTTTTATTACTCGGGCAAGGCTAATATGGTAGCGGATGCTTTGAGCCGAAAGGTAGTGAGTATGGGTAGCTTGGCTTGTTTAATTGTGAAGTAGTGTCCCTTAGCTATGGAGGTTCAGTCTTTGACAAACAGTCTGGTGAGACTTGATATTTCGGAACCAGGCAAGGTTCTAGCATATGTTGAGGTGGGGTAGTCACTTTTAAAGCAAATCAAGGCACAACAGTTTGAGGATGTGAAGTTGTGCAAGATTGGGGATAAGATGTTGAGGGGGAAGGCTAGAGAGGTGATTCTTGATGATTAAGGTGTTTTGAGGATTAAGGGGATAGTTTTTATTCCTCATATGGGTGGTTTGATTAAGTTGATTATGGATGAGGCTTACATCTCTAGGTACTCTATTGATCCTGGTACTACGAAGATGTATTGTGACTTGATGCAACATTATTAGTGGGTTCGAATAAACAGGGATATAGTGGAATTCATATCCCAATATTTGAATTGTCAACATGTTAAGTATGAACATCATAAATCAGGGGTATGACTCAGAGGATGTCTATACCCGAGTGGAAGTGAGAGCGGGTTGCTATGGACTTTGTAGTAGGCTTGCTGAAGACCTTGACCAAGTTTAATGCTATTTAGGTCATCGTGAACAGATTGACTAAGTTCACGCATTTCATACCGGTTCAGACTACCTACACTTCAGAAAAGTTGGCAAAAATCTACATTCGGGAGATTGTGCGATTGCATGAGGTGCCCATTTCTATTTTTTCGAGACGAGGCACTCAGTTCACTTCTCATTTTTGGAGGACCTTGCAGAAGGAGATGGGGACTCAGTTGGATCTCAGCACAACATTTCACCCGCAGACATATAGTCAGTCTAAGTGGATTATTCAGGTTCTTGAGGATATGTTGCGGGCATGCGGGATCGACTTTTGTGGTCATTGGGACCAGTTCTTACCCTTAGCGGAGTTTATCTACATCAACAAATATCATTCGAGATGGCGTCATTTGAGGCGTATGGTAGGAGATGTCAGTCTCCGATTAGTTGTTTTGATGTTTTTTAGGTGAGGCAATGGGGTACAAACTTTTTGAGAGAGTTCTTAGACAAAGTGAAGTTGATTCAGAAAAAGCTCCTAGCGGCTCGGAGTAGGTAAAAAGAGTATGTGGATCGGAAGGTTTGTGATATAGAGTTCATGGTAGGTGATCAGTTTCTGTTGAAGGTCTCGCCCATGAAAGGCGTGATGCAATTTGGGAAGAAAGGCAAGTTGAGTCCGAGGTATATCGAACTATTTGAGATCCTTTGGTGAGGTGGCTTATGAGTTGAATTTGTCACCGAGTATATTAGGAGTCCATCCGGTGTTTCATAACTCAATGTTGAAGAAATATCATTCTGATGGATCCTACATCATCCAGTGGTACTTGGTGTTGTTTGATCAAAATATGGCATTCGAGGAGGAGCCTGTTGCCATTTTGGACAGGTAGGTTAGGAATTTGAGGTCCAAGGATGTTGCTTCTATGAAAGTGCAATAGAAGCACCGTCCGGTTGAGGAGGCCACTTGGGAGACCGAGGCAGATATGTGGAGTAGATACCCTCAGTTGTTTGGCGGTTCAGGTATTACCTCCCACCCATTTTCTTTTCTCTCGAGGATGAGCGATTGTTTAATTGGTATCTGATGTAACGACCCATTTGGTCGTTTAGCCTTTTTTGGAAATACAATACCTAAAATGTCTTTTCCATGACCTATATTTTAGTGTTTTTAGCTTGTGGGGTTGGATGACACTCATTTCGAAGTAAATCAGACTCGTTTCAGAATAAAAATCCTAAGTATGAGCTTTCTTGAGTTTTTGAAATGAAAGGTTTGATTAAAAGTTGACTTTTGGGTAAACGGTCAGTATTCGAGTTTTGTAGATTCCGTTATGTCCGGAACACCATTCATGACATAGTCGAGTCCTTGGTTTAGGTCCCGGGGTCTTCGTATGTTTTTTGGGTACTTAGTTGGCTAAGTTTAAAATGTGAGAAAGTTAGGGTGTTTTTGTGGAAAAATATGTCCTACTGATGTCGGATGAGTATTTCGAGGGCACGAGCAAGTTCGTAGCGTCGTTTATAGTCGGGTAGCATATTTGGTTTGTGTCTGTGGGGTTCTGGATGAGTTTCGAGTGGTTGGTCGAGTTTTGGGAAAAACCAGAAAAAAACCGGTTCAGTGCATCTGGTTTCCTTCTTCGCGTTCGTGAAGGTTGGGGACCAGGTGAGTTCGTGTAGAGGCCTTGGGTCTGGGCCGGGTCGCGCCTAGTCATCGATGGTTGGCCGGGTTAGTGGTCGCGTTCGCGAAGCACAGTTGACAGAACAATGACTTAAAACCCCCAAGTCCGATTTTAGACCCATTTTCCACATAACTCAAACTCTAGAGCTCGATTTTGGGAGAAATGTTCTACTAGAAATATTCTTGTTATTGCTTCGACTCATATTCCCCAAAAAGTGGATCGAACAGTGATTCGATTATCAAAAACATTCTAAGCTCAAATTCGTTAATTTACTTTGAATCTTTCCATTATTTTATGATCTTATTCATGATTTGAGTTAGAAAATCTAGGGTTTAGCCCCAAAACTTAAGAGTGTTTTTCATGAAATTAAATGCCAAGATTAGCCTACCTCGAAGGTCGAGCAGGAGCCACGAACAACTAAACTTGAGCTTTTTCCTTCCGAAATGCTTCCGGACGAACAAAGTCTATAAATTATGAAATCTACATTAAAATGCGAATCTATCGATACACATATTGCTATGCTTTAATTTGGAATCAAATGAACCCCCAAAAAGTGACTCCGGGCCCACAAGAGCAAAATCAAAAATGTATTTCAAAATTGGGTTACCCATGGTTTAATTAATCTAAATGCGAAATATCAGTTCAAAAAACATAGATGTTGGCATTCAATTTCTCTTTTTCCCCAAATTCATCCTAGGGCTAAAATCCCCAAATTTTACACTAATCCTCATGAAAACGAAGCTAGATAATGGGTTTAAACATTGGGAAATAGTAAATTAAGGATTAAGATCTTACCCTCATGAGAAATGAACTCCTTAGCACTTGAAATTGCATCCAACCAAGCTCTCAAACCCAAAAGATGAACTTATGAAGTCTAGGTTCGGATTGCGGTTTAAGTCATTGTTCAGCCCGACTCCTCATTGCGATCACGGAGTGGGTCATTGCGATGCCCACCTGCGACCCGGCCCATAATGGTGCCTCGCGATCGTGAGGCCCCAGCTCGCGACCACGATGCACCGCAACTCGACCCCTGACACGTGCACATGCAGCGATCGTGGTCCGTTCTTCGCGATCGCAACAAAGGAAACCAGTAACTGTACACCGGATTTTTTGGTGTTCTCCGAACTTGGTTTTGATTCCCGGAACTCATCCCGAATCATGCGGACACAAACCAAACATGCCAACAGAGTAAAATCGACGCTACGGACTTGCTCGCGCACTCAAAACACCAATTCGATATCGTTACAACACATTTTCCCACAAATCACCCCTAACTTTCTCAAAACCCAAATTTAGCAAATCAAGTACCCAAATACATCTCAACGCCTCGGGACCCAAACTAAAGACTCGACTAAGTCATAACTGGCGTTCCGTACCTAACGAAACTCGAATACGGACACTTCTATCCAAAAGTCAACTTTTAATCAAACTAATCAATTTCCAAAACTCAAAAAACCTAATATTTTTATTCCGAAACGAGTTCGATTTGCCTCGGGAAGCATGCCACCCTCCCCGCAAGCTATAAACATCAAAGAAGGATCACAGAAAGGGTGATTTATTGGAAAACACTAAACGACCAAACAGGTGGTTACACATCCCCCATCCCCAGTAAAACCCTCACAAAAAAATCATTTTTACTTGGACAGACAAAAAGGCTTGGAGCTCTAAACAAATTTAAGGCCGGAGAGTGCAATATCCTTATCTGCACTGGTGTGGCCAGTCGAGGACTTGATATCCCATCTGTTGATATGGTTATCAACTATGATATTCCAACAAACTCAAAGGTGGATCTTTTGTTCATCCTGCTTGTAAAGTTGTATGCTGTTTTTTCTGTTCTTTATCAAAAAGAAAAAAAAAGGAAAGATGTATACTGTTTTTTCTGTTCATTAGGGTGGTCCTGGATTTACCTATACTCAACTTCATACTTATAATTTCAATCTAAATAATGTAATTTTATTTTCTGATGCGAGTTAAGCTTATCCCTGCATGCTGCATGGCCTGCAGGATTATATACACAGAGTGGGAAGAACTGCACGAGCAGGATGTCCTGTAGTTTCCATATCAATGGTGAATCATTATGAGTTGGAGTAGTATATACAGGTAGAAAAGCTTATTGGAATGAAAATACAGAATATTATATTTCGGATATTCTAATATCTTTTTTTCCCTATGCATTCTGTTCTTCGTCTTTCTACTGCTACATATTGTTTTCCAACCTAAAAATTGGTAATCTTCAGGGAAGAAACTACCTGAGTATCCTGCGGAGAAAGAGGAGGTTTTGCTACTCTTGGAGCGTGTAGCAGAAGCCAAGAGGATCTCACTGATGGTAAATTTTGTCTCTTCGTTTTTTTTTTTTGGGGGGTGGGTTACTTCAGGCAAGCACTAATATAAAAATTGTTTATACATGGAATAATGATAATGAATAATAATCATGGTATGTCTTTATTCAGTGGTGTATTATGTAGTACACGTGTATTATTTTTATAGTTAATGTTCCACGGAATAAGAATACGAGCTGGTATGAGGTATTAGAAAAATAATTCAGGTATAGAATTTGATATTACTTTATTCCATTTTTCACAGGCTTTTTTCAACTTCGTATTAGTTGAGATTAACTAGGCTTCTGAAGAATAATAGGCTCTATGTTTACCTGACCGAGTAAAATAAGTGTGCACCGGCAGTGGATTTTAGTTAAACTCATAAATCAATGTAATTATACTTTTTCTGCATCTAATGTTCCTTTTACAAACAAATTTGTGATCGCAAAGCACGCAAAGGTTCGTTAAACTAATTCATTAAAATTAAGTTTTGAAGTTCATGTTCACAACTATGAAGAATTAATCTATGTACCACGATTGCATTGACTTTGTTATATATTAAATTTCAATATTTTAAGAATCAGACGCAACAACCAGATAAGCAAGACGAATTAATTTTAAAGAAACGTCCTCTGCAAGCTCTGAATGGTTGTAACCTGTTGTATTGTTTGAAAACAATATTGTTATGTAAATTTTATTGTATGGTATAGTTAAAGTCATTGTTATCTAACGACAAAAAGTCCTATTTTATGTAACAACCTATTTGGTGTGATTCCGTTGTTACCTTATTACCTTTTTCTCATTTTATCTTTGTTTATTATCTAATAATCATATTTTATTAATTACCATCCTTTTTATGATAGCTCTACTCCGTACTCTACTTGTGTTTCTTGAAGGTTTATCCTTCAAATTTGCTTATATTTGACATTATGTAACGACGGAAAATGATACAATTTATCCAAATATTGTAAAACAATACAGTACAACACAACACAATACGATATAATAAGATACATTAATATGAAACAATATGTAACAACCACCAAACAAGGTGGGAGATCAATTAAATACTCCATTTTCAAAGTTGTTCCCCTGCATCAATAAGCACCAAATATTCAAGTTTCAATAATAGTATGCCTAAGTTCTCTTCATCAGCATGTGCAAATTATCAAGTGGCTTATAATGAAGGACTTTTGACGCAAATCTTCCTCTCCTCGCTACAAAATCACTCGTCCGATGCAAATGCGTCTCGAAACAATGGCATTTTATAATCATTAGTCCCCACTTCACCCGCCTACCCTGTACGTGGCCTCTTCTTGCATTGTTTTTCTTTTATGGTCAACCATTTCACCAATTGTGTACCCTTCAGTACCCTTGAAAATCCAATTCCAACACCAGTCCACAGGCTCAGTTTCATAGACGACCCTTCTAGAATTAGAATTCTGCAATCTTGCAATGGACTTTCGCTTGGCGTGACTTTCGTGCTCCTGAACCTAACAAAAACTACTATGTATACAACCCAACTACCCAACAATTCGCACACTTCCGAGACCATGAGGGAAAAGACAAATTTCCAAGGTTATTCTTGTGATAGAACTAGCGTTTGATCCATGGAAATTGCCTCATTACAAAGTGAACCTGTTAACAAATGGACCACAACCTCCTAGCAACGCCGTCCTTAGTAAAGGCACTCTCAACACTAAGACTGTTGGAAATTAGCCTTTGGCGGGGAGATGCGTCCACCCATCTTTGATGAATTAAACACTAGTGTTCCGCATGTTGGAGACCTTGTCTCTTCGCACATACATGATCTACGAAGTGAGTAGATGACCGTAGGGCCAAGAATCGTCTAATTTCGTTGAGAAATGAAAGAGATATTGGTCCACGAAGTAAGGTGTTTGAGACATGGAAATGTGGTGTGGGACAAATCTACCACATCGGTGGGAATATGAAGAATTGTTCTCTATATAAGTCTCTAATTGGTAAAGGGTTTGGGACCCCAAGGGGTATCCCATGTGTTTAAAGGAGGGAAGACCTAGATGTGCTTGGGTTCATGGCTAAGCCCACACGCGCGCCGCCGCCGCCCGCCCCGTCCGTTCACGGGTTCACGAGTTCACGAGTGGGGCTGTCTAATATTATCTTTTTGGACCAGAGAACTCTGCCAGATGTACAGTTTGATCCTTGAAGTTTCATATGTACAGTTTAGACAAGAATTCTTTCATATGTACAGTTTGGTCCCTGAAGTTTCAATATTTACAGTTTGGTCCCCAGAGTTTCTGGGAAGGTGACGGAAGCCAGAAAGCCTACCGTTGGGACTATTTTTTGAGGCATTAATCAGCCATTACTTGGCTGATTAACTCCTCTATTAACTGCCCATTAGTTGGGCAATTGAGCAACCTCCTTCATGACTTTATTCACCTCATTCATGACATTAAAACATGTCATTACATCCCTCCTTTAAGGGCCATTACAGCCTTGTTTGTGGCTGTTGGACATCCCCTCCTCATGCTATATATTGAGCTTCATTTGGCTCAAAACAGTAGCAAGAAACAGTCAGAAAACAGACAAAAAACAGCAAGTAACATGCCAGAAACACAGCCACAAAATAGCACAAAACAGTGAGTGAAATTCAACGAAAATCAATGCAATTTTCGACTGAAGAACAGTGACCAAACCCTCACGTATACACAAGATATACAATACAGAGACAAAAGAGAAGAGTAGAGAGAAACTCTTCCTTCCTATTCCATATCTTCAGCAAGTCGAGTCATATTTGATTTCTTCGACAGGCTCAACCTATTGGCTTTGTAGTGTTGAGATTAAATTGTTGTTTTATCTTGGGAGACTATTGCCCGCTAACGTAAAAGCATATATACGGGGCAATCTTGTCTTAAGGATAGAGAGCTATCCTCGACTCAACACACAACGTTATAACCATCCAGATTTAGTTGTTTCTTGATTTCAGGATATCAACATTCAAGACACAACAAACTTGCGGCAGTTCTCAACATTGGCTTTGCAAGGTGATCAAGATTCAAGACACAACACACATGCGGCAGTTTTGAAGATTGACCATTTATTTATCATTTCGAACATTTGTAATAGTTATTACTTTCCGTACTGCTCTATAAAGTACCATAGAATACCAACAATTTAAGACAAGATTGTATTGTAATACTATTAGTGTTCGAAAGATGTCGGTCAAAAGTTGTGTGACCAAATCTGGATATGGCAATGGTTTTCTGGTAGAAGAGAGTGATGATGATGAACATGTTCATGGTGTCACCGCTACCAAGACTGGTGGGAACAAGCGCTCTCGAGAGCCTGGGGATGTCAACTGGGACAAGAGGAGAAGACTGAAGATGTACTTCTATCTTGCAGCAGAAGGCATGTATCTATCCCAGACAAAAGATTCGAATAATGGTAAGAAGGAAATGGACACTCAGTCTGATGAAGTGACTGAAGTGAGCCAGAATCCGAAATTGGGATATGTAATTTTTTTTACTTGTCAAGAATAAAGATTAAATGATGTCTGATTAAAAATGGATTAAAGTAAGGAGGAATATGAAAATAATTTATATTCCTTACGCTTTAAAAATCAGAAGTTTAATCTCATCTTCTTTTTCGTTTAAAGATTGGATTGTAAAGCAACTTAAAAAGATCCGTTCTTTTAAGAGTAATTATTAAAAATGTGTAAAGTATGTTCGCACATACGAGGGAGTAAGATCCACTGACTGTGCGAAAACTGTTACCACACTTAAGTAAGCGCCAAGAATTATCTGGGCACCAATCATAACGGAAGAAGTCTAAAAGTTAATGACGTTGAGCCTGTCATATTATTTGGCAGAAGATCCTTCATAGGATGATATTGGACACTCAGTCATACAAGGCTTACGGGCGACTGGAGTGGGCCAAAATTCCTTTGATATGATGATATTGGACACTCAGTCATATAAAGCCTCCGGGCGACTGGAGTGGGGCCAGAATTCATTTCATAGGAAAAGTAATGGACACCTATTATGGTGGACCAGAGTCTCTAGGTCTTAAATGATCTGAAGGCCTAAAGAAAAGCAGAAAAGAAATTGGACACTCAGTCTGCCAAAGCAACTGGAGTGGGCCAGAGTATCCAGATCACATATGATCCGGTTACGCCCTAACCACGGGCAAGAGGTTGTTCATGTGAAGCAACACTACCTCTAAAGTAGAAGGGGTTGGAAAGGTTGTCCTCAATAGGACTTCAGGGAATGAGATCACTCTAAGATGAGGTGATACATATCCCTAACTTGGTTTAAGGGACGTTGTTGGTCAAGCTGGTTTGAGACTAGTCCAACAGGTCTGTAATAACTAAGAATGGTACAGTACGTCTGTAGCCAAATGAATGATATATTTGTAATTCGTTCATCTATGCCATCATAGATTAAGACACGTTAAATAGCAAGTCATTCAAAAGCTAACGATGTTGAGATTGTTGCCTTCTGTCGACATAAACCCTCAAAATGAATGTGAGGTAGACGAAGAGGCAAAATCACCTTTCCAAATTCCGTCAAAGGGAATGGCGAAAGAAGCACCGCTCCTCTAGAACTTAGTCACATCTACTTGGGTGATTTGAAGTTTATACAAAATAGAGGGGGGAGACAAGTACGTTGTGACCTTCATTGATGATGGTACAACGTATGGAATCCTTTGTTTGTTAAAAAGCAAAGATGAAGTTGTTGAAGCGGATAAGCGCTACAAAGCAGAAGTTGAAAATCAACTAAGCCTACGGATTGAGAAATTCGTAGTGATAGAGGGGGAGAAAGTGAAGCATCGTTTATTAAACGACTGTTCATTTCTCATCTCAGTCCAACGGTGTTAGCCAAGCGCAAAGTCATACGCCCAAATTATGTGGGGTGGCTTGGTAAAAGTTGGAATACTGAAACAGGTCAAGTTGTACCTAAGACTGTAGATTGCATATCTGTCAGGATCTGCAAATAACAGTAGTGTTGATCGCCTCTTGGCGTCAAAGAATGTTGAATTCTTTGGAGATAACTTTCCTTGAAAAAGGAAAAATGAGTAATTGCTCAAGGTTAACAAGAACCCGCGAGGGCCTGACTATCCGAAACTAGATGTTCCGTATCTACAGGACTCGAAAGTTGTTGGCTATCCGGAACTAAATATTCCAGATCTGCAGAACTCAGGGATTCTAGATGTTGAACCGAGACGGAGCAAAGAAGGGGACAAAGACTTGTTCCAGTCCTTCTAGCGTGTATTGTTGAGAATGAACCATGGACAACTAACAAATAATTGGCATCTCCAAAAGCGCTGCTTTGGAGAGAAGCTACAAAGTAGATAGGATCTACAGACGAGTTCAAAGCCTCGGCTACTTGTACAAGTGCTCCCCTGCGAGTAGCTTAACATCCTGGGCCATTGCAGTCTTGCGTGGCATGGATGTTGAAACAGCCTTCCCAACCGGAGAGTTGGAAGAAGAGAATCAGACTTGGTTTGCCGGACTGTTGGGCTTCTTCCTGAACTTTCATTTTGGTCCCTGAAATGTTTACATTTTGGTCCTGAAAGTTTCAGATAAAACAGAAACAATGAATCTGACCACAGAAACATTGACTCTGAAATTAGAAAGCCAACAGTTGGAGAATCAACAGTCTGAAAGTAAAAGTCATATTGAAACAAAGTCTCGATATGAAAGATATGGGTATCACAGATGACATCTTAGGAATTGGATTTCTAAGACATCTAACGGACTGGTCGATAGTTGACAGTCTCGTTGAAGCCACCAATGGATATGAATCATAGAACTGATTGGAATCATGGTGCACCCATAGACAAGGAGCGATATGCACAGGTCATGTGTAGTTCAATGTATTGTACACACTACAATCGACCTGGTATCGTTCTACGAACAGATCAGTTGAACTAATGTTCACTGATGATCTTAATACATGATCAATAGAAGGCTTTAAGTCGGATATGACGATATCTGAGTTATTCGCTTATCTACGGATTATAGTATTCGATGTCCAAATTTCGGGAAAACACATGATGCAAACCGGATATCGATCCCAAGAACACCAAAGCCACAAGTAAATGTGTATGGTGGGTCTTGGAAAATCCTCTAAGCAAACTTGCATCGACCGATTCATGATGGTATCGGAGTTTATCGCTTTATACAAAGCATGAAAGAAGTTGAGTAACTTCACGACTCATGAGAGGACGTCCCTTATTGGGAGAAACCCGTGCCTTCAGCAGTTATACACTGTGGCTAGCCGGTCGACTTCAGGAAGGACACGGATGACGGCGTCTGGACGTATCTGTCAAGAGACATAAGACCGTATGGCAGTTGATCATCACGGGTGTCACTACCTTATTTACTAACTAAGGGATTACCCGAAGATCAAGTGTTCTGCCTGTCTAGGGAAATGGGCTGAAAACCCAAACAATACGAACCTTTGCGGTGGTAACCCAACCATACTGATTGGAGATCCCAAGAATTTGGTTCAATGGGAAAACTAAGCGGCAAAAGGTTCAGTTGAGCGCTTCGGTGGAAGCAAGAGCACCTCGAATGATGATTTCTGTAGAGAAACATGAATCCAAAGCTGTTCCCGCGATAGAAATTAAAGTGCTACCTGCATGGTGGGTAAAGGTTAAGCTTCCAAACCTTTAAAAGATCCTCAAACGGTTGAGGTTAAGGTTGGGGAAACTTTTAATGATTCCTAACACTTGAGAAGTGGGGTATAACAGGATACCTTGTAGGAGATCACCTATTTAAGTGCGAGGATGGCCGCTTCAAATGAACGCACTTAAGAATCCAAGTGTGTCCATGGCCACAACGGACAGAAACGTAAGAAGGAAAATGAATAAGAAGAGTTATTGTGTTGATATCATTGTCTTGGCTTACACTAAACACTGACGGTTCAAGACATCACGTTCACCGCGCAGTAAGTCCGATGGTTTCAACTAGGGAAGGTTCAAAGCGAAAGCTACCACTCCTGATGCAATATCTTTTCGCTGAAAGATTGCTGAAATGTAGGCACCTTGTGTGTGCGCCACAATCTCTCTTTCATATAGGGGATTGTTGGAAATTAGCCTTTGGCGGGGAGATGCGTCCACCCATCTTTGATGAATTAAACACTAGTGTTCCGCATGTTGGAGACCTTGTCTCTTCGCACATGCATGATCTACGAAGTGAGTAGATGACCGTAGGGCCAAGAATCATCTAATTTCGTTGAGAAATGAAAGAGATATTGGTCCACGAAGTAAGGTGTTTGAGACATGGAAATGTGTGTGGGACAAATCTACCACATCGGTGGGAATAGGAAGAATTGCTCTCTATATAAGTCTCTAATTGGTAAAGGGTTTGGGACCCCAAGGGGTATCCCATGTGTTTAAAGGAGGGAAGACCTAGATGTGCTTGAGTTCAAGGCTAAGCCCACACGCGCGCCGCTGCAGCCCGCCCGTCCCATCCGGTTCCGGTTCCGAGTTCCGGGTTTCGGGTTTCGGGTTTCGGGTTCACGGGTCATGGGCTGTGGGGCTGTCTAATATTATCTTTTTGGACCAGAGAACTCTGCCAGATAAACAGTTTGATCCCTGAAGTTTCATATGTACAGTTTGGACCAGAATTCTTTCATATGTACAGTTTGGTCCCTGAAGTTTCAATATTTACAGTTTGGTCCCCAGAGTTTCTGGAAAGGTGACGGAAGGCAGAAAGCCTATCGTTGGGACTATTTTTTGAGGCATTAATCAGCCATTACTTGGCTGATTAACTCCTCTATTAACTGCCCCTTAGTTGGGCAATTGAGCAACCTCCTTCATGACTTTATTCACCTCATTCATGGCATTAAAACCTGCCATTACATCCCTCATTTAAGGGCCATTGCAGCCTTGTTTGTGGCTGTTGGACAGCCCCTCCTCATGCTATATATTGAGCTTCATTTTGCTCAAAACAGTAGCAAGAACAGTCAGAAAACAGACGAAAAACAGCAAGTAACAGGCCAGAAACACAGCCACAAAATAGCACAAAACAGTGAGTGAAATTCAGCGAAAATCAGTGCAATTTTCGACTGAAAAACAGTGACCAAACCCTCACGTATACACAAGATATACAATACAGAGACACACTATATACACAGAGACAAAAGAGAAGAGTAGAGAGAAACTCTTCCTTCCTATTCCATATCTTCAACAAGTCGAGTCATATTTGTTTTCTTCGACAGGCTCAACCTATTGGCTTTGTGGTGTTGAGATTAAAGTGTTGTTTTATCTTGAGAGACTATTGCCCACTAACGTAAAAGCATATATACGGGGCAATTTTTTCTTAAGGATAGAGGGTTATCCTCGACTCAACACACAACGTTATAACCATCCAGATTTAGTTGTTTCTTGATTTCAGGATATCAACATTCAAGACACAACAAACTTGCGGCAGTTCTCAACATTGGCTTTGCAAGGTGATCAAGATTCAAAACACAACACACATGCGACAGTTTTGAAGATTGACCATTTATTTATCCTTTCGAACATTTGTAATAGTTATTACTTTCCGTACTGCTCTATAAAGTACCATAGAATACCAACAAAGACATAGAGCAACAGATGTTCACTATTAATCTGTCTACCTTTAGGGAGGTAGAAGCGAGGGTGTTCATAGTGTGGCCAACAAATGAGAGTGCTCTTGCTGGAATAATTAACTAGTGCTAGTTACTTGACTGTTGGAGGAGAAACCATTAGTAGAAATTGAAAGATAGAATAATTTTCCTTCGGGATTCATTTCATTATTCACAATATATATAGTTGTACAAGGTTGATTCCTAATATGGTACGAATCCTAACTTACCTTACAAAGGTTGATTCCTAATACAATTAGAATCCTAAGTTACCTTAAATATACATCTATCATAATTACAAAATATACGGAGAATATTCTGAGTATATTCGCTAATACTCCCCCTCAGATGGAGCGGGAGGAGGCCGAATGCTAAGGCTGGATCGAAAGTCGATGCAGAGCTGTCGCGGTAGTCCCTTTGTGAAAATGTCTGCATATTGAAAAGAGGAAGGCACGTGTAAAATTTTGACCTGACCATGGAGAACCTTCTCTCGCACAAAGTGGATATCCATCTCAATATGCTTAGTCCGCTGATGTTGGACTGGATTATGAGATATATAGATAGCAGATATGTTGTCACAATAGAATATAGACGCCTTGCGTAATGGACACTGGAGCTCCAAAAGAAGATTTCGGAGCCAACAGATCTCAGCGACGACATTAGCAACTGCGCGATATTCTGCTTCAGCACTCGAACGGGATAGCGTGGCCTGCCGCTTGGCGGACCATGAGATAAGATTATCCCCAAGAAATACACAGTACCCTGAGGTGGAGCGACGTGTGTCGGGGCATCCTGCCCAATCTGCATCCGTGTAGGCTAGCAACTTGGTTGGGGCAGAGGTGTATAGATGTAAACCAAAGTCTAGTGTGCCCTTAACATATCTGATAATACGTTTGAGGGCGGCAAAATGGGACTCTCGGGGGTCGTGCATGAACAGACACACCTGCTGAACGGCATATGCAATATCAGGCCTAGTGAATGTAAGATACTGAAGAGCACCTGCTAGACTCCGATATAGAGTGGGATCAGAAACTGGCGCACCGTCATTGACACTAAGCTTGGATTTTGAGTCCACCGGAGTTGGCATAATTTTACAATTTGCCATCTTGGCCCTGTACACTATCTCTTCTGCATACTTACGCTGACACATGAACATAGTGGCTGCAGATCTTGTCACCGATATACCCAAAAAATAACTTAGCTTGCCCAAGTCAGTCATAACAAATTCAGTTTTGAGTAGAGCAGTGATTTCATTCTTCAACCCGTCAGATGAGGCAGTAAGAACAATGTCATCGACATATAATAGCAAATATACAGTGCTGCTACCTCGGTGAAAAGTGAAGAGAGATGTATCACACCTGCTACATACAAAACCAATCTGCAGAAGATACCTGGCGAACCGATCATACCAAGCGCGGGGTTCCTGTTTCAATCCATACAATGACTTCCTGAAATGACACACAAACTGCGGAGCTGCCGGATGAACAAAGCCAGGAGGCTGATGCATGTACACAGTCTCTTTCAAATCTCCATGAAGAAATGCATTCTTGACATCAAGCTGATGAATCGGCCAATGCATGCCCATAGCAATACTGAGAACAGTTTGAATAGTGGCCGATTTAACAACTGGACTGAATGTCTCACCACAATCAATACCCTCCTGCTGATTAGTGCCATTGACAACTAGTCTTGACTTATACCTCTCTAAGTCACCACTGTCTCTGAACTTGTGACGAAATATCCACATACACCGGATAACATTCACACCAGCTGGTCTAGGTACCAAATCCCAAGTGTTTTGCTTGGTTAAAGAGTTAAATTCCTCGCACATGGCCGCATTCCAATTTGGGTCCAGTTTTGCTGGTTTTGGATTTTTTGGAATGGGTGATAAGGTTTGTGTGGAGAGATTGAATTGAACCTTGGGTTTGAAGATCCCATGTTGTGCACGAGTCTCCATGCGATGTGAGGGCAGTGGTGGTGGGTCGAATGTGAGGTTCTTTGGTCCACCAGTTACGGACGATGGGCGGTATGTGTCGTGGGTGGTGCAGGTGACTCGACTAGG
The DNA here is from genome assembly GCA_029783415.1 of Anisodus acutangulus. Classification (NCBI taxonomy): domain Eukaryota; kingdom Viridiplantae; phylum Streptophyta; class Magnoliopsida; order Solanales; family Solanaceae; genus Anisodus; species Anisodus acutangulus. The sequence continues at coordinate 21,870,300 of CM056503.1, forward strand.
GGATGTAGGGGTGAGCAGGGAGCTGGTGGGGTGGTGCCGGACAGTGGCGAGACTGTCGAAACAGTGGGCTGCTGTTGGTATAGATATTGGATGATCGGGGACAGACTTGGTTCATCGAGAAAGATGTAATCGGTGGTCTGAAATTTCTGGAGATTTGAAAAAGGAAAGGTTGTCTCGTCAAAGGTGACGTGACGGGAGATGATGGTTTTGCGAGTAGCAATGTCATAGCACAAGTAGCCCCGGTGATTAGGAAATAGACCAAGGAAGACACATGGAAGAGTGCGAGGGGCAAGTTTGTGGGGTGCAGTGGAGGCTATGTTGGGGTAGCATAAGCATCCAAAAATACGTAGGTGATCATATGATGGCTGCCTACGGTATAAGATTTCTGTAGGGGTTTTGTTTTGGAGTGTGCTAGTTGGTAAAATATTTAGAAGGGATTCTACCATTTTGACAGCATAGACCCAAAAAGGCGGTGGTAGGCAGGCATGAAACAGAAGTGTGCGGACCATGTTATTGATGGTACGTATAATTCTTTCAGCCTTTCCGTTTTGGGAAGAAGTATAGGGACAAGAAAAATGGAAAACCATGCCTTGTTTAGAACAGAAATTGTGAAATGCCGAGTTATTAAATTCACGTCCATTATCACATTGGAATGATTTAATAGATTTTTCAAATTGTGTCTTAATGAATTTTTGAAACTCGAGGAGTTTTGCAAAAACTTCAGATTTGAATTTCAATGGGTAAATCCAGACAAAATGTGAAAAATCATCCAAGAATACTAGATAGAATTTATGACCCAAAGAGCTAGCAATCGGAGATGTCCACAAATCATCATGAACAATATCAAATGGAGAAAAAGTAACATTGTTTGATGACATAAAGGGAAGACGAGTATGTTTGCCTAGTGGACAAGAAAAACAGTGTTGGGCAATTTTCCCATTATTACATTGAATATGCTTAGAAGTCCTAAGAAAAGTAAAAACTGGGTCTCCGAGGTGTCCGAGTCTGTTGTGCCAAGTTGAGGGAGAGATCGCCACAAGGGATAGAGGTGATTGCGGTCTGACAGCGGAAGATTGAGTGAATGAGTAGAGGTCTCCCACACTATTGCAGCGTGTAAGAATTTTCCCCGTATTGAGTTCTTTCACATAGAAACTAAAAGGGTCAAATTCGACAGACACAGAATTATTGCTAGTGAATTTTCTAACAGAGATTAAGTTTTTAATGATGTTAGGTATGTATAGGACGTGGTTTAGGGAGAAAGGTGGGTGTGGATGTTCGGTGTGTGTGTTACCATAACCTTCAATTGGAATGCGATGACCATTGCCGACAGTAATAAATTGAGGACACTTTAACCGACGTAGTTGAGATAGGTTACCTGACGACCGGGTGAGGTGAGATGTGGCTCCGGTGTCCATGTACCAATTGTCGCTTGCCGCTGAAGGTTCACGGTGGTGTAGGCCTGGCCCAAAGCGGTCGGGGCGGTGTTGTCTTTCTTCTTCTTCTTTGGATCGCAGCCAGGTGAGCCTCTTCTTCTTCTGGTTGCTTTGCCTGGTGGTGAGGCAGGCCCAAGAGATCAATCGATCACGGCTGCTGGGCCCGGGCCCTGCGTGCAGTGTCTTCTTTGCCGCTGCTGCAGTTGTTGCTGGTTGTGTCCCTGCGGCTGCTGGTTCCAGTTCTGCTGGCCTGGCTACTGCTGGTTGCGTTGGCCCTTTCCGCGGCCCTTGCCTTTGTTGTTGCGACCTCTACCGCCACGACCTCCGCCATCGCTTTATTCTTCTTCTTTGGACCTGCCGCATTCTTTGGTTCTTCTTGGCCGTAGGTGTTGTCATCCCGTCAACGGCTAAGGCCTTTTGATTGTGTTCCTCTTGTTTAGCACGTCTAGTTTCTTCCAACAATAGTTGTGAGCGTGCCTTGTTGAAACTTGGGAGAGGGTCGGCTTGTTGAATCATTGTTACGAGTGTGTCATATTCACCTTTTGGTAAACCTGCAACAAGTTGAAGCACCATCTTGGTTTCTGAAACAGAAGTCCCGACGTTGGATAGTTGATCGGTTATGAGTTTCAGTTGCTTACAATATTCGGACATGTTGTTAAAATTCTCGAGGCGGGTATTATTGAATTGCTCTTCCAAATATACGGCCCGGGTATTTTTATTGTCCTGAAAGATTTCTTCTAGCCGGACCCAAAGTTCACGTGTCGTAGCACCTGTTTTCATGATAGTGCACAACAGGTCCTTGGAGATGGTGCCGTAGATCCATTGTTTGACGATGGCGTCAAGACGACACCAGATTGAGTCTGTAACATCGGTGGGACGAGGAACAGATTCGTCAATATGATCGAGCACGCTGTATGCACATGCATGAATGTAGAATAGTTCCATCCACATGGAATATTGATAGTCTTCTTGATCAAGAATTATAGGGATAAAATTCTTGATGTTGTTAACGGCGAATGCCGGATGAAAAAAAGATACTGAACGTTGAGAGGGGTTGTCAAGTGTGCCAGTGGATGAACCGGAATTTGTGGGGGAAGACATGGTTGCCGCCTGCCGAGGGAAGGGAATTTTTTGGTTTGGCCGAGAAAGGGAAGAAACCAGAAAAAAAAATTCTGTGAAATCAGAAGAAAAATGTTGATTTCGGCCGAGAATGAGGAAGAGAAGGGATTTAGGTTTTAGGCTCTTGATACAATGAAAGATAGAATAATTTCCCTTCGGGATTCCTTTCATTATTCACAATATATATAGCTGTACAAGGTTGATTCATAATATGGTATGAATCCTAACTTACCTTACAAAGGTTGATTCCTAATACAATTAGAATCCTAAGTTACCTTAAATATACATCTATCATAATTACAAAATATACGGAGAATATTCTGAGAATATTCGCTAATAGAAATATTCACGTAGAAGCTCTCTTGGGAAATAGGGTAACAAGTCAATAGATAGTAGTGACAAGTGGGAGTTTGCAACAAGGATGGGTGCCATTGGTCACTATTTGGTGAAGGTGTTCATATGCAGGACGGAGGCGGATGTGAGGGGTGTTCATAGTAAGGCCAACAAAAGGTAAGGAAGAGATAAGAACATTTTTCCATTTTCCACGAAATGATTGTTTGAATACGGTCTCAAAAAGAATTTATTGTATCTAAAACAAATAATTGGACAGGGAATATCTCAAAAATTCGCGCAAAGCAGGGGTAACAGACTCCGACTCCCAAGTTTTATGAAATGTTCAACAGTAGAACCTTAGAACCTGTGCAATCAACAAAGGTAAGGAAGAGATGGTAACAATTAAATAAAGGTGTGGAAGAGACCGTAAAAGTTCAGTTCCAATGAGATAACAAAGTTGCCCATTTGTTATGTATATCACACATAACTGATGGTACAAGGGAAGGGAAACGAGGGATGAAAACCATTGTCCATTATTGATGAAGCTGTTCGTAGGTCGTAGGAAAGCGGAATGAGGGGTGTTTATCGGTGGCAGATCCAGAATTTTCATTCAGGGAGTTCGAAAAAAATAACGAAAGCTAAACATAAAAAATAATATTGTCCTTGAGAATCAACTTTGGACGTTGGAGAGAATTTTGAACACCCTAGATCACTTGAGCTAACCATTTGGATTTGTTCAGGATATTCAAAACTACCGTGTAATTTTTTGCCGAGGGTGAACACCTTCCCGCCCCCCTAAATCTGTCCCTGGTATCTATAGTGCGGCGAGCAAAGGTAAGAAATAGACAGTAACATTTTAATAAAGGTGAGAAAGAAATGGTACAAGTGCAACCCCGATGAGATAAAGAAGTTGCCCATTGGTTATGTATATGACATTTTTTTTTGTCGAGAGAGCATGAAGTTATGGTTCATGAAAAATATACGTAAATTTGCTCCCCAAAAAATAAAGCACGAATAAAAATGAAAAAAGAAATCTTACAAACATCTTGACAAGTAGAGGCAGACTCACATTGTGTCTCGTGTGTATCCATTATCTTTGACTTGTAATTTGTATATTGTATAGATGCAAATGAGGTGATGGGTGCTGGTTAAGATGATGATGATGATAATGTCCAGCGCGACTTCATTAACCATGTATTGATCCTGTTTTAACACGTTCTAATTTGATTGCTTGTGGGCAGATTCTAATTCTTTCTTTTGTTCCTTCCCATTGTTCGTGTTTCTTTATTTCATTTTACCTTTTTTTGTTTATCTTTTTGCTATATCTTTTGTATTCCTTTATTTATATTATATTTTCCCCTTTTGTTCTGATTTATGCTTCTTCTTTTTTCATTGTTCTTGAACAAGTCAATTGTATATTAACAACATATCATGAACATGCCTATACAATTTCTTATGATAAAAATGTATAAAATCTCTTATTGAAAGAAATAATTCCTTGATTATTTTTATTAATTAAAGATTATATTTACAATTTCCATAATAGGAAAATCTTATTCCTATTCTACTCCTAAAACCTTATTCTACTTATACAATAATTATACAATTATGGTAAGTGTACAATTCTAATTTAACTACAATAAAACATTTACCTAAATAAGACCACTACACCGTGTATATCATGGGTTTAACAACTTGATTTTGAGCATTCGGCCCGTGATATACACATTGTTTATTCCGTGTATATCACGGGTATTTATCACACCCCTGCAGTCATAGCGGACGGTCTTCGTACGCTGAGACTGTTCCTAAAATCTTCAAAAAGGACCGAGGGAAGACCCTTAGTAAAGATGGTTGCAATTTGATACATGGAAGGGACATGACAGACGCGTACTTGTCCACGAGCTACCTTTTCGCAAACAAAGTGAATATCCATCTCGATGTGTAGAGTGCACTGGTGTTGAACCGGATTACCAGAAAGGTAGATGACACTAATAATATCACAATAAACCAAGGTAGCTTTCTGAATAGGACAATGAAGCTCTAAAAGAAGATTACGTAACCAACAGGATTCATAGACCACATTGGCCACCCCTCGATACTCGGCATCTGCACTAGAGCGTGATAATATAGACGAACGCTTCACAGACTATGAGACCAAATTATTACCAAGAAACATACAATTACGTAAGTGTACAATTCTAATTTAACTACAATAAAACATTTACCTAAATAAGACCACTACACCGTGTATATCATGGGTTTAACAACTTGATTTTGAGCATTCGGCCCGTGATATACACATTGTTTATTCCGTGTATATCACGGGTATTTATCACACCCCTGCAGTCATAGCGGACGGTCTTCGTACGCTGAGACTGTTCCTAAAATCTTCAAAAAGGACCGAGGGAAGACCCTTAGTAAAGATGGTTGCAATTTGATACATTGAAGGGACATGACAGACGCGTACTTGTCCACGAGCTACCTTTTCGCAAACAAAGTGAATATCCATCTCGATGTGTAGAGTGCACTGGTGTTGAACCGGATTACCAGAAAGGTAGATGACACTAATAATATCACAATAAACCAAGGTAGCTTTCTGAATAGGACAATGAAGCTCTAAAAGAAGATTACGTAACCAACAGGATTCATAGACCACATTGGCCACCTCTCGATACTCGGCATCTGCACTAGAGCGTGATAATATAGACTAACGCTTCGCAGACCATGAGACCAAATTATTACCAAGAAACATACATTAGCCGGATGTGGAACGTCTGGTATCCGGACAACCACCCCAATCAGCATCTGTATATGAGACAAGTGTAGAGATCGATGAAGGATATAAATGTAAGCCCTAGTAAAGTGTTCCCTGGACGTATCGAATAATGCGTTTGAGCTCATTCATGTGCTTAACCCTGGGATCATGTATAAACAAACACACGTGTTGTACGGCATATGTAATATCTGGTCTCGTGAAAGTAAGATACTGAAGAGCTCCTGCAAGACTGCGATAGTGGGTCGAATCCTCATACGGCGAGCCAGCCGCAGCACCCAGCTTGGGTTTAGTATCAACTGGAGTGGAAGTAGACTTGCATGAGGACATACCAGCTCGCTCAATGATCTCAGCTGCATACTTCCGTTGTGATAAGAATAACCCACCTGCATGACGAGTGACAGCAATCTCCAAAAAGTAACTCAAGAACCCCAAGTCTTTCATAACAAACTTAGAACAGAGCATTGTCATGATAGACTTTCGCAAAGTATCAGAAGAGGCGATCAAGATAATATTATCCACATATAATAGTATATAAGCCAGGGAAGTATCACGATGATATATGAACAATGAATTATCATACCTGCTGTGTGAAAACCCAATAGATGAAACATAGTCTGCAAACCTCTTATACCAAGCTCGTGGGGCCTGCTTAAGCCCATACAAAGACTTCTTCAATAAACAGACATGATGAGGATATTTGGGGTCTCGAAGACCCAAGGGCTGATGCATGTAAACGGACTCCTTAAGATCACCATGCAAGAAAGCATTCTTCACATCTAACTAATGGATGGACCAAACTTTCGAAAGAGCCAGACTGAGAACAGTGTGAAAGGTAGCCGGTTTGACCACCGGACTAAACGTCTCACCACAATCCATGCCAACCTGCTGAGTCTTACCATCACCTACAAGACGAGCTTTATGCCTCGCAAAAGAATCGTCAGAATTATCCTTATGAGAAAAAATCCACATAGACCTAATAATATTAACATCAGAAGGACGGGGTACCAACTTCCACATCTTATTTGCAATAAGAGCATCATATTCGTCAGTCATAACCAATTTCCAATTCTGGTCATTTAATGCGGACACTGGGTTACAGGGTAGAGGGGACTTAAGAACATTAGAATTTAAATTAAAATATCTTTTTAGTTTAAAAATACCCCGTTGACTACGAGTGACCGGTCTGTAACTCGGGGGAGAATTGGGTGGATTTTGGTAAATATCGGGACAGGTGACGGACTGGCCACCAGGCAGTGGGCCTACTGGCGGGACATAGGGCGCTGGTTAGTCCAACAACTGATGTAGAATCTACGGTGGGACCCAGCCATAAAAAAATTGATACGAGTCAGGCACGGTACAACATACTTTGGTAAACGAAAATTGAGTTTCATCAAATATAACATAACGACTTATTATGATTTTATTAGAGGATAAATCAGAACACTTGTAACTACGATGATTTGACGGATAATCCAAAAACACACAAATAGTAGAACGGGCTTGAAGTTTGTTTAATGCAGTGGACGGAAATAGTGGATAGCATAAACACCCAAAAACTGTAAGATGAGAATATGAAGGGATTTTATTATAGAGAATTTTGAGTGGAGATTCAAAATCCAATCCTTTGTTATGAAGTATGGTAAGTAGATAGAAGCCATCTGTAGTGCATGATGCCAAAAAGACGGAGGGACGGAAGCATAGGCTAATAAGGTACGGATAATATTATTAATCGTATAAATTTTTTGTTCGGCTTTTCCATTTTGTGAAGACGTATGTGGACAAGAAAAATGAAAAACTATGCCATTAGCTGCACAAAATTCCCGAAACCCCCCATTATCATATTATTTTCCATTATCACATTGAATATTTTTTATATCACGTTCGAAGTGGGTACGGATGAATGCCCTAAAATTGATGAAAGTGGAAAATACTTGAGATTTTTTTGCTAATGGAAAAGTCCATAAAAAATTAGAATAATCATCCAAAAATTGAACATAATAATGATGACCCACAGAACTTAAAACTGGAGATGTCCATAAATTGCTATGAATAATATCAAAAGGCATCAAAGTGCGAGAAGTAGAGGCTACAAAAGGCAATCTAACATGTTTTCCTAACGGACAAGAGGGACAAATTGGAGTACTACTCGTACCCTTACAATGAATAAAATTGTTTTTATTTAAAGAAGACATAATGGACGACCCTAGATGACCCAAACGTGCATGCCACAAGGAAGGAGCAAGAACAACAAAAGTGGATGGCATGGCCGGACTGACAGAATTGACGGTGGTGATTGGATAAATATCGCCCCTACTATTGCATCTCATAAGAGGTATCCCCATTTTGAAATCCTTCACAGAAAACCCAAAAGGATCAAAATTAACAGAAAACCAATTATCAGTGGTCAATTTGCGAACATACACCAAATTTTTAATTAAGATAGGGGCATGAAAGGTATTTTTTAAGACAAGAGGTGGATGAGGAGGGGACAAAGTTGCACTACCGTGACCATGAATTGGAATAGTATGACCATTACCAACAATAATACCACGATTGTTGCTCAAATTGTAATAAGACGAGAGAGTACATGAGTCGGATGTCATGTGAGAAGTGGCTCCGGTGTTCATGTACTAATTTGCATCCGAGGGGTTCAATCCAAGTGTGTGCATTGCGAATTCAATATCCGTCGAAGTGGGACCCGCAATATGATGGGCCTGGGTTGGCCGAGGCCCAAGCACACCTGCTTGCTGCCCCGACCTAGAATGTGGTCTCGGACTGTACTACTGGCCTGAAAAACTGGGCATGTTTGTGTGCGGAAATTGGGCCAGTTTCCTAGGTAGGCCGAATGTGGGCAATAGGGGCCATTGGGCCAAAGACCGTTGGCCCAGTTCCAGGGCCACAGACCCTAGGGCTGCAGCCAATTTGTTTGAGGCACATTGCCCCGAGGCCCACCCCCATTATTTCCACCTCGGTTTCTGCCATAATTTTTCTGATTACTTTTCCAATTTTTACCATTTTTGTCTCCACCGTTATTGCGATTTTAGCCCAAAGTCTCGGAGGATGAGTGAGTGGCGTCAGATGTGGTCATCATGACGACAGGCGTGGCGCTAGTAGACACCTTTTTGGATAAGCTGGCTTCTTCCAACGTAAGCATGGACCGGGCCTGGTAGAACTGTGGGAGAGGATCACTTTGACGAATGAGGGTTCCAACGACACTATAGGCCTCAGATAGGCCAGCAACCATCTGGAGAACGAGAAGATTATCGCTAACGGTCGCACCAACGTTGCGGAGTTGGTCCGCCAACTCTTTCACCCTTTTGCAATAAACTGAGACGTTCAGAAAATCCTCTATGTTAACATGAGAAAATTCCTGCTCAAGGGTAACAACACAAGAGTTTTTGTTTTCTTGGAATATGTCACGCAGCCTATTCCATGTTTCCAATGCGGTAGCATCGGGTTCAAGAATTGTTTGCAAGAGGTTCGTAGAGATAGTGGAATAAATCCACTGCAGAACAGTAGCATCAAAAGTAGTCCATAATATCGGGTCAACTTCTGGGGCAGGCTCCTAGCATGAGGCTGAGAGAATGATATGATGAAGAACTTGATACGAACGTGCATGAATCTAGAAAAGCTCAGCCCACGTCGCATATTGGACGTTTTCCATCTCAAGAACAACAAGGAAGTGGTTCCTAATGTTGGAAACTGTAAGGGCAGAATGAAACATGTCCTTTGACGTAGACATAATAAAAGAACAATTGGTGGATTAGGGAAGTAGAAGAGGAAGAAATATGGCTCGGATCCCGAGAAGAGGTCTCGGATATCGGGCCGAGAGAGAGAGGTAGCGGAAAAGTGTAGGAGTTTGAGAAACCTAGACTTTATACCCATGATATACACGGAATATACACACGGAATATACACCGTGTATATCACGGGTCGAATGCTCAAAATCAATCTATTAAACCCGTGATATACATACCGTGTATATCACGGTTTAGTGATCTTATATAGGTAAATGTTTTGTTGTAGTTAAATTAGAATTGTACACTTACCATAATTGTATAATTATTGTACAAGTAGAATACGGTTTTAGGAGTAGAATAGGAATAGGATTTTCCTATTATGGAAATTGTAAATTGTATATATACTCTTTCATTAATGAAAATAATCAATAAATTATTTTTTTCATGATTTTGAGCATTCGGTCCGTGATATACACGGTGTATATTCCGTGTATATCACGGGTATTTATCACTTATAATTTCTGCAAAATAAAAATTAACTGTTATAGAAATTTATACATTAATGGATATAGTTGTTTGATTTGATATTTCTAAAATCTGAACCAAACTAAATTTATCATTTTTTATTTAATTATGAATCAATCCATATAGATTTTTTTTAATATAGGTTTGGTTCGGTTAAGTTTTTTTTTAAAACATCCAATGATAATATATTTTTTTTAAATAATAAAAATAAAAATTTCTTAACAAGGATAAGTACAAACAGGGGCTAGGGCTTACCTTATCATCCTAAAATCACTTCTGGGCAGCAACGTGCAGGTGCTACATCTCAAAATTCAAGAGCTCCAATCCAATGATAATCTAAAGTGTAAGTGTAGGTTTCACTTTAAATCTTTTTACCTTAGAGTTTCAAATAATTGTGTACTTAATTATACTTTGTGACAACTTACATTCAAAGCAATCGAGCACTCACAATTGCAAAATTCGGGATCCGATAAGGTTGACAAGCAAAGTATTGTGGCAACAAGAGGGAGCACTGATACTTTAGAATAATGTAAATAGAAGAGGAGGTTCTTAAACGAATTCCATATATATATATATATATATATATATATATATATATATATATATATATATATATATATATATATATCAAAGAGTTAAAAGATGCAACGGAAAGTATATTTATGTCTTAGAGACAATTTGTATTAGGATAAATGTACTTTATACACATTCATATTATTATTAATGGAGATTAATATTTTGGCATTTGCAAAATTATTATTTGATTGTTTGTAATTATTCATTAATGTGCATCCCTTGAGCTTACGTTGTCATTAATAGAGTGAGATATTGATGATAGAGCGTAACTCTTAAAATAGCCTCGACTAATGATCATCGAGAATGGGATATCGATGATAAGTGATAAGTCGACATGTGGTCTGCATCACATCCTTAGAGGATGTAGTATGTCTCACCTGCTACGAGTAATGGCTACTCGTGATGGACACATGGATACTTTGAAAGTATTGGTATACCCTGTTGATATACTGTTTGTTATACTTGTCTAAAGTATGATCAGCGTGTGGGAGATAGAAGTCCTTAGACTTGAGGTCAATACGCGCCTTGTCTACAAAGTAATGTACTTTGATCCCGTCCTAAGCTCAAATGCCTTATAGGTTGAGACACGGCTTGTATTGGGTACATTACGATGTGGATTGAAGGTGGTAGTTGAGCCAAGATTATGATTCATTCCTCGAATGTATATTCGAGAGAACACTCGGATTCTCAGTGATATTAGGTTGACTAAGTCGTTGGACAATGCAATAGACATATTTAGAATATGGTCAACTAATATAGATGAGATACAATGATTAAGCCATTTGGATAGACACTTGACAAATCCTAAGCTTGATCGGGTGTGTCGTGAATGAAAGGATTTTATCTTACCACATAAAGGTTAAGTTTACTGGATTCGTGTAAACGTACTTCACATATTGAGTTCATCTTCCGGCGCCGTCTAGGAGTTCCGTGTAGACCTTAATTTGATTAATGTCGACATGAGAAGGCATGTAGGGTCACACTATGTTGATTGTCTATTTCGATCTAATGATGTATTGAGAGAGTAATTAAAATGTTCGATTTGGAATCGAGATATTTAAATGAATAATGATTATTTTAATTAAGTCAAAATTATATTTTGGATTTTGGATTTAATTAAGAATACACGAAAAAATAAAATCGAGCGCCGCGGCACCTCTGCCTCGATTTTTTGGGCCAGGCCCAAGGTCAAACCCTAATCAGTTTTTGACCTAATTTTCAACTATAAATAGAGGCATTCATTTCATTATTCATACACCAATTTCTGAAAAATATTCTAAGCCTTAGAGACTTAGAATCAAATACTCTCGAACTTCTGCCGGATTTCCTAGCTTTCCGAAAGAGAAGTACATTGAAGTTTGGAGCTTGCAATCAGAAGGGCAACTGCGTGTTCACCTTATAGTAGATAAAGATTCCAGATATTCTAAACTAGTAAGTAAATGTTTTATGTTACAAGTTTCATTGTTGTATAACCATACCAGAATTATTGTTAGGGTAAGTAAGAAACAAAACTTTTTAAACTTCCGCTGTGTCTTACTTATGTGTTTTGTACCCAACAAAAACCTTCAGCAACAACATAATTTACAATCCAACAAGGAAAAATAGAGACCAAATTAACCTTATGTAACAACAAAATATTAAACTTGGCTAAATTGTGAGCTAGCATATTCCAAAATCTATGAACATATACAATATATACATCTCCAAATGAACCGCCTCTTCATCAAACCACTCCTACTTATAGCTGGTCAGTGGGTCGGGCTCGGTCCAGGGTCGGGTTTGGCTGGGTTTGGCGGTCGGTCGTATGAATCCAGAAGAGGGCGGGTCAAAGGGATCGGGTTTGGCGGGACTTGCCTGTCTCGTCCCGATCCCAATCCCGCTGAATCGATCGTGGTCGGGCGAGGCGGAATCGGACCCAGATCGTTCCATGGATTTTTTTTTTTAATAACATATGTATAAAATAACTAAATAATTAAACAAGACAAGATAGTGTAATAAAAACATCTCAAGGCTGTTTTTGTGCCTCTTATATTATTTAATAGACATGATTTTTTTGTAATACAAATACAATTGTCGAAATTGCAATTAAAAAAATTACATTCTAAAAAAAACCTGTTCTAAATTCTTGATAATTTCATGTGGTTCTTCGGTTGGAATTGGTATTTGTTGGTCAAATTGATCCACGTCGCTTCCACCACCTTCGGATAAGATTTCGTTGTAGTTTTCGTCTTCTTCTTCGTTGATCTCCGGTTGACCGCACCTTCTCCGCTCCGCTCGTATCCAATCTCTGAATAATACTGCAATTTCCAAGTTGTCTCCGGCTAATGAGTGTCTGTGGTCTCCTATTTGATATCTGCCGGCAGAAAAAGCGCTTTCAGATGCAGTTGATGACGCTTGAATGTTCAAAATATCTCGGGCCATCATTGAAAGTGTCGGAAAGGTCTTCCCATTCCCCCTCCAGTATTTCAGCAAGTCTTCATGTCCATCTTCATTGATAACTTCTTGGTACGGTACAGAACCCTGCAAAATAAAAATATCAAACTCGCTAATTTGGTTAGTAGCGGTACGACCACACATTCTATTTCTGAGGCTTTCAATACTAGCCGCAGAAACAACATGTCTTTTGTGATGTTGTGTTGAAGAAGAAGAAGATGATGATATGGAAGCCGGTAGGTTGCTAGCACTTTCTTGTTGGTAAAACCTATATACTTTTTTGCATTCGTCTTCTACACTAGACAACACTTCTTCTTTAGTTAGTTCAATAGGTGGTGGGTAATTTGGATTTTTGGGACTTGGATGTGGTAGTACTGCTATACAATCGTAAATAGTTTCAATAAGTGATTTAGTACCGTCTATTTTAATTGTCGGATTTAATACAACACCAATAATATAAATAGTGGGAATAGGAGTAAAATATTTTTTTATTTTGATAAACATTTTTTAATAGCTGCAATATAAGCTAGTTTTTCCATATATTCACTAAGTAATAAAATATTAGAGTTATATAAAACAACATAGTTGAAATAGTAGGATAATATATACTGGAAAATTCTTTTGTTGCTTGAAAATATTTCTCTAAAAATACAATAAGTTCGGAAATTTTACTCAATCACTATCTACAACCATATCAGTAGAATTTTGATTATGAGAGTTAAAAAATAAAGTTATAGGTTTTCTATAGTCATAAGCAACAAGTAGTTGCTCGTATAAAGAATTCCACCTAGTGGATACTTCTTCTGGATTTTTCTATAAGGTACTCCACAATCGTGACAAGTTTTTTTATATTCTTTTCTTCGTTGTACTCTATTACTTTTAAAAATAAAGTTTATAGCAAATTGTATTTTACTAAGAATGTCTTCAAAAAGTGATAGACCATCCTTTACAATTAAGTTATATATATGACACGAGCATTTTATATGAAAATGATCTGGAAAAGATGGAGTTAAACTATTTTTTAAAATTGTAATAGCGTAATTGTTAGAAGAAGCGTTATCTAATGTAATAGTCATAATTTTATCAGTTATTCCGTAATAATAGCACACTTGATAAATATTTTCTGCAATAAAAGTATCAGTGTACCTATCATCTATATATCTATACACTAAGATGTGTTTTTGTATAGACCATTTATAATCTATCAAATGACAAGTTACCGTTAAATAATCATGGTCGTTAGTACTACGACCTATATCAGAAGTGATAGCCACTTTGCCATTAAAATGATATAATGAATAACGTAAATACTGTTGATATTCATGTGCAAATTTAAATACATCTCTCTTAACAGTTGATCTAGGAAAATCGTTAAAAGCAGGATTATATATATCTCTAATGTAATGAATAAAATCGGGAGATGAAGGAAATGAAAAAGGCAAACCCTCCACAACAACTAATTTTGACATTGCTTCCCTATCTCTATGTTTATTGTATTTAGGGCCTACAATTCCCCCCGTCATAGGGTTAATTTGATGGAGCGGACGTTTGCGAGCCCAGTTTTGAAGGCTCGTATTGGGCATATCTAGCAGGATGAGACCCCCCCCCCTCGTCCCACCTTGACCTTTTCCAGTTTTAAATTTTAAAACATCTTTACAAATTTTACATCTAGCTACTTGATTCTCTACGTCCCTATCAAAAAATATCCATCCATCTGATTTTAATGATCGTTTTGCTGGACCTCGTCTCATACTAGGGGGAATAGGAGGCATTTCAGTTGAAGGTGCACTAGTGGATGTGTTGTCATCAACATTAGTGGGTGTATAATCTAGATCATCGTCTAAATTAAAGTCTTCTTGAGTTCCAGAAAATAGCTCCTCGTCTAAATCTAATGGTATTGTAGGAAAATGTTCAGTATCAACAAAATCATCCTGTGTAGGAATATGATGACTAGAAGAAGTACCCTTGCCCTTGTTGCCCATACTAGAAGAAGCACCCTTACCCTTAAACATATCTCTTAATCCTTTCATTTTAATTATGATAATAAATAATTAAAGATAATAAAATTAAGTGCGCTAAATAAAATAAACAGACAATAATAATTTAATGAAGGAACGACTGTACCAAATGCCGACGTAACGTCGACGTGTAATCGAGAGGTTGAAAATTGAAACTTTGCTCGATGGAAGATCCTCAAGCTAGTTGCCAACTTCACTCCCAATTCCCAAATGAATAAATAAAATTGAATATTTAGTAAACAATGTAGACTTGTAGAGAAATATATTGAGAGATTAGAGAGATTGTAGGAAGATTTGTGAGAAAGATGAAGAGAAAATGAGTTATTTATAGTTGAAAAATTGGGTTAAAGTGTAATTATAATAACTTATGGGTTAAAAATAAATATTAAGGGGTAGGGGGAGGCCAAAAATGGCCGTTGCACAACGGCCAAAATCTAAAATGGTCGTTGGTGGAATGGTTATTTTTGCAAATGGGAGGTTACGGGCGGGCTCGGGATCGGGTCGGGATTGGCAGGACTGGGGCGGGCCGGGACGGGTCGGGACGAGACATTGTCCCGTCCCGATCGAGTCCCGCTACCGATTTTTTTTTACTACACGGGTTCGGGGCGGGACCGGGCGGGACCGGCCCACTGGCCAGCTTTACTCGTACTGCAACACCCTTTTTCATTTAAAAGTATAAATAATAATAATAATAAGAAACCAAACAGGCTGCTAAATATAACACAAGTTCCCTGGCATCTTATTGATAACTGGCAAATGCATTGAGTACTTGACAGCCAAATTGCACGTAAGGAATCAAATCCAACAACCAAACCAAAGTAAATAATGTTGAGTTGATTTTCCAAGGATTCGACTTTGACTTATTTGGAGAAAGATTAATTAATCTTAGAATACTTGAGAAGAAACGTTCTCCGCAAGCTAAATGTTTGGCAAACTATATAACAACATATGTTCCAACTCTACTTAAAAATCAGAATGAAGATGATCAAAATAAGTCGTTTATCATCGTTTTCTAGGATTGACGAAGTGTTTTCTAATCATGAACTGTTGATAGAGATCTTGCTCCGTCTTCCAATTAAATCACTCGTAGGATGCAAATGCGTCTCAAAACAATGGAATTCTCTAATAACTAGTCCAGAATTCACCCGTCTCAGAGTCCCTTGTTTCAACCCTGCCTGTGGCCTCTTCTTGCACCGCTCTTCTTTCTTGATAAACCCTTTTCATGAATTTGTACCCTTCATCCTGGAAAATCCAATTCAATCACCATTCCACAAGCTAACTTTCGTAGACGACCCTTTTGGAATTAGAATTTTGCAATCTTGCAATGGACTTTTGCTATGTTGCAGCTTCCGCACTCACGAGCCTAACAGAAACTACTATGTATACAACCCAACGACCCAACAGTTCGTCATACTTCTGAAATCAGGAGGACAAAGACAAATTTCCAAGGCAGTTCTTGGGATGAAACTAGTGTTTGATCCATGGAAATCGCCTAATTACAAAGTTGTTTGCATCCGAATGTCCGATGAATTATTTCTAGATAATCAACACTATCAGATAGAAATTTATTCATCTGAAACTAAGAAATGGAGAGTCTCGGGTCCACCTTTTCCTGCTCGTTACGATATAGGATTCACGTATACAGGAGTGTATTGGAATGGTGCAATTTATTGGGCATGTGGTGACAACTCGTTACGTTTTGATGTGGAACGAGAAAAACTCGAAAATTTACCCATGCCTTGCATTGGTCGAAGTTGGGATGATGATGATGAGAGCAGAATTGCTTATTATGGAGAGTCTTGTGGATATATGCATCTAGTCCAAGTATATAATCGTCAGAAGCTCACTTTCTACAATATTTACGAGATGAAAAGTGATGGTACAGAGTGGTTTTTGAAATACCAAGTGAATGTTGAAGACGTTGTTAATGCGTTTCCTCATATGATTCGCCATTATCTCGAGCCAACGGACTGGCATTACTTAGCGATGGTTGTGCTTTGTGTTGTTAGAGGGGAGAAAGAGGAAGACGCCTTCATGGTTTTGCACATTCCCAAAATGGTCATACGTTATAACTTGAGGGATTACACATTTTATAAGTTATGTGAATTTGACAATACTAGTATTGAAGACAACCGATTTGAGGAGGAAAATGAGGATTATGAGGTCCCTGTTTCCCTGGAATTTAGTAGGTCAAGTGCTTTCCAATGTATTGAATCTTTATTTTGTTTGTGATTTTACTGTCTGAGACAACTTTTTTTTGTTGTTGTAACGTACTTGGAAATAACAAATTGTCTTCCCGGATCATGTCCATTACTTGATTTACAATATCCAAGCTGTTGTGTATTGCTTTATTCTCTACACAAAATTAATGATAAGATGAAATGATGTAAGAAGAAAATAAGAAAAAACTTGGTACTAAAAGAAAGCTGGTGAAGGATAACAAGTGATTGGCGAAGTAAGTCTGTTAACGGGGCCAGGCGAGCCAATTCGACCCCCTAAAAGTGAGTCCCTACCGGCTTTAGGTCGAATTAGGCCGGGCTCATTTGTAGAGGGCAGAGTTGGGATGGAAAAAGGATTTGAACTAACTTGAGTATAAATCCTTAGTATCTTTATCTTATAAAAAAATTCATGAATATCTTTATTAGAAATGTAACTAATTACTTAAACTCTATTCCTTGCTTCTGAATAACTCGTAAAGAAAAGAATTTTTTAATAAAATTTATCATATAGCCCTTTTAAATCTTTGCTTCTTTTGTTTTATCATTTTTGTTTCCTGCACTTTCATTTATAAATTTATTTTTTAAGTAACGTAAGTAAATTTAAATTAACTCTTGTCATCTAACATGAGCAACACACGTGTGGTGATTGTACTCATATTCACATACCAATACGATCACAATTGAGCATTTAACTTAATAAATGATGAGAGTTAGTTCAAATATTTAGTATTATTAAGGATTTGAACTAACTAACATATTAATTGTACTCTTATTTGCATACTACGAACACAATTGAGAATAACTGTATAGTTAGTCCAAATCCTTAGTATCTCGAAGGATTTGAACTAATTCACCTAATTTATTTTACATTAACGCTCAATTGTAGTCGTACTAGTATTAGAATGAGTACAAATTCTTAGTATTTTTTTACCTTATTAAAAAAATTATCTTTACTAGAAATGTATGTTGACTCTTAATTTTTACTCTCCAATAATTTTATTTAATTATTCACAGTCCCCGAGTCACATACCAAGTGAAATACACTTTTCACAAGGCGAATATGATTTTAAAAAGTTATTCTAAGAGTATTTTGCCATTTTATTTGATAAAATATTGCATACCATACCCTTAATTTTACATAATTTGATCATTAATTTTAATTTTAGAATTTTAACCGACAATTATAAAGGTATTTATTTTAAAAGAGTTCTCAAAATAAAAGAATTAGTGTTTTCCTCCGTCAAAGTCGGAAAATTATTTAATTAAATACGATAAGGGAATTACATGACAATTTCGAGTCACGTTTTTAAATTAAAAGGATGTTTGCATGATTTTAATTTCTATAATCCTATAGGTGTCAAATTTAGACTTGAGACGAAGCTTTTCACTTAACTAGGTTATTTTCGAATTTATTTGCACATTTCCTAATTTAAAATTTGACCACATTTGTGAAATATGACAGCAAATTGATTAAGGTGGCTTTAAAAAGACGTTGGGCCTCATGCCATTCAATTTGGCCGAGCCCAAGGCGATTCAGCCTAGGACTCGGCCCAGGTCTGTTCAGTCAAGTGTTAAGAAAGGGCAAAAACCCCTCATTTCGTCCATTTTACGATTAAGGGATGAAAGAAACCCTATCCGATATTGCTTTGTCTTCTTCGGTTGCCAGAAATGGCAAAGGCTCAGATTTGTACGTTGTCTTACTGCGTCTCTGCATGGACGAAAGGGGAAGACGCATTAAATGCTCATCCTTCTCACCTTGCACGCCACCAGATCCATCCCCAAACCCAGGTGAGGTCGCCCCTCTTGTTGTTTTTTCTGCCAGCATTTAATGATCTTTGTCCGATTTACATTTTGAATTGATCATTCTTATTGGTTGAGAACCGATTGGAGGGAAATTTTCTCCATTTTTGAGTTCTCCTACATCAATTGGTTTGGGTATGCTAGGGTTCTTCGTACCCTTTTGCTATATTTTGATGGTCTGAAATTTGATTATCAGGCATTCACATTGATTGGAGCCTTGATCGAGTTTAATCTTGATTAATTAAGCTTAAGTTGGGATTCAGCCCTTTGGCGGAACTCAAACCCAATTAATTAGTCTTCTACTACTAAAACCCTTTTTGTTTTCGTGTGATTGCGAACTCTTGAGGTCCGGAGTGAAGAACAAGCTCTCAATTCGACCTTTAGGCTGCCTTCATACAAGGTAAATTCACTTCCTTTTAATTTTCTGTTTAATTTAGATTATGTGACATGTTATTATGTGTTATGTGATTATTAAGCATGTTTAGATAAGGTCAATCACTCTTTTGTGTAATTAGGATAATTATCAGCATGATTAGTTAGCATTAATCACTGTTAGTGTTCATTATTGTGATTATTTATGTGTGATTAGTTAAACAAATGCTTATCATGTTAGTTTAAGGGAGTTTAATAATGTATGATCCACTGAGATTATATAACTTGTGATTAAGTATTCATGTTTGGATTAGCAAATGATAATTAAATGTAATCGGTGTTTATATACATCAAGGAGATTACTAGCATGGTTAATTAACACAAGGTACATAATAATTCAGTTTTAACTTAATGCTTTAGTGTTATTTGCTCAAAGTTTATTCAGCTATATGTGGCATGTTTAGATGGTTTTTGATTTAATTTATGTGTTGACTCAAACCTGTTTAGGTCAAATACAGATTGTTAGAGTCATGTTGTGTTCAAAAGATGTTAGAATGACACTAGTATAGCCATATAATGCGAATTAACAAGTTTGAGCATGTGTAGGAGTATTGATCAGAGTAGTTATAAGTCAAAATCATGAATTATAGGGCCTGGAATCTGCTATAGTTAGATGAAATAAGCAGTTGTAACTCTAATATGCATTAGGAGAAGAAACAGAGGTTCTAGGATAGCTCAATGGTTTAAAAATGTTGTTTGTGCCTATTTCTGCTAACTGGATTTTGGTTTCGGTATGATGCAACTCTTAAAGTCAATCTAGTTGATGATTAATTGGACCCTGTGGCTTATATCATGGAGTGTTTGCATATTGACTCTATCCATTGTAGGGTCTCAAGTCATGTTAATATTCTGTGGTGAAATATGTGACATGTGTTTAAATATGAATGCTTCATGTCCAGAATAGTTTATTGCACATCATGACACCGCCCTGCTTAGCCTTTGCATGACCAGCTTCTCATTATTGTTGAAGGTCATATATTATGCATAAGCTCAAATATGTTGCACTTGTTTAAGCTCATTAATTCTTAACGGTCCTAGTGCCTTTAGAGGACCGTTTGAAATATGTTAAGCTAAATGAAGTTTGGACAAGCTAAAAACTGTATGTCTTAACCTAGCATTAAGTGTGTGCGCCACAGCGGACCCACCTCGGTGAGGCTTGGTCCGTTGGTGTGGGTATTACAGATTCTTATAAATTCGCTCCAGCGAACAATACTATGTTGGAGCGGATGCGCTATAGCTAGACGAGCATCATGGGAGAGGTTCTGTTGTAGCGGACCCCTTACCGTTGCCGTGGAAAACGCAAAAACATATTCTATTTAATGCTAAGTTAAATCCTTCATTTCCCATTCCCAAAATTATTTTTCCAAAGTGTTTCAAGGGCGATTTAAAGTGTTTTGAGTGGATTCTCCTTGGGTTAAGTTTCTTCAACCTTGCTACCATTTATTTACCTTTCCTAAGCTTGAATCTATGGTGGAAATCTAGAAAACTAGTTGAAGAAGACGAGTCTGTACCTACATAGTGTTAATTGAATATTAAGTTTTGTATGTCAGATAAATTAATGGGTTTGACTAATCTGAGCATGGGCTTTGATGAATTAGTAACCATTAGGCTTGAATCTTCCATTATAGTTGAAGGATTGAAAGGTTGTAAGTTAGGATTTATACCCAAATTGGGATTTTTGACATGAATGATGAAATTGATCAATACTTGAGCTAATTTAGAAATTGGGGAGGAGAATTGAACTTCTAGGACGTTGGGTTACCTATTCCATCTTTGAAATACCCGTTTTACTTTTGTGGGCCCGTTTCCCCTCTTTTCCTTAGTTGATTTTTATTTGAACGACTGTATAGCAATATGTGTACCGTTGTTTCCCATTTCTAACTTAGATTTCGATAATGACTAGACTATAAGTATTTAGAGGCTCTCTGAAAAGGCAAGGCGAATGATTGATTGTTCGTGGCTCCCGCTCGGCTACCAGGTAGGTTATGACTTATCTTATGGTTAGACTTTGGTTACGAAGCATATGTAGAGTTAGTGATTGTTGGGGAAAGCATGTTACGCCTTTGAGTATGAAGTTGGGATGGAATACTTAGGTTGGTATTGTTACTGGATTGTGGTTTGTTACCTTATTTGATCTAGTAGCTCGTCGCCACGTGTATGATACTAGACTTGACCGTATATAGAGGAATGGTTGATTCATTCTTGACATGATGTTATGTGTTCATGTGTGACACGATTGACTTGATATTTTCCCATTGGTGTTGATATATTTTCATTGGCATTTGATATCATTCATATATTCATGATCATACATTTGGATTGGGTTGCACGCCGCAACATATATATATATATATATATATATATATATTGGATCGGGTTGCACGTTTTTGCTTTGGAGATAGCTTATTGATTGAAACGAACATAAGGAGAAGTATAACAGGAAGGGAGTACCGAGTAGGACTCACAACTCACTTTTCACCCCCTTTATTGAAACATCATTGAAATACACACCCCCCACTATATTGGTATCAGAGCTTAAAGATTTTTGGACCAGATTTATATGACAGACTCTCACTTAGAATCTTACTTAGAAGTTAAAAAGAGTTTAAGAACCCTTTATCCAGAATATATACACCTAAGTAGAACCAAAGAGAATCATTCAAGACTTTTAGAATTAATAGATATAATATCCGCTTTAGAATATAAGTTAATCAACCATATTAAAAGATGAAATAGATATAAGCCTTATTAGATATATGCGATCACTTCCTTTTGCTAGATATGTTAGAATCCAATATAACTATAATTATAGAGATATAAAAAGAAAAAAACGAATTTATAAGAGCTGAGAGAGCTTTAAACACTTGCTTAGAAATTTTAGAATTAAAGTTTTTATCAAAAGATCAAAAACTAAAATTATTACAAGACCATTTTAAGAAAGACTTAGAACCCCAGTTAATAACTATAGAATATACAGTACTAGCTAGAGTAATCCAAGAAAGGACAATACTAGGAGATATAGACGAAATAATCTCTAGTATCAAGTGGCAACTATACGGTATAGGAAGTATCGCCAACAACTAGAGTGGCAACTATACTTTAAATGAGCTATGATTACCCTAGAGTTGCTGGCGATACTTCTTTTATCATATAATCTAATTTATGTCTATAGTATTAATCGAGTCTACTACTTCTAGCCATGTTTGAAAAATACCTTTAGTTTTTCCATGGACAACCACATAAAATTTAAATCGCTTGTCCAGGTTTTTTTTTCTCATTAAAATAAAAACAAATGCTGTTTAAAGTAGCCACAAAGTGACTAGTGTCTTTTTTGTTGTGGGCAATCCACAAATTGTCTATCAAACACTTCTGCTGTCTATCGACAACATAGTCTGGAAGAACTTTAAAAGTTAAATTAGATGACGGAAAAGAAACTAAGTTATTCTTACCAAAATATAGTCTTTCTAAAGTTGGAGTCTCAAGGTCAGTCATGGGTCTGAACTTCAGGTTACCCAATACTGATTGTCTATAGTTGTCTTGGGATTTGGCCGGGCCTTTTCCCTTGTCTACTGGAGTCTGTCTTGATGAACTCATGCTGGTTAAATCAATAAACAAAAACTGTTAGTTAGATGTAATCTTTAGTCTGCTAAGCTGATCTGCTAGGCTGATCTGCTAGGCTATTGTCTTTTCCTTTTATGTATTCAAAAACTAAGTTATAAATTGATATTGTGTCTAGGAAATTTAACCATCTTCTTCTACTGCTGTTCTTATCATTTATCTTTTGGTGAAACTTTACTATAGCTTCACAATCTGTTCTGATCAACGTCTCTGGTTTATTTAAAATGTATAATCTAAAAGCGTCAAGGCCATATATTACAGCTAAAATTTCTGCGTCTATACTACTCATATTGCCTTTTTCTCTATACTTGCCGCTTTGGTATGCGCAAATTTTTTCTGAGGTCTTACTACAGTATTTATTTGTCTTTGCTTTTAAGAGTTTTACTATTTTAATATCTTATGTATTAAAGTGTTTCTGACCAGTTGAATCGGTTTTTGAATATAGCGGTCCTGCTATTTTTCCTAAGTCTTTTATGAAAGTTCTGGCATAATTTAAAATTCCTAAGAACTTCTGTAGGTCCTTAGTGTTGTCTAGCTTATCAGGCATATTTAAAACCTTTTTAGCTATATGGGGCTGTAGTTTTACTTTACCTTCCCCTATAGTTACGCCTAGGAAATTTATGTATTTTTTACATAATTCCATCTTCTTTTTGCTAATTATAATTCCATTACTTACAAAAAGTCTGAATACAGTCTGGAGGTGTCCTAAGTGTTCTGTCATGTTACTACTAAATACTAGTATATCATCTACATAAACTATAACGAATCTCTTATAGTCTTCGAAAATCGAGTCCATTTTCCTTTGGAAAATTGGAGGAGCTGTCTTTAGGCCAAATGACATGACTAACCATTCAAAATGCCCTTCTGGACACGTGAACGCGGTCCATTCTATGCTATCTGGGTGCATTTTAACCTGCCAATAGCCTGACTTACAGTCAAATTTACTAAATATGTTCTTACCTTGTATTCTATTTATAAGTTCTGTTTTATCGGGTAACTTATACCCATCACTTCTAGTATTGTCATTTAGTCTTTTATAGTTTATTACCATTCGGGCTTTTCCTCTAATTATTTCCGAATGATTTCTAACTATAAATGTTGTTGACCTATGTTTTGACGTAGATCTCTTTATGATTTCTAAATCTAATAGTTCTTTAATTTGTAATTTAAAATCTTCTATGTCTTGGTTTGTTGCTTCTATTGAAGCGGTTTTTATAATATATTCAGGGTTTATAATTTCTAATTTACATAAAATCTTATTGTTGTTCCAATGTTTCAGAGGCTTTTCGCCTATGATTTCTAATTCGTCTAGTATTTTTACTATATTGTCTAAATTTGTTTTATCTTTTATTATTCCTATTTTTTCTATTCCATTTTTGAAATTATAAAAATCTGTTTCTAAGTCATTAAAGTATAGCTTTTTCCATTATATTTTCTTCTTCTTCTAGTACTAAATTTTTATTATTTGTCTTGACAACAATATTTTTCTCCATCATTGCAATTTTTGCAACAACTATTGTCTAAGCTATTCTTTAAATTAATGGGGGAGATCTGTATTATTTTAATTTCAGTCTTTTGGGTTTGTACCGGGGTGTAGGTGCTATTCTTTTGGAAAATGATACCATCTCTTGTAATGGTACAACTTCCGTTATGATCTAATAAAAAATCTAAACCTATTATGAAATCTGTATTTATGTTTAGATCTCTTACCAGTATTTTATCTACTTTATAACTAGGATTGTAAAACTTTTCACAAGTATTGATAAAACTTACCATGGCTTCTTGTAGGTAATGTCTATAAACATTATGGGTTCCGTCCATTTGCATGGCAGAAGCTGGTTTATCTAAAGTTTTAACTAGACTAATTGGGACTATCTTTTTATTTAGAATGCTTCTTGTACATCCTGTATCTACTAATGCTAGTCTAGTAATTTCGTAATCCTTTATCCTAATTTTAGTTAATAATCTTAAAGAACTAAATTTTTTGTCTTCATTACATATTAGAGTTCTAAAAGCTTCTGAATTTATTAATTCTAAAGAAGGGTCTGTAATTAGTTCTTTTTCTAATTGATCCTCTTCTGTTATTGGATCATCTTCTTTTTGTTTACCTTTCTCTAAATGGGATAGTCTCATTTCTAATGAGTTTACCCTTGTTTCTAAAGTTATTATTCGTATTGCTATAGTTGTATCTTCTTGTATCTTTTTTACAACTTCTTTGGGGCTTATTATAATACTTAACTCCTTTTGGAGGCATTCTATAGAACCTTCTAAAAAACATTTTTTACACTTGGCTCGTTTGCTCCTGCTAGGAAACCATTTGCATATGCAACAAACTGTGCTGTCTAATCCTTTATTTCTTTCAAATAAGTGATCACAGTCTATGGTTGTATTTACTAGATTGTTTAGATCTGTATCTAAGTCTAGTTGTTCCATTCCGATTTCATTTATAAAATCATCTGCTTCCGAATCGGAAGAGTCTATTTTATTATTTTCACCTGTCTCGATACTTACTATAGAGTATATACTCTCTGTATCAGACATATATTCGTCTACGTTTATTAAAGTTTTCTGAAAATCTTCTATTAATTGTGAATTTCTAGAGTTGTTATTTATTCTCTTAGGGCATGTGTTGGCTAGATGTTCTATACTACCACATGTAAAACATTCTAATTTATTTTTATAGTTTCTATCATTTCTATATTTTCTTATGTGTTTATTTTTATCTAAATATGGTGTTTTAGCTGACGATTTTCTTAGGAGATATTTTTTCCTTTTATATTCGTCGTAGTTTTGGTAACCATATCTCTTGTATTTCTTTTTATAATTCTTCTTTCTTTGGGGGTCTTTATCGTAACTTTGGGTTGTGTATATTACGCTTTTACAGAAATTTAACTCATTCTGTTTTAATTGTTTTTGGATCTGTAGATGAGTACATTTTTCCTGTAATATTTTCATAATATGTTGGATTCTATGTCCTATGGACCATTTAGCATTAGGATTTTGTACTACCCCGTCACGCTTGTTCCAACGTTCTTCTATTTCTCTACCTAAGGCTCTTGGTAATTTATTAAATAGTTTCTTGCCTAGTTCTTGATCAATGGAATTTTCACTGATCGTACAGTAATAAAAGAAATCGTTTAAAAAATTCTTTATGTATACCCAATTACTTATACTTAATTGTTCTAGTTTTATTAAGGCATTTCTTTGTAAAATTACTAGACCACTATTGGGGTCTTCTCCTGTAATTAACGTGTGTACTTTATTTGTGAAATTATATGGGTTTGATCCCATAGCTACTAACTGGTGAAATTCATTTGGGAAATCTGTCTTATAGACTTCCCATAGTGCTTTAGTAGATTCTTCTAAGAATGTTTTTAAGTATTTGTACATAGTCTCAGGGTCTGTTTCTACGTAATTTTGTATGTAGTCTGCTACTATTCCTTTCTACAAATCTATTACTGAGTTCCATCTTTGTGGATCGTGTGCAGCTATATTTAATATTTTTCCCCTATTACCTCCTTCTTGGAGAGTTATAGGTTCTTCTAACGACATTCTTCTTCCTGAAGGTTTTACTTGTTCTGTAGGTTCACCTGTAGTTCTAAATACTCGTCTTCTAGGTATATTTCCTGTACTTGTATCTACCGTGAATTGTTCGCCCGTAGTTCTTTGGAAAGGGCTAGAGCTTGACGCACTAGTTTCCATTAACTCTTTTTGGCTTATTTCTGAGTTTGTCTCAAAATCTTCATCGTTGTTAAAGGTGAAGTCTTTCTAGATTTCTTCAAACATAGCTGTTTTCTCTTTTGAAATCTGTTCTTCTTTATATCCTGAATTGTCTGTTCTCTTATCGCATTTTTTAAAATGTTTTATTGTTTCTTCTATTTCCATATTATCTAATTTGCAACCCTTACATTTGAACAATAACCAGGGTTTTTCTTTTTTCAGGTCCTTGGCTTTTTCTATGGCTATGTCTACTTCATATCCTTCTTGGATAATTTCTATGTTCATGAAAGTATTTATTTCATTTTCTTCTATAGTACTTTCTTCTTCGCAGTTCTTCTGCGGAGTGTAATTATAGTCTGTAAACCTTATAGAGGTTTCTCCATTTTGATTTGTATATTCTAAATGAGAGGCTGGCTGTAAAATCTTTTTCTTGGTATTAAACTCTTCTAATTTTCATTCTAAGCCTGCATATTCTTCTGGCTGAATCTTTGTAGGTTTTATTAAATTAATGTCTTTATTACTCATTAATTCTACTACATCATTTATCTTTATCTTGAATCTTGTATTACTATTATTTGTCATTTTTCCTAGAAATCCTAAACATAACAGTAGGTTATTGCTGCTATGCATTTCTTCGTAACCCTTTGTCTGGATTCCTATTTTAATATGTTTACCGAATTCTACTAAATTCATTAAGAAGTCTGGACTAATGTAAAATATTCCTCCATTATCAGTCATGTCTATTTCAGTCATTCCTATAATTGATTTTTTCATGTCTGTCCATCTGTCATCATAGATTACTATGAGGACTTTGCTTCCTAAATTTTTTCTAATTAGTTCTTTAATTCCTACAACCATTAATCCCATGTGAATGAGAGTTCTGGCAGTTTTCTTTATACTTTTAAAGGAGTCTGTACTTATCAAATTTATATTTTTTGCTGTATTTCCTAATACAGACAATTGTTCTTCCCTATAATGTCGATACAATTGGGTTGTCGACGCTAACCGTCCAGTATTATATAGAATTCTTGGGTTTAAAAGATTTAATTGATTCTGTTGAAATATGCTAATGTCTCGATCTATATTTATTACTTCACTTAACTGTCTATTATTTTCTTCTGGTGTTTTGCGATTTAATAATCTGGATATTAAATTATTACCAATCCTATCTTCTGAAAAACTTAGTCTTGGTCTTTCGACTTCTGTTCTCGATCTATTTGCAAAAAGGTCTATTTTTGCGATTTTCTTATTATTTTTGCCTTTTCTGAGTGCGGTGTTAATTCTACTTTCTTTAACTGAACTATTAAATCGTCTAACTGTTTATCTTTAGATAACTCTTTACCTTGTTCCTTTGATATTTGATATATTCTTTCGTTTAGAATTTCGAAATCCTTTGTTAAAGCTTCTATCTTTCTGTTGAGTTCTAAGACTAAAGAAGTTATAATTATATTTTGCTGAACTATTATTTGATATGACTTGGCAGTAGGGATATATTCTTTATAGTCTGGTGGTAGTGGTATAGATTTTTTTATTAATTTTATAGATTCTTCTTGAACTATTTTTAGTCTGCTCATGAAATAATAGCTTCTTTTAATTCTTGGATTGTTTTTTCCAATTTTAAAACTTTGTTTATAAGTTCTTTAATTTTTCTATTTTCTTGGCTGACTTTTAATTCTATATCTATTAGATTATTTCTTAGAATTATTTCTAAGTCTTGTTTCGTAGATAACCTTTTAAGATCGCACGTGTTTACTAAGTTATTTATGTATTCTAAATTCTGTTCAGATTTTTTAAATATCTTTTCTTGTTTATAAAGTATTTCTTCTAACCTGTGTAAATTAGCAATATATTGCTCGTTTCTTTCTTTTACTTTTTCACTTAAATTTATTATTATATCTACTATAGTGTTTAACTGTTTTTTTCACTATGTAGTGTATGGTCTCCTGTGCTAAAGTTACACTTTATAATACTTTGGTCTTTTAAAATTCTGAATTTTTTCTCTGGTAAAATCTTTAAATCTAAATAATCTAAATTCTTTAAATGAGCTATGATTACCCTAGAGTTGATGGCGATACTTCTTTTATCATATAATCTAATCTATGTCTATAGTATTCTATTGTACGTCCTATACCGTATAGTTGCCACTTGATACTAGAGATTATTTCGTCTATATCTCCTAGTATTGTCCTTTCTTGGATTACTCTAGCTAGTACTGTATATTCTATATATATATATATATATATTGGATCGGGTTGCACATTTTGCAACATATACATATATTGGACTGGGTTGCACTTTCCGTAACATATACATATATTGGATTGTGTTGCACATTCCGTAACATATACTTATATTGGATCGGACTGTGCACCGCTGTAGGTATATGGACTTTGCAGGTCCTCCATGGGTCATGAGAATGCGTAGAGGTATTTCGCTCTGAGCGTGTGTGTATCATTGCGTTCATATTCACATATTCATACCTTATTGGATTCAGACTTGGTATTTGTAGTTGTGATGCTATTCTTGGAATGTGTAATCTTTATATCTGATTGTGAGCATGCCTATATTTTAGTATCTTACTTTATATATGTTAACTAACTGTTTTCGGTCTATGATACTTATCGATACATAGTGTTTGTACTGATACTAACCTATTGTATTCTTTTATGAGTGTAGAGTACGTGACTGAGTCCCGAGAATTTGCTGACGAGAATTTAGTGTGAACACTTAGATGTATCCCCAACCCAGATGTTCCTCTTTATCTATTGTCTTATTTGCTATTCCGAGACAGTATTTTACTTTCAGACTATGTAGTTGTATTCAGACTTGTAGTTATGTAGTAGTGGCTCTTGTACGGCCTTAGACCAGATTCGTTGGGATTATTGTATTACTTCCGCACTTTTTCCTTATCTATCCTAGACTTATTATGTATATTTAATGGTGGGGTTCTATTTTATTTTTGACTGAGTTGTGATTAAGGGACGAGTTAGCCTACCAGGTGGGAAAGGGGAAGGTGCCCCCCACGCATTCCCCAATTTGGGCCGTGACATTGAACAAGCTAAAAAATGTATGTCTTGACCTAGCATTAAGTGTGTGTATGAGTTTGGATCTTGCCGCATTTGTCATAAATGTAAGCTTAAGTTCCCTGATCTAAGTGAACTACACATGTGTGCTTTGTATGATGCTGCTTGTTTATTCTTCCATCTTAACTAAGGTTTAGTTGAACATATGTTAAGCAAAAAATCTAAGTTGAATAGCCTGTTTTGGATGTGTATGCCCGTCTTAAGGACCTTCCTCTTTGTCTGATGAAAGAATGTGCCTTTATGTGATTTAGTGTAGTCTAGCCTAGTTGTATGTCTTATTCTTGAATCATATTGATTGTCTTGGTGTTACATGCTACACCTGACCTTGTTACCACATCTACGCCTAGTGAAAGGTGAATACTAAGTCATTTTCCGTTCTTGGAAAACTTGCTTGCATTCTCTCATGTGTGCCATACTAGTGCTTATCCAATAAAATCACACACCTAGTTCAATGCATGTGTAGTTTTAGAATAAATCTTAGAATCAATATGCTAGTTGTAACATGTCATTAACAGTTTCAAAAAATAGTAAACCTAGATTAATTTCTAGCATGATAGTGTAAGAGTCAATTCATGAAGTCTTGTGTGCCTTGATATGTTGCTCAAGTCCAAATTTTTGTGTAAGTGCCCATGTCTACCTTCATATAGGTCAAGTTACAATAAAAGTATGTCTTGGACAACTGAAAATAGATTGATAACTTGCTTACTGGTGTGCACCTATAAGCATGACATGATCTGGAGACTTGATACCTAGTTAATAGCCTTGTGTGGATTGAAATTTCCCTATACACTTTTTGTGCCCCCCTAGAATCATGTTGAAACTAATGTTGTCAATTGTGTGCTTATAATATACCTATCCTCATTTCATTGTGTAGATCTAGTAGTTCCTAGGAGTCCAACATGAGTTTGTCTGAGTAGTATATCTGTTTTAAGTCATTAACACAAAAGAGAACTTAACAATTCTAGTCAAGTGCTATGTCAGACTCCTCTCTTCTTTGCTTGAATAACTAAACAAATTAAATGAGCTAGATGGTGTGTCTGTATGACTATCATGTTGCTCAAGTTGAGGTCTGTATAGTATGAACTATGGGTAATGCTTTGAGTTTCTTAAAATGAACAATGAACCGGTAGTATGACCACTGGGTCTAGTGTATGTAGGGGGTGAGAAAAGAGAAATGCCCACAATTTTGATCTGATAGCCCTCTTCTTTTTTCTTTTTAGGAATTGGCTTTTTCTTGATTCATGTTTACCTGCTATGTGTATTGATATACATAGGATATACTACATATATACATCTAGTATACTCAGTGTATCAGATTGTATAAGTATGTATATATTCTATGTATATCATTCATGTCAACCATGATTTGAAATCTGTTGGGCCTAGTCCATTTGCATCGCTGTCTTTGTTTTTCTTTGAAGTATAGTATACGGGCCAAGCCCAATGCATGTGTTTTTTCCTCTTGTTTGTGAATCTGTCCAGATATGGATTTGGATATACATTGCCTCTTTTTGGCGATACATGACATTGTGTGTTGATTTTAGAATACATGTAATTAATTTGACAAGTCTTGCGTACGTCTAACTTGAGATTTCGTTTGTGCCTCCTCTTCTCCTTCTCACTGCATTACGCCGAGATGGGCCTCTATTGGGCCGATCTACTTACTTCAGCAAGATCGTGTATGTTCTGCCAAGTTGGGCTACAACCCAACTCAAATGATATTTTGATCGAATTAAATTAAAGATAAGCTAATATTTGGATAACGGCCCAACTATGGATGAAAAAAATCAACTGGTGGGCTTTGATAGTGTAACATCCCGGAATTTTGGACAATAATTTGAGCACCTAAATGAAGGAAATAAACCCTAGCATTGGAAAAATTTTGGATCATATTTACGTATGCTAATAAAGAGTTTAGCATATAAATGATAAAATCCCAAAATAATTTTAGACGTAACAAGTGTGACGACGGGAAGTAGAAATAAATTTGGTGTGTGCATAAAGAGGTTATGGACTAGTGTCATATCGCAAAATTATGACATTGAGTATACGAAGGTCTTATGAGTTATTAGGATTTAAATGAAGTGGGATCTAGAATTAATTGTGTGTATAATTAATCAATTGTGGGATAAATGGGTTAGTGGATACAACCCATGTGGCATGAATATAAGCCACGAAACCATTCAATGTGCATGTAATAAAGTGTGTGCCGTGTGATTAGGAATTTAGTGGGATGTTACGTGGGGTCTCTAAGGGATCACCTAAATGACTAAAGCCTAAAGGGTGTTTAGGTGTCATAGGTAATGATAGTGCATGAAAAGGGGAGACCAAGGATGACCACGAGTAAAAGAAGGAGTGTACGTGCATATGCCTAGTTATTTACTTAAAGAATTGTTGAGTTATAGATAGGAGTAGCCTTTATAGATGTGACATAAAGTAGTACGAGAAATCTTTTTCATTTCAAGGCACACTAGTGCCCATTTCGTTCCAGTACAAGTAGTCTTTTTCAAAAGACATACCAATGTCCATTTTCTCGTTCCACTACGAAACAAAGAAAATGTTGTTCTTTTCTTTGTGAAGGGGAAAGTCCCGAAGGCGAAACCCCCCACCTGTACCAGAGGCCCTTTGGTCAGGTGGGATGTAAATCGATTGATATGTGCGAGTGGCAACCCTGCAAGGGAGAGGACCAACGGGACACGAACCCAGCAACAACCCTTGCAATATTTCAGCAAAGACTGTCACCACACGGATTCGAACCCCGCGACGTCGGAGTGGTTGTACCCCAATCACCTTGCCACTTACCAACTCGCTTGTGCCCCTAGGGCAAAGGTTGCTCTTTTCTAATTGGATGTGATTAATTTTTAAATGGAATGAAGGTATGTTAAGGTAAATTATTTCTTTCATTTGTTATGTTCCATATAACGAAATATAATCGTGCTATTGCTTCATAATTTATTCTACTCCTAGTAGTTAAGAATATTCATGTTATTGATTCCTCTGTTAAAATCATGTCTAAATATGTTCTAAGTCCTTATTAAGGCATATGAAAATTATGTTAATATTTACGGCGTTAACCGAAGGTACAAGGAAATTATGTCATTCAGGATATTTTATTGTGATTCATGCATTTTTATTTCCATTGCATTCATGTTTTACCCAAGACCGTATATTAGGGACGGGAAACGGGAAACGCAGACCACCTGATCAGCTGGGATATGATAATAATAAAGCATGTGTGGCTTAATGTAGGAAGATGCCTAATTAAGGGCCAATATATATATATATATATATGTGTTGTTGGAAGGAAGATGCCCTTGTGTGGCCAGTATATATATGTATTTGCCGCATTATGCATGACACTTAGACATATTATGCCCACAGAGGCCGACATGAAATGATGCCCACATATGCTGTTATGGTAAGGAAGATGCCCAATGGGGCCGATGTATATGTATACTGCATTGTGCATAACACGTAGGCATGTGTATTAGGGCCCATAGAGGCATTTACTGCTGGTCGGTTGTTTCGGTTTCAGTTATTGGTATATTCCTGTTATGCTATTATTCATGCCTGACATACTGACGCCCTTTTTGTCGGGGGACGCTGCGTTTCATGCCCGCAGGTTTAGTTAAATAGGGTGACGGTTCACGCTAGTAGGTTGCTGGTTCAGCTGATGTTGAAGCACTCTATTTATTTAGAGTTGCAGTTGGTAGTGGTATAGTATTTTTGCATCCGCATATGGGTATGGCGGGGTCCTGTCCCGTCCTTGTGATGTCATGTATTCTTTAGAGGCTTGTAAAAAGGTGTCATGTGGTTAGTTGTCATGTGTGGCCTTGTCGGCCTAGGTATGAGTATGTATATATGAAAATTGGATTTCTGGTTAAGATTTTCTATAATGTTTTTTCGGCTTAGTCCGTATTCAATTGTGAAGGAGGAAGTTGGTTGTACGATTAGCGATACCCGACGGGTGGGGTCCGGGAGCCCGTCGCGGCCCTCCGGTTTGGGTCGTGACAGGTACGCCCACCAGCCTGAACTCCCTCGTTTCCTTTTCTTATTTTATATTATATGTATATATTGTATTTCTTGTAATAAAAACATACTTTAATAGTATTGGAACCTTTATTATGGTTACAACTTAGGGTAAGCAAATCATACGTAAATCGTTTAGTTTAGATCAACAAAAAGTGAATTTCAAAATTTGTTTTAAAATCTGAATTTTGAATAAAAAGGATTGTTTTGGGTTTAAAAAGGAACTGATTTTTGGATATAAAAACTGGAAAACAAAAAATCAACTTTGAGAAACTAAAATTGAGATTCATTTCTGATTTTGAAATATGTTTAAATTGAACTTGGATTTTAAAGGATAAATTGGGCTGTGAAGAATTGTTGATATTTGAAGGACCCAATTGGGCTTGAGTGACAAATGGAAAGGACCCAGGTTTTGGGCCTGAGTGACATAATTCAGACAAACGGATTGCTGAAACACATTTCTCTGTATTCACTTGGACTAAAATTGGCATTGTTTATGTCATCTTGCGGGCTAAGCCCAATCAATTGATTTTTTTAAACTTTGAAACTCATCTTGGACTTGATTTTAAGTAAGGGTTTTGGAATAGTGGAATATGATTTGACTTTGGGAAAGTATAGCATGTAAAGGAAACCAAAGAAATCATTTTTTATACTATCTCTTTTCAAAACCAAATTTGTCATTTCAAATGAACTATACCATTTTCAAAACATAGAAAGGATTTCAAAAGATGAAGTGTGAATTAGTCAATATGGTTGGACTAAATATGGAGTTCTACTCAAATTCGCATTTGCGTGTTCTTAGTTCGAAATCAAAATTGACTAAACTACCCTGTGCATATTATTTTTGGGGGAAGCCTAACTCATTCGTTTTAAAATAAAACTTTGAGTTTTGAATGAATGAAATGACAAGTATTTTCCGGAAATTTAAACACTTTGAGAAATTTAAATCATTTTAAGCATGCTATAGAACCCGTATGTGAATCATATTTTACGAATTCTTAATACCGGGGTGCTAACATCTTCCCCGGGATCACCAGAACCCTTATCTTGACTCTGGTTTAGATAGGAATTTTCAAACTTTTGAATAAACCCTTCACACTGGTTTTCCTAATTTATCTATAAATTAGATGATGACTCACTTAGAGCACCATTCAAATTCTTAGTAGCTTTTATGCATTCACCCGCGTAAAAGTGAACCGTAAGAATGTAATTAATTTTTATTCCTTATTTCTGAATAACTCGTGTATGAAGATTCAAAGAATCTTTTTATTATGTTATAGTGTGAAGAGAGTAATTCTTTAATAAAATTTATATATAACCCTTTTAAATCTTTGTTTTTTTGTTTCATCCTTTTTGTTTCCCGCACTTTCATTTACAATTTTGTTTGTCTTTTAACTAACGTAACGTAAGTAAACTTGAGTTAACTCTAGTCATCTAACATAAACAACACACGTTATGATTGTACTCATATTCACATACTAGTACAATCACAGTTGAGCGTTAATTTAATAAATGACGAGAATTAGTTCAAAATTTTAGTATTTTTAAGGATTTGAACTAACTCACATCGTGATTATACTCATATTTATATACCAGTACGATCACAATTGAGTTTTAATGTAAATAGATGACGAGAGTTGGTCCAAATCCTTAGTATCTTTAAGAATTTGAACGAATTCACGTCATTTATTTTATATTAACGTTCAATTGTGGCCGTACTAGTATTAGAATATAAGTAGAAATCCTTAGTATCTTTTACTTTATAAAAAGGTACTTTTAGTATCCTTGCGGGAAATGTGTTAATTACTTAAACTCTATTTCTTGTTTCTGAATAACTCGTGTAAGAAGATTAATCTTCTTATTATGTTATAATGTGAAGAGAAGAGTTCTTTAATGAAATTTATTATATAACCTTTTTGAAAAAAATAATTTCTTGATTATTTTCATTAATTGAAAGACTATTAATACAAGTTACATATTTTCATAATAGGATAATCATATTCCTATTCTATTCCAAAAACCTTATTCTACTTGGATACTAATTATACAATTATGGTAATACAAATATTATGGTAAGTATACAATACTATTTACACTACAACATTACCTAAACTAGGAGACTAAACTCTTACCTAATTTATCTACATGTACACGGTTTTGTTGAAGGAAACCAAGAGGCATATACACACAAAAAATACATGTATATTGTGTATATTTAACACACACCCGCAGTCATAGCGGGCGGTATTCGAACGCTGAGATTGTCCCTAAAATCTTCAAAAAGGACAGAGGGAAGACCATTTGTAAAGATGTTTGCAATTTGATATCTTGACGGGACATGACAGACGCGTAACTGACTCCGAGCAACCTTTTCACGGACAAAGTGAATGTCTATCTCGATATGCTTAGTGCGTTGGTGCTGAACCGGATTATCAGAAAGGTAGATGACACTAATATTATTGCAATAAACCAAGGTTGTCTTTTGAATGGGACAATGAAGCTCCAAAAGCAAGTTACGGAACTAGCATGATTCCGAGACCACATTAGCTACTTATCGATATTCAACCTCGGCACTTGAACGGGATAGAGTCGACTGACGCTTTACTGACCAGGAGACCAAGTTGTTGTCCAGAAACATACAATAGCCCGACGTAGACCGTCTGGTGTCGGGATAACCACCCCAATCAGTATCCGTATACGAGACAAGTGTGGACGTTGAGGAAGGATATAAATGCAACCCATAGTCAAGGGTACCCTGAATATACCGAATGATGCGTTTGAGCGCATTCATGTGCTCAACTCTGGGATCATGCATGAACAAACACACCTGCTGGACAACATATGTAATATCCTGTCTAGTAAAGGTAAGTTACTAAAGGGCCCCTGCAAGATTGCGATAGCGGGTTAGATCCTCGTAGGGTACGCCGGCTGCGGCACTAAGTTTGGGCTTCGTATCAACTGGAGTGGAAGTGGAATTACAGGATGACATCCCAGCCCTCTCGATGATCTTAGCTGCATACTTCCGTTGAGACAAGAACAATCCAACGGAATGATGAGTGACGGTAATTCCCAAAAACTAACTCAAGGGCCTTAAGTCTTTCATATCAAACTCAGAGCTGAGCATGGTCATGATAGACTGGCGTAAGGCATCGGAAGAGGCATTCAAAATGATATCATCCACATACAACAGAATGTAGGCCAAGGACGAACCACGATGGTAGATAAACAAGGAATTATCTGACCTGTTGTGAGTGAACCCAATAGTCGAAACATAATCAGCAAACCTTGTATACCAGGCCCGGGGAGACTGCTTAAGCCCATATAAGGACTTCTTCAATAAACAAACATGATGAGGATGTTTGGGATCCCTGAATTCCAAAGGCTGATGCATATAGACTGTTTCCTTGAGGTCCCCATGTTGGAAAGCATTCTTTACATCTAACTGATGAATAGGCCATGCCTTCTTAAGAGACAAGCTTAGCACCGTGCGAATGGTAGCCGGCTTGACTACTGGACTAAGTGTCTCACCACAATCTACACCAACCTGCTGAGTCTTACCATCACCCATAAGTCGCGCCTTATGTCGAGCAAATGAATTATCTGAGTTCTCCTTATGAGCAAAAATCCACATAGACCTGATAATATTAATACCAGATGGATGGGGCACCAACTCCCACGCCTTATTATCAATAAGAGCATTATATTCATCGGTCATAGTAATTTTCTAATTCGGGTCATTTAAGGCAGACACAGGATTACGGGGTAAGGGGAATTTAGGGACATTAGAATGTAAATTAAAATGTCTTTTTAGTTTAAACACACCCCGTTGACTTTGAGTGACCGGTCTATGACTCGAGGGAGAATTGGACGAATTTTGGAAATTTGTTATGTTCGGGACGGACTAGCGTGACGATGGGCTCTTGGCCCAACTCGATAACTGGGCGATGGCTGGACCCGTTCAAAATCGAGCCGGGTGGGCCAATTGCTAGAACTGGTCCAGTGGTGGTACGGGTAGAGGCAGGGGGTGATGGACTAGTAGGGCCAGCGGGCAGTGGGCCCGCTGGAGAATTTTGGGTGTGGTATACGTCCGAAAAATGTTGAATAACATACGGGGATATATTATCATCCAAAAAATTATACGAACTAGGCACGGGAGTATTACCTTTAGAAAAAGGAAATTGGGATTCATAAAAAATGACATGGCGATTAATGATGATTTTATTAGAGGATAAATCAAAGCATTTGTAGCCACGATGATTGGATGGAAAACCCAAAAACACACACGGAGTAGACCGGGCCTGAAGTTTGTTAATTGTGGTGGATGGGAATAACGGATAACATAAACACCCAAAAACCCGAAGATGTGAATATGATGGAATTTTATTATATAAAATTTGAAGGGGGGGAGAATATGTCAAACCATTGGAAGGAATTATGTTAAAGAGGTAGGTAGTCATTTGGAGAGCATGATGCCAAAACGACGGGGGTACGAAAGCATGAATTAATAATGTTCGGACAATGTTATTTATGGAACGAATTTTATGTTTGGCTTTCACATTTTGTGAAGACGTATGAGGACAAGAAAAAAATTGATCCATTTATTAGCACAGAATTCCCGAAACACCCCATTGTCATATTCTTTGTCATTATCACATTGAATATTTTTTATTTCGCGGTCGAATTGGGTTCTAATGAATGCTCTAAATTTTAAGAAGATGGAAAAAACTTGAGATTTTTTCGCTATCGGAAACGTCCATAAAAACTTTGAGTAATCATCCAAAAACAAAACATAATACCGATGACCCAAAGAACTAAGAACATGAGATGTCCATAAGTCGCTATGAATAATATCAAATGTCATTATAGTATGAGATTTTGAGTCTACAAATGGCAACTTAACAATTTTCCCTAGAGCACAAGACTGACAAATTGGAGTACTATTTGTACCCTTACATGAAATAAAACTATTTTATCTAATGATGACAAAATAGATGATCTCGGATGACTAAGATGAGCATGCTACAAGAAAGGAGAAATGGACGCAAAGGCGGATGGCAGGGCTGGACTCGATTGACCGGAACTGGGTGTGATAGGATAAAGATCTCACCTACTATCACACATCATGAGAGGACTTCCCGTCTTGAAATCCTTCACAGAGAAACCAAATGGATCAAATTCAATAGAAATAGAATTGTCAGTAGTGAATTTACGGACAGAGACTAAGTTTTTAATCAATTTGGGGGCGTGTAGGTTATTTTTCAAGATAAGAGGTAGATGAGGGGGAGACAATGTTTTATGACCATAACCACGAATTGGAACAGAATTACCATTACCAACAATTATACCGCGAGTGTTGCTCAAATTGGAATAAGACGAGAGAGTACCTGAATCGGATGTCATGTGGGTAGTGGCACCGGTGTCCATATACCAATTCGGGTTCGATTGAGTCAAACCAAGTGTGTGCATCGCGGCCTCGGTATCGGTCTGAGTGAGGCCTGCTGCGTGTTGAGCTTGCGGAGGCCGGGGCCCAAGGATTCCAGAACTGGGTTGTCCTAGGCCGTAACTGCTGGAACTGGAATTACTGTGCCAGTGGGCAGTGGGCCGTCGAGGCTGCTGGGAAGCCCACTGGCCAGATGCTAAAAACTATTGTGGAGTTAGGCCGTAGGGCCACTGTCTACTGGTCCAAGCCCACGGCCCAGAGGCCCAAGGTTGAGACCAGTGGGTCGGTGGCCCACTGTAACCGGGATAGGGTCCACCGCCACTATTTTGGCCACCGCGATTACTGCCGGAGCCACCGCGTTTGCCCCCGCGATTTTTCCCATTATTTTTCCGACATTCTTGTTGCCCCCGTGGGATCGGTTTTGGGTCGAATTGTCACCAAAATTTTAAGGACTAGTGGAGGAAGTCATCATGACCACTGGACTAGCATTAGTAGCCGCCTTTTTATCCAAACCGGCTTCTTCCAAGGTAAGCATGGATTTGGTTTGATAGAACTTTAGAAGATGATTACTTTGACGAAGGGGAGTTCTAACGCCACTATAGGCCTCGGATAGGCCAACAACCATCTGTAAAACAAGACGATCTTCACTAACTGGAGCACCATCGTTGCGGAGTTGGTCCGCCAATTCCTTCAACCTTTTGCAATATGCTGAAACTTTCGAGAAATTTTCCATGTTGACGTGGGAAAAATCCTGTTCAAGGGTAACAACTCTGGAATTTTGATTATCCTGGAATATGTCACGCAGTCTATGCCATCGCCGTAACGTCTGGCTCAATAATCGTCTATAATAGGTCGGTAGAGATAGTAGAATAAATCCACTGAAGGACGGTGGCATCAAGTGTTGTCCATAACTTAGGATCATCCTCGCATTTAGGCACCTCCGTATCATCAGGAGCCGCGCGGATTATGTGATGGATGACTTGGTGCGAACTAGCGTGATTTTTGAACAACTCGGCCCACGTCGCGTATTGGACGTTTTCTATTTCAAGAATTAAAGGGATATGATTCTTGATGTTAGAAACAACAAAGGCAGGGTGAAACGTGTTCTTTGACGTCGACATAACGAAAGAATAATAGGTGATAGAGGGATTTGGAGAGCGGAAGAATAAATGGCAAACCCAAGGGGGAGGGTTCGGTCTTGGACGAGAATAACAACAAGAATTTGTGAGAGAAATTTTTGTTTGACCTAGACTTTTGATACCATGAAAGAAATAATCCCTTGATTATTTTCATTAATTGAAAGACTATTTATACAAGTTAGATATTTTCATAATAGGAGAATCCTATTCCTATTCTATTCCTAATACCTTATTCTACTTGGATACTAATTATACAATTATGGTAATACAAATATTATGGTAAGTATACAATATTATTTACACTACAACATTACCTAAACTAGGAGACTAAACTCTTACCTAATTTATCTACATGTACACGGTTTTGTTGAAGGAAACCGAGAGGCATATACACACAATATACACATGTATATTGTGTGTATTTAACACTTTTAAATCTTTGGCTCTTTTGTTTCATTCTTTTT
This sequence comes from Anisodus acutangulus, assembly GCA_029783415.1. NCBI lineage: Eukaryota > Viridiplantae > Streptophyta > Magnoliopsida > Solanales > Solanaceae > Anisodus > Anisodus acutangulus. Next base: position 21,911,200 of record CM056503.1, read on the forward strand.
GTTTTTCGCACTTTCATTTATAAATTTGTTTGTCTTTTAAGTAAAGTAAGTAAACTTGAATTAACTCTCGTCATCTAACATAAGCAACACATGTAGTGATTGTACTCTTATCCACATACTAGTACGATCACAATTGAGCATTAATTTAATAAGTTATTTTTGAATCTTGTCACAAAAATTATAATTTACATTTTCATAGATTTATTGTACTTATGTATTTCTGAGTGTTTTTGTGCGTCATACGTGCATCCCGTGTCATTTAATAATTGTTTCTTAAAAAATCACATATATATTGTTAAAACTCGTGTGTGAGATATAAAACAAAAGTAAAAGGATATTAATGCAAGCAAGGATGATTCTATTTTAGCAACTTGATAGTTTAACTCAAAATTATTGGCAGTGTCTGACAATTTCTGTTATGGATAGCACTGGTAATTCACATGTAGTGGCCTTTTTGCTTTCCCATTTCTTGTGTTATCATTATTTTTCAGTGAGACCCTAATATTTCTCATTGAGAAGGGGCAACTAGAGGAGGCAAAATTGGCCCTCAAGAGGCTGAGAAGAAATGAAGCAAAAGTAGAGCTGCAGTTGTTGGCGGACATGAAAGAAAATAAAGGCAAGAGGAAACAGAAGAAAGAAGTTGTTACACTCACCACTTTTTGTGATCAACATAGTCGCCCAATTTTTATAGAATGTATTGGGGTTATATCACGACCCCAAATTCCATTTGTGACGTGAGGGCACCTACTCTAATCCGTAGGCGAACACAACATACAATCATACGAATAAGCGGAATCAAATGCGGAAAATAAATAAGTAGAAAGGAAATATCTAAGCAAGTCTTTTAAATAAAAGTACATAAGTCTAAGGAAATCCCCAACAAGATCTGGTAGTCATGAGTACAAGCTCTAGTAACATCTGAATACAACGTTGAATAAGAAATACATAAACTGTCTGAATGTAGAAATACATCATTGTCTGAAAATAACAAGATCAGTTTCAAATATAAGGATAGAAGGAGTTCCAGTGCCGGGGAAGAAGTTGCGGCTCACCCTGGACTCCAATGATATCTCTCTCTGAACCATAGATCAAGCTGCTCCTATATCGTCTCCTGGCTCGGTACCTGCATATAGAGTGAATACGAGACGTATACTCAGCAAGCATCGTCGACTGACCCTAGCTATAACAGTGGCAAGGGCTGGTACTTTCCAAGACCTCTCTCTACTAGCTAGCTACTTAAGTATAAGAATAATTTAGTTAACCGACCTACAGTAAAACAACAGTTCAATTAAGCATATGTACTCTCATGTCACACATTGCACAAGTCCAGCCTAAACCCAGTTCACACATCGCATAAGTACTCTCGCCCGAAGGCTAAACATATAAGCTCTTTCACTTGTTCTATGTTAGTTCATTAATTACCCATTTAAGTTCCCCCGATATCCGTATTAGTTCTCGTCACCTCACAAATATGGGACCCCCAAGTCCCCATTCTTTTCCTTAGTTCATTACAAACATACCATCACAAATACGTTATACTAGAGTCTAGAAAGTCTCAACTTGCCTGAATAAAGTTGAAGACTCACGCAACCGCCTTTCCTTTCCGCTGAGCCTCCTCATGAGCCCACTATGATCAATGACATCGAGTGTCACGACCCAAACCGGAGGGCCATGATGGGCACCCAGACCTTACTTGTTGGATACCACTAATCATATATGTAACATCTAACCATAATTAATCATAGGCCCCGAGGGCCGTCACAAAGTACCTTGCTGACACTTGGAAATGATAAACTGGAAAGAAGCTACGCAGAATCTTACAAACAGAAGAACTCAACCCATGCATATATACATACTAAGGCTGACAAGGCCATACATGACTTCTATACACAAGACACTGTCTACAAGCCTCTAAAGAGTACGCAACATCATAAGGTAGAGATAGGGCCCCATCATAACCATATGTACATGCAAAAATACCATACCGAGATTAGACCGCCACTCCAAAACAAGGGGAGTGCTCCAATATCCATTGAGTCAGCAACATACTAATGTGGATCATCGCCTTGCCTACCTGAGCCTGCGGGCATGAAATGCAGCGTCCCCCGACAAAAGGGACGTTAGTACAACTGATGTACCGAGTATGTCAGGCATGAAGAATAACATAACAGAGACATGAAAGTAACATGAGACAAGAAACAATCAACCTGTATCGAATGCCTCTGAGGGCCATAATATGCCTAAGTGTCATACCGGTACCGAATGCATCTGAGGGCTATAATATGCCTAAATGTCATGCACAATGCGGTCATACATATATATATGTGTGTATAATTCCATCAAACCTCTATGGGCATCCCATTATATCATATCGGCCTTTGTGGGCATAATCATCATCATATATGCACCAGCTGCAGGTGGTGGTGCGTATATAACACCTTCCCTTTTCCCATACCCCATTCATATATAATGCATACATATAGTAGAGTATATAACTCCTTTGAGGTCAAGGTATGTACATGAATATAATACATGAATGATATGATAATAAGACACTATAAGTTTGTCGGAGTGATGTAATATCGCTTCACCTCCGATTAACATTATCCATACTAACGTCTTTTCCATATACCTCAATAAGGATTTAGGAATATATTTAGACATGTTTTGACAATAGGAATGAATAACATGAACATTCTTAACTACTAAGAGTAGAATCATTTATGAGACAATATTATATTTATGTTTCGTACTTAGAACATGCCAAAAGAAAGAACAATTTTCCTTAACAGACCTCAAATGCATTATTGAATTACTACAATGAGCGAATCCTTCCGATCACCATCTAACCTCAATAAGTGGAGAAAACATTAATTATAACTCTAGCGTTCTTGAAATTATTGTTGAAACCTGGAACTAACTAGAATAATAGTAAGATTTATGGCCGAGAGCACCAAAGTTGCCTTGAAGCGAGAAGTGTTGTTTCCCAAAAAGGAATTTCCAAGTTTAAAAAGTTGCTACAAATGTTCTAGTCTATATTTAATATTGCTAAGACACATAGCCTACTTTGCTTCCTTAACTAACCATTAGAACTAAGTAAGTCACTTCTATAAGTGAACAAGAGTGCTTCACGTGTCAACCTTCCCCTTAAAATGCCTTGACTCATCGCCTAATATCATTATGCCCCTAAGTGTAGCTACTGCCACATGGAAGCCCATGATCAATAGTTATATTGCCATTTGTCACCCCATCATCAACACTAATACATAGCCTTTTGTCATACATAAAATATTATTTATAGTCATCGTTGTCACAGTTATTAAGTCCTAAATTATTTCGGGAACACATCCTTTAATATCCTAAGCTCTTTATTTGCATACATCTAGATGCTCAAACCATCGCCGAAAGTACGGGGTGTTACATCGAGTACCTGAGATTATGGCCTAACATTACCCATAATCCCCCAAGCTAGGTTACAAAGCAACCCCGGACCCATATTGTTGAAATACTAACATTTTTACTCAATTAGCACTAATACATACTAGATAGTCATAATCTCAAGTTAATTAACCAACAAAGCCCAAAAGGATTCTCAATTTTATGAAATGGTAAAAGCCCCAATTCTAACCCTAGATTTTCCTCCAATTCCCAAAAAGGGTTTATAACATGAAATTGGTCAATTAATAATCACCTACTAGTTAAATACTTCACTAGTTTACAATATAAGCATCAAACAATCAATACCCAATCCCCGATCCCTAATTACAACTCTCTTATTCTCAACGAGGCATTTCTATCATTTTCCCCATTTAAAAATATCCTTAGGATGTAAACTTAACCCACATACTATAATTAAAGGAAGGGGTAGGATTCTACCTCTAATGATGAACTATCACTTGAAATATTCAAGAATCCCCTATTGGTCGAGCTCCAATCCCAAGGAGTATTCGGGGAATTAAATGAATTCTAGGTCTTAAAACATTTATATCCTTCACAATGATTCCGCTCCGGAGGACTCGATTTCGCTGGGGTGGACCCGCTCGAGCGGAAGCCCTATCCGCTAGGGCGGAAGTCACTTAAACTCCCGTCTCTCGTTGGGGTGGAACAAGCTCCGCTGCAGCGCATGTGCCCTAGCAAGGAAACCATCCGTTGAAGCAGACCTACACTACCCAGTCCAACCCCACTTTGGCCAGCCTGACCTCCGCTGCGCGGACACCAGCACCCAGCAGCAGTTCAAGGATATTCAATCCTCCGTTAACCACCTGAAATACTCCAGGACCTCCCAGACACAAACCAAACATGAAACCCTATCAAAGAATATATTCCAAACCTACTCGCACACTCGAATTTCCTGAAAAAGGTCTTTAACGCTCGAGTTTGACTAAAGTTAACTCTTAAGTTCTAATTCCATAATTTGACAAACTAATACCCAAAACACCGGGATACCTCGGGACCCGAACCAAAGGCTGGACTAAATCATAAATGTTGTTCCGGAGCTAATGGAACCAACAAAACTATGAACAGAGTACGTTTACCCAAAAGTCAACTATGGGTCAAACTCTTCTATTCTCTTAACTTGGGATTTCTCAAACTTAACCAAATATGTTCGAAACCTACCCGATCACCTTGGGAATCGTGTCACCCATCCCAAGGTAATTTAGAGGTTTCTAGGAAAAGCAAGAAAATGACTTTTTGAGTCGTTACAGGTGATACTCAATTTTGTTCTTCGGACTTTTTTCTTCAATCAATTGGCTATTTATATCAGGCTTCATTTCTTGCTCTGCTCATTGTCGGGGTTATTCGAGCTTGAGTAGCCAGTCTTACTTATTTCAGTTACAAATTTTTTCAGTTACAAATTTTTTGGTTAGCGGAAAATTGTAGTCTCTGCATGTTTAGTCATGCTTCTGAAACATGGACTTCTTTATTTTAGTTAATAAAGTTCATTTCTTTCTTTGTCAGACTTTTCTTAAAGAAATGAACTTTATTAACTAAAATAACATATGTAACTTTCTCTAATATTTCTAGGTTTCCTTGTTGGGTCTCTTCCTTATTGGAGGAGATCCTATCATTCAGCTGAGTTGACAAAGTACCCATATTGGCATAGAATTTGACAACCCCTCATATGATGCACTAATTATTATCTTGGCCTTGTGATTGGACTGAGGCATCGTATCCAGATAAAATTAGAGAACGATGTGAATCTTGGGAGACGGCCATATTTATGATCATGTCATTAGTCATGAATCCGACAATTTTATTGCTCATTTGTGCTCTCAAATCTTGGACGTTCACGCTCTTCACTGTTGCGGCTCTATACCTAGGCTTCATAATGTGCGAATTTTTACATATAGACAAAAAATAGATGGTGTCACGACCCAAACCGGAGGGTCATGACGGGCACCCGGACCTTATTTATCGAGTACCACTAATCATATATTTAGCATATAACCAAAATTTCTCATGGTCCACGAGGGCCGCCATGAGATACCCTGCTGATATATGGAATTAGTAAACTGGAAAAGAGTTATGTAAAATCCAGCAACCCGAAAGACTCAACCTATATATATATATACCAAGGCCGACAAGGCCATACACGACTATTATACATAGAACAACTGTCTACTAGTCTCTAAAGAGTACGTGACATCATAAGGTCGGGACAGGGCCCCGTCATACCCCTATGCATATCCAAAATATCGTATCATGACTAGACTGCAACTCTGGAACAAGTAGAGTGCTCCAATACCAGCTGAACCAACAACCTATTAGTGCAGACCATCACCCTGTCTACTTGAGCCTGCGGGTATGAAACACAGCGTCCCCCGACAAAAGGGACGTCAGTACGATTGATGCACCGAGTATGTCAGGCATGAAGAATAACATAATAGAGACCTGAAAGTGACATGAGACAAGAAACAACCAACTAGTAGAGAATGCCTCTGAGGGCCATAATATGCATAAGTATCATGTCGGTGTAGAATGCCTTTGAGGGCCATAATATGTATAAGTATCATGTCGATGTAGAATGCCTCTGCGGGCCACAATATGCCTAAATGCCATGCACAATGCAAATGTTGTCATTCATGTAAATATGTGTATACAACGCAATCAAGCCTTTGTGGGCATCCCATTATATCATATCGGCCTCCGTGGGCATAATCATTTTTGTGTATATCTGTACTAGTTTCAGGTGGTGTGCGTATATAACGCCATATCCCTTTTTTTCATTCCTCATACATATATATAATGCATACATATAGTAGAGTATATAACTCATTTGAGGTCAAGGTATGTACATGAATGTAATGCATGAATGATAATGATAATAAGACACCATAAGTTTGTCGGAATGATGTAATATCTCTTTATCTCAAATTAACATTATGACTACTAACATCTTTCTCATATACCTCAATAGGGATTTTAGGACATATTTAGACATGCTTTGAACATTGGAATGAATAATATGAACATCCTTAACTACTAAGAGTAGAATCATTTATGAGACAATATTACGTTTACGTTTAATACTTAGAACATGCCAAAAGAAATAAGAATTTGCCTTAACATACCTTGATTGATTCGACCTCTAAATGACTACAACGTCTAACTTTAATCGCTCATACGAACTCGTAGAAGATTGTAGACGATGAATCGTAATTGGGTCGCCTTCTTAAAAGTTTTCCCGACACCTTACTTCACTACAAAGTAATCTCTAACTTGTTAAGATCCGACTGAAACCGACTAAAAATCATAAAATCGACGAAGGAAAGTAGCTATACTTGATCTTGGAAAGAGCAAGAGAACATCTGTTGCACTTCACTAATACAGAAGAACGTCCAGCAAACTTTGAAATTAAATTCTCTTTTTGCCATCAAAACTTCTTAGTGTTGAAGAAATTATACAAATTCATCTCTTGTAGTATATTGTGGTCGTGAGTACCTCCTAAATGAATTGTCCAACATAAATGTGGTTGTTGCACGTTTTCCCCCTTCAAACCAAAATTGTCTTCAAAGTGAAATATTTTCCAAGATGAAGAAATGAATGCTGGCACATTTTTGCCCCTTCATTCTTTACACGTGTAGTTCTTAATGTTCACTTAATATAAGGTGACACCTCCACCTTAAATACATGTATCTATACATCCTTCAGCTGCCACCTATCAATAATTTATTTGGATTATATCCACATAATATTTATCCAATAATCTCAATTTATTTCTTGTCTTCCACTACAATTCTCCCACTTAGCCAATTACACGCATAATTAATTTCTTGATCTCAATCCACTTAAATAGCAATCATTTTTAATACACTTCATATACTCATTACCATGATCATGTGATATAACACTAGTCCATACCCTCTTTTGACATACATAAAATATTATTTGCAATCCCCGTCGTCGCATTTCTTAAGTCCTAAGTTATTTCGGAACCGCATCCTTTTATATACTAAGATTCTTGTTGGCATACGTGAATATGACACAAATCTTCCAAGGCTCGGGTCTACTTATATATGGCTAGTTGTTCAAACCATCGCCCGAAAGTACGGGGTGTTACATCATTTCTACCTTAGAAACATTCATCCTCGAATGTTAGGGTGACGTATCTAATCCCCATCACGTAGCTAGCAAACACAACCACCACTTCACGGGGCCATATAATATAATATATATCATTATATCAGACCTCACATGGTCATCAAGCATTAATGATAATAGTCTGAAATAGAACTCATCTTATGCTTTTCTCGGAACCTCGGCATTGGTCTGATATAGGTAGGGATATTTATGTTTCATCTCCTCTTCCGCCTCCTATGTCATTTCTTCTACATTCTTATTCTACCATAGAACTTTTATGGAGGTTACTTCTTTAGTATTCAACTTGCGGACTTGTCGATCTAATATAGCAATATGAACCTTTTCATATGATAAGTCCTCTATAACCTTCACCTTGTCAATTGGCACAATTTGGAAAGGATCTCCAATACACGCTCTCAACATAGAAACATGGAAAATCGGTTGAACAAACTCTAACTCCAAAGTCAAGTCTAACTCGTAAGCTATTTGGCCGATTCATCGAATTATGCGATTTGGCCCAATGTACTTTGGACTGAGCTTTCCCTTTTTGCTCAAATCTCATTACACCATTCATAGGAGAAATCTTCAAGAAGACCCAGTCATCCACTTAGAACTCTAGGTCCCATCATCGTACATCTGAATACGACCTCTAACAACTTTGAGTGGTTAACAACCATTCGTGGATAAGATTCGCCTTCTCTATGGCTTGGTGCTCTACGTTAGGCCCAAATAATTTTGATTCGCCTACTTTGAACCATCCGACAAGAGATCTACATTTCCGTCCATACAAAGCTTCATATGGAGCCATCTTGATACTATCATGATAATTGTTGTTGTACACAAATTCAATAAGGGGTAGATGATCATTTCAACTTCCCTTGAAGTCCAATACGCGAGCTCGTTGCATGTCCTCAAGTGTTTGAATCATATGCTCGGCCTACTCGTCTGTCTGATGATGGAAAGTTGTGCTAAGATTAACTTGAGTGCCCAAACTTTTTTAAAATGATCTCGAGAATTTAGTTGTGGACTGCGCATCTCGGTCATATATAATAGAAATAGGCATACCATGAAGGTGAACAATCTCCTTAACGTACAACTTTGCATAGTCCTCAGCTATGTATGTAGTTTTGACCACAAGGAATTGAGTTGATGTTGTCAATCTATCAAGAATCACCCAAATATAATCAAACTTGTGATAAGGGTGAGGTAAACCCATAATAAAATCCATATTAATCATTTCCTATTTCCATATCAATGTTCTAAGTCAAGCCGCTGGGCTTTTGGTGCTCTACTTTTACTTGCTGACAATTAGGACACCGAGCTACAAACTCCACAATGTTCCTCTTCATGTCGTTCCACCAATACATACCTCTGAGATCATGATACATTGTAGTAGATCTAGGGTGAACGGAATATCGTGAGCAATGGACCTCCGTCATAATCTTATCTCATAATCTTGCTACATTGGGAATACACAAATGGGCCTTCCACCTGAGGATCCCTCTCCTATTATACTCGAAGGTTTCGGTTCTCTTTCGTTATATATCCTTCCCAATCTTCCCTAACGATGAGATGTCGTTCATTTTCTTCCAGTATGAGGGGTGACTCTGCTGTATTATGATTCCTAGGGCTATCACTATCTGAATCCTCCAATCGCACTCCCATTTAGCTAACTGATGTGTTCCCTCAGATCAATTTCTCTCTTTAGTCCTCACATTAGTCAAGCCGGTTGTAGGTGAATGATCATATTGTCAACTTAGCTTTATTTATTAATCGGTGTACTAAAAACTCTTATATTTGTAGTATCTCAATCATGACCACTTTATGGACAATGTCATTGAATCTGAAATGCACGTATCATCATAGTTAACTCTCATTCATGGTTTGAAAGGAATCTTTTTTTTCGAACTTTCTCGCTACTCGTAATTATAATCAACTTCCTTTCTTTACTTTTTTTTTACACTTGCTCACTCATTTATTACTTGTCGTACTCGTCTTAATTCTAAAATATTATAGTATACATACGTAATCTCAAACATTGCTCCTGATTCCAATCCTTGGTGTTACTACTCCTTAAGAGATGAGTTGTCAACTTATTCCCTTATTTAGTACGTGGAAGATTTTGAAGAATTTGCATTACATGACGTTGGCCTACTATCCAAACTTGGTCATTATACTTAGATTCGAATTCCTTCACTTGCCTCATGGCTAAGACTTTCTGTCAATGGGGCTTTGGGAAAAGATTTCCTTAATCTCGTTAAATTGTAAACCCATTACTTTATCTATCTCGTAGAACCTTTGGTCAGTTCAAAAATACTCATAGACATCTGTAATTGCCTGACATTTTATCTTCATTATAATATCATTATCTCTTAACATATATCTTTAATGTCTACCTAGTGTCCATAGGCATCATTGACCCATTTTCACCTGTTTAGGTGCTAATCTCGAACTTTACTCACTGTTACTTCCGTTTACATACTTTCTGAGAGGTATGCCTACATATGTTATGGAACCGATGCTTCGTATGTTTAGATCCAATTCACGGTATTACATGATCCAATGACTTGTCAAACTTTCTTGTCTTATCATTATTAGATCTCCTATCAACCGAGTGCTCATTCGTCTTACCTTTATATTTCCATTTTAAGTTGCTTTGGGGGGTCCCTTATCTCAAAGTACTTCTCATACTATCTTCCTAAACATCATGGGTTCATCACCTTTGTCCGAAGAGTTCTTACGGTCCCTCCTCTACCATTGGTCCTTACGTTGTTCAAGAGTAATCATACCTTTGTGAAACCTGCATAACTATAAACTCATTCACCTTTATCCTTCTTTTCGTAATCCTTCCTTTTACTCGTCATTAAATGAAAAATATTTCTGCCCTGATACTTTATCATACCATTCCATTCATACTTATTAATTATTTTCATATTTCTTACAACCATTCTTCGATTGTTCCATAGTTCTCGTCCTCAATTGCCCCTATTGTTATCCAGAGGTTATTTAGAATTGTAACATACTGCACAATGAAGCTTCAGACCTTACCAGTCCATTAACTATAACATGCCTTAGGTTACTAACATTGATACATGTAATTCTCAATAATATGCGGTATGGTCTTTTACGCACGGATGAGAGGCTTATGTCCCCTTCCACTACCGTGGATAACTCGATCATTATATGTGACTTGAGCTCACTATTTCGAGTACGTCACTTTACGTGATCTTCTTGAATTTACTGATGGTCACTCTTCAGACGGTTCGATTATTGCAATATGTTCCCTTTAATGATATCCTTGGACAGTTCCAAATCTGTTCCAGGTAAGACATTACAATTTAGGTCGCACGTACATAACATATTCATTCTTTCTAATCAGCAAGAATCACTGTAGAACGTAGATTTTCATACCCTACTAAACCTTCCAATGATGTCTTCTGCTTTTCATCTGTACAACTCATAATCATCTTATCCTTACCGTTGTGCATCAACTTGGGACACTTTGGAATGTTGTGGCCATGGCTGCCACACTAAACAAACCCCATGCACCTTTGCAGCATAATCCGGCATGCGCTCCACCACACTAACTGCAAGATGGTCAGGGCGGTCTAACTCGACCTTTATAACTTTGACCCTGAGATATTGGCATCTTTGAACCCTTTAAATATCAGCGATCCCTGACTAATAAACTCATTGGATTATGAGATCCCTGACCCTTCAAGGGCCTATCTCTATCACATGCTCTAGGATAAAGTCGTGCCTAGGAAAGCAACTTACTCATATCCTCTGACGGATCTGTCTCAATAGAAAGCATATACTCACATTTACAGTCAATCCATCCTCAAACTCCCTGCTAATCATAGCCCTATTTAAAGAAGGCATTGTTGTAATAATAAACACGATAATGTTTACAAAGAGAATTCTTACAATTCAACTCTATAGCACGATTCTAGATCAAGAAGGAAGGTAACCATCATCCTAAATGCCTTGTAGCCTCCTGTCTATAAGTGTGGTGCACAACACACCCATAAACAAGACTCTACTAGACACGGCTTGTAGACTCCCTAAGACAGACCTGCTCTGATACCAAATTTGTCATGACCCAAACAGGGGGGTCATGACGAGCACCCGGACCTTATTTGCCGAGTACCACTAATCATATATTTAGCATATAACCGTAATTTCTCATGGTCCACGAGGGCCGCCACGAGATACCCTACTGATATATAAAAATAGTAAACTGGAAAAGAGTTATGTAAAATCTTGCAACCTGAAGGACCCAACCTATATACATATACATACCAAGGCCGACAAGGCTATACACGACTACTATACACAGGACAACTGTGTACAAGCCTCTAAAGAGTACGTGACATCATAAGGTCAGGACAGGGCCCCGACATACCCCTATGCATATAGAAAATATTATACCATGACTAGACTGTAAATCTGGAACAAGTAGAGTGCTCTAATACCAGCTGAACCAACAACTTATTAGTGCGGACCATCACCATGTCTACCTGAGCCTGCAGGCATGAAACACAGCATCCCCTGACAAAAAGGACGTCAGTACGACTGATGTACCAAGTATGTCAGGCATGAAGAATAGCATAATAAAGACCTGAAAGTGACATGAGACAAGAAACAACCAACCAGTAGAGAATGCCTCTGAGGTCCATAATATGCATAAGTATCATGTCTGTGTAGGATGCCTCTGAGGGCCATAATATGCCTAAATTCCATGCACAATGCAAATGCGGTCATTCATATACATATGTGTATATAACGCCATCAAGCCTCTGTGGGTATCCCGTCATATCATATCGGCCTCTGTAGGCATAATCATTTTTGTGTATATCTGTACCAGCTGCAGGTGGTGTGCGTATATAACGTTGTATCCCTTTTCCCATTCCCCATACATATATATAATGCATACATATAGTAGAGTATATAACTCATTTGAGGTCAAGGTATGTACATGAATGTAATGCATGAATGATAATGATAAAGTTTGTCGGAGTGATGTAATATCACTTTATCTCCGATTAATATTATGACTACAAACATATTTCTCATATACCTCAATATGGATTTAGGGACATATTTAGACATGCTTTGAACATAGGAATGAATAACATGAACATCCTTAACTACTAAGAGTAGAATCATTTATGGGACAATATTATATTTACGATTCGTACTTAGAACATGCCAAAAGAAATAAGGATTTGTTTTAATACACCTTGATTGATTCGACCTACGAATGACTACAACGTCTAACTTTAATCGCTCATACAAACTCGTAGAAGATTGTAAACGATGAATCGTACTTGGGTCACCTTCTTAAAAGCTTTCCTGACACCTTACTTCACTACGAAGTAATCTCTAACTTGTTAAGATCCAACTGAAACCGACATTAAAATCATAAAATCAACGAAGGAAAGTAGCTATACTTGATCTTGGAAAGAGCAGGAGAACATCTGTTGCACTTCACTAATACAGAAGAACGTCCAGCAACCTTTGAAATTAAATTCTCTTTTTGCCATCAAAATTTCTTAGTGTTGAAGAAATTATACAAATTCATCTGTTGTAGCATATTGTGGTCGTGAGTACCTCCTAAATGAATTGTCCAACTTAAATATGGTTGCTGCACGTTTTTCCCCTTCAAACCAAAATTGTCTTCAAAGTGAAATATTTTCCAAGAAGAAGAAACGAATGCTGGCACGTTTTTGCCCCTTCATTCTTCTTAATGTTCACTTAATATAAGGTGACACCTCCACCTTAAATGCATGTATCTCTACATCCTTCAGCTGCCACTTATCAACAATTTATTTGGATTATATCCACATAATATTTATCCAATAATCTCAATTTATTTCTTGTCTTCCACTACAATTCTCCCACTTAGCCAATTACACACATAATTAATTTGTTGATCTCAATCCATTTAAATAGCAATCATTATTAACACACTTCATATTCTCATTACCCTGATCATTTGATATAACACTAGTCCATAGCCTCTTTTGACATACACAAAATATTATTTGCAATCCCCGTCGTCGCATTTCTTAAGTCCTAAATTATTTCGGAACCACATCCTTTTATAGACTAAGCTTCTTGTTGGCATACATGAATATGACACGAATCTTCAAAGGCTCGGGTCTACTTACTTATGTCTAGCTGTTCAAACTATCGTCCGAAAGTACGGGGTGTTACAGATGGACAGCTCGTAGAGAAAGAGATTGGAAGCAACACTGGTTTTGGAAGAGATTTCTTCCTAAATATAACAATGCTGAAGCAGTGTAGGGAACGAACTCAGCCCTCCAACCCACAAGTTTGATCCATTCTCCGGGTTGGTAACTTATCTGTTTAACCTACTTTGGCAATGCAAACCTTCAAGATTATTTGGAAGTTTGCTAATGTTTTCATAAACATTTTATGGTTGTAAATTTGAAATGGAAATCGAAATTTTTGCATGTCCTTAGACAAATCTATTCACTAGTAACAATTTGTCTTTCTCTTATGCTTCAGCTTTTGACTTATTTTGATATAAGACAAGCTCTGTGCATAGGCTTCGTGATAAACAATTTTTTAATAAAGGCACAAAAAACAGATGGCGAGTTAGTAGAGGAAGAGATTCGGAAGCAACATTGATTTTGGTGGTTATTTTTTCCTAAAGATAGCAAATGCTGAAGCAGTGTAGCTGTAAGTTGTTTTTGTAACGTACAACTATAATTTACATTTCCATATATTTATTGTACTCATGTATTTCTGAGTGTTTGTGTGTGTCGTATGTGCATCTCGTGCATCATACGTGCATTTCGTGTGAATTAGTAATTCTTTTAAATCACATATATATTGTTTAAATATGTGTGTGATACATAATAAATTTTAAAAAAAATTATTGCAAGCTCAGATGATTCTACTTTAGCGACTTTATAGTTGAACCTAGAATTATTGGACATTTTCTAAACTTATGAAGATAAAACAATATAAACAAGAGTAGGTTGGCTTATTTATTAAATAGACTTAACTGATTAAATGAATAGAGAAAAAATATTAGTTAAAGTTGGATAGGATTGGTAAATTTAATTATTATACTAGCGGATGAGAGAGAGAAAAACTTTATAATTATTAATATATAAAGGCGGAATGGCTTGGGAGGCCCTTTTACTTGTTCCGATTTGTCATCCCGGTGCCTGTACTTCATGAAGTTTCATTCAGGTACCTCAACTCGATTAAAACAAGCATTTTAATTGTTAAACAAGGTAATGTACCTGTAATATACACTTGATATACATAGTGTATACTACGGGTACCGAATGACGAAACCCAGCATCGGCAGTGGCTGAGGCCGAGCACGGGCATTGGCTATCAAGCCCAGCACGGGCATTGGCTATCAAGCCCAGCACGGGCATTGGCTATCAAGCCCATCACGGGAAGTGGCTATCAAGTGTATATTAGGAAAGTATATTTGGTGTATATTGTAGTGTATTTGTTACCTAAATCAGGATTATACACGTACCATAATTGTATAGTTAGAATTATGGTAGAATAAGGTTTTAGGAGTAGAATAGGAATATGATTCTCCCATTTTGTAATTTGTAAATATACCTTTCAATTAATGAAAATAATCAACGAGATTATTTCTTTCATGGTATCAAGAGACGAGGTCTAATAAAAAATTTCTCTCCCAAATTTTGTGCCCTTTCTCGGTCAAACCCCCCCCCCTCGGGTTTCTTGTCCAAATTTTGTCTTCCTCTCTCCAAAATCTCTCTTACTATTCCCAAATTTTCCCTCCTTCTTTGTTCTTTCAATATGTCTAAGAACAATTTTCATCCTGCCCTCATGGTTTCTAACGTCAAGAACAGTATCCCTATTGTGCTTGAGATGGAAAACGTCCAATATGCGACGTGGGCAGAATTGTTTAAAATTCACGCTATCTCTCATCAAGTTATCCATCACATAATTCCTCCCGCTATACCTCTTCCCGCGGAGGATCCTTAGTTATGGATTACTCTTGATGCTACCGTTCTCCAGTGGATTTATTCCACTATTTCGGTTGACCTCTTGCAGACGATTATTGAGCCGAATACCACGATTATGGCTACCTGAAATAGATTGCGTGACATATTCCAAGATAACCAACATTCACGTGTTGTCACAATCGAGCAGGAATTCTCTCTAGTTCGCATGGAAGAATTTCCAAACGTCTCTGCATATTGCAAGAAACTCAAGGAATTGGCAAACCAACTCCGTAACGTTGGCGCACCTGTGACAAATAATCGTCTGGTTCTACAACTGGTTGCCGGTCTTTCTGAGGCCTATAATGGCGTTGGGACCCTCCTTCGTCAAAGCAACCCACTTTCCGCTTTTTATCAAGCCCGCTCCATGCTTACTGTGGAAGAAGCCGGTTTGGCTAAAAAGGCGGCTACCGGAGCAAGACCCGTCGTCCTAATGACGTCCTCCACAAATTCTTCGGGTTTTGTTGATAATTCGGGCCAAAACCATACTCATGGTGGCGGCAAAAATAATCGTAAGAATAATAACAAAAACCAAGGGGGCAATGTGCCGTGGGCCCCGTCCAGTGAACAGTGGCCCACCACCCTACTGGTCCCAGCAGTGGGGCTGGGGAAATGGGTCGTGGGCCAGCAACCCCTATTTTCCAACAGCTCTCGGCAGCCAGTAGGCTGGCCAGCCTTTCAGGCCCAACCATCAGCAGTCGCGGCCCACTGGCCACTGACCCAGTAACGCCAGTTCCAGCAGCTACGGCCTTATTCAGCTCAGTCCTGGAATACTTGGGCCCCGACCTCCGCAAGCTCACCACTCAGCATGCCCCACTCAGACCGATATCGAGGTCGCGATGCACACATTGGGTTTGACTCAACCGGACCCAAATTGGTATATGGACACCGGTGCCACTACCCACATGACTTCCGATTCAGGTACTCTCTCATCTTATTCTGATTTGAGCAACCCGTGGGGTATAATTGTTGGTAATGACAACTCTATTCCAATTCAGGGTTATGGTCAAAAAACGTTGTCTCCCCCCAATCCACCCCTTATCTTGAAAAATACTTTACATGCCCCCAAATTGATTAAAAACTTAGTGTATGTCCGAAAGTTCACCATTGACAATTTTGTTTCTGTTGAATTTGATCCTTTTAGTTTCTCTGTAAAGGATTTCAAGACGGGGAGTCATCTCATGAGGTGTGATAGTAGGGGGGATCTTTATCCTATCACGCCCGGTTTTAGTCCATCGAGTCAAGCTTTGCCATCAGCCTTTGCAGCCATTTCTCCTTCCTTGTGGCATGCTCGCCTTGGTCATCCGGGATCCTCTATTTTATCAGTTTTAGATAAAATGGTTTTATTTCTTGTAAGGGTACTAGTCGTACTCCAATTTGTCAATCTTGTTCGTTAGGAAAAATTGTTTAGCTGTCATTTGTAGACTCAAATTCTCATACTTCAATGCCATTTGATATTATTCATAGCGACCTATGGACGTCTCCTGTTCTCAGTTCGTTGGGTCATTGATATTATGTTCTCTTTTTAGATGATTATTCTAAATTTTTGTGGACGTTTCCAATTGCAAATAAATCTCAAGTGTTTTCAGTCTTCATAAAATTTAGACCGTTCATTCGTACCCAATTCGAAAGAGAAATAAAAAATATCCAATGTGATAATGGGAAAGAGTATGACAATAGGGTGTTTCGGGAGTTCTGTGCTAATAATGGGATCAATTTTCGTTTCTCTTGTCCTCATACATATTCGCAAAATGGGAAAGCCGACCTCAAAATTCGTTCCATAAATAACATTGTCCGCACTCTTAATTCATGCTTCCATACCCCCATATTTTTGGCATCATGCTTTACAAATGGCCACATATATGCTAAACCTAATTCCGTCCAAAGGTCTGACATATTCTTCCCCCATCCAAATTTTATATAATAAGAATCCTTCTTATTCTCATCTTCGGGTTTTTGGGTGCTTGTGTTATCCGTTATTCCCGTCCACCACAATTAACAAACTTCAGGCTTGGTCCACTCCGTGTATTTTTGGGTTATCCATCTAATCATCGTGGTTACAAATGCTTTGATTTATCCTCCAAGAAAATCATCATTAATCGCCATGTAATTTTTTATGAAACTCAATTTCCCTTTACTAAAGTTCATACTCCTGAGCCTAGTTCGTATGATTTTTTGGATGATGGTATATCTCTGTATACTACTCACCATTTTTCGGACATATCCCGCACCCAAAATTCTCCAGCGGGCCCACTGCCCACTGGCCCCACCATGCCATCACAGTCTCCAGTTAATGGAACTGGTCCAGTGGCTGCTCCAGATTGCCGATTTGGGCCAGCAGTCCCACTGCCTGCTGGCCAGTCCATCCCGAGCCCAGCAAATTCCCAAAATTCACTCAATTCTTCCTCGAGTCATAGACCGGTCACTCGTAGTCAGTGGGGTATTTTTACACCTAAAAGACATTTTAATTTATATTCTGATGTTTCTAAATCCCCCTTGCCTCGTAATCCTATGTCCGCCTTAAACGACCAGAAATGGAAAATTGCTATGACTGATGAATATAATGCTCTTATTGATAATAAGACGTGGGAGTTGGTACCCCGTCCATCTAGTATTAATATTATCAGGTCTATGTGGATTTTTGCTCATAAGGAAAATTCAGATGGGTCATTCGCTCCACATAAGGCGTGGCTTGTAGGTGATGATAAGACTCAGCAGGTTGGGATAGATTGTGGTGAGACGTTTAGTCCGGTGGTCAAGCCGGCTACCATTCGCACTGTGCTTAGCTTGGCTCTTTCAAAGGCATGACATATTCATCAGTTGGATGTCAAGAATGCTTTCCTACATGGTGATCTCAAGGAAATAGTCTATATGCATCAGCCGTTGGGATTCAGGGATCCCAACCGTCCTCATCATGCCTGTTTATTGAAGAAGTCCTTATATGGGCTTAACCAGTCTCCACGGGGCCGGTATACTAGGTTTACTGACTTTGTTTCGACTATTGGGTTCACTCACAGCAGGTCAAATAATTCCTTGTTCATCTACCGTCGTGGTTCGTCTTTGGCCTATATTCTGTTGTATGTGGATGATATCATTTTGACTGCCTCTTCCGATGCCTTATGCCAGTCTATCATGGCCATGCTCAACTCTGAGTTTGCTATGAAAGACTTAGGGCCCTTGAGTTACTTTTTGGGGATTGTCGTCAAGCGTCATTCAGATGATTTGTTTTTGTCTCAAAGAAAGTATGCGGCTGAGATCATCGAGAGGGTTGGGATGTCATCATGTAAGTCCACTTCCACTCCAGTTGATACAAAGCCCAAGCTTAGTGCAGCGGCTGGTGCACCATATGAGGACCCGACCCGCTATCGCAGTCTTGCAAGAGCCCTTAAGTATCTTACTTTTACAAGACCGGATATTACGTATGCTGTCCAGCAGGTGTTTATTCATGCATGATCCCCGAATTGAGCACATGAATGCAATCAAACGCATCATTAGGTATATTCAGGGTACACTGGACTATGGTTTGCATTTATATCCTTCATCGTCATCCACACTTGTTTCATACACAAATGCTGATTGGGGTGGTTGTCCAGACACCAGACGGTCGACGTCTGGCTACTGTATGTTCCTTGGCAACAACTTGGTCTCCTGGTCTGCGAAGCGTCAGACAAATCTATCCCGCTCAAGTGTCGAGGCCGACTATCGAGGTGTAGCTAAAGTGGTCTCAGAATCATATTGGTTACATAAGTTGCTTTTGGAGCTTCATTATCCCATTCAGAAGGCAACCTTGGTATATTGCGATAATATTAGTGTCATCTACCTTTCAGGTAACCCGGTTCAGCACCAACGTACTAAGCATATTGAAATGGACATTCACTTTGTCCGTGAAAAGGTTGCTCGGGGTCACGTTCGCGTATGTCATGTCCCGTCCCGATATCAAGTTGCAGGCATCTTTAAAAATGGTCTACCCGCGGTCCTTTTTGAAGATTTTAGGGACAATCTCAGTGTTCGAAGACCGCCCGCTATGACTGCGGGGGGGGGGGGGGTGTTAAACAAGGTAATATACCTGTGATATACACTTGATATACATAGTGTATACCACGGGTACCGAATGACGAAGCCCAACGTCGTCAGTGGCTGAGGCCCAGCACGGGCATTGGATATCAAGCCCATCACGGGCAGTGGCTATCAAGTGTATATTAGGAAAGTATATTTGGTGTATATTGTAGTGTATTTATTACCTAAATTAGGATTATACACTTACCATAATTGTATAGATAGAATTATGGTAGAATAATATTTTAGGAGTAGAATAGGAATAAAATTCTCCTATTTTGTAACTTCTATATATACCTTTCAATTAATGAAAATAATCAAGGGGATTATTTCTTTCATTAATCCCCTCTGACTATTGACTAAGCTTATGTGGTAACTTGATGGCTGAGTTGTAGAGTGCGTGAGTTTCACTCGAATAAGGAGCGTGAATACAAACATTTGACTAATAAACAACTAAAATAAAAATAAAAGGTAAAAAAATTATTAAAGGCATTCATATTGAGATGATAAATTATTAAAATATTAAATATCTTCATATTACTACAATTATAGCGAATAAAAAAATATAAATCTGAAAGATTACCCTGCTTTCCTCCTATTTGTACTACACAACTATGAGCATGATGATGGAATTACATGCAATTGTAAACTAGAAGTTTACTGAAATAAATATCAATTGGCATGGCCGGTAGGCCATCCCGTTTATGATGCAATGCGATAATAATTGAGAATTCACGTGGTTACATATTGAAGAAATAAAATATACTTTAAAATTTCTCTTATGCTGCTTGTTCTCATAAAAAAATTGATTATTATATCAGTTAAATATTGATATTATATCCTCTGATTTTTGAAACGTATAAAAGGTAATATATAGAACAAAATCAATTAAGCTTGAGACGTGTATCTAGAGATGGCAATGGATCCTGGGCCCGATCCGGATCCGGTGGATCTATATTCATTTTATAGGATATGGATCTTCCAATTTTGGACCCGACGGATCCGGATCGGACCCGGATCCATTTCTGACGGATCGGATATGGATCTGGATCTTGTATTTGAGATCCGTATCCGGTCCAGATCCGACCCGTGGATCCATTTTTTATTAAATATATTCATAACCTA
Source organism: Anisodus acutangulus (assembly GCA_029783415.1). Lineage (NCBI taxonomy): Eukaryota > Viridiplantae > Streptophyta > Magnoliopsida > Solanales > Solanaceae > Anisodus > Anisodus acutangulus. The sequence continues at coordinate 21,931,989 of CM056503.1, forward strand.
TAATGTAATTTTATAAGTATTTTCTTAAAATTGCTAAGCACATCCTTGAAAGTTTAATTTATCCCCGCGTTAACTCAAAAACCAAAAAATAAAGAGGTAACTTCGATAATAAAATCAATGTTATATTAGTGAATGACTAACATCTCCATAGACAAGTAGTTAAAATTATATTCACTTTATTTGTGAAGATTTCAATCACATACAAGTTCCGCATTGTGAAAATACTAATCAGCATTTTTCACAACTATTGTCATTGTCCAACATTTTCAATTAATAGCTCACAATCAAAACGAGACAACGAACAAAATATCTCATATGAACATTTCAAAATTGTAACACAGTAAACTGTTAGCTAAGTAAAAATCGTTTATCAGTTCAAAAAAAAAAATCTTAGCAAGACAATTTTTTTTACATATGATCCAGATCCGATCCGTGTATCCGGTGGATCCGATGGATCCGAATTTGGATCTGATTTTTATGGACCCGACGGATCCGGATATGGATTCAGGTATGAAAAACGGATCTGGATCTGGATCTAGTAGGATCCGATCCAGATCCGATCCGTTGTCATCCCTACGTGTATCCCTGATTTTTGAAACCTATATATAGGCATCACCTGCCATGTGTATCATTTACTATTAAATGATTTTAATAGATATATCTATAGTATGACCACATGTCCGTTTGTTAACAACTTGCAATTTGACTGGTGCAAAGTTGTTTACTCAATTATTAGAGCATTATTCCAAATTATAAATTTATGATGATTTATCTTGATAATACAGGTTTAAATTCAAGTTGATTTAGCAGAAATTGTATGCCTCCAATTATAACTAAATCATTATTAGTTATGAGAACAAAACAATCATAAAGAACTTTGATATGGAATATGCTATTTAACTTGTAGCAGCACTTGTACGCATCAAGCCAACAAGTTATAACAAATTTTCACATTAAGGTTGATTTAAGGTCAGAAACCAAATAATTCCATCTAAAAATATTTGAACATATGGCATATGATTCAATTAATGTACCACACAACGCTTGAAGATGGGCCCTTTAGAAGATTGGGGATAGATGTTGGTGATCACAAAGAGAACGGTCCCAAAAAAGGTTGGAGATATATGTTGGTGATCCCAACATCAGCGGAAAAGAATAAGCAACTGAAAATTTATACATTTTTCAAATATCCCCCTTAATAACCAATTGAGCTGCCCATACATGAAATGAATTCCTCGTACAAGAAAATACGAACTTGAGGTTCAAAAAATAATTCATTTGTAAAATATTATAAGCCAATTGTCAAATGCATTTGCAGACCTTATATCATAATATAGATGCAAATGCTCGAATGAGAATTAAATTCCTTGAAGGACATCTATGATACGCCTCCTGTGTGATAGATCAATTGGTTCTAAAGGTAAAACTCCTTGAAGAAGGAGTGAGAAAATGATTAAGATGGTCATGATAATGAGATAAGTGCTTTAAAGAGCACCACCACATAATATTTCATAAGAATCTTGAAGAATATTTAGGTACCTGAAAATGCTGAAAAATGAAGAGATCTCGATAAGTTATGTCACACTGGAAGCGATATTAAATGACCGTCGATGGTATTTTTGATATAATTTAGCGCGAGGATCTTGAAATTAAATTTGTCATATGTTGACAGATAACTCGTTGACCAAATAAAATTAAAATACGCAAGCTAAGGTTAGTTTCACTTGAAAACGTGAAGTTTTGGGTGAATATCCCAATACCTGAAATTTTAAAGTCAGTGGGGGTTCAAATTCGTTCTTGTGCGAAAACTGAAATGAAAAAGGTCGATAGACATAAAGTAAATATATTGACATTGATTATATGGAGACGTGTTCTCCTGTGATGAATGATCGCTTTCAAATTTTAGTCTAAATCATGAAGGATTTAAATTATCCTGAAGGATATAAAGATTCTTGAGAAAATTGTTCAATAAAGCTTCAGAAATTCTTATACTAATTGAAACAATCATGGCAGATATAGTACAATGGCCTTAGCAAGTGCTTGCTGAAGAAAGGGTACCAAAATTATCCTTTTGTTACGACCCAAATCGCGGGTCATGGTGACACCTACACTATCCCCTCGGGTATACGAACCACATCCCAAAATCAATAGAAGCCAGTTAAGAAAGCGAAATTTAATAAGAAACAAGTTATCAAGTCTTAATAATTAGCATTACTAGAGAAATATCCAACATATCCCAAAATCTGGTCAAATAGTACAATAGTTCTAAAATACGAATCTGAAATACAAGACTGAAATGTGTTCGTAGGTAAAATACTGTCTGTTGAAATGTAAAATAGAAGCAAGTAAAGAGGGTCTTACAGGGGCCACAGACGATCAAGTAACTTACCCTGAAAAATCGTGAGAGTCATCCTCGCGAATCAATCACGGGGTCTGGAACTGGATCCTGGATCAAATTCTGCACTAAAAAAAATGCAGCAATAGTAGTATCAGTACAATACTAGTACTGATAGAAATCATAGGCCGACAACGATTAGATAACGCATGGAGATATAGAAATTAACAAGTAGCAAGTAGATCAATCAAATATGGTCACAAAATTATGTTCAAGTAAAGATCAAGAGTCATGTAATCCACCAAAGACAGTTATAAGTCACCAAATGGTCAGTTAAATAAATGGATGCAATGCAAATGCCCTCTCTCTCTCTCTCTCTTCACTCCCTTCCACACATGCTAAGGGCAATGCTCAAAGTCATGACCCATGGAGGACCCGCGAAGTTCATGTACCACCCAGAATAGTTCTCATCGAGCGTTCACCAAATCAATATATCATCCGCCCCGAATAGTTTCCATCGGGCGTACACAATATCTTTCTTACCACTTTTCGGCCTCGTAATACCATATCGTACCTCAACTCCATAATAAATAATCAACAAAACATATGTGTGAATGAATGGGCATGCAAATATCATAATGCCAAGTATCAAGGCTACAAGAGGTAAGTAACCGTAATGACACTTCAGTTAACACATAATTTCCTAGAACTATCATTTTCTAAAAATTATATGAACTACAAAGTGATGAATGACAATATGAATCAAGAAGTACACATAGACATTAAATATGGCTAACATGGCCCACATAACAACTGATGACACCAACCTAATTGAAATTCACCTCCACATCATGCTCGAAGGCCTATCATACTTTCCCATCAATCTGTACGATCTACATACGACTCTCTAATCAGAGTCTAACAATATTAAGTCATAACCTACCTCAAGGCCGAGCGGGAGCCACGAACAATCAAACTTGAGCTTTCCCTCTCCAAAATGCTTCCAAACGAACAAAATCTATCAATTATGAAATATATGTTAAAATCTGAATCTAACGATACCGATATCACTACACTTTAATTCGGAATAAAAAAATGAACCTAAAAAGTGATCTCTGGCCCACAAGGGCAAAAATTGGAATTTTATCTCAAAAATGGGTTACCCAAGGATTAATTAATCTAAATCTGAAATATCAATTCAAAAAGCATAAACTTGGCATTTAATTTCTCCTTTTCCCCAAATACATTCTAGGGCTAAAATCCCCAATTTTGTACACTAATCTTCATAACAACGAAGCTAAATAATGAAGGTAGCAGGTCGTCAAAGTAGTACCTCCCCAGGGGTCAAGAGCTCGGGCTAAAGCATCTAGGCTTAGGGATTTTAAATTAAAGATGAGAAGACTGATTTTGAGTTCTATACACATAACTCGATGTTACGAGCTCTGCTTACTTAGCCGCTTACTCGAACTTTCGTTCTCATTTTCTTGTCCTATCTTCTTAAAAGAAGCGGATCGTTATCTCTGTGAGTTCCCTTTTTTTTTATGGATATATCACTGAACTATGCGCTCCTGGGATTAGGTGAGGCAAGAAGGTGCCGGGATAGGATCCTACTTCTCTTTGGCGCGGATCATGTCCCTCGAGCCTCTGTTCTGTAACTGTAAGCTGCGTTCTCGGCAGTTGAAACGGTTTTTCTTTATCCATGGGCAATGAGTTTCGACGTATTGGGTGTATCTGTATTTATAGAAGCTTTCATTTTCGTGCTGATCTTAATTATTGGTTTAGTTTATGCATGGCGAAAGGGGGCATTGGAATGGTCTTAGCTCCTGAATATTCAGACAATAAAAAGAGTAATTATCCTTCGTTCTCTTAATTGAATTGCAATTAAACTCGGCCCAATCTTTTACTAAAAGGATTGAGCCGAATACAACAAAGATTCTATTGCATATATTTTGACTAAGTATATACTTACCTAGATATACAAAATTTTAAATACAAAATATATAAAACTAAATCAAAATCTAAGACTCAAATCTTTCTATTGTTGTCTTGGATCCACAATTAATCCTACGGATCCTTAGGATTGGTATATTCTATTAGGAAACACTAAATTAAGGAGTATGATCTTACCCTCATGAGAAATCAATTCTTTATCACTTGAAATCGCCTCTCACCAAGCTCTCAAACCCAAAATATGAACTTATGAAGTATAGGTACGAATTGGGGTTTAATTCACTGTTCAACCCGACTTCTCATCGCGATCACGGACTGGGTCATCGCAATCGTGATGCCTATCTGCGACTCGATCCACAATGAAGCCTCGCGATTGAGAGGCCCTAGCTCGCAACCGCAATGCACCACTCTACTGACATGCGCACATGCACGTGATCGTGGAGACCCTTCACGCGATCGCGAAGCACAGTTTCAACGACCTACGCGATCGCAGCCCCTTGACACCCGAAACTCATCCCGGACCCCTCAGACACAAACCAAACATGCTAATAGAGTATAATCGATACTACAGACTTTTTCGCACATTCAAAACACCAATCAGACATCGTTACATCACATTTTTTCACAAAACATCCTAACTTTCTCACATTTCAAACTTAACCAACTAAGAACCCAAAACACACACGAATGTCCCGGGACCCGAACAAAAGACTCGACTAAGTCATAAATGGCGTTCCGGACCTAACAGAACCGATGAAACTCGAATGCGGACACATTGACCCAAAAGTCAACTTTTGATCAAATTAATCAATTTTCAAAACTAAGAAACCTCTAACTTAAGATTTTTATTTTAAAACGAGTTTGATTCACCTCGGGATGAGTGCCACCCTCCCCACAAGCTATAAACATCAAATTAAGGATCACAAAAAGGGTGATTTAGGAATTTTGGGTTGAAAAACACTAAAAAACCAAACGGGTCGGTACACCTATTTGCCCTAGTATCTTTATAAAAAGGTGTTAAAATTATTCCATTGAGTATCTCAAAGATTATGAAGTCGCTTAATATAAATAAAAATTCATTCGAAACTCAATAAAATAATGAGAGCTCATTGGTAATGAAACTCCATATCCTATTGCAATTGGGGCGCTGATGTATCTTGCCAATAATACCCGACCAAATATTTATTGTTCAGTAAGCTTATTAGCAAGATTTAGCTCATGTCCAACAAGAAGATATTTGAAAGCTATTAAGTATATATCGAGATATCTTTAGGGAACCACTGATATGAGATTTTTTATTCTAATGAATCCAAGTCAGAAATGATCGGTTATGTAGATTCAGGTTATTTGTTGCACATAAAGCTTAGTCTCAATTAAGTTATTTAATACAACTATATCATGACGTTCTATGAAAAAAATAGTTGTCACTTCTTTAAATTACGCAAATATAATATCTATTTATAAAGCAAGTCAGGAGTGTGTTTAGTTGAGATCAATGCCTCAACATATTCAAAAAATGTGTGATTTTCCTTTGAAAAAGAATAATCTGACTATACTGTATAAAAACAATGTTGCATGTATAGCTCAACTGAGTTGAAGATATATATTAAATGAGACAGAACAAAACACATTTCACTAAAGTTTTTTTGTTTTACTCATGATCTTGAAAAGAAAGGTGAATTAGATGTTCAATAAATCTGTTCTAGTGATAATTTAGTGGATATGTTCACTAAGGCATTGTCAACTTCAACATTTGAGAAGTTTAAATACAAGATTGGAATATGTCATCTCCGAGATATCAAGTGATATTCTCATCAGGGGAGTAAAATACACGCTGCACTTTTTTTTTCTTAACCAAGATTTTTTCCTATTGAATTTTCCTGATAAGGTTTTTAATGAGGCATCTCTTAACGCGTATAACAAGTATGTGTACTATTTTTCCTTCACTAATTTCTTTCATTGAATTTTTTCAAGTAAGATTTTAACGAGGAACATTATTTATAGACATCCAAGAGGGAGTGTTATGAAGCAAGTTGCTCCTATAACATGTGTTTAGTGTGGATAAATTAAAAAAACGAATAACCGACCTAAAGTCCAATGTCGATTAGACTGGCTTTTTTTTTTATCCAAAAAGATATGATACCCGGAATCTCCAAATTCTAGATCCACCTCTGTCAGCAACAAATTTATTCAATAAATAATATAACATATATATTTGGTCACACACTGTACACCCAAATTTTATTAAGGCTAATTACACATATGTAAACACAAATCAAATAACCTGATAATTACTGTTATAAATATCCAAACAATTGGTAAAAGATCACATATTGTAAGCTCTAATTAGAACCAATGCGTAACTTATCCATTAACCATAAGACCCCCTATTGTTTAAAAGAAATCAATAATATATTAAGTGTAATTTCACAAGTGACGTTTGCTGAGGGTGGTGTGTACGTAGCTTACTTCTATCTTGTGAACGTAAAGAGGTTGTTTCCAATAGACTTCCGGCTCAAATAAAACATACCAAAATCAAGTGTAAAAAGAAACAACCATCAAATATACATATCTTCTAGTATGTAAATGCCTTGATGGAATAAAAATTAAAATTGGATTAAGAAATAGTTGATTTTGATTTAATTTACGCTTGGGAAACAATATATGTGGATGATTTTCTTTTAAAAGAATATGGCTAAATAAATCGATAATTTGTTAGGCCTAATTTATTTTCATTAAGATTAAGACGTTTGAATCTGAATGATTAATATGTTATTCTCTGGATCTGAACACTGAATGATTAAGACTGTTTGTTTTTCAACATCCGAATGTGCAAATGTATTTATTTAAAAATAAGAAATATATAATTCATATAAAAATAACTAAATATTAAAAAGTAAATATAAATCTAATAAAATAAAAAATGCATTTGATAAAAAAAATTATGTTTAATAGTGATGGTAGAGATTAGGGGTGAGCACGGGTACAGGGTACCCAGATACCCGACCGGAACCGACACTAACGGGTAGGTTCCGGGTAGATATATTATAATAACGGGTAGGGTCCGGGTAGTAAATTAGGAACCGATCAATGTCGGGTCCGGTTCCGGTTCCGGCAAATAGAGACAGGGTACCCGGATCCGGAACCGATACCCGGAACCTATAAAATATTAAATATTTTTTTTAAACATTTGGACCACTTTTAACTTTCTCCAAAATTATTTGTTGCACGCCTGCACATTGATTTTCCCCACCCCAAAACTCTCTCAATAACAATGGCGTTTTAGCTACACCACCGAGCTTCATCATCGTCGTTGTTGAAGCTTTCTCACAGGTACTTTCATCGTTGTCATCATTGAAGCTTCACATTTGCCTCTTTCTCTCCTTTGGTTGTGTTCACGTCATTCCTAAAATGCATATGGGTTCATATCTAACTCTTCAATTTCTTTTTAATATCATATGCTTATGTTCTATTTCAGGCGATACTCATCTTCAATTTGTATTATTTTTTTATTTGAAATGTAAATCTATTTTTAAAATTTGTGTATATTTTTGTAGTTGTGAAGATGAAATTTAGGGATTTCCTAGTATAATAAAGCTTTTCTTTTGTATCGAAGAGCTTATGAACACGAAAATAAGTTTAATTCAGATATTTTCAAATTTATTTTGTAATCAACACGTTCAATTAATTGAGTGTCAAATTTGACTTGCAATTTTAGGTTTTGGTAACAGAATTAGCTTTTCTACAATGAATAAGTTTTCTAAAACTTCTTATAAGGGTACTAAAAACTCCGATTGCAGGCTAAAAAACTACTTGATGAAAATATTTTAGAACTCTTTTATTCTCATAGGCTTAAAAATTGTTGCTTAATTTGTGTTTTTATTTACAGAGTGCAGGAACCTACCAGGACCCATGAGTCAGGTAGGTCCCGGGTAATGATTGCTACGGGTAGGTTCCGGGTAGTAAATTTAGGAACCGATCTTTTACCGGGTAGGGTCCGGGTAGTTAAAAAATGTTAGGGTACCCGGACCCGCTCACCCCTAGTAAAGATGCTTTTGTAGTGGTGGTGGGGGTGGAGGGTGAGGGGTAGTGGAATGGGAGTACGTGATGGAAGGGGGTATGTGGGTGAATGTGGTTGGGAGGAGGAGGGTGGTGGTGTTGTGATAGAAGAAGTGGTTAGTGGTGGTGGGGGTGGAGTAGGAGGGTAGGGTAGGGGTTGGGGGTGGGGTGGTGCACGTGATTATGATGGTAGGGAGGTGGTTAGTGGTAGTGGGTAGGGGTAGAGGTGGAGAGTGGGTAGGAAGGGGCGGGGGTAGTGGGGTTGGAGGTGGGGGGGTGGGGGGGTTTGTGATGGCAGAGATGTGGTTAGTAGGAGTGGGTGGGTGGTGGGTGGAAGGGTTGGGGTGGTGGGGGAGTTGGGAGGGGTGGTGGAGGTGTCCATATAAAACTATTTCTTAATGATATTAAGTCTTTGTTCAAGATCTTAATGATTAAAACTTATTTAGAGCAAATAAGTGTTTAGATCTTAATCTAAATAAATGCACTTAATGACTCTGAACCATTCAGACCTTCATTAAGTGCAAACAAATGAGACCTTATACTTGTTAATAAATTTCATTTAAATATTCGAATTATAATATTTTTCAATTAAACACTGAACACATGATAATATTTTCATATTAAATACTACCGACTAAAATTTTGGAAAGCTTTTGCGTATGTTCTCAAACACTCATCTTTCTATCTAAAAGAAATGGTGCTCGATAAAAGGATCCAGATTTCACACTATGTTGTGGGCATGAAGTTAAAGTGTGACTTCCCTCGTAGTTGGAGGTAGCATCCGATTCGACAATGAATTTTTAAAGGATGCAGTTCTTTCCGTTAGTATAGTTTATTTCAGAATATTTATAGCATCATTTTTATATAAATCCATTTATTCTTCTTTAAAAAAATTGAATTAATTAATTCTTTTGTTACAATTGGGGTTTTGAATAAAATGACCTTTTGATTTTTCATTTTTTTTTTCATTTTCGTAGATAACCACTTAAATATGACACATCATTTAATTATACACATCGGCCTCAATTGTAACAAAATTAAAATTTTATCATTTATTGAAATTAATACATATAATTAAATGAGATGACATGTTTTAAGTGACTAATTTATCTTCGTAATAGATGCTGAGAACATGTGCAAAGGTGCCAAAAATATCAAATAGGAACACTTTATTATGGCTTACGTGCTAATTTGAGCGAGCAAATAATATTTTAAATGTTTAAATTAAATTTACTGTAGATTTTAAGAAGTTACTAAGGTATTCAGCCACGCCAAGGATTATAAATTTATACTCGCGTACCAACTATTTTAAAGCAAAAGAATTAGTTACGCAAAAGAACTAAGTATATAGTTTAATATACTTAGTTATAGATTTAACTTTAGGATTTCAAGAATATAGATGTTCGATTTTAAAATACAAAAAATATAACTATAGGGTGCTAAGTGTAATTAACTCTAATTTTAAAACAAAACAATTACTGTACTGTTTATTTTCTTGGAGCACGCTGGAGTTGATACTACTCTCCATCATCTCCTCCGGCATCTGTACTTATAACAAGATAAAGGAAGGTAAAGCAAAAAAGAGATTGAAATAGTAGTTTACTCATGGAGTTATCACTTTGTATTCTGAAATTCAATTCTCACAAAACTCTTCCTTTTCATTTTCCCTCTAATTACAGGATTTCAATTCGAATAATGAATATAAGAAGATTTAACAAAAAAAAAAAAGGAGAAACAGAAATAATTCTTCCTTTAGATATGTTCCTACAATTATTTTCCTTGTTACGATGTAATTGACTGCATAACCTTATAACAGAAGATTATAGAGTGAGTTGTTATGTCTAACCAAATTTACTTTTCCCTGGAACTACATATACGTACCCAAAAGATATTAAATATTTCATAGATCTTACTTAGTTCTGAACTTGCTGACATCTTTCATTGAGCTTAGATCAATCTCAAGTCCTGCTTACAGTTACACCCAGTGCAAGTTATATAGTACCTATTTTTTGTGGGGAAAAAAAGGAAAAACAACTTGCAACTGGTGCAACTATAGGTTGGGCTTGAGAAAAGAAAGTACTAACGGCTCTTCCATCTCTAACCCCTTTATAAGGTGTTTCCTGAACAAACCCTAGCTAGGGGCAGTATTGAGTTTTCAACTACTTTTACTACCTTATTAGGAAAGAGACAAATTGAGTCGTCCCATACAAAATTTAGAGTAGGTTTAATTTTAAAGGTGACAAGATTTTGAATTTTGAAGAGTTCAAGGGAAGTATGGCTTAGTGATGTATTTTTAATAGTAGTAAATACTAAATAGTGGAGTAGTAAAATGATTGTTGCTAATTTATGAAAAAGTAGTAAAGTGTGATTAGCTTTTGTTATCACAAAAAAAGTATTCAGAGTTGCGATCTCAACCATTCAAACAGCTTAACGAGTCAAGAGAAACATGTCATATATTGTATTATACATTTTTCTATTTAATTATAAGTATTTTTATTTTATTAAATTACTTAATCATAATAAATTAATATGGTTATGTAAATACTCGCTATAAATAATTTTTTGACATTGGTAAAACTGACAGTCATGTACGCAAATGTTCAACAAAAGATAACAATTTATATTACACTACTTTATTCATTTTAGATTTTCTTAGATTTGAAAAGTAAATCTTATTTAATTATGATAGTAAATGACAACCCGATGCATTAAGATTCCGTTATGCGGGTTTGGAAAAAGGCCAAATCATAAAGATTTGTTGTATGCAATCTTACCTTACATTTTTTCAAAAAGTTATTTTCATAGTGAACTCATAATCTTCTAGTCACATGACATTAACTGTAGCGGTTATCCAAGACTCCCATTCTATCAATCATGGTAGTAACTAGATAAATTGTTGTGAAACTCACATAATTTATCTATTGATTTACTCTCGCCGTTTACTTTCACTTGTCTATTATAATAAAAATAATTTTTTATTTTTACTTGTTCATTTTATCATATGAAGAGAAATATTTTTTTTCTTGTTTTATCTTTAATATCAATTACTTATTTTCCAAATCGATTGATATTATACACCAACTAATATGAATATTATAATAAAATATATATTTTATTTATTAATTTTTAAGGGCTTGCAAAAGGATAAGTACGACAACAACAACATACACAGTGAAATCCCACAACGTGGGGTCTGAGAAGGGTAGAGTGTACGCAGACCTTACCTCTATCTTGATAGGTAGAGCGGTGTTTCCGAAAGACACTCGGCTCAAGAAAAGCATAAGCATAAGCAAAGAAAAAAAAACAAAGCAAGAGAAACAGTCAACAGTAACTAGAGTAAGTAAATAAGATAAATAAAGTACACTAAGAGACACATAGCCGCATAAATCAAACTACATGAGACTATAAAGAAATAATGCGCCTATTAGTAAAACAGGCTAAGCAGCCTACAATAATAACACTACAACTACCCATTTGCAAGCATATGTAGGACTACACTCGACTACTTACTACCCTTCTACCCTAATCCGTGTCCTCCACAACCCCCTATCTAAGTTTATGTCCTCAGTAAGTTACATCTGCATCATATCCAGTCTAATCACCTCTCGGCCTACATCTACCCTTCTTAAACCCGTCCATAGCCAGCCTCTCACACCTCCGCACTAGGACATTTGCGTCTCTCATCTGCACATGCCCAAACCACCTCAAACATCGCTTCGCGCATCATATCCTCCACTGAGGCCACTCTCACTCTATCCCAGATATCATCCTTTCTAATCATATCCCTCCTTATATGCCCACACATCTATCTCAGCATCCTCATCTCTGTAACCCCACCCCATACAACATAGTCGGTCTAACCATCGCCCTATAGAAGTTTCCTTTAAGTTTTGGTGAAACCTTTTTGTCGCATAAAACTCCAGATATGAGCCTCTATTTCATCCACCCTGCCCCAATACGACGTGTGACATCGTTATCAATTTCCCCATCCCCTTGGATAATAGACCCGAGGTACTTAAAATTTCCTTTCTTTGGAATGACCTGAGTATCAAGCCTCACTTCTACGCCTGTCTCAAGGTCGCTCATGTTACTGAACTTGCACTCAAAGTATTCTGTCTTAGTCCTACTTAGCATGAACCCTTTAGACTCCAGAGTCTGTCTCCAAACCTCTAGCGTTCACTCCGCTGTGAGTTTCATCAATCAGGACTATGTCGTCTGCGAATAACATACACTATAGTACCTCCCCTTAGATTTGTCGCGTCAATCCATCCATCATCAAGGCAAATAAGAATGGGCTAAGAGTTGATCCCTAGTGCAGCCCCATCATCACTGGAAAGTGTTGAGTCTCCTCCTACTGTCCATACCCTGGTCTTGGCTCCATCATACATATCCTTGATCGCCCTAGTGTACGCCACCGACACACCTCTAACCTCAAAATATCTCCATATAACCTCCCTAGGGACTTTGTCGTATTCCTTCTCGAGGTCGATGAAAACAATATGTAAGTCTCTCTTTCTCTTCCTATACTGCTCCACTAACCTCCTAATAAGATGAATGACTTCTGTGGTCGAACGCCCCGTCATGAATTCAAACTGATTCTCGGGAATAAATACGTCTCTTCTCACCCTCATCTCCACGACCCTTTCCCAAACTTTCATAGTGTGTCTTAGCAGCTTGATACCCCTATAGTTGTTATAGCCTTTCTTCTTGTACAAAGGGATCATTGTACTGCACCTCAATTCTTCGGGCATTCTCGCCGTCTTAAAAATGACGTTAAACAACTTAGTCAGCCACTCCAAATCTGCCCTGCCTGTGCTCTTCCAAAATTCAATTGAGATCTCATCAGACCCGATCGCTCGTCCCCTACGCATCCTGCTAACAACACTCTTAACCTCATCAACCTTAATGCTCATACAACACCAAAAATCCCAGTACCTACATGATTACGCCAGATCTCCCAGCACAATGTCTCTATCTCCTTTTTCGTTCAAGCGTTTATGGAAGCAAGACTCCTACCTCAGCCTAATATGCGTGTCCTCCACCAGTACTTTGTCGTCCTCGTCCTTGATGCACCTCACGTGATCCAAGTCACGAGCCCTCCTCTCCCTCGCCTTGGCTAGTCTGTACAACTTCATATCCCCATTTTCCCCTCTAATTGCACATACAGGCATTCAAAAGCCGTTGTTTTCGCCACCGTAACCGCAAGTTTTGTCTCCTTCCTCGTCATCTTATACAATTTCCTATTCGTCCACTTCTCCACATCATCATTTCTTTCTACCAATTTCGCATACGCTGCTTTCTTCGCTTCCACCTTCTCTTGAACTTTACCATTCCACCACCAGTCCCCTCGGTGCCCACCACGACTACCATTCGAGACCCCAAGCACTTCTCTAACTTCCTCTTGAATGCAACTGGCCGTCCTGTCCCACACATCGGTCGCATCCCCACTACTCCCCCAAACCCCTTTGGCCATCAACCTCTCCCCCATCTCATTTGCATTAGTCATGGTCAAACACCCCCATTTGATTCTTAACCTGTCATACACAACCATCTTCTTATTCTCCATCTTAATCTCCAAATCCATCACCAAAAGCTTATGTCGGGTTGTAAGGTACTCCCTCGAAATAACCTTGTTGTATTTATAAAGACCGTTGTCAACCTTCTTAAGGAGCAAAAAGTCTATCCGAGTCTTAGTCATCGAACTATGAAAAGTCACCAAGTGCTCTTCCTTCTTCAGGAACCTCAAATTGGCTATCACCATCCCAAAAGCTCCAGCGAACTCCAGAAGTGAGACGCCTCCCCCATTCCTGTTCCCGAGGCCAAATCCTCCATGCACGTCATCATAACCCTCCGAAAGTGACCCGATATGTCCATTGAAATCCCCTACATGACCCTAGTCTACCATCAGTTACCAAAGCCACTAAAACAAATATAAAATAATAAATTAGTCAAACATTTACCCTAAAATAGGAAGGGATCAAAGTGAAAGCACAAGTTAACAAGAGTATAGAGGCAAGTAAAATCACTACGCCAAGAATGTTATAACTACAGACAAGAAGGGTAAATGCAAGAACGTAAAGTCACGAATCAATACAGCGAAGCGACAAAATTTAACACATGGATAAGGACAAAGAATGGATACAGGCAACCGGACGTACAAACTCTAGTTGAATTGAACATGTTCTCCGGCAAAAATCACTGTTCACCGGCACCGGAAGTACTGTTCACTTGAATTTTCATCAAAAAGTTGAGTACCTATGTAGATCGAGGAGAAAAAGAACAAAAAAGAGAGGAGTACTATTCCGTTGGATTTGGAGTCTACTGGAATGTTTTCAAGCTCCGCTGTAAATAAATCAAGAAACACCGCAAAGTCGTGAAATCTACCAGAGCTCTAGATCTGCAGTTATAATCTGGTTAAATCTATGATGATACATTACCCGGTGAAATTCAAGAAATCTTGAGGAAAATGGTGATGTTAATGTAAAATGAAGAGGTTATAAACCAACAGAAATTGGGTAGATGGCGGAGGTGGTGTAAATAATTGTTGGGTCTAAAAAATTTCCAAAATTAGCATTTTAGAATAACCAAAGAAAGAAAAGAGTCGCAGAAAGCTAAACTAATTTTGTTTCTTATGAATGCAAAAAATAATATTAAATAATGTGGTTGATAAGGTGGCAGGTTACTGCAGTTGAAGTTTTAGACTTAATTTACACCATATTTTAAGAGGGAACCATTGAGGCTTTTAAGTAAAAAGTATAAATATGATTCGAGTACAATTTAACCTTTGCCACAAGTGGCATCCACGTCCTGGATGGAGGGGGAGGGGGGCCAGCTACGTCTGCTTTTGGCATTCCCCATAATAGTATCACGTGATTGCCCTAACAAGCCTTTGTTTTCTTTTCCCCACTTAAACAGTGAAGACTTTGTAGTCTACAAAAATGGTTCACATTTCAAGGGATTCTTTTATTTCCTTTCAGTGATTCTCGTTAGTAAAAGAGTCCTACTTACCGACAAGGATTGTGATGAGATTAAAGATTTTTGGATATGAAAAATTTATGTTAGAAAGCGTTTTTCTCTTAAATGAGATTTATGAGATATGAATTTGAATTAATTGGAGCTTCAATGTGAAAATCTAACAATCGATAAAAAAATATATAAAGAAAAGTGGTCCTACTTGTTTCAAGGCGATTCCATCCAGAAAAAAACTGTGCAGAACGAAGAGTCAATTATCGATATTACTATACAGTATACACTGTAATTCCAATTTATGAGACGTAAAATCAATAGACTTCTTTAACCAATTGGTTACAACGATAACTACTCTTGAGGGTCTCTTTTATTGTGCTATACCAGAATCAGGAGCTGAATTAAACTTGAAAATTCATAGCTATTCCTTGTTGTTTAGGAACATGCGAGTGTTTGTGTTACTACTACCTCTATATTTAAGGTTTATTATATTTATTCGAGACTAGTTCAAAAGGTGAGAATTTTATGAATTTTGAAGACTTTAATGGAAGTTGGGCAATGTAATTTTAGTAATACAGTAAATGGTAAAATGAGTATTAAATTTAAGAAAAAAGTTCTTGTTAAGGCGTAGTACAGTAGGGTGAGTTTTTGTTTCAGAGTATCGGAGCCATAATCTCAACCACTTCAATTCGCGAAGCTTTGAAAAACATTATGAGAAATGTATGGTCAAATATGCAAATTTTGTTTGACGCAAAAAAAATGATGGATATAATACTGAAGAGAAGTGTAATTTCATGAGAAATAGAGATAACTTGCGAAGATATTTTGAAGTATATGAACTTTTTTGAAGATGTTATACATATTCTTTAGATTTTGAAATATGCTAGAGCAGAATTTAGCAATTACATAAGGTTATTTGAATTTCTTTTTTCTCTAATTGAATTGCAATTGATATTGCTGCATCATCTAATTTTTTGAAACCGTTTATGCATTAATATAATAAGACTGTTTGTTGTAAAAAAGAAGCCAATATAGACTTGGCGAGTGAAAAATTGGAGATATAACTGACAGTAAACAATTTGTAAAGACACTAACGTTCAATAGAAGCTAAAACTCGGGTAAATAAAATTGTCACAAGATTTTAACTTTATTATTTCAAAGTCGCTAAATTATTTTTACAATAAACAAGTTAATTAACTTTACCTAAAAACAACAAAAATGACTATTTTTTTTTGTAACCAATCACTCAACTTTGTCACGTATCACCGAAAATTACTAAGAGGAAACAAGTGAGCCATTTGTTATGATACTTAGGCGATGTCGATCAAGTTTTATTATCTCATTAAGTCATTTTTTTCTTGATTTGAATTTTCATTAATGAAGAACTTGGCTTTATGAGATATAGTAATAATTATTAGGTGAGTAAGAAATCTAACTCTTTAAATTTTCTTAGATTCGGAAGGTACTTTTTTTTTAAAAATCACAGAAGTGACCAGATAAATAGTTGTAAAGCTTTTACTTTTTATTAGTGGCACAAGTGTCATGCACATTCCTGAATCGAGGAGGGCCAGCTATATCAGCTTTTGTCATTTTCCCAGTCTTTGAAACCCAACGGTAGTGGTTGAACCTTTTTTTCTCTACTTTGTAAATTGGAAAAGATACCTTTCTTATTGTCTTCTCTCCATAAAAAGGCTTTACTGGGCCATTTCAAGAAAATCCCATCCAAAATGAATAAATTAGAGTGAGAAAGGAGAGAGCACTTCATTCATGGATGATTGTGGAGGAAAGCTTACAGATCTCTTTTATAGTTGTACCAGTGCCATGTTTGTTCTACACAACCTTATGTAGATCGAAACATGTTAAGTGTTGTTTTTTTTATTTTTTATTTAAAATTGACTGATATTTCAGTAGATTTATGGCTACTAAAATTCTTAAACACTTTTATTTTCTTCGGTAGTGAAAGATTGATAGTTTTTCTTTAAATATTTTACCTTACAGTTATACCCAGTGCAATTTATTTCTTATATGATATGTTTTGACTTGCAGATTTTATTTAAATTTGCAAGCATTCTAAGAGTCCATTTATAAAAATTTCTTTATAGATGTGTCAAAATATAATTTTTCTTTGTTAGGTAAAATTTGTTGTCATGTTTTAATAGTCACTTCTTATGAAGAGCTATTGATAGGTTAACGAGAGTAAATAATTTGATATTGAAAATTTATGACGCCGTCTAGAAAGTAAATTCAGTGTGGCGATTGAGTCCATCAATGGAGTTGAAAAGACGGATAGAAAAGCCCGTTGAGGTGAATAAAATCTTCGTGAATGTGTTCTATATTAATGCAACCAATCATTCAGACCTTGGTACAGGAGTTCTATGCAAATGCAACCACTTATCCAGACCATGGTATGAAAATTCTATGCAAATGTAACGAATTATCCAGACCTTGATACGGGAGTTCTATGCAAATGCAGTAAATTATCTCTAGAAACCAATCAACATATAGCTTCGAGCACGATATTTTTCATCAGCCCGAGATATATCAACAAGATGTTGACACTACCAAATCAGGATCAAGTGGATTATGTCAAAGTCCTAGACTTGCTACAAACTGAGACAATATTTGGGCAGCTGACATTTGCCCTACTGGGAATAAATGACCAAAATCTCCAAATAAATATTTTGAATCAATAAAAAAAGATTTCTTGCTCAATATTAATTGTGTACTTCAACAAGTAATATGTTATTTATGTATATTGTATCATATTTGAGAATCTTCAAGTACTCAAAATAGTGCATTTGAGTTTCAGATTATAGATGATGCTCAAGTTAGAGAATAACAAAATATTTCGAGGGGAATATACGTTTACCTTGTATTAGTACAAAAATGCATATGTAATTTTTGCAGTTGCATCCAGTGCAGTTTCCTTTTTGAATGATATACAGTTAATAAAGATCTTCAGTTTGAATTATCGCTGGCCAGTGGGTCGGGTCGGCACGGTCCCGAATCCTCATAAAAAAAAAGGGGTACCGGATTCAAACTCGGGACGGGACATGGGCTCGTTCCGCCTGAGCCCGTCCCACCCCAGGCCTAATCCCGTCTGCCCCCTTCCCTTTGCAAAAAATGGTCGTTACACAACGATCATTTTATATTTAGGCCATTGTACAACGGTCATTTTTGGCATCCCCAACCCCCCATATCCCCTTAATATTTATTTTTAACCTTAAGTTATTATATTTATACTTTAACCATATTTCTTAATTATAAATATCTCATTTTCCTCTTCATGTTTTTCACAAATTTCCCTACAACCTCTTTAATCTCTCAATTTATCTCTTTACAAATCTGCTTTCATCGGAATATTCGATTATTCTACATTACCGACTAAATATTATATTTTTGGCTCATTTATATCAAAGTTAAAAATTTGGGAGTCTTGTGCAAAGGCGTCTGTAACATCCCGAAATTTTGGACAATGATTTAAGCACCTAAGCGTAACAAGTACACTCGGGCCTTAGGTATTTTATGTGATATCACGTATGCTAATAAAGAGCCTAGTATATAAAAGGATTAAACATTGAAGTAATTTTAGACGTAACAAGTATGACGACGAGGATCAGAAATAAATTTGGTGTAAGCATAAGGAGGTCATGGACTAGTGTCATATTACAAAATTATGACATTGAGGATATGAAGGTTTTATAAGTCATCAAGACTTAAGTGAATTGAGATCACAAAATTAATTACGTGTACGTGTATGATTGATGGATCGACGGACTACTCATAAATAATGAAATAACGTGGGACATAAGGGTTGCCACATGACATCAATTTAATAAAGCATGAACTCTTGAGTCAAAAGCACACCATCTGTGCAAATGACGTGTGTAAAGGTTTAAAATGAAATTCATTCCCATCAATCTACCTTATTGTGTCATTTTAGGATAAGAATAGGTGTTGCACGATTCTTTACCATTGTCTTTCTTATTTCTTTTCATTTCTAAATGTCAATCAAAAGATAAAAGAATTCGTTAGCTATTTTTTTTCACTACGCACAAATATTTCATCTCCATTTGGGCGTTGGACATACTACCTTTTAGCTTATTGAAAATTGCCTCACCTCACTGACAATACACAGTCAGTAGTCTAAATCTATGAAGGATTCTATAAGAGGAAAGAACCGAAAAATTTAGTAATAGCAAGAAATGTATCTGGGCCAAATACGAAGCAGTAGCAAATTGAGTAAGAAAATTGTAATTCCTTGCCAGACTCCAACCCCTTTTTGTACGAAATTGAAGCTTCAATTTTGAGTTATTAAGCTTGGATTTGAGGTATGTTAAGACAAATTATTTTCTTCTTTTGGCATGTTTCATGTAACGAAATATAACCGTGATAATTGTTCCATAAGTTATTCTACTCTTAGTGGTTAAGAATGTTTAAGTTATTGATTCCTATGTTAAAAGCATGTTTAAATATGTTTTTAAGTCCTTATTGAGGCATACAGAAAAAGTGTTGATATTCACAGTGTTATCCAAAGGGGCAAGGATATTATTGTCATCCGACAAATTCAGGAAGTGTTTTATTATTATTCATGCATTTTCATTTGCATTATATTCATATATTACACCGGACCAACTTGTGCTATGCACACTACTATATGGTAAATATTTTATATATGTAGGGGATATGGGGAAAGGGAAAGACGTTATATACGCACACTACCTGCAGCTGGTACAGACTATCACAAAAGAACCCGAAGAGGCCAATATGATGTGATGATATGATGCCCTTGTGTGGCGACATAACCTGATTCCCACAGAGGCGGTTATGGGAGGATTCCTGTGTGGACATTAGTTTACCGCATTTGCATTATGCATACATTCATTAATCACTACATGATATGGTGCCCACAAAGGCTGTTATGGTAAGGAAGATGCCCAATGAGGCCGATGTATAAGTATACTGCATTGTGCATAACATGTAGGCATATGTATTAGGGGGCTTAGAGGCATTTACTGCTGGTCAGTTGTTCCTATTTCAGTTGTTGTTATATTTATGTTATACTATTGTTCATGCATGACATACTCAGTACATCAGTCGTACTGACGTCCCTTTTGTCGGGGGACGCTGCGTTTCATGCCCGCACGGTAGGTTAAAGAGTGTGACGGTTCACGCTAGTAGGTTGCTGGTTCAGCTGATGTTAGAGCACTCTATTATTTCAGAGTTGCAGTTGGTCGTGGTACAATATTTTTGCATCCGCATATGAGTATGGCGGGGTCCTATCCTATCCTTGTAATGTCATGTATTCTTTAGAGGCTTCTAGACAGGTGTCCTGTAGATAGTGGTCTTGTATGACCTTGTCGGCCTTGGTATGAGTATGTGTATATATAAGTTGGTTATTTGATTAAGATTTTACATAGCCCTTTTTCGGCTTAGTCCGTATTTAATTATGATTAAGTGTTGGATGTACGATTAGCGGTACCCGACGGGTGGGGTCCGGATGCCCGTCGCGGCCCTCCGATTTGGGTCGTGATAAATTTGGTATCAGAGCATGTCTGTCCTAGGGAGTTTACAAGTCGCGTTTAGTAGAGTTTTGTTTATGAGTATGTTGTGCACCATACTTATAAACAGGAGGCTATCTGACATTTAGGGATGATTTCTATTCTTTAATATCGTGAATCGTGAAGTAGAGCCGAGTCTTAAGAATTTGAGTTTGAGTCGCGCCTTATACCGTTTCAGTAATGTCGGTTAGCAATAAGGCTTCGGTTAGTTTATACTCGTAGCCAGTGAATGAGCGATTTCTACCAAGACGATTGATACGCCAGAAGGGGCAGTATTATTATTAAAATTTGATATTATGAGAAGTTGTCTCACTCATATACGGAAGATGGAAGAAATAATGCAATCCTGGAAATCGAAATGTTTAGTAAGGTAAATGAAGTACTAAGCATCGGAACGCACAAGATTGTAAGGATTTTTCTTTGTAGACTTTATCATATTTACGATTACAGCAGTACCTTCTTCCAGAAGGATTATGATTAGCAGGGAGATTGAAGTTGGATTGAGTGTAAATACAAGTGTTATGCTGACCATTGAGGACGAGAGGTATGACACAATCAAAGGATGGTGGTAGGGAATATGAAAACAGTTAATGGAATGACATGATTAAGTATCAAGGTAGAAATTTTTTCCGCTTAGTAATGAATAGAATGAAGAATTACAACAAGAAGGATAAAGGTGAATGAGATTATGGTTATGCACGTCTAACAACGACACGATTTTTCAAGAACGACGTAAGGATCAATGGTGGAGGAGGGACAGAAGGAACTCTTCGGTCAAAGGTGGCGATTCTCGGGTGTTCAGGAAGGGAGTATGAGAGGTCTGATGTAGTGATGTATGAAGGTAGTTGTATTCGCTGGTTACGCGACAAGGATCAGATATGTCACCCCAACATTCGAGGACGAATGTTTCTAAAGGGGGGAAAGATGTAACATCCCGGAATGTTGGAGAATGATTTGAGCACCTAAGCGTAACAAGTTGACTCGGGCCTCGGGGATTTTATGTGATATCATGTATTCTAATAAAGAGCCTAGTATATAAAAGGATTAAACTTTGAAATAATTTTAGACGTAACAAATATGACGACGAGGATCGGAAATAAATTTGGTGTATGCATAAGGAGGTCATGGACTAGTGTCATATTACAAAATTATGACATTGAAGATATGGAGATTTTATAAGTCATCAAGACTTAGGTGAATTGAGATCACGAAATTAATTACGTGTATGATTGATGAAACGACGGACTACTCATAAATAATGAAATAAGGTGGGAAATAAGGGTTGCCACATGACATCAATTTAATAAAGCATGAACTCTTGAGTCAAAAGCACACCATCTGTGCAAATGACGTGTGTAAAGGCTTAAAATGGAATTCATGCCCATCAATCTACCTTACTGTGTCATTTTAGGATAAGAATAGATGTTGCACGATTCTTTACCATTGTCTTGCTTATTTCTTTTCATTTCTAAATGTCAATCAAAAGAAAAAAGAATTCGTTAACTATTTTTTTTCACTACGCACAAATATTTCATCTCCGTTTGGTGTTGGACAGACTACCTTTTAGCTTATTGAAAATTGCCTCACCTCACTGACAATACACAGTCAGTAGTCTAAATCTATGAAGGATTCTATAAGAGGAAAAAACCAAAAAATTTAGTAGTAGCAAGAAATGTATCTGGGCCAAATACGAAGCAGTAGCAATTTGAGTAAGAAAATTGTGGTTCCTTGCCAGACTCCAATCCCTTTTTGTACGAAATTGAAGGTTCAATTTCAATTTCAATTTCGAGTTATTAAGCTTGGATTTGAGGTATGTGAAGATAAATTATTTCATTCTTTTGGCATGTTCCATGTAATGAAATATAACCGTGATAATTGTTTCATAAGTTATTTTACTCTTAGTGGTTAAGAATGTTCAAGTTATTGATTCCTATGTTAAAAGCATGTTTAAATATATTTTTAAGTCCTTATTGAGGCATACAGAAAAATGTGTTGATATTCACAATGTTAGCCAAATAGGCAACGATATTATTGTCATCCGACAAATTCAGGAAGTGTTTTATTGTTATTCATGCATTTTCATTTGCATTATATTCATATATTGCACTGGACCAACTTGTAATATGCACACTACTATATGGTAAATATTTTATATATATAGGGGATATGGGGAAAGGGAAAGACGTTATATACGCACACTACCTGCAGCTGGTACAGACTATCACAAAAGAGCCCGAAGAGGCCAATATGATGTGATAATATGATGCCCTTGTGTGGCGACATACCCTGATGCCCACAGAGGCGGTTATGAGAGGATTCCTGTGTGGACATTAGTATACCGCATTTGCATTATGCATACATTCATTAATCACTTCATGATATGGTGCCCACAGAGGCTGTTATGGTAAGGAAGATGCCCAATGAGGCCGATGTATAAGTATACTGCATTGTGCATAACATGTAGGCATATGTATTAGGGCTCTCAGAGGCATTTACTGCTGGTCAGTTGTTCCTATTTCAGTTGTTGTTATATTTATGTTATACTATTGTTCATGCATGACATACTCAGTACATTAGTCGTACTGACGTCCCTTTTGTCGGGGGACGCTGCGTTTTATGCCCGCACGGTAGGTTAAAGAATGTGACGGTTCACGCTAGTAGGTTGATGGTTCAGCTGATGTTAGAGCACTCTATTATTTCAGAGTTGCAGTTGGTCGTGGTACAGTATTTTTGCATCCCTATATGAGTATGGCGGGGTTCTATCATGTCCTTGTAACGTCATGTATTCTTTAGACGCTTCTAGACATGTGTCATGTAGATAGTGGTCTTGTATGGCCTTGTCGACCTTGATATGAGTATGTGTATATATAAGTTGGTTATTTGATTGAGATTTTACATAGTTCTTTTTCGGCTTAGTCCGCATTTAATTATGATTAGGTGTTGGATGTACGATTAGCGGTACCCGGCGGGTGGGGTCCGGATGCCCGTCGCGGCCCTCCGATTTGGGTCGTGACAAATTTGGTATCAGAGCATGTCTGTCCTAGGGAGTTTACAAGTCGTATTTAGTAGAGTCTTGTTTATGGGTATGTTGTGCACCATACTTATAAACAGGTGTCTATCTGACATTTAGGGATGGTTTCTATTCTTTAATATCGTGAATCGTGAAGTAGAGCCGAGTCTTAAGAATTTGAGTTTGAGTCGCGCCTTATACCGTTTCAGTAATGTCGGTTACCAAAAAGACTTCGGTTAGTTTATACTCGTAGCCAGTGAATGAGCGATTTCTACCAAGACGATTGATACGCCAGAAGGGGCAGTATTATTATTAAAATTTGATATTATGAGAAGTTGTCTCACTCATATACGGAAGATGGAAGAAATAACGCAATCCTGAAAATTGAAATGTCTAGTAAGGTAAATGAAGTACTAAGCATCGGAACGCACAAGATTGTAAGGATTTTTCTTTGTAGACTTTATCATATTTACAATTACAGCAGTACCTTCTTCCAGAAGGATTATGATTAGCAGGGAGATTGAAGTTGGATTGAGTGTAAATACAAGTGTTATGCTGACCATTGAGGACGAGAGGTATGACACAATCAAAGGATGGTGGTAGGGAATATGAAAACATTTAATGGAATGGTATGATTAAGTATCAAGGTAGAAATGTTTTCCTCTTAGTGATGAATAGAATGAAGAATTACAACAAGAAGGATAAAGGTGAATGCATTTATGGTTATGCAGGTCTCACAAAGATATTAATATTCAAGAACGACGTAAAGATCAATGGTAGAGGAGGGACAAAAGGAACTCTTCGGTCATAGGTGACGATTCTCGGGTGTTCAGGAAGGGAGTATGAGAGGTCTGATGTAGTGGTGTATGAAGGTAGTTGTATTCGCTGGTTACGCGACAAGTATCAGATATGTCACCCCAACATTTGAGGATGAATGTTTCTAAGGGGGAGAAGATGTAACATCCTGGAATTTTGGACAATGATTTGAGCACCTAAGCGTAACAACTTGACTCGGGCCTCGGGGATTTTATGTGATATCACATATGCTAATAAAGAGACTAGTATATAAAATGATTAAACTTTGAAATAATTTTAGACGTAACAAGTATGACGACGAGGATCGAAAATAAATTTGGTGTATGCATAAGGAGGTCATGGACTAGTGTCATATTACAAAATTATGACATTGAGGATATGGAGGTTTTATAAGTCATCAAGACTTAGGTGAATTGAGATCACAAAATTAATTACGTGTATGATTGATGGAACGACGGACTACTCATAAATAATGAAATAAGGTGGGAAATAAGGGATGCCACATGACATCAATTTAATAAAGCATGAACTCTTGAGTCAAAAGCACACCATTTGTGCAAATGACGTGTGTAAAGGCTTAAAATGGAATTCATGCCCATCAATCTACCTTATTGTGTCATTTTAGGATAAGAATAGTTGTTGCACGATTCTTTACCATTGTCTTGCTTATTTCTTTTCATTTCTAAATGTCAATCAAAAGATAAAAGAATTCGTTAGCTATTTTTTTTCACTACGCACAAATATTTCATCTCCATTTGGGCGTTGGACATACTACCTTTTAGCTTATTGAAAATTGCCTCACCTCACTGACAATACACAGTCAGTAGTCTAAATCTATGAAGGATTCTATAAGAGGAAAGAACCGAAAAATTTAGTAATAGCAAGAAATGTATCTGGGCCAAATACGAAGCAGTAGCAAATTGAGTAAGAAAATTGTAATTCCTTGCCAGACTCCAACCCCTTTTTGTACGAAATTGAAGCTTCAATTTCAATTTCAATTTCGAGTTATTAAGCTTGGATTTGAGGTATGTTAAGACAAATTATTTCCTTCTTTTGGCATGTTCCATGTAACGAAATATAACCGTGATAATTGTTCCATAAGTTATTCTACTCTTAGTGGTTAAGAATATTCAAGTTATTGATTTCTATGTTAAAAACATGTTTAAATATGTTTTTAAGTCCTTATTGAGGCATACAGAAAAATGTGTTGATATTCACAGTGTTAGCCAAAGGGGCAAGGATATTATTGTCATCCGACAAATTCAAGAAGTGTTTTATTGTTATTCATGCATTTTCATTTGCATTACATTCATATATTACACCGGACCAACTTGTGCTATGCACACTACTATATGGTAAATATTTTATATATGTAGGGGATATGGGGAAAGGAAAAGACGTTATATACGCACACTACCTGCATCTGGTACATACTATCACAAAAGAGCCCGAAGAGGCCAATATGATGCCCTTGTGTGGCGACATAACCTGATGCCCACAGAGGCGGTTATGAGAGGATTCTTGTGTGGACATTAGTATACCGCATTTGCATTATGCATACATTCATTAATCACTACATGATATGGTGCCCACAGAGGCTGTTACGGTAAGGAAGATGCTCAATGAGGCCGATGTATAAGTATACTGCATTGTGCATAACATGTAGGCATATGTATTAGGGCTCTCAGAGGCATTTACTGCTGGTCAGTTGTTCCTATTTCAGTTGTTGTTATATTTATGTTATACTATTATTCATGCATGACATACTCAGTACATCAGTCGTACTGACGTTCCTTTTGTCGGGGGACACTGCGTTTCATGCCCGCACGGTAGGTTAAAGAA
Organism: Anisodus acutangulus; assembly: GCA_029783415.1. Taxonomy (NCBI): domain Eukaryota; kingdom Viridiplantae; phylum Streptophyta; class Magnoliopsida; order Solanales; family Solanaceae; genus Anisodus; species Anisodus acutangulus. Next base: position 21,958,528 of record CM056503.1, read on the forward strand.
TGTGACAGTTCACGCTAGTAGGTTGCTGGTTCAGCTGATGTTAGAGCACTCTATTTATTTCAGAGTTGCAGTTGGTCGTGGTACAGTATTTTTGCATCCGCATATGAGTAAGGCGGCGTCCTATCATGTCCTTGTAATGTCATGTATTCTTTACAGGCTTCTAGACAGGTGTCCTGTAGATAGTGATCTTGTATGGCCTTGTCGGCCTTGGTATGAGTATGTGTATATATAAGTTGGTTATTTGATTAAGATTTTACATAGTCCTTTTTCGGCTTAGTCCGTATTTAATTATGATTAGGTGTTGGATGTACGATTAGCGGTACCCGGCGGGTGGGGTCCGGATGCCCGTCGCGGCCCTCCGATTTAGGTCGTGACAAATTTGGTATCAGAGCATGTCTGTCCTAGGGAGTTTACAAGTCGTGTTTAGTAGAGTCTTGTTTATGGGTATGTTGTGCACCATACTTATAAATAGGAGGCTATCTGACATTTCGGGATGGTTTCTATTCTTTAATAACGTGAATCGTGAAGTAGAGCCGAGTCTTAAGAATTTGAGTTTGAGTCGCGCCTTATACTGTTTCAGTAATGTCGGTTACCAAAAAGACTTCGGTTAGTTTATACTCGTAGCCAGTGAATGAGCGATTTCTACCAAGACGATTGATCCGCCAGAAGGAGCAGTATTATTATTAAAATTTGATATTATGAGAAGTTGTTTCACTCATATACGGAAGATGGAAGAAATAATGCAATCCTGGAAATCAAAATGTTTAGTAAGGTAAATGAAGTACTAAGCATCGGAACACACAAGATTGTAAGGATTTTTCTTTGTAGACTTTATCATATTTACAATTACAGCAGTACCTTCTTCCAGAAGGATTATGATTAGCAGGGAGATTGAAGTTGGATTGAGTGTAAATACAAGTGTTATGCTAACCATTGAGGACGAGAGGTATGACACAATCAAAGGATGGTGGTAGGGAATATGAAAACAGTTAATGGAATGATATGATTAAGTATCAAGGTAGAAATGTTTTCCGCTTAGTGATGAATATAATGAAGAATTACAACAAGAAGGATAAAGGTGAATGAGATTATGGTTATGCAGGTCTCACAAGGATATGATTATTCAAGAACGACGTAAGGATCAATGGTGGAGGAGTGACAGAAGGAACTCTTCGGTCAAAGGTGGCGATTCTCGGGTGTTCAGGAAGGGAGTATGAGAGGTCTGATGTAGTGATGTATGAAGGTAGTTGTATTCGCTGGTTACGCGACAAGGATCAGATATGTCACCCCAACATTCGAGGACGAATGTTTCTAAAGGGGGAAAGATGTAACATCCCGGAATTTTGGACAATGATTTGAGCACCTAAGCGTAACAAGTTGACTCGGGCCTCGGGGATTTTATGTGATATCACGTATGCTAATAAAGAGCCTAGTATATAAAAGGATTAAATATTGAAGTAATTTTAGACGTAACAAGTATGACGACGAGGATCGAAAATAAATTTGGTGTAAGCATAAGGAGGTCATGGACTAGTGTCATATTACAAAATTATGACATTGAGGATATGGAGGTTTTATAAGTCATCAAGAATTAAGTGAATTGAGATCACGAAATTAATTACGTGTATGATTGATGGAACGACGGACTACTCATAAATAATGAAATAAGGTGGGACATAAGGGTTGCCACATGACATCAATTTAATAAAGCATGAACTCTTGAGTCAAAAGCACACCATCTGTGCAAATGACGTGTGTAAAGGCTTAAAATGGAATTCATTCCCATCAATCTACCTTATTGTGTCATTTTAGGATAAGAATAGGTGTTGCACGATTCTTTACCATTGTCTTTCTTATTTCTTTTCATTTCTAAATGTCAATCAAAAGATAAAAGAATTCGTTAGCTATTTTTTTTCACTACGCACAAATATTTCATCTCCATTTGGCGTTGGACATACTACCTTTTAGCTTATTGAAAATTGCCTCACCTCACTGACAATACACAGTCAGTAGTCTAAATCTATGAAGGATTCTATAAGAGGAAAGAACCGAAAAATTTAGTAATAGCAAGAAATGTATCTGGGCCAAATACGAAGCAGTAGCAAATTGAGTAAGAAAATTGTAATTCCTTGCCAGACTCCAACCCCTTTTTGTACGAAATTGAAGCTTCAATTTTGATTTCAATTTCGAGTTATTAAGCTTGGATTTGAGGTATGTTATGACAAATTATTTCCTTCTTTTGGCATGTTCCATGTAACGAAATATAACCGTGATAATTGTTCCATAAGTTATTCTACTCTTAGTGGTTATGAATGTTCAAGTTATTGATTCCTATGTTAAAAGCATGTTTAAATATGTTTTTAAGTCCTTATTGAGGCATACAGAAAAGGTGTTGATATTCACAGTGTTAGCCAAAGAGGCAAGGATATTATTGTCATTCGACAAATTCAGGAAGTGTTTTATTGTTATTCATGCATTTTCATTTGCATTATATTCATATATTACACTGGACCAACTTGTGCTATGCACACTACTATATAGTAAATATTTTATATATGTAGGGGATATGGGGAAAGGGAAAGACGTTATATACGCACACTACCTGCAGCTGTTACAGACTATCACAAAAGAGCCCGAAGAGGCCAATATGATGTGATGATATGATGCCCTTGTGTGGCGACATAACCTGATGCCCACAGAGGCGGTTCTGGGAGGATTCATGTGTGGACATTAGTATACCGCATTTGCATTATGCATACATTCATTAATCACTACATGATATGGTGCTCACAGAGGCTGTTATGGTAAGGAAGATGCCCAATGAGGTCGATGTATAAGTATACTACATTGTGCATAACATGTAGACATATGTATTAGGGCTCTCAGAGGCATTTACTGCTGGTCAGTTGTTCGTGTTTCAGTTGTTGTTATATTTATGTTATACTATTGTTCATACATGACATACTCAGTACATCAGTCGTACTAACGTCCCTTTTGTCGGGGGACGCTGCGTTTCATGTCCGCAAGTTCGGTTAAAGAATGTGACGTTTCACGCTAGTAGGTTGTTGGTTCAGCTGATGTTGGAGCACTCTATTTGTTTCAGAGTTGTAGTTGGTCGTGGTACAGTATTTTTGCATCCGCATATGAGTAAGACAGGGTCCTGTCCCGTCCTTGTAATATCTTGTATTATTTATAGGCTTGTAGACAAGTGTCTTGTGGATAGTGGTCTTGTATGGACTTGTCGGCCTTGGTATGAGTATGTGTATATATAAGTTGGTTATTTGATTAAGATTTTACATAGTCCTTTTTCGGCTTAGTCCGTATTTAATTATGATTAGGTGTTGGATATACGATTAGCGGTACCCGGCGGGTGGGGTCCGGGTGCCCGTCGCGGCCCTCCGATTTGGGCCTTGACAGCGTTCTCCCCTTCTTTCCTAGTTTTCGAGCTCACTAAGGCAAGCGGCGCCTCATATGTGTCTGCCTGCGATCATGCCTAGCTGGGCAGTTCATCAGGAGCTGCTATCTGGGACCAAGCACTAAGCATTCTTGATTTTCTACTGTGCGCCTTGTGAGCGCGTTTGGATCCACCAAGGCAATCGCTCGGAAGTTCCCCTAACCCAACTCGGGAATGGACCGGAGGGAACCGCATCATGGGGAATGTCCGCGTCTCATCGCAAGGCTCATTTTTCATTGTGGGTCATAAGGCAGAAGTTGACAACTAGCTTGAGGATCATCAATCGAGCAAAGTTTCAATTTTCAACCTCGATTACACGTCGACGTTATGTCGGCGTTTGGTACCTTTGTTTCTTCTATAAATTATTATTGTTACTTTATTTTAATTATTGCACTTAATTTCATTATCTTTAATTATTTATTAGTATAATTAAAATGGAAGGATTAAGATGTATGTTTAAGGGTAAAGGTAAGGATGCTTCTTCTAATAGGGGTAACAAGGGCATGGGTACTTTTTCAAGTCATCCTATTTCTAGACAAGATGATTTGATTGATTACACTCATATAGATGAAACTAAATTTTTTAATGATATACCATTAGACGATGAGATATATTCTACAACTCAACCAGACTTTAATTTAGAAGGTAATCTAGATGACACACCCACTAGTGCACCTCAAAATGAAATTGGACGCCTCCTATTCCCCCTAGTATGAGACGAGGCCTCACACAACTTAAATTAAAATCTGTTGCATGAGATTTTTTTGATAGGGACCAAGAAAATCAAGTAGTTAGATGCCAAATTTGTAAAAATATTTATAAATTTAAAATAGGAAAATGTTAGGGTGAGACGGGAGGTTTATTGAGACACGTACAAAGTTTTCACAAAGTTAGGTGGGATGAATACGAGGCTACAAAGTTAGGTGCGCCAATGCGCTCTCAGTCGGGACAAGGTTCACATAGTGTTCTGGACCAAGTACATGGTCAAATTAACCTGACGACGGGGGGAATTGTAGGCCCTAAATACGATAAACATAGAGATAGGGAAGCAATAGCAAAATTAGTTGCGGTGGAGGGTTTGCCTTTTTTTCATTTCCTTTCTCTCATGGTTTTATTCATTACATTAGAGATATGTATAATCCTGCTTTTAACGATTTTCTTAGATTAACTGGTAGGAGAGACGTTTTTAAATTTGCACATGAATATCAACAATATTTACGTTATTCATTATATCATTTTCCTGACAAAGTATTTATCTCGTCTGATATAGGCCGTAGTACTAACGACCATGATTATTTAACTGTAACATGTCATTGGATAGATTATAAATGGTCTATGTAAAAACGTATTTTAGCATATAGATATATTGATGATAGACACACTAGAAGTTTTATTGCACAAAATATTAATGAAATTTGTGATTATTATGAAATAAATGATAAAATTATGACTATTACATTAGATAATGCTTCTTCTAATAATTATGCTATTAAACTTTTAAAAGATCTTTTAACTCCATCTTTTCCTAAATATTTTCATAAAAAATGTGTGTGTCATATTTATAACTTAGTTGTAAAGGATGGTCTATCACTTTTTGAAGACAATCTTAATAAAGTACAATTTTCCATAAACTTTATTTTTAGAAGTAATATAATATAAAGAAAAAAGAATATAAAAAAACTTATCACGATTGTGGATTACCTTATAGAAAAATTCCTGAAGAAGTAGCAACTAGGTGAAATTCTTTATATGAACAACTACTTAGTGCTTATGATTATAGAAGACATATAACTTTATTTTTTAACGCCCATAATCGAAATCCAACTTATATGGTTGTAGATAACTATTGGAAAATAAATTCAGAACTTATAGTATTTTTAGAGAAATTTTTTCAAGCAACTAAAGAATTTTCTGGTATATATTATCCCATTATTTCAACTATGTTATTTTATATAGCTCTAATATTTTTGTTACTTAGTGAATATATGGAAAACCCATCTTATAAGACACCTATTAAAAAAATGTTTATCAATTTTTTTTTTTTCATATTCTCACTATTTATATTATTGGTGTTGTATTAAATTCAACTATTAAAATAGATGGTTGTAAATCAATTATTGAAACTATTTATGATTGTATAACAATACTTACACCTCCAACTCCAAAAAATCCAAATGAACAACCACCTAAGGAACCAACTAAAGAAGAAGTTTTGTCTAGCATACACGATGAATGCAAAAAAGTATATACGCATTACCAACAAGAAAGTGCTAGCAACCAACTGGCTTTCATTCCATCTTCTTCTTCAATACAACCTCAAAAAAGACATGTTGTTTCTACGGCTAGTATTGAAAGCCTTAGACATAGAATGTATAGTGGTACCACTACTAATCAAGTTAGCAAGTTTGATGTTTTTATTTTGCAGGGTGTTGTACCGTACTAAGCAGTTCTCAATGAAGAAGGACGTCAAGACTTGCTGAAATACTGGAGAGAGAATGAGAAGACATTTCTAACACTATCAAAGATGGTTCGAGATGTGTTGAACATTCAAGCATCATCAACAACATCTGAAAGCACTTTTTCTGCCGAAAGATTTCAAATAGGAGAGCACAAACACTCATTAGCGGGGGACAGCTTGGAGATTGCAATTTTATTCAGAGATTGGATACGAGCGGAGCGTAAAAGGTGTGGTCAACCGGAGATCAACGAAGAAGACGACGAAAACTACAACGAAATCTTATCCGACGGAGGTGGAAGCGACGTCAAACAATTTGACCAACAAATTCCAATTCCAATCGAAGAACCACAAGACAATGTGAAGAAACTAGAAAAAAGTATTTATAAATATGTGATTTTTTAATTGCAATTTTACTATGTTATTTGCAACTTTCAACACCACAAAGTTGCAATTTTGAAATTGTATTACAAAAAAAATTATATTTCTATTAAATAATACAAGAGACACAAAAACATGCTTGAGATGTTTTTAGTACATTATCTTGTTCAATTATTGAGGTGTTTATATATGTTATTTTTAAAATTAAGTGCAAAAAAAAATAAAAAACGGAAAACCTGATCCCGCCCCGCCCCGATAAGACCGGTTCACTTTTCCGACGGGATCGGAAATGGGACGGGACATCGGCGGATCCCGCTAGTCCAGCCCTCCCCCAATCCCATCGGGTCCAGTCCCGCCGGGACCCTCCCCGTCCCACCTCGAACCCTGCCCACTGGCCACCCCTAGTTTCGATTTCCTATTGTTGTCCTTTTTTAATAGTACGTCAAGATATTAATCGTTCGAATGATGTTAATAGCTGTTTTCTTGGTTCGTTTTTACTTGTCTTTTGTTAATTTGACATTCTACTTAAGAAAATACTTATTACGTGTTTGTTTTATTATATTACTATTATTAATTATGATTTGAAAATCTAAATTTGATTATATAGTTACTTAATGATAAAGGTAACACTGGAAGAAAATATTCTCTCGGGTTCATATTATATGGCTCTTTTAACTTTTACATTTAGTCCAAAAGTTGGTGCAAGGCATTTGAAGTGCTAGCTTGGGTCAAAACATGGGTGGTTCTGCAATTTATAGGAATGTATGAGGTTTCTAGTGCTACCAAATTATGGGTGATAAAATGGGCACAATCAAGTGCTAGTTACTACTTACTAGCTAGCTCAAATTATAGTTGGCAGAGTGCGAGAAAGCTGGTGTGTGGTTAATGGGAGAAGAAGAGTTCCTACTGCCTCTAAAATGTGGTCAGACATAGAAGATTTTGTGGACATGGTAGAATTCTACAGAATTCAAGGCAGGACTGAGTATCTCTTGCAGTCAGTAATTTCTGTAGTGTCAGTTTTGCTTGCTTTCTGTAGTACTTTGGTTTGTTTCTAATTGGCTCCCTGTACGTGATTTTGTGCATGGGTTTTCACTTTTTTGTTAATCGTGGATGCAGCTATTGTTGATCTTGCTTTTCGGCTGTTAGACTTTCTCTTGCATTAGTTACTTTCTCTTCTCGTGCTTAAATATTTGCTCATCAATGTGCAGAATTTTGTTTCTTTTAAATGGTGATATATATAGTGAGATAGTATGCAAAGAAAGAGTTGTTTGACTTTCAAAACTGGTCAACCCTCATATAAATTGGGACGGAGGGAGTATAAAAAACAGTCTGGGAAGATAGTGCAGCAACAGTCCCTGCGGTGTAGTGGTCATGGCTGCTCATTGTTAAGGCTGCTGCTTTAATGTAACTAAAACTTTAGCGGATACCTGTTAACTTAGTCAGAGGTAGTAAATACATTAACCGTTCTTTATTGCACAAGTATATTATCTTATGCTTTGGTCAAGATTGTATTGCATGTCAATTTTCTAGTATTTTGTTTGTGTACAGATTATTAAAGTGTTTCAAACTACTCCTGCATTCATGTCCTGCTAATCGATTTTAGTGGTGATGGATCGACAAGCTCATGATTATGCTGCTATGGCTTTTGCTCAACAGCAGCACCAAGCAGCTAGCATGCAACAGCAACAACAGTTTGGTTTTCATCCCCAACATCAACAATTTTCTCCTTCAGTTCATGGTCCTCCGTTTCTACCTCCACATTCTTCCCTTCAACAGTTCCCTTACCCTCGTCCCATTCAGCAACCACAACTCCATCCTCATACACCACCTCCTCACCTTCTTCACCTTCAGCAGCAACAGCATCCACCTCCTGCGTTTCCTCCACATATGCCTCCTCACCATGCCCCATCACCTTTCTACAATCCCTATGATTCCGCCCCACCCCCAGCTCCTCCACCATCTGATCCCGAACTCCAAAAGCGTATTGATAAATTAATAGAGTATGCTGTCAAAAATGGTCCTGAGTTTGAAGCAATGATCCGCGAAAAACAGCAAGATAATCCAGCTTACAGTTTCCTCTTTCGCGGTGACGGCCATTACTACTACCGCTATAATCTTTGGATGGCTACACGCCCACCAAGTGGACCATTTAATGCACCTTTTCCATCCTCTTCTTTGCCTATGATGCATCCACCAAATCCTATGATGAGCCCATCAACCGTAAATGCCCCTTATAGTGGCTCCAATGCTGCTGGTGGGGCTTCTGCTGCAATGTTAGGTCCACCTCATTTACATCAACCTCCTTTCCCACCATTCTATGAACAGCAGCCTCTCAGCCTTTCAGCCGAGCAGATTATGATCACTCTTATAGGACTTTCAAAGGTCTATCAAGGCCTCTTCCATCAGATGTCGAAATGGAGTTGGATAATGTACTAAACAGTCTTCAATTAAAGGTGCAAAGAATTGGTTCATGCAGAGGTCTCCATTTATACCTGCTTTGGCTGAGGCATTCAGAGACGGGGCATTTTCCCTAGACGATCCTGAGAGACAGCTTCATATCGTCTATCTTGCCAATGACATCTTATTTGAGAGGTAATATATCATTTAGTTACCTTATATTTTACTGCACATGTAGATACATGTGCCAGTATGAATTGTTTAATTATTTGACGAAATAGTTGAACACTATCTGTGGTGCGTGAATTGAACTTGAGAAAGGGAATTTGGTACGTAATAAGAATAAATAAAGCTTGTTCGTGACTCCGAAATGATACGTTTCGCTAATGAGGATAGAGATATACCCTTTAGCCTCACTTAGTTGGATACGAATATTTAAATGCGTTATCCTTGCTATTTTCTGATGACCATAGAGATATATGTGTTGGAGTAGCTTGAATAGACTTGTGAGCAATTTGAGAGATACTCATAAAGTAAATATCAACTCATCAACTAGTAACTAAGGGAAATCAATAGATGCACGATTGGAATACTCAACTGGATTGTTAGTGGTCATAGACCTTGTTGATGTTGGATGGATGTTGTGACAACATCTGTAAATGCTCAGGACAATATCTTATGAGAATAAGAATGTTGCCTGCGATGTTGTGACAACATTCCTGACAACATCTCTGTAACGATTTTGCCTATTCTTCCGGCCAAAACAGGTTGTGTTACTGTGAGTAAAAAATGATCCAGGCAAGCTTACAATGATGTTGTGTTTAAAATGTGGTAAAAGAAACAGTCAAAGCTTGGAGAGGAAGCAGCGTGAAGATCAAGTCCAGAACGTTGAGCTTTTTAAGGAGCAAGAACCGGTCCAAGCTGAAGCTTCTTTTACTCAACCTCCGCAACCAATCAGTGATGATTTCAATGGAAGTTCCATACTATAAATAGAGGGGAGCTTCAGAGTATCGATATCCAAAATTAAAAAGAGAAGAATTACCAAGAGAGCTCTCGGATATTCACCTTAGAAACAGGAACAACACACTTAGCCTAAAGTAGTATAACAACATCTAGTCCCACATTACTGTTGCTGCCCTGATTCTAGATCAAGCTTATACTTCAAGCAATTGTAATGAAGATATTGTATTTGTCTTTTTAGATCTTTTAACTTTAGGCTGAAGTCATCTGCGACTTCACTTTTTTGTAATTTCTTTTCGCATTTATTGTTCAATCTTGTAAAAGAAATTCATTTGTAATTGTATATAATTTATACAATTCATTGGTCATTAACCATCAAGGGATATATTAATATATACCTTTGAAAATATAAACCTTGTGTTTCTTTATTTTTTCCGCTGCATTTACTCTATAAAGGTTTATAACTGTTTTATCACAATGTTGCCTTAGATGTTGACACAACATTGAAGGCAACATCCAGAAACTGTTTGAATTGTTCTAGTTGTTACGATTTTAATATTACATACTCTTGCTTATCCATAGCCCCGGACCTAACAAGTGGTATCAGAGCCAACACTTGATACAATAAGTGTTTGATTCTGAATATTACGACTATGGACTCAGCTATACAAAACGTTGGTAGACTTCCAATTCTTGACGGAACTAACTATGCCTATTGGAAAATTCGACTACGTTCGCACATCAAATCCATTGATGTTCGAGCTTGGAGATCAGTTTCCGAAGGCCATGTGATCCCCAAGTACCCAGCAGACGAGGATGGTGATGTACTTACCAAACCCGAATCTGAATGGACCGCGGAAGAGATCAAAAGTGCGAGCTTCAATGAAAAGGCCCTAAATGCGATATTTGGATGGGTAGATCTCTATATGTTTAAACTCATCCAGAATTGTACTACAGTCAAGGACGCTTGTGAGACCTTACAAACTCATTGTGAAGGTACCTCAAGTGTACGACGCACAAAGCTTCGTATGATTTTGAGCCAATACGAACGCTTAAGGATGGAAGAATCTGAAGACATAAAATCCTATTTTGAAATGTTAATTGACATTGCTAATCAGTGTCAAGTGCTTGGTTCTCCTTTAACCAACACAAAACTTGTGGATAAAGCTCTCAGATCTCTTCCTAAAAGGTTTAATACTAAGATTTGTGCTATTGAAGAGGCCCATAATCTTGCTACTATGGATCTACATGCCTTGATGAGCATCTTTCAAACATATGAGATGAACATGAAGAGACAAAGAGATCTGTATAAAAACAAAACTTTGGCACTCCAAGGACAAACCTCGGAAACTGAATTGGAAAACGAGGAAGAAAACTTGGAGGAACTGGGAAATGGTGCAACTGTTGCCTTACTTACTCGTCGATTCAATTCGATGGTGAGAAAGATCAACAATGATCGCAATAAAGCCAAATACAAACAACATCAAAACTCACTCTTTAATAAACAACCGAATAGGTCACCTTCTGATCAAAGTAATCACAATCCACTGAGGAAATCTAACTCCGACAGTACCAATTTCAATCCCAAACAATTCGAGAAAGTGCAATGTCATGCATTCTCGGGTTGGGGACACTACGCTAATGAGTGTGCAAACACCCTTAGAAAAATTGGTAAGGTCATGTGGGTAACTTTTAGTGATGATGAGAATGAAGAGGAGGAAGAAGATCTAAAAGAAGAAGAACCACAGGCAATGCTGGCATCCGTGTTTGAACACTCACTATCCGACGATGAAGATGTTATTGACAATGTTGCGACAACATCAGGAACAATATCAGACTCAACATTTGGAATGTCTTCAACATCAGAGAGGTATGTATACTTTGACTATTCTGATGTAAATTATTTTAGTGGATTCAATTCTTCATCTAAGGCTGTAAATTTGGATCTAGTTGACTCCAAAGACGACGTAATAAAGGAATTACAAAGTCTTTGTAAAGCCTTAATCACTGAATCTAAGCAACTAGACTCAAAAGCAAAATTATTGATTCTTGAGAATAACAATCTGAAAGGCACAATCAACCGATTAGAGGTGGCTCTTACCAAGAAGGACCTAGAGCTTGGTAAGATTCGTGCATGATTGAACGTAGCTGAGACCACCTTTCAAAGGCTCAATATGGGAATCTCCAAACTGGATGAAATATTGAACTTCAATAAACCTACAAGGGCTGGGCTTGGGTACCAATCTCCTAGCAAAACAAATACTTTCAGAATCCATAGTCAAACTGAGAGGATAAAATTTGTCAAAGAAAATCCGAGTAATTCTCAGATCACTGAGATTGGATCGAAGTTTGTATGTAGCTTCTGTAAAAAGTCAGGACATCTTATGCCCTACTGCTACAAACTTCAAATCTCTACACTCAGAATATTGCCTAAAATGTCATCAGCAATGTTGCCCAACATCACTGAGAACATTCAAAGAAACCAGGCTGAAAGCAGAAGGAATGGGTACCCAAACTGAATCTGAAATGTAATGTGTGCATAACTGCTTTGCGTACTAACATTACAGGTTCTTGGTATTTCGATAGTGGCTGCTCACGTCATATGACAGGTACCAAACGCCTATTGAAGGAGTATGGAGCATTCAATGGAGGATACGTGACCTTTGGAGGAGGAAGTAAGAGTAAGATAATTGGTAAATGAACTCTTAATGTTTCGGATGTACCTGCCTTGAAAAATATTCTTCATGTAGAAGGTTTGGTTGCTAATCTTCTTAGCATAAGCCAACTATGTGATGATGATCTCGAGGTGAAATTCAACAAGCTTGGATGCAAGGTTACAGATTCTGCAGATAAATGTGTCATGTCAGAAACCCGAACATGAGATAATTGCTATCTAGTCGGTAGACAAGAGTTGTGCAACTCCGCAAAGGTAGGTGACTTGACACTTTGGCATAAAAAATTGGAACATGTCAACTACGGCACCTTGGAGAAGCTGATCTCATTTGCAGCTGTCAGAGGCATTTCCAGACTGGATCCAAAAGATAAAACACTATGCGAAGATTGTTTGAAAGAAAAGCAGACCCGAGTCTCTCACAATGTTGTCCAACATTCAAGTACTTCTCATTGTTTCCAATTATTGCATATGGATCTTATGGGTCCAATCGAGGTAGATAGCCTAGGAGGGATGAGATATTCTTATGTGATAGTAGATGATTTTTCCAGATTCACTTGGATTTATTTTTTAAAGGAAAAATCACAAACCTTTGAGATGTTTAAAACACTTTACTCTAGGATTAAAAATTTGTTTTGTTCTTTGATTTTCAGAATTAGATCTGATCATGGAAAGGAGTTTGAAAATCAAACCTTTGCAAAATTTTGTGGAAAGAAAGGCATATTCCATGAATTTTCGGCACCAAAAACACCACAACAAAATAGGGTTGCTGAGAGAAAGAACAGAACTTTACAAGAAATGGCTAGAGTTATGTTAAGTTCTAAGCAATTGTCAAAGAGGTTTTGGGAAGAAGCCTTGAACACGGCATGTCACATAACTAATACAATCTATTTAAGGCTAGGGACCAAGATGACACCCTATGAACTGTTAAATGGAAAGAAACCTACAGTGCGGTACTTTCATGTCTTTGGGTGTGTGTGCTATATTCTTAATGACAGGGATAAACTGGCCAAATTTGACTCTAAGAGTGACAAGGGAATATTCGTTGGCTACTCTCAGAATAGCCATGCTTATCGAATATACAATCTTCGGACAAAGACCATATAAGAATCAATCAATATTAGTTTTGATGACCTGCTAGATATATCTGGTAGATCTTCAGAAAACAACATTGTGGTTGCAGTTGAAGAGGAGCAACCCACTGAAGAAACAGATGTAGTCCCAACATCAGAAGAAACATCTGAACCTCAAAGAGAGAACACATGGGATGAAATCGAGGAGGAGTCTGCTAATGAACTGAATGATCAAGTGAGAAGAGACCCTTCATCGAGGATTAGAAGGAACTATCCACCCGACCAGGTGATATGGGGAGTTTTTCAGAAGAGGCGTACAAGATGGAAAGAGCTAGTGAATTACCGAGAAATGGTAAGGTATGTGTGCATGTCCACCATATACTAACATGTAAGTCTTTCTTGTCTTACATCTACTTTGGAACCCAAAAATATTGGGGAAGCATTAAAAGATAATTTTTGGATTCAAGCCATGCAAGAGGAGCTTGAACAATTTGCCCGAAATGAGGTTTAGGACTTGGTACCACGACCCAACAACACAAATATTATTGGGACCAAGTAGATATTAAAAAAAAAATCAGATGAGTTAGGGAAGATTGTTAGGAACAAAGCTCGACTTGTTGCTTAAGGATATACACAAGTAGAAGGTATCGACTATGACGAGACCTTCGCTCCTGTGGCTAGAATTGAGTCAATAAGATTGCTTCTTGCCATTGCTTGCTATCTAAAGATTACCTTGCACCAAATGGACGTTAAAGGTGCCTTCCTCAATGGATACTTGGACAAAGAAGTATATGTTGAACAACCAAAGGGATTTGAGGATCCTCACCATCCACATCATGTGTACAAACTCAAGAAAGCTTTGTATGGACTAAAATAAGCCCCACGTGCATGGTATGGTCATCTAACTAACTTCCTTGTTGAGTTTGGTTTCACCCGTGGAGAAGCTGACAAAACATTATTTATTAAAAGACACGGTGTAGATGTAATAATAACTCAAATCTATGTTGATGATATTGTTTTTGGTTCGACTACAAAATCTTTCTTGAAGTCGTTTGTCGAAGCAATGTCAACAACATTTGAGATGAGCATGATTGGAGAACTAACATTTTTCTTAGGCTTGCAGATTAAACAGAATGAAGATGAAATCTTTGTATCTCAAAGCAAGTACGCCGAGAATCTTGTTAGGAGATTTGGTCTGGAAAATGCTAAACACATGAAGACTCCAATAGGCTCTACGCAACAGGTATGTAAAGACAATGTTGGACAAGATGTTGACCCAACATTGTACCGATCTATGATAGGTAGCCTTTTATACCTTACTGACAGTCACCCCGATAACATGTTTAGTGTATGTGTTTGTGACAGGTTCCAAGCCAGTCCCAATGTATCTCATTTTTATTCTGTGAAACGTATCATTCGATATGTTGCCGGTACAAGTGACTTGGGAATTTGGTACTCCAAAGATACTAATCCTAATCTAATAGGATATAGTGACTCGGATCGGGCCGGTGATGTAGACGATATGAAAATCACTAGTGGTGAGTGTTTCTATCTTGGCAATAATCTAGTCTCATGGTACAGTCGTAAACAAAATTGTGTATCACTCTCACCTGCCGAATCTGAATATGTGGCAGCCGGAAGTTGTTGTGCTCAACTGATTTGGTTACGACATATGCTAGATGACTATGGCATATCTAATAACTCCATGATTTTGTACTGTGATAATATGAGTGCTATTAATATTTCCAAAAATCATGTTCAGCATTCACGTACAAAGCACATAGACATAAGACATCATTTTCTAAGAGACTTAGTGGAAAAACAGCTAGTTTAAATCGAACATGTTGATACTTTTTGTCAACTGGCTGACATTTTTACCAAACCTTTAGATCATGAGAGATTTTCTAGCTTGAAAAAATCTCTTGGTCTCTGTTTCCTTTGAAAATAAGACAGGCTAGGTAGATGTTGTCTGAAATGTTATCCCAACATTCTGGATAACATTTACTGTTGAGTCAATATACATGATAAGTGTTGTAGTGATGTTGCAATATGTTTTTTCAAAAGATTCAAGCATGACTCTAAAAGGACAAGATAAGAAGGCAAAGCCTCTACTAAAAGATTTGGTTGTATACAAAAAGAGCAAAGCTCTAAGATCGGTATCGTTCCTATTCTATAGGAGTACCACGTAAGGTTGAAAATTCCTCAATATTTTTTAACTGTATGTGTTCAACTAAGTTGATTAAGGACAATGGTAAAATGTTACATTAGTCCAGCGATCAGTCTCATAGGGAACATCTACAGAAGTATCATCTGCCAAATCAGAAAATCTTTTGAGTCTTATAATGCTTGTTTAACTTTGTAAATGTTGCCAACATCATTAACAACATCGTGTTCCAATACATCGATCAATCTGGTTTATCTTATTTTATTCATGTTTTTGGTATTTAACACGTCTCTGTCTTTAACTGAAAGTTCAAAAATTTTGGAGGACCGTTTTTTTAAATGATGATATGTGCTATGAAAATCCTTATTTTAGGTGTGTAAAGACTTTTTATTCTTCTATACAATCCAAATTTAAGGAAAAGGAGTTTGAGTGTAAGTATACTTTGCCATAATAAAACCTCCTATTTTTGTCTTGGAATTGTCACATCAGCCGATTATCAATCCATCAAACCATGGCAGCCCAAACAACACCGTCATTTCTCAAAACCCAAAGCTTCACCAACACGCCCAATCCTTCAAAACCTTCTCCCATGTCCATGTCCCCAAAATCCACAAACACTAAAGATTATTCTCCGATGTCGACTAGTCTAGCAAACAACAATAAGGTTTACAAGCATTATACTTCCATCAATGACTTGAAATCGGTAGAGGAGGACTGCACACAGGCTATGATCCTGCTTGGTTCAGATAAGCCATTACAGGTGAGCTACCCAGGCGATAATGAAAACCCAATCGATGTTGATGCAACATCTAATTTCTCGAACCTTGCCTCAAGACAGTCAAAATTGACATTTCCGACGCAAAGGTTAAAGAGGGTTTTCGAAAACCAATTCGGTGAAAACCAGTCTGCCAAAGATCTCGGAAAGAGTCGACTTTCCCTGTTGATACTACCACAAGCAGCAGCACTGACACCAATTTCAATGTGCCTAGTTCTTCCAGAACTCCATCAACTTCCACTCCACACGCAGAAACTGAGAAGGAAAAAGAAGAAGAAGAGATGTCAGATGACACACCTCTACGAAACTTCATTCCTAAAGGGGTCCATAGAACATACTAAAATTTTGATAAAAATGTTACCTCAACATCAAAGGCAACAGACGAGAAAATGGACCTAGACTATGTTGCCCCAACATCCGAGGCAACACCTGCAACCACCTTATCCGAACAAGAAAACACAGAATCTGAAACAGATTCTGAGGTAATTCCCTACTCTTCCATGTTTCAAACGAAATCATGCTCCAATAACTGGAATGGTTTAAAAATAGAGTAGTTAGAGGGGAGAAGGTAATTGACCTAACTTCATTATCCAAAAATGGTTTAGTTGATTTCTTAAGTAGTCGAAAGATCTTAAGCTCTGTATCTGGTAAGAAACCTTATTGTGAGAAGGTGATTAGAGTGTTTTATGCTAATCTGACGCCTGCTGTTAAGGACACAACCTCGAAGAAATTTGGGAGAGTGTACCTATACAACAAGGTATACAATTTTACTCCTAATATCATCAACTCCACTCTTGGGATGATTGTTAGTGAAAGAGAACCTCAACCAAACCCCACTGTGGAGGAACTCAATTCAATGATCAAGTACCTTACAGGGAATTTGATCACTGTTTGGGCTCCTCGCAGTCCTGTGTCAAAACTCACTGCCTTATTTGCCACTCTGCACAAACTTTTTATATACAACTGGCTACCCTCCCTCAATGAGACAGTAGTGACCCTTGATCAATCATCACTGCTTTTCAAGATTGGAAGGAATCAAAAAGTTGACTTAGGAACACTTCTATTCAACCATGTTGTCAACTTGGCAGAAAGACAAAGCAACTCTGCCCTTCTATACCCCTCCTTGATTTTTCAAATACTGCTCAACCAAGATTTTAAGACTCCAAAAGGAGAAAAGTTGAGTCCAGCCTTAGAGGTTTACTCAGTACAATGAGCAGTTGTGAACAACAGGGACATGGTTATTGACCTGCCCTGGAAGAAAGATGAATAGGACACCGACACTTCAAAAGGTGTTGGTCAAGGAAATGTCCCAATGTCCAAAGACTGGCTTCGACAGCACATTTCTGAACTTGACAGGCAAATTCAAGACCTAGTGCGAGCCAGGAACTATTATGAGAACTTACTTTCTTCACAAAGAGGGGGAGAAGATGATGTTGATGATGTTGCTGCTGGAAGCAGACATACACAGACAGGGGGAGATGAGATGCATGCCAAGCTACGATGAAGTGGGAGAGGAGTTGAGATGATGATTGTGCTGACTACTTCTGATGCGATGGAGATGAAGATGGTGCTGCACAGAGTGATCGATCACAGAAAGCGGCTGAAAGCTACTGTGACTCGATTACTTTAGTCAAGGATGACCATGCTAATGGAATGGAGTGCTGATAATCTTTGCGTATTTGAACAGAGGTTATACTGACATTTGAAATATTTTTTGGTTTGTAATATTTTACTTTGGGATATTTGGTCTGTTCTTGCAGACATTGTGACTGCTTTCTAAAGTTGTTTATATATGTTTGCCTGATGTGGATTGTTATGAATGGTTACTGTAGACTTATTACGCAGTTGTTGTAAGTAAGTCACGACTAACAGAACATAACTCCTATCTAATCAAATCATCGATACAACACTGCTTGGAATTTACTACTGCAGGTTTAAGGGGGAACATAACACTGATCCTACTGATTCTTGGAATGTAAGGACTACATCGGGAATCAGTATCCTAGTCATTTTTGCTTCGTATGGAGTTTTGTGAAGAAAGGAAAAAAAAGGGGAGATTGTTGATGTTGGATGGATGTTGTGACAACATCTGTAAATTCTCAGGACAACATCTTATGAGAATAAGAATGTTGCTTGCGATGTTGTGACAACATTCCTGACAACATCTATGTAACGATTTTGCCTATTCTTCCGGTCAAAACAGGTTGTGTTACTGTGAGTAAAAAATGACCCAGGCAAGCTTACAATGATGTTGTGTTTAAAACGTGGTAAAAGAAACAGTCAAAGCTTGGAGAGGAAGCAGCGTGAATATCAAGTCCAGAACGTTGAGCTTTTTAAGGAGCAAGAACCGGTCCAAGTTGAAGCTTCTTTTACTCAACCTCTGCAACCAATCAGTGAGGATTTCAAGGGAAGTTCCACACTATAAATAGAGGGGAGCTTCAGAGTTCGATATCCAGAATTAAAAAGAGAAGAATTACCAAGAGAGCTATCGGATATTCACCTTAGAAACAGGAACAACACACTTAGCCTAAAGTAGTATAGCAACATCTAGTCCCACATTACTGTTGCTGCCCTGATTCTGGATCAAGCTTATACTTCAAGCAATTGTAATGAAGATGTTGTATTTGTCTTTTTAGATCTTTTAAATTTAGGCTGAAGTCATCTGCGACTTCACTTTTTTGTAATTTCTTTTCGCATTTATTGTTCAATCTTGTAAAAGAAATTCATTTGTAATTGTATATAATTTATACAATTCTTTGGTCATTAACCATCAAGGGATATATTAATATATACCCTTGAAAATATAAACCTTGTGTCTCTTTACTTTTTCCGCTGCATTTACTCTATAAAGGTTTATAACTGTTTTATCACAATGTTGCCTTAGATGTTGACACAACATTGAAGGCAACATCCAGAAACTGTTTGAATTGTTCTAGTTGTTACGATTTTATTATTACATACTCTTGCTTATCCATAGCCCCGGACCTAAAGACCTAGATCTATCTCTTTTCCGATTAAAAATCCGCTCTTTCTTGATTGACGTTCATTATTTTATTCTTTTATTATATATATATATATATATATTACGTACTTAAGTCAGTACAAACCAGATCAACATCATGTAGAACACTGAGATTACCAAAACAAGCTAAAACATAACAGTACTTAGCATCTAGTTCTTTCCTAATGAAAAGAGAACTATCCTTATCATAGTCTATTAGCTTCATAACATAAGACGGGAGGATTACAAAACGATTGATATATTATTAGAAGCAGACATGTGAGATCCTTCCGCCTGTACATCAAGCATCTGCACATAGAAATAACAGATATGTAAGCATCATTATCATTCACTAATGATATTATTACATCAGTGTTGTTTGTTCCAATTTCTAAGGGAACAGTTGTCTATTAGAGGTCAATTGTAATCCTTACCATAGTGCTTGGAGTTCAGCATGTAAAGGAGAATTGGCAGTGATTTTTCTATTAAAGCCTGCTATCCAGTTCCCTTTAGTATCTCTTAGTATTCCACCTATACTTGCTTCCTGTGTCTGGCTGGAGAAGGCTCCACCAACATTTAACTTGTACCACTTATCAGATAGTTTTTTCCATGATATGGGATAACCTTCTTGGGATTAAAATGAGTTTCATTCTGTGAGAGAAGATGAAATTTTATAGCTTGTTGAATGATATGAGAGTAATTTACAGCATAGGATGTGTTATTATGATTATTATTGTTCCTGCAAAGCCATATATTCCAGAGCTATATCTTTTCGACAAACCGGACATTGACCATCAATATATTTAAGATAAGCTCTACTGGGAATTCTTTTATGGTAGCAAATTCAAAGGAAATTTTTTATCTTGTTGGGGCACTTGAGCTGTCAGAGATAAGTTCTAAGAGGCTGACTTGAGCTGTCAGATACCATTTTCTGGGCGGATCTTTTCATCATCTAACAACCATGAAGAGAGTAGGAATATAGATGGCATATTAACATATTCATATGTAGGTTTAACAAATAATAGACATGTAGTACGGAAGCAGGTATTATTAACTCAAAATTCATTTTTTAAATAAAAGTCTATAACCTTTTATCAACATTTCACATCATAATTGCAGAGATGTATACTTATCAAGTTTATAATTAGAAACACATAGTCTGAAAATATACCTCTTAGCAGAATTTTAAGATCACCGGAGATACTCAACCCACCCTGGCTCTGCCTTCCTTTTTTCCTCTCTGGTGACGGGATAAATAGCCTAGGTGCTGGGAGTTGCTCGACAGACTCTTTCTTAAATTTTCTTTTAAGAGATGGTATTTTATGGACTAATATGGTTCTTAAGTATAAGCTTTCAAAGTATTTATCTTCTGGTATTATGATATTAATCTTGATATTGGCTATAGACTAGAAGGATTTTTAGCTAGACATGAGAGAGTGTTTCAAAGATTGAAGTTGTTGTATTTCGAAAGATCATTTCAGAAGTTACAATGAGGCTCTTTATATAGATAACATCGGTTGCCTTTCACTATTGGCATGCTGAAAAAGTAATAAAGTCGATACATTATTGTTACAAAAGTCCTAAAGCAAATAGTACTTTGTCTCTTGTCCTTTCATGCTTTTCTTAAAGTTGTTTGTTGTTGCTGCCAAATTTTCAACATTTGTTGGCTTGTCCTCTTCTGTCTTTGATTCCTTGTGGGTCAGGCGGCTTTCGCTTTCTTCTACATGCATCTTTACAGGTGTCTTCTTTGCACAGAGGCATCTTTTGTCTGTCTTCTTTTCACAAAAAGACGAATTTTTTTTCTCTTCGACGATACTCCCATAGAATAGGAACGATATCGTTTTAATTTTTTGATACTCCTATAGAATAGGAACTGTATCTTTTTAGTAGTATGATAATACACGGGCTTTACTGTAGTTTGGACTACATTGGGCCATATTAATTTGTTAGATTGTGGCTTTCTGTAGTTTAAACTACATTGGGCCGTTTCATTCAAAAAGGATTAGGTGATCCTTCTTTTTTCATAGTAACCTGCGTAGTATCCTCCTTTATGCTTATAATAGGCCTTTTCCTCTGGCCTATTAAGAGTTTGTATTGCACTACTGTCTCATTGGAGTGTTTGTGCTCCATCTTAGTGATTCTATCATGCATGTTGGTAAGGTGTGTGGTGTCTTGTGAGAGTACCTCGTTGTTGTAGTATAGTGTGATAATTTCTTCGGTTTCTCCTCCTTTGGAGTTTCCAATAATGATGGTTTTGCTTGCTCTTAGCATATCTTCAATTTTTGATTTCAAGGTTGATAGTCCTATGGCTCTTTTGGCACTGAGCCATTCTTGAAACTTTTCTATAGTACATGGTATTTTCATTTTCAGGTCTTTGTCATCTCCGCTTATATTGCTATTCCTTCCTGTTTTAAATAGTTGGCATATAATGATAGGTTTTCCTGTTAAGTCTGTCGAGGCGTCGAACAGTTGTATGCCGTAGATACCTCTTCCAAATTATTCCATCATTAACCTAGCAGATTCTACTAAAACATTGGGTAATTTAGCAATATTATAAAAAGTTTCATCTACTAGTATTTTATCTATAAATCCGTAAGTAAAGAGTTTAAGAACTATATCAGGGTTTGATTTTTCATTGCATAAAAACCTTGGGTATTTTCTTAATTTTGCACTTCTTAAAATGTGTGGGTTTGATTTATAATCATATAATTTATTAATTTGGTCGTAAGCTGTAATATACTTAGGTGAGAATTTCACTTTGTCGCACATTGTTACTGTCGTTGAAGACAATGTTGTTATAGGTGATGGTATAGTGGTTGGCATGACTGCAAGTTTAGATGTAAAGGTTTTTGGTTTTTCTGTAGGAGTTTAGGAAGATTTCAAGGTTTGTAGGGTTTTGAAGTCTTTAAAGGCTTCCGTCAGATGTTCTAGCAAGTGTGTATTTTCTTCCATTTTGGTTGTAATAACTTTTTTAGTTTTGTTTGATGATTCTTGTAACATTGGTAATATATTCTTCGAATTTGTCACTTGTGGTTGACATCGTTGTACCTGCTAAGAAAATCAGCTAGAATATTCTTAGTCCCGGATATATTTTTGACAATAAAATCATAACAATAAAAAAATGATTGCCATTTTCTTCTCTTATTTAGTTCTGGCAAAGGGTCTATTTTATTTGTAATGAAAGCTCTTACTTGGGTGTTATCTGTTCTAACGACGTATTTTACTGGTAATAGGTGATAATGGAATCTCTTTATTCCAAATTTTACTACTAGTAGTTCTTTCTCGTTAATATGGTAATTTTTCTCATTAGGCTTCCATGTTCCGCCTCCATATCCACAAATTAGTGGTTTTTCTTTATCTATATCATCTTTATCATATGCTATGAGGACTGCTTCCTATCCTACATCACTGTCATCAGTAAAAAATTCTAGTTGATCCAGTTCTGTTGGTATTCTATGTTTTGGCAAGGCTTTCACTTTTTTTTTTTGATTTTATTTATGGCTTTAGTATGTTCTTCCTTCCATTCAAAAGTTATATTTTTTCTAGTTAGTTCCTGTAATGGTTTTCTCAAAAGTGGTAAATCCTTTATATGGTCTGAGGCATAGTTTACTACTCCTAGAAATTGTTGTACTTGCTTTTTGCTCTCTAATTTATCTTTAAATTTTTTTATTTTTGTTACAACGTGTTCCTGTAATTATAATCCTTCATTATCTATTATGTATCCCAAATATTCTATACTATTTTTGAAGATTTCAGATTTCTTTTCAGATAATAATATTCCATGCTGTTTCACAGTTTTTATAAATTCTTCTAGATGTTTTATATGATTTTCCAAATCATCACTATATATTAATATGTCGTCAACATATACTATACATTATTCTGTTAATTTTCTGAATACTTGGTGCATTCTTCTCTGAAATATTTGTGGTGCATTCTTTAATCCAAAGGGTAGTACATTCCATTCGTAGTGTCCTTGAGGGGCACTAAATGCAGTTAAAGCTTTTGATTCGTTTTTTAGTTTTATTTGCCAAAATCCACTTTTACAATCAAATTTACTGAACCATTTTTTATTTCCTAATCTATTAATAAGGTTTCTTTTGTATGGTAAAAATATCCATCAAATACAGTTTTTTTGTTTAGCTCTCTATAGTCAATCACCATTCTAACATTTCCTCTTTTTTATTCACTATGTTTTCTAACTAAAAAGGCCGGGCTACTATGTGAGCTTTTACTTTCTTGTATTAATTTTAATTCTAATAACTCTTTTAGTTGAGTTTCAAATTCCTTCTGATCTGTTGGGCTATATCTAATAGGCTTAGATCTAACTATATCGCTAAGATTTATTAGTTTGATTTCAGCATATATTTTTTCTTTTTTCCATAGTTGCATCGGATTTTCTCCAAAATTTATTTTTCGTATATTGAGGTATTTTTCTCTTAATAACTGTAGGTTATTATTCCTATCCGATCTTATGTTACATATTCTTAGTGTATGTATTGGTAATATTCTCTTTAGTATTATCCATTTATTACAAGGTGTTTGTAGGCTGAAAATATTATTATTTATCACTTGCGTTTTAAAGTAGTCTAGGAAATTGTTTCCTAACAACACTTGTTGTTTCATATCATTTAGTTGGTATATAACTGGTAGTCTAAATATTGTCTTTCCCAATACTATTCTCATATTTTGGATGGTGTAAGGGTTCTTGTATTAAAATTCATATATATTTCTTCTGGTATGAAATTTTCTTTATGTTCTATTTGTTTTAATATTTCTTGGTACATTCTTGGTACTAATATATTCATTCCATGTTATTTCTTTACATGGTGGTTTCCGGTTAGTGCATATATCATTTTTGTTTTAATACTTATGACTTTACTTCCTGGTGGCATTGTTATTCCATCTAGTTTATAATATAGTGTTAAGGCTAAGTATTTGTATTCATCTTTTAATGATATACTAAAGTCTGGTTGTACCATAAATTTTAATTTTTGATATATTAAATTTCCTTTTACTACTGATATTAAAGCATCTTGTATATTTCCTAATATCCTATCATCTAATATGTATATTTGTATAGGTGTATCTAGAAATATATACTTTGGAGATACACCTATACAAATATATATATTAGATGATAGGATATTAGGAAATCTACAAGATGCTTTAATATCAGTAGTAAAAGGAAATTTAATATATCAAAAATTAAACGGTACAATCAGACTTTAGTATATCATTAAAAGATGAACACAAAGATTTAGCCTTAACACTATATTATAAACTAGATGGAATAACAATGTCACTAGGAAATAAAGTCATAAGTATTGAAACAAAAATGATATATGCACTAACCGGAAACCACCATGTAAAGAAACAACATGAAATGAATATATTAGTACCAAGAATGTACCATGAAATATTAGAACAAATAGAACATAAAGAAAATTCTAAAATAACCATACCAGAAGAAATATATATGGATTTTAATACAAAAACTCTTACACCATCCAAAAGACTAATACCAAAAATAGAGGGATCTAGATTAAGTATTACGAGAGAACCAACAATGACACGACAAACTAGTGTTACACAACCTAGAGTACTAGATTTAATAAATATAAACGCAAATAGATTAAAAATTAAAGTAATAATATTTAAAGGAATGATAACAACTGTATAGCTGAAGTAAACACTGGAGCTATAAAAAGTTTTATACATATAAGTAAAATTGATGAAAATGATTGAGATTTAATAGACCCACAAACTTATAACTATCCTGAAAACGAAAGAGAAATAATAATTACCAAAAGTATTAATTTAAGATTCAAAATCCAAGTTTTAGAAGATAAATATAGGAGTAATAGAATATGATAGTTTTAATGAACTACTTCTAGGAAGTGACTTTTTAACCATGATAAATTATAAGATAAATAATAACGAAATTGAAATAAATGACCAAGGAAAAACAAGATTCATAAACAAAGTATGAATATACAAAAAGAGATAATAGAGAAAAATTGAAATTAAAATCAATAAAAACAACTTTATCAGAAGAAATATTCTCACAACTTAAATACTTAAAATACAAGGCAAAAGAAATAAAACTAGAAGAAAAGATACAACAGTTAGAACAACAATGTGAAAAGTTTGATAAAATATGGATAGATATGGAAAACGGATGGAGGAAAAGAATTAATAATCCTGACTAACCCTAACGAAAAAATTATTGCATTATGGGAGGAAATAGTAGTAAAAGAAAAAATGAAGAATACATTAGTATTAATGGATGAAATAAAAGAAAACCAAACTAAAATGCAAGAAATAATAAGAGGAGAATTAACAAAATTATGGAACGTATCTGAGATACCAAAATTTAAAATAATATTGGAAAAACTAAACATATTAGTGGAAGAAAAAAGTAAAGATAAAGGTAAACAAGTAGAAGAAGATGAACCTAGTACGAGCAAAGAAAACACTATAATTAGCACTGCAACACAACAACCAGAAATAGTACCAATAGATGCTTGGAGGAGTAAAAAACCAATAATAGTAGATATTATTAAAATAAAACCAAGACGGCCAAAGAAAGTAGAAAAAATATTAGATAGCCTAGCAATATTGAGTACGAAAAGACAATTTCAAATGGAAAATCAAGAACCTAGTGTACTTACGTTTTTAAGAAACCATGAAAAAAATATACTAAAAAGAGAACGATACAAGTATGAACCAATGAAAAGAAAAGAAAAGACCACACCAGACAATAATTCAAAAAGTGAAAACATGTACTTAAAAGACGTAGAGAAAACAACCAACGAGTATTTAAATCTAAAATTAGATAAACAAGAACGAAAATTATGTGAATTAGAATAGAAAATACCAAATTAAAAACACACAATAATGAGGAATGATACAACAAATATAAAAAATACAAACACAAATTTAAGGATACAAAGAAAGAATTAAAAGAAACCAAAGTAGAACTAAAACAAACAAAAGAGGAATTGAAAGATGTGAAACAAGAATTAACTGATGTAAAACAAGAATTAGGAAAATTAAAAGATGAAATAAAAATCCTAAGAGAAGAGATAAAAAGGTTAAAATGAAAAATGAAAAAAGAAAGTAAGAAATAATAGAACAAGTGAAGAAACTACATCTAGTAGTGAAAAGACTGAGAGCGATACTAACGAAGACAACAACATTAAATTAGTAAACCAAGAGGTAAAGGTAGCAAAATTCATAGAAGAGGAAGAAGACTCAGAGATAGTAAAGGAAAATAACCAGATAATAGTAGCCTTACAAAAAATGAAAAGTGTAAATGCAATCATAGAAGAAGAACCCGAAAGTGATATAGAGGATGAATCTAATAATCCTATAGAAACATAAATAGAAACTGATGATATAATAAATGAAGATGCAAATGATTACCCAAAAGAACAATTAGTAGATCCTAACCTGGAAATAAAAAATAGAAGACAAACTAGATTACCAAATCATATACAAGTAGGACAACAAGCTGAATTTAAAGAATTTGTAGGATCAATGGCACAAGGCGTAAATTACAATGGAAATTTTCTTAGACTTAGACAATGTTTATGATGAACAAGAAATAGGAAGAAGAATAAATGATTGGAATATTGGAATGTATATAGCATTAATGAACTTCACACAAACAGAAAACCTAGAATATATGTATGACTTGATATCTAAAATATTAATCGAAAAAGTAGCTTATTGGATAGAATCCATAGCATACCAATTAAGAGGAAAAGTATTTAGCCATGCAGGAGATTGGAAATCTATGCTAATAATATTTGATATCATACTAAAAAGAGAATTTTTAGGAGAAAATGGTTGGTAGCACGAGAAAACGTACTCGCAGAAAGAAAAACTGAGATAATAGTGAATCTAAATAACATGAAATGTTGTAAAATTAATAAATTATCAGAATACACAATAAGTTTTAGTAAGTTCTTTTATGAAGCAAGATTCTTGCCAGAAGAAGGTTTAATATACCAACAACTTTATTATGACCACCTACCTATACCTTATAACACAGAAATATCAAAGGAATACACCCAACTAGAACCAAGAGAAAATACATTAGGAGAAAGAATAAGAGTACTAAGAGCATATCTAATGCGAAAATGTGAAGAATATATGATGCAACAAAAGATTAAAAAAGATAAGAAAATAGGATTAAGAGAAGTATGCGGATTTACAGAAAGAAGACTAGTATTCGGATGTGAGGATAATAAAAGAGAAAAGAAATATAAGAAATGTCATAAATAGAAATACCAACACAAAAGATATAAAAGATATAATAATTACAGTAGACAAAACCAACAACCTTATTACAAACCTTATAGGAAAAAGAGATTAAAAAGGTATAGAAATACCCCTGAAACCAGAAAAAAAATTAAGCATAAGAGAAAATTTAGGAAAAGAAAATATGTAAAACCAATTGAAGAAGAAAAACTTAAAGAATGTAAATGTTTGAATTGCAATGAAAAGGGACATTATGCTAATAAATGCCCAAAACTAAAGAAAAAGGGTGTAAAATATATAGACACGACACAATTTATAAGGAGCCTACAACAAATAAAAGAAGAAAATAGTAATTGGTACGAATATGAAGATTTTTATGTCAGTCAAACTGATGAAGAAAGTGAATCAGAAAATATTAATTTCATTAACTAAAATTCAAAAAGTGAAAATAGTTCTGACTAAATGAAGTCGCAAGAAGAAAGAAAGTTACTAGAAGAAAGAGATTATTGGATGCAATATGAAACGTATGTTCGCAATAAGCTTATTACAACTACTAGTGCAATAGGAAATAGATACTATAGTGATAGGTACAATAAGATTACAAAAGGCCTTAGCAGAATATGAGAAAGGTTAAGTGAGATAAGATGGAAGAAATTACTAGAAGAAGTAAAAGAAATGGAACAAGATGAAGAGCTTCAACAAAGATTAAGAGAAATGGATTTAGAACGAAATAATAATTAGATGGTAGCAATCTACATAGAATACAAACCTAATAAAATGATAAAACAAAAGATTTTTATTGACAGTGGAGCAGACTTATCTCTAGCAAAGAAAGAAGTATTAGAACCACACAGATGGAAAATATCCAAAACACATAGAACAAAAGTATCAGGCTTTAACAAAGAAACAAAAGAATTAGATATACATAGCAGAAAATATGAGAATAGTATTAGGAAAGACAATATTTAGACTACCAGTTATATACCAACTAAATGATATGAAACAACAAGTGTTGTTAGGAAACAATTTTCTAGACTACTTTAAAACGCAAGTGATAAATAATAATACTTTCAGCCTACAAACACCTTGTAATAAATGGATAATACTAAAGAGAATATTACCAATACATACACTAAGAATATGTAACATAAGATCGGATAGGAATAATAACCTACATTTATTAAGAGAAAAATACCTCAATATACAAAAAATAAATTTTGGAGAAAATCCGATGCAACTATGGAAAAAAGAAAAAATATATGCTGAAATCAAACTAATAAATCTTAGCGATATAGTTAGATCTAAGCCTATTAGATATAGCCCAACAAATCAAAAGGAATTTGAAACCCAACTAAAAGAGTTATTAGAATTAAAATTAATACAAGAAAGTAAAAGCTCACGTAGTAGCCCGGCCTTTTTAGTTAGAAAACATAGTGAATAAAAAAGAGGAAATGTTAGAATGGTGATTGACTATAGAGAGCTAAACAAGAAAACTGAATTTGATGGATATTTTTTACCATACAAAAGAAACCTTATTAATAGATTAGGAAATAAAAAATGGTTCAGTAAATTTGATTGTAAAAGTGGATTTTGGCAAATAAAACTAAAAAATGAATCAAAAGCTTTAACAACATTTAGTGCGCCTCAAGGACACTACGAATGGAATGTACTACCCTTTGGATTAAAGAATGCACCACAAATATTTCAGAGAAGAATGCACCAAGTATTCAAAAAATTAACAGAATAATGTATTGTATATGTTGACGACATATTAATATATAGTGATGATTTGGAAAATCATATAAAACATCTAGAAGAATTTATAAAAACTGTGAAACAACATGGAATATTATTATCTGAAAAGAAATCTGAAATCTTCAAAAATAGTATAGAATATTTGGGATACATAATAGATAATGAAGAATTATAATTACAGGAACACATTGTAACAAAAATTTAAAGATAAATTAGAGAGAAAAAAGGAAGTACAACAATTTCTAGGAGTAGTAAACTATGCCTCAGACCATATAAATGATTTACCAATTTTGAGAAAACCATTACCAGAACTAACTAGAAAAAATATAACTTTTGAATAGAAGGAAGAACATACTAAAGCCATAAATAAAATCAAGGAAAAAGTGAAAGTCTTGCCAAAACATAGAATACCAACAGAATTGAATCAACTAGAACTTTTTACTGATGTCGGTGATGTAGGATGGGGAGCAGTCCTCATAGCATATGATAAAGAGGATATAGATAAAGAAAAACCACTAATTTGTGGATATGGAGGCGGAACATGGAAGCCTAATGAGACG